>OZ012681.1:120714631-121927131 GCA_963942445.1 Argyra leucocephala
TATATATATATATATATATACATAGATTATATAAAAAATATTTTCTAAACTAAAATAACTTTTTTAGAACTTACTCTTGATTGTATAATAATACGTACCATATATGGAATATGTGATATGATAACATTTCTTTCAAGTAAATTAACCAAAAAATTAAGGTAATATATTTGTTTGATAATCATTTATAAATATACATATATATATATATATATACATTATATATATACATATTAGTGAAAATGGGTTCGCATTTTCCTTTTTGGAATTTTATAACTTTTAAATTATATGCGATGCAAAGGTACATGAAATACAATACATATATATATATATATATATATAGATAAATTGTAAATAAAAATTCTAAATATAAGTATAAGAGTAAAATATATAATATATATATATTTTTTTCTCTCTTATTTTATTATATTTTTATTACTTTTGATATAGTAAAAATGTAATTTTGAATAAAAGTAAGTAAGATAGAAAAAAAAACAATAATTTTAACTAAAATATTTATATACATATATAATATATATATATATATATATATTATATTTCTATATTTATATTAAAATCACTATCAAAATCCGCATGTTTAAGAGAAATATAAGTTTTTACGATTTTTTTATTTTCTCTTTCTAAAAAAAAAAAGAAACAAATCCTCTTAAGAAATATCCCATTATATCCGAATATCTTAAAATCTTAAATCTAAATATATATTATTATGTAGAGGACTAAAGGTATATAATATATATACATATAATAGATGTATTTATATACGTCTAAATATGCTTTCCAAATAATACATCATATATTTGTTATAGAAGGAGGATATTCTTATAAGAAGATAATATGGCCTCTCAAAAATATCAACATAAATCTCTTCCTCTGTTGTGTAGTTATTTGAAACACAGGGTTATTAATTAAAAGATTTCTACAACTAATTTTTAGGTAGAGTGGATACCTAAGTCGGCATATTTAGACCAAATAAGTCCATAATAATATTTATTGTTAACCACATTGTGTTTTTTACAAAGCGACGGAGGTACTTAATTTTAACCCCCATCAGTGAGTCTATTATAGGCTTTTAGAAGGGATTTTCCTTTGCGAATTAATGCGGGACAGAAGCAAAGACGATGTAGAATTGCTTTGTCACATCTTTATCTTTTCAGGCTCAGCAAAAATCATTTGAGTGAACGCCGAGCCTTTTAGCCACGCTTAAAAATATTTAACAGTATTCACTCATAACCATTAACAAATATATACCGATATCTAATATTGTTAATGGTTGTAGGTTCAGAGGCATTTATTTCTTTAATAAACGTAAAACAAAATACTTTTTTTTGTTTTGCCATTAATAGGTGGAAATCATTGAAAGATAGAGAGCCAAAGGCTATTCTTAAATTGGAATCAGAATATATCAATTACAACAATTATTATAAGTATCTATAATTATAATTGACAAGCATTTAAGGACCTGCGCAGTAGATACCTTTTCATTCTATCTCTCTATTCTCCATAATGAACTCTTAATATATAATAAGTAAGTTGTAAGTAAAACAATAATGCGCACACAGTTGAAAATTTTTTAATCATATGGTTTTATTATTCACTCAAATACATTAAGAAATAGGTAGAAAAGAAACAGAAAATGAGACGTAAGATATTTATGTTTTTTAACGAAAACATACTAATTTCAAAGCTTTTCATTAAAACATGACTGTTTTCTGCTTTGTAATGAGAAGTCTGTATTAGTCCATTCAAATTCCTGTTCTTTTAAAAACTTTAAATTTGGCTTTAACTTGAATTATAATTACTCAACAAGGGCCCCTAGTATATATATAAGAATTAAAGCTAGTCAAATATGGTTAAACAAATAATGGTTTTTTTTTTTAATAATTTAGTAATATAAAAAAATGTTTACTGGAACTGATTAGTATAGGTATTGTAGTTGGACTGTTTAGACAACTTCAAATTGAATTCTGAACACAATTTATATAACATGTAGATTCAAAGTAAATTATTCAATTATCAAGGGTTAATCTTATTTTTTTTTATTAATTTAATGTTTTTTATCATCATTGTTCTGTAACCCCATCCGTGGTGCATAAAGCGGATTTTTTCTATTCTGTTATCGCATTTTATATGCTGCACCGTAGCAGATAATTATTGTTAGTTATTATTGTGCTAATCCAATTTTTCTTAAACACTTCCCTTTTTTAGTTTAAGTTAAATTAAAAATAGACCGTCTTGTCTTGACCAATTTTTTTTCCTGAAATATTCAAAGCTATCACAGCTGAGAGGATTTACAGTTCGGAGTGGACCAGTCTGTATTTTAAAATTATCACATACAGTCAAATATATACTATGGTTATTTACACATCAAAAATAATTTTACAACAACCTAATTTAAGATCTTTTAAAAAATTTTGTTTAGTTTTAATTAATTAATTTTGTTGTAAATAAATAAGAATAAGAATAAAAAAAACAAAAATTTAAACTTTGTAAAACATAACTGTACATAGTTGTTTTTAAACAATATTAGTGAATCTGACAAATAAATTTTTTACCGTGAGCGTTATTGATAGTTTAGTTTATATGAATTCTTTAAAAATATTTACAATTATAGAAATTTGCATTAAAAAACAACAATCTCTATAATTTTGACAATAACTTATTTTGTCTGCGATCACTGTACATTCCCTGGTGTTTGAATATTATTGTTGTAAAGTTATTGCGATTATTTATCAGTATATTTACATTGCACAATAATATCTGACCCATTTCACAACTGATTTTAATTATTATTCTTTTATTAAATGACATATATGTATTTTAAAGGGAGACGTAGCGAAATTAGATATTTTTTCAATTAGAAATTTCAATTTAAAATTAACTCACCCATCATCAGAATTAAATTTAAATTTAATTTTTTTTGTTTTAAATAAATTATTTTCGTATGCGGTTGTTGTCTAAGATAAATCAATAAAAAAAATAAAATATAGTACCAATACCAAGGATAAATTGAAATGGTGAAAAACAAATTCATAATGAAACCGATTATGAAATTCATATATCAAATCTTAAGTTATATTAACTCATCGTTGTTACATTCAGTATGTAAATGATAGATATTTTAAAAGGAGACATAGCGAAATTCAATATTTTTTTAAATATTTTATTTATTCAACGCTTGTTATATCCTTCAGATTAAATCTATAAGTTTATAATCACTAAATATCATCAATAATAAAAATGTAAGTCATAAATTTGACCTCCATACCTCAATACCGCAGTACTTGAACAATAGAATGTAGGTCAATAACAACATCATAACAAAATTGTACAACCCATAAATGTGTGACCTCTGCAGCTGAGAACTGATGCAGTACTGGATTAATAGAATGTACAAACAGAGAGAGAGTAAAGATTATTCTATACAGTTTCACTGAAAATTCTTAATATACCACATCGAACTACAAACAATCAATTTTCTTTATTTGTTCATACTGTCTGTTATGTTACAAACCCCATATTCTGGCCGAATTAATAATTTTGTATGTCAAATCTTATATTCATCAAACTAAATAAATACACGATCACAAATAACATATTAATTAATCCAAAAGCACCCTGTTTTCAACAATCTATACCCACATTCAAACAAAAATGATACACCTTCCATAATCTAAATACGAAAAAAAAAAACGACAAAAAAAAATTTGTAGGCAAAAATAAAAAAAAAATCATTTAAAGGTCCTGCTTCTTATTTTTTGACGGATCTTGATTCTTAGAAGTCATCTGTTTATAGACATAATTATATATATATATATATAGCAAGTAAAAAAAATAACTATACATACATCATCTTTATTACAAGAGTTATTTTCGCTCTCGTTCTCACCATATTTATCATCCATCACTCGTTTTAAGTCATGAAATTTTGTATTTTTCCGATGTGTTTTTGTTTTTATTTTTATTTTTTTTTTATTTTGTTTTTGTTACTTTATTATTCGATACTAAATTCCATCACATACAATAAGAATAAATTCTCTTTGCATACATATGTATGTACATTTATATCTAAGTTGATGCAAAATAAAAAAAAAATATAAATAAAAAAAAAAAAAACCAAACCAAAATTAAATAAAAATTGTATAAAACAAAAAATAACGGTAAAAATTTGAGCGTAACAAGTAAAGAGTCATAAACGGAAATCTCGTCCTTATTTTTTTCTTTTCTTCTTAATTTTTTTTTCTTTTTTTTTTACAATGATCCTTTGCCGTTTTTATATAGCATTTTTATTGATATGACTCCTCTCAAGGTAATGCACAATTTTTATACTATGAAAAAATAACCCAGTTAATATATTATGAGTGGATGTGTTTTTGTGATAAGGAGTATGATGATATATGAATAAATGTTTTAATGGAAAACTAGTAACATCAGTATTTGTATATATGTATATTATTATGTTTGAATATATGTGCGTTAAATTTTATTTTTTTTTTTTATGAATTTTTATTGTAGAAAAATCGAAAAAAAATTTATGCATTTTTATTTGTTACTATTATTCTACTGTTATTTTATAATATCTAGAATTGTCTATATATATATACCAATTTTAATATCTATTATAGACGTAAATAATATTTGAAATGGTGGTGTAGAATTGATCCAATGTTTGTGATCCATCAGTGTTTGATCCAGTGAGAAATGTCTGTAGTTGAAATTTTAGCTTGGAGTAATATTTTTCACGTATGGTGGTACGAATTAATGCTATTTATTGAACAATACATGCATTTATGACATACAATCAGTTAACTTGAATAGAATTATATATACATACTAATTATAAACAATGCCAAATAATGTGAGCTCAAACTAAAATTATTTTACAAATTTTGTTTGTATATCCAACACATGAATTGTTATTGGCTCTATACTAGAGATGGAAAAAAAAAGTGATTTTACAATCACTGCTACTATAATTGTGTATCACTGATGTGTATCACACTAATCACTTTCAAATCACACTGAAAAATGACAGTAATACAAATTCCAGTATTTTTTGACAAAATATATACCGATATGTTATACATTCAAATAAATTTATAAAATATTGTATTGCATTAATTAAATGTAGATATCCATACTGTATGCTTCTGTATTGTTTTCAATTTATTATTAATTATAGTGATTTATAAACGGTGTAATAGTAACAAAACAAATGAAAATGGTTGTATACAATGGTTGTTTTTAATTTTATTATTATAATTATTTTATTTATTGCCTTAATGTATTTGTACAATATGTTATTTTCATATATTTTAATTCTATATTTCTTTCTATAAATCTTTGATTTGTAATTATTTACACCTTTGATTTGTAATTATTTAGACTAACCTTGACTTTAGAATATTTAGAATAAATTTAATTTGCAAAGGACAAAATGACAAGTAAAAACCGTTAATTAATTATTTTATGCTAATATAAAATCTAATGTAAACCTAACCTAAATCTTAACTAACGTCTATTTACTGTTTTGAAAATGGTTTTGAATTAACATCAGTTATTGTTAATTTTTAATTATGATGCTGAGATATGAAAAGAGTGGAATAGAAATCACTATAGCTATGTGTTATTGAAAATTATTTCATTGTATAATGAAAAATATTAAAATACAAATCATTGCAATCACTATATGATATTGATATTGATCATTGAAATCATTGTGATATTGATATTGATCATTGGTCACTTTTTGATACTGAGTATAGCAGACTGTGATTGCTACTTTTGAATCACATCAGTGAAAAAATTAATTTAAATATTATAGGGGGTACCCAATTCAATTATAGGGGTACGAGTTAAGCTTATACTAGTGAAATATCAGTATAATCCCTTTCACAAGCACTGATTTTTTATGTTTTTAAATATAAGCAATATAATTTTGATAGATAGCTCCCAAAGGCTTCACAACAGTTGTATAATTAATTACAGAATTGTAATTGTTATTTCGAAGAACACTAAATAGTTGGATCTGAACCTATTAAAACAGCTATTTCCATATCTATATGCTTGTGATCTAATTTTGAATTAGATGGCCATCAATTTGTAAATCTATACACATTATGATTTCAAAAATATATCATTATTATGTTTTTTGGTCAACCTCTAAATATATTAACTTAGCAGAGTACATGAATGCAAACTGAAGAGACTAAAACAGCTATTTCCATATCTATAACCTCCCGCTTGTGATCCAATTTTGAATTAGATGGCCATCAATTTGTAAATCTATACCCATTATGATTTCAAAAATATATCATTATTATGTTTTTTGGTCAACCTCTAAATATATTAACTTAGCAGAGTACATGAACGTAAACTGAAGAGACTAAAACAACTATTTCCATATCTATAACCACCCGCTTGTGATCCAATTTTGAATTAGATGGCCATCAATTTGTAAATCTATACCCATTATGATTTCAAAAATATATCATTATTTTGTTTTTTGGTCAACTTATAAATATATTAACTTAGCAGAGTACATGAACAAAAACTGAAGAGGCTAAATGCAAATTATAAGCGATCGAAATAGTTTGTTTCTGTTTATCTAATTCTTACAGAAAGATGATGATGACATGACACTACTTATGCAATAAATTTATTAAATACATATACACATATACATTTATTTGAATTTTAGTTAAGTCAACAACCCAAATAGTGTGAGTTGAAACCAAAGTTATTTCAAATAAATTATATTCATACACCTAAGACACAAACACGTACGCACTAAGTTATAAAATATATCTAATAAATATACCCTAGAGTTGTATAGATAAACTAGTACAGTTTCATCGTTTATTTTAATTTTTGACATTTTGATGTTGCGAAAAAAAAAACAAAGTAAAATAAAAATAAAAATCTATTAAGATTTTTAGGAAGAGAAAAAGAGGAAAAAATAAAAATAAGAGTGATGGTGAAAGGACCAAAATAAATCTATAAATTGTCAATGAGTTTAAGTCACGAAAAGTGAATAGAAAAATTTTTACGACTTTATTATTAGTTTTTTTTGTTTTTGTTTTGTTTTTTCTTTTTGCAGTTTCTTTTCACTTAGACTCACAATTACAGTTTTTTTTTTTTATTTTATTTTCATCATCTAACTATAATCATTGTGTAATGCACATACCCATTATATTACAATTTTTACTTACAACAATAATAATTAGAAAGAATATAGAAATGCGTTAAATGAAAAAGAAAAGAAATGTTGTATAACGGGAATATATTTTTTTACGTCTTTTTTATTACATGCGTCACCAAAAGAATATATTATAATATTTTTCTTCTATTTTGTATATTCGTTGTTTTTTTTTTGTTTTTTTTTTTATAATAAAAAATTTAAAGTATTAAAAATATTAGAAGAAGAAAATGTTAAAATTGTACAACAATAAAAAAAAGAAAAATTTACAAAAATCATTTTTTAAAAATAAACCTTTTTTTTGTATTAAAATATTTAATTTAAAATTATTTTTTAAAAAAGTAAATGTTAATAACAGTGTACATTATTTAAATAAATAAATTTCTAGGACATAGATCCATCAGAATTAGAACAAATTTAGAATTAAAACAACGGTTGACAATTTAATTTACTTTAGTGGTTCATTTACCTAACTTTGGTAAATTTACTAACCAGAGGAGATACACAACCTACTGAGATATCTTATTTATGTTTTTTAATCTGCTCTACATCAAATTATTTTCTTCAAATCTAATTTACTAACTTCTTAACTTACTTCATAAATAAAACTGTACATTATGTATTAATAATACAAACCCACCCGTTAAACTATTCTACCCCAATACATGTAAATAATAGTGCGCTAACAAATAAATTTTTGAATAAATATAAAACCGCTTCTGTGCAATTGCACAGGGCATCCACTAGTTTGCAATGAAAAAAAATTTGTTCAAATGCGTAAATTTTGTTTTAATTATGACATACAAATGACATTTATAATGATATGTAAATGACAGTTGATCAATGCAAGTTGTTTTTCAACAATTTCGATCAATCCACAAAATGTCGACTTAAAACGCCACTATTTGAATTCTAAATTATACTGCAAAGTCAGTTCAAATTACATGGATTAGCTATATACATACAATATTACTACCAATTAAATTTAAAATAATTTTAGATTTCAAATTTTTCAAATACATACTTTGATCATAGAAAAAGTTATAAAGAACAGACAGAATGGAATAATACGAAAGAGAACAAGGCATGGCTCGCTCTTGAAAAAATATTAACATAAAATTTTGTTCTAAATGTACTTCGATATTTACTTTTTCTATGCTTTGACAATAACGTGAACCATTAAAATGAGAATTATTTGAATAAATAATATTTGCAAGCTTTCAAAATTTTACTTTAAAAATTTGTATTCAAAATATTTACCTATTATGAATTTATTTTCATTTTATTTTCATCAGGTGGTAAAATATAAAAATAATTAAATTTTCTTTCAAGAAAATGTCATTTATATTTTTCGTTTTCTAAAAATTGAAATTGATATAATATAATATGTATGTATGTATGTATATCCTTTATATATATAATATTGTTTTATTTAAAATGTCATTTTAAGATCTCAAAAATTATTATTTAAAAAAGAAATATGATATGTCAAAATGTTATTATTTTGTAGAGAAAACAAAAATTCATTTTCTATTTTCAAAATTGAATTTCCCATTTATTTTATTTTATATTTTCTTAAATTATTTCGTCATCATAAAACAAGTGGAAATATTTTTTTTTTAAATAATTTTTAAAAAACATATAAAAACATTTTTAAAAAATTTATTTTTCTGATGAATTTGTATTTAATACTATTAACTATATTGAAAACAAAATAATTATATATACCTATAACATATATATATATATATATATATATATATTTATATAATAAAATATATTTCAATATAATATTATATAATTTTTTTTGGCTCTACAGACCTTTATTGAAGGTAACAGGCTTGGAGCAATATTGTTCTCTACTAATCGAATCCCGTTATTTATTTACTTACTTATTTTTTGGCACTACAGACCTTTATTGAAGGTAACAAGCCTGGCGCAATATTATTTTCTATTACTAACTATCGACTCCATTTAATATTGTTCTCTACTAATCGAATACCGTTATTTACTGACTTATTTATTTTTTGGCACTACAGACCTTTATTGAAGGTAACAGGCCTGGCGCAATATTATTCTCTATTACTAACTATCAAATCCCGACTATATTGTTCTCTACTAATCGAATCCCGTTATTTATTTACTTACTTATTTTTTGGCAATACAGACTTTTATTGAAGCTCATAGGCCTGGCGCAATATTATTCTCTATTACTAACTATCAAATCCCGACTATATTGTTCTCTACTAATCGAATCCCGTTATTTATTTACTTACTTATTTTTTGGCAATACAGACTTTTATTGAAGCTCATAGGCCTGGCGCAATATTATTCTCTACTAACTATTGAATCCGTACAATATTTTTCTCTAACTAATTGATTCCCGTTATTTATTTAATTACTTATTTTTTGCCATTACAGACCTTTATTGAAGGTAACAGGCCTGGCGCAATATTATTTTCTATACTAACTATCAAATCCCTACAATATTGTTCTCTACTAATCGAATCCCGTTATTTACTGACTTACTTATTTTTTGGAATTACAGATCTTTATTGAAGCTCATAGGCCTGGCGCAATATTATTCTCTACTAACTATCGAATCCGTACAATATTTTTCTCTAACTAATCGAATTCCATTATTTATTTACTTACTTATTTTTTGGCTCTACAGACCTTTATTGAAGGTGATGGGCCTGGCGCAATATTATTCTCTATTACTAACTATCAAATCCCGACTATATTGTTCTCTAACTAATCGAATGCCGTTATTTATTTAATTACCTATTTTTTGACCTTAAAAGTGATTGATCTGGTCCAATATTCTCTTTCATCATCAATTGCAGTTACGAGCAGCATTTCTGCAGTTGGAAATTATGATGTATTTTTGATATATACTTCATCTTCATCTATTGAAGATTTGTTCACCGAATATGGATTCGATTTTTATTTGATTTCAACAATTCCAATTGAGGCATCGTTGTACATTTAGTACTGCTATTCCAATAAAAATAAAAGCCTCATAGATTTCACGCTTCTATACGTAATATCGCGATATTCGCTAATATATAAAATTTTTGCTTGTTTTATTTTTTTATTCGTTCAAATTAAAGAAACATAAATTTTAAAGATTATTGTTTTTATTTTTTTTTTATTTTTTTGAAAAAGGATAACTAAAAATAAAAAACATAATTTGATATATATTTATTTTGTTGGCAGGACATTTATTTTTTTATCTTCCTTTAATGTTATTTACAAATTTATTTATTTTATTTTTATTTTTTATTTCCTTCATTTATTTTCGTTTTTTATTTTTTATTTTTTTGTTATTATTGTTTTTTTTTTTTTTATTTTTAATATTAATTTTCTGAATTCTGAAATTCAATTTGGATAAAATGGCTATCTATCATATTAGATAATACTGTGATGACAGTTACAAAGAATAAAAGAATATAATATAAAACAATAAAAATATTAAATAAAAATGAATATAGAAATAAATAACAGGGTGGTGAAATGAAAAGGACAATAAATAAAATTAAAAAAAAAAAAACGCATTTAAATTTAAATTAAAAAATATTTTAAATTGAAAATTGAATTTTAAGTTGTAAAAATAATAGAAGTAGAACCTATATTTTTACACCTATATAGATAACTGTAATTTATTCAGATTGAAAAAATATATTTCATATGAGAAAATAGTAGACTTTCCATATTAAAGCGATGATAATAAGCAAAAAAATATGTAAGTATATATTATTTATTACTCACAAGGTATCAGCCTATCCTATAACACCCTGTTTATTGCGCCCAAAATGTGAGTCATAGCAACATAATAAACTCAACATAATACTCAAAGAAATATAGCAAAAAGTAGTCACGTTATATTTTCAGTAATTAAAGGGAAATACATTTTTTTTCATTGAAATTCAAAGAAAGAGAATATTGTAGATTATTATTATACAAATACAAAATAAATAAAATATACAATTCCGCATATAAATCAACATATAAATAATAATATATATAATAATAATAATAATTATTTATTTTATTAACAATTTAAGCTAACTTACATACTAAATTTACAAATTTATTTAACAAATTAATTCAGATTTCTTAGACTAGTATTTTAATGAAATAGCTAGGTTCAATCTTCAAATGAAATAAATGTATAGAATTGGAGCTATGTAGTTCAAACTGTGAGCAAAAATAGGTGACAAAACTAAAAACATCAACAATGAAAATAAAATACAACAACAAAAATTAATCTTCCATTTATGAACTATTACGTACCCTGAAGTATGTACCTTAAAACTATATAAATAATTAAATAATAATAACTCCAATAACAGATTTCACACCTAATCAGTGAAAAAAAAAATTAGAAGAAATAAACAATTTTATACAATTCACAAACGGTTACAAAAAAGTTAATAATATAAGTTTCATAGTGGATAAAAAAAAATATATCCAAGTATGTATATGTACATATACAATTAATTTTCACCTTACAATTCAGAGGACATTGTATTAATTTATATTATAAATTAATTTTTAATAAAACGCAAAATAAAATCTATAAAACTAATTCCATACACAGCAAAAAAAAAAAAAATAAGCAAAAAGTAGGAGTGGCTAAAATAAAAAATTATTATTTCTCCATTAATTTACTTAACCAAACCATAGACAAAAAAAAAATATTTTTGCGCATGCGCAACAGTATTAGTTGTGTGTTGCTAAAGATCGTATGTGTTGAATTCGTTATAAACATGTTGATACAATACAAATAATAATACCATACAATAATTTCATATAGTAAAATGTATACAAACAAATGTTCCTAATAATTTTTATATATATATATATATATATATTTTTGTTTAGAAACAATATCGATATTATTTTCATTCAATATGAAATGTGGAAATTAAGAATCAAACAATTTGTATTATGGATTTGTTGGATTTAAAAGCAATCAAAATATAACAAAATAAATAATTTATGGTTATAAAAAGAAATAAGTTTAAATCACAAATTTATGTTTTGAGGTATTCATCATTTTTTAGATTAATATTTAAATTATTTTATTAAAAGAATTAAAAATATTTTAATTATTATTAAAAGAATATTTTAATTATTTTATTAAAAAAGTTCCCGTTCAAAGTCTTATAAACGAATAAACCAATTCTGTTCTTGTGTTTGAAAGTGGTTTGTTTTGGAATAAAAAAAAAATTTTAAAAAAATATTCCTAGTTAAAATTTTTATTGTTTATTTTATTATTTAATGATTTTTTTATTATTGATTTGGGTAAAAATTTACTACAGATAAGCAATTTGAATTGCTTATACACCTGCTGAAAACAATGAACACTTAACAGAATGGTTTATACGAAGTGAAGACTCTAAACTGACAAAAAAAAAACTGTTGATAGACCATTCAAGCAAAAATCATTCTCTCTGTTAGTGTTATAACATAGTGAGTGATTTTTATTCATTTTTGAGTGATTTTCGTTAATTTTGAGCTTGTGATATGTACACATAGAAGTATTATTGTTATTAAATATGAGAAATAGTTTAAATGGATTATTTGGTGCAAAATCTTTTATACATGCATGTTCTGTAATCCACTCGGAATGGATTCGGAATGAAATTTCATTTTCACTCGGAATGAAATGTGGTGTTCTGCATTTCATGTGATTTCGAAAATTTTCAAATTAAATTTGTGAAATGTCAAAAAATCTGATATGTTTCAATTCAATTCAATTAAGTTTTTTTTACATTTAAAATACATATTTGAAAAGTAAACAAAAATGGATGCCATATTAATAGAAAACCAAAGAAAGAAAATAATTAATAGAGAAAATATTAGAAGAAGAATTAAATTAAATTTTTAGAAGAAATAAATACATACTATTTTATAAAAAATTCAATTCAATCTTATTTTATTAAGTAAAAAGTTTTTTAAATTAAATATAATAAGTAATATGTAATATGAGTAACGTTATGAGAGGTGTAATATATTGACATGTGTACTAATAAGTTACATATTAATAAATTTGAAAATTTTAACAAAAAAAATTCAAATGGTAATTCAACAATTAAAAATGTAGATAAATAACTAAATTAAAAATTATTAAATTCATCACTTCAATCACTTCGGTATCACCATCAATCTAATATCACATGGGTAATTTGAAAGTGATATAGCAAGAAGAGCTCTAGAGTGGAATCCACAAGGATAAAGGAGACCCGGCAGACCATACAACACATGGAGACGCACAATCGATCAAGAATTAACAATCAACAATTATACCTGGGACGATATTAAGGAAGTAGTACTCAACAGAGAGGAATGGAGGTTCACTATCGAAGCCCTATGCTACCACGCGGAGTAATAGGAGAAAAAAAAAAACAAAAAAAAAAAAATTGAATGCAGCATTTTTAGTTTAAGTTCTTCTATTTCTAATTTTTTTTTTTATACACATTTTTCTTACATGAGCTTTTCCATTTCCAAACTGTGCCTCTTTCTTTCAACATTTTGATCTTTAACAGCATCACGTATTTCTTTTGCTACTACGATACCTTCACATATTTTGTTACAAATATCTGTCATTGTTTTTTTTTGTTCATCTAAATATGTTTCTACATGATCTTTTCTTCTTTTTCGGTTTTGATTACTTCTTATATCATCAGTGGTTATTGCATTTTGAATTCTCACTATTTCTACTCCAAAGATTCATCACTAATTCTATCAACAACTGTATATATGCCAGTCAATATGGCAATAGTATCTTCTGTATCAGTAATTAGCAGTTTGTATTTGGTCCACCACCTGTTTTTTGTTCTGTTTTTTATTATGTGATAGCTTTTTTTTAATATACACATATATAATATACGGTGACACATCTTTTTGTGGCGACCCTTCACTATTCAAATCTTTAGTAACTTCTTGCCACAAAACTTCTATTATATGTTTTTCTTTTTTTGTATACCATACCCTCCTGCTATATCTCGATTTTTTTCCATAAAATTTAAAAAAAAAATGGATTACAAGGAACACACACTATTGTCTTGAAATACAACAACAAAATTAAATAGAATAGCAAGAAAATCAATACATAAGAAAATCAAACACAATTTAATAGCCGAAATATTTCACTGTTGTCAATTTCAGCTGAAATGGCAGTAACAACAGCTTCTAGACCTTTTACAGAAAAGAAAAACTTTGATATACATTCTGTAAAATTCTTAAAGAAATTAATAACAATGTTCCAGTGTAAATTCAATATTTAAAAAAATGTATCAATTAAAAGAACGAAAATACGACATTTAAACAGAAATCGTAATAGAAAAAAGGCTAAAAAAAGAAGAAAGCGAAAACTACAACAAGAAGGTATTAAAATAAATCAAAAAGAAATGATGATCAAAGAAATATTGTTGGAAAAACAGTGTCATATCTTTTACCAGTCAAAAATGAGCTATAATGTCATGATTGTAATATAAAGTGATACAACACGCCATTTGTTAACTGTTTGCTTTTATTTTTTATTTATTATTTATAACATACATTCAGTTTTATCTTTTTAATGAATTTAACTGCTTTATTTAATGAATTTAAAAACATATTCAGTATAAATTTAATTTTAACATATTAAGTATAAATTTAATATTAATTCAATATTATAAATTTAATACTAGTGAATCCCCTGTGCAATTGCACAGAAGCATTTCTTTCAATTACGATTTTGTATAAAAATAAAATATTTGTTTTAGTATAATTGTAATTGTTTTCTGAATCGCTTGACTATTGAATATATATATATATCAGTCACGAAGCGTCCATATATTGAGTTGAATGAGTGCTTCCCCAAATGAAATATTATTTATTATTTCTTACAGCTTAATATAAAATTTATATTTAATTTAATATAAAAATTACTTAAATACAAAAATTCAAAACGAATGAAAAAAAAATTTCAAGCAAAAATTATATGCATTGATATTAACTACATTATTTATGTGTAGAAAATAATGCCTATATAAACATCATTATTTTCTATTATTCTTTCAATCATACAAGCCAACAAGAGATATTCAACAACCACAAATTTATAATATTTGAAAATAATGCCTATTAAAAATCATTATTCTCTTACCAATATGCTATAATAATTATACATTGTAAAAAAATATAATGACAACTTAAATATCATTCTCCTCAGTTCTCTTCGCATTTAAAATATACATACACTCAAACACACTGTCTGTATTTAGTTTCGTAGCAACAACAACAAAATAATAAACGAAGCGACAATAAAATAAAATCTTAGAAGGAAAAAAAATTAAATTTGAATGAGTGGCTGATATTCATTCCAAATTTACCTGATATAATTAGAAAATATCTGATAGAAAATATATTATTTAGGGAAACAACAACAAAATATCGCATGACACAAAATTAATTTACAAACAAAAAAAGTAGCAAGGAATGAATTAATTTTGTGCATTATTGTGGTTGTTGACTTAAATGAGAATTAATATTTATATAAATAATGTATGTAGTTTTGTGTTTTTTTTAGAGAGTAGTATTGATTTGTGTTAAGTAATTCTATAGTTTTTTGTTATCGAATGCTACATTGTTTATTTTCAGCCATAATTTTGTTTTATGCAGTTTTGAAACAATTTTTTAACAATTGTAAAAATTTAAAATGTTTTTTTTTTTATTATTTATAAATAATTAAAATAGATAATTGTAATTGTGTTATTGAAATTTTAAGAGAAAATCATTTTCGGTTAGAAGTTTTGAGGAAAAATTATTAATTGTTAAAGATGGTTAACCAGTGCTTGCTCTACTAATAACAACAACAACAATAAAACGATGTAATCAGCATTTTTCAGTAAAATCTTTTAATTCGTATACGTGGTATTTTCCAACATAAATATAGAAAATTCGTATTCACACGTTTTTACATTCCTTTCTTAAAGTCAGAGCTTAAATTAAAGTTATATTTTCAGATGAAAATTTAAATAACAAAAACAGTATATGCAAATATTAACATTTTTAATTCAAACTGGATTAAACAGTTCTTTTAATAAATATTCCCAACTTTTTAAATTTATAATAACATAATAACTGCTTCAGTTGAGCGATCGTTTTTCTGCCTAAACAGAATTAAAACTACTTTGAGAAGTAGATGTGAGTAAAAACTTTGACTGTCGAAATTAGCAAAAATTTCAATAGAAAAAGAAAAACCAAAGCAAACTGATGCTTCCTTTTATAGTGCTTCCCCAGTTGAAAATTCCACGCCCCGTCACTGATATATATATATATATATATATATATATATATATATATATATATATAATACCTAATACTTTATAACGAAATTAATACTAATTTCAATATAACTTAACACAATAAAATCCCATTACTCTCAACCTAGTATTTTAATTTGTTTATAGTCAAAAACGTTTGTAGTCACAATTTTGTTATAGTTAACACAATCATAGTTACAATATAGTTCATACAATCGATGACGTTTATAGTCACATTAAAATATAATGCCAATTTTTTCAATAAAACATAAAAATAAGTCAAAATTGAATTTAAGTTTATTAAAAAACTGATTTATATATTGTCTTTTTCTGTTCTTTATTACAAATATGTATATTTTGTGATTACATAATAGAATTGCTATATTTATGAATAAAATAAAGTTTAAAATTGTTATACAAAAGATATTTTATTGAATTTGATTTTGTTTATAAAGATGTAATTTTTTTTTTTTTTACTACGCCTATAGTCACAAAAAGGTTATAGTCAGAAATATTATTGAAATTTAGCAAAATACTATAAACGTGTTTTACTGTATTTTATTAATAGCAGAAGCAAATGAACTAACATTTATTATATCATTTTTGAAGAGTATGATCTGATCTGATTTTTGTTTTTCTGTTTTCTTTTCAAATTTCGTTTGTGTTTCTGTACTTTTTTCTATAAGTTTGTGTGTTTATTTAAAATGACAGAATTTTTATGAAGCCTTTTTAAAAATTGTCCGTGTTTGAAATTCATTTTAGAGTATAGATGTCACTCAACTTGGAAATAACCGTAATTTATTTGGTGTAACCAGTGTAACTATTTGAAATGCATTTAGTATTCAGCACCAAGAACTTTATTAATAAAGCTAAAATTTTAATATTTTTGTGGTGTAAATAATTTACTATTCAATTATTCTTGCTTTTTTACTCACCACGTTGTTCATCTTGTGTATTATATACAAGATTTACTTATTACATATTTTATCTTCCTTTTGTAAAATATTATGCTTAAATGTATATGTATTTTAATAATTTATTTCTAAAACAGTAATCTAAATTTATTTTTTAAATTTGATATTATTTGACTTTATTACATTTCGTTATATTTTTTATTTGATTACATTTTTTGAAATGAGTACAAAATTAGTCTTTAGATCGAAAATACGAATATTCGAATAGCAAAGAAAATTCGAATAATTTTATATCGAATTGAATTCACCGGTACGGCTGATTTAAAAAAATATTATTGTTATGTAGTAATAATTTGTATGTATAGTTTGATTTGGAGTAGTATAGTTAATGATGCATCCACATATATTTAATTAATTCCAATTTCAACCTTAAAGCAATTCTTCAGCTTACTAATCATACTATGATAATTAAATAATAACTGAATTTATGTGTTAACAATAATTTAGTTTGAGTCAAATGTTGTACTTATCTGTAAATTAGTAAGTAAAGTAAATATAGGTCATTTTACACCCACATACATATGTATAAAATAAAATAATAAAATTTGTATATCTAGAAATTCAATGTATATGATAATCAATATTCATGATTATACGAAAACCAATTCAAAATAAAATTTATTCCGTTTTTATATATTATATCGATGATTATTAGTAACATCCACATTAATAACGAATAACATTACAATCTGTCTCTGAAGGAGACATTCAGTAGTTTGTATGACATTTTTTATGTAGGTAAATTGCACTTACTAGCGGATGATATAACCCAGTGGTCAACGCCAACATTATACTCCATTGTATTTCTTGACCCCCATTTGATTGTTCCTATTGTCTACTGGATAGCTGCAGCATGCTAGGACGCTTAAGGCGACATACATTACTTGTAGTCAACAAACTGCTTGCCAGTCTGTTTGTATGTGCAGCTAATCTTATCTAGTACTTTCCGCTTATGCTTCTTTAATCTCCTCCTTAATGGTTCACAGCGCCAAATCACGATGTATGACCAAAGCGCGCCAACTATCAATTTTAATAGCTTTGACTGGAACGCTGTAATATTGTAATATTGTAAAGTTGCTGGCTACTTCCCACAGTTGGATTCCGTAGGTCCATATCGGTTTCAAGACAGCTTTATAAATTAGCAGCTTGTCCATCACAATCATCCAATACAATTTGCTTAGCTTCAAGCCCAGTTGCTTTCTTTTGTTATGAATATGGATTTTCCATGTAAGTCTCCTCTGTGTAAGTGCATGCCCAAATCAGCCTCTTTCGTTATTAAGTATAACCACTGGACTGGACTTTTTCTCTTTAGTGTAAATGTGATATGTGTTGATTTTACTCCATTCGCCCTGATTCTCCACTTTTTTAATCATTCCTGAAATTTGTTTATGCTGTGTTGCAGAATGTCTGAAGCATGCATTGGGTTACTATGTGAAGCCAGTATGGTTAGGTTTGGAAATCAGCGAAAGTGGCGGTGGGTGTTTCATTAGTTGTTGGTGAGTCTGCAGTGTAAATGAGATATAAGACAGGACCTAAGACGCTGCCCTGTGGTACACCTGACATAATTTTATTAGTTGCTATTAACGCACCTTGATGCTTCACCAAAAAGTGTCTTTCGATAAGATATGACCGCAGCAATAAATAATAGTTCTGTGGTAAAAATTTTTTTAAGTTTGTATACAGCAATCCTTCATGCCAGACTTTATCAAATGCTTGACTAATATATAGAAATATCGCTGAACAGTACTTTTTTTCCTCTAGGCTTAACGTGATTACATATGCTATTCTATGTATTTGCTCGATAATTCCATGTTCGTTTCTGAACCCGAATTGATGACCTGTGGAACAATTTTACTTTTTTCCAAAATCGATTTTAATCTTTCCAAGAATAGTCTTTTAAATAGTTGTGATAAGCACGGTAGTAGGCTAATCGGTCTGTAGGCTGTAATTTCTTCACTTGGCTTTTCATCAATATTTTATAACTTTCTTACGGCAATTCTTTCAATATTTTACCACTTTTTTACACTATAACCTGAGGTCTTTTTTGTTTTTAAATTATTTTTAATCATTCAGGTTATTTCGCCCATAGTAAAATTCTTGAATGGTAAATCCATTTGAAATGGAGTGGTGAGGAAATTATATATTTCTGAATCCACGTTTGGACTTTCTGATGGAAATGGTTTAAATACTATCTTAAAGTGCTGTGCGAAAGCTTTTGGCTTTTTCTTCATTACTACGGGCCCCCAGTGCTGGTTATTAGTTCGTGTTGGTGGATTGAACTGCTGTGGCTGTTTCAGTTTTTTGGTAGCTTTTCACAAGTGTTAAGTTACGGAGATGTTCTTGAATAGCTTCATTTTTATCATTGTTGAGTAGTTTTTTTAATTGTTTTGTGGTCCTGTTAAGTTTTCTTTTATCACTGGCCAACCTATTTACTTGCCATATTTGTCGTAGACGTCTTTTTTCAATCACTTTGGTTTTGATAAAAGCTGGACATATTTCAAGTTTTTCCATATTTTTTTATGGTGTAACTTTGATACTTATCGTCAACTACATGTAAACACAGTATACTAAAAATATAACATGTAACATATATCGTACTTTGTTTATTATATTTTATATTTGTCTCTTTCTATCACATATATTTATAATATGTTTATTATATTTTAAATATGTAATTGAGCTTATTATTATTCACTATTCTGTAATAAATTTTGATAAAGTAAACAACAAACTTCCTAAGCCGCTTTCTATATATATTTATTGAAATGTTGAACTGCCTCATCTATTTCTTCATTAGTTTTCAGAGAAATGTGCTGCATCATTTGCCAGTTGTAACCTAACAAATAACGAATATAACACTGATAAAAACTATTCTAAATTGTTCTATTCTGAATTACCACTATAGATCCTATCATCTAGATGATCCAATTGTACACATCTAATTAAAACTATAATATTTAAAAGGTGATAGCCCTGGCAGCTACTACGGGTATTATAAATCACTATATAGTTAATAAGTAAAAGTAAATATCCAATAAAAAATAATAATGAAAATATAATACATAGTAGCTAGTCCAAACCATAATATTTCATTGATATTAAAATAAAATTCTAATATCCTATAATATTTTCTTTAATTAAATCTCTAATCAATCAATTAATCATTTCAAATCGAATCAATTTTATTTTATTTTTTTAAATTGAGTCAATTTTTTCTTTGAGGTGATCCATCAAATTCATAATTATTTACTCAATAATATGGTCATGTCCATTTAAAATTGACAATATTTTACTTGTATTGTGTTGGATTTTTGAAAAATATTGTTTAGGGTTTCGAATTTTTTTCTAAAACAGAAATTATCAAATCAGAATGAAGTCATCATTATCATCTCTTAATAAAGAGTATATTATTACAACATAAAAATATTGAAGTATATTTCAATGAAGATCGATGGATTCATAATGGTTAAAATAGATTTTCAGAAATGATTAAGAAATTGATGGATGACTTTTAGAATTATTTTAATTATATATACATGACATTGACATATACCCCACAGACATACATATTAACATCTCGTATATTTAAATATATATATAGACAATTTTTAAATTAAATAAAATCATTTAGAAAAAAAATTAAACCATACATATTTGTATTAAGATTTAATTTGTATTATTATACAGCGTGTCCCTGATACAAATTAGGGTGATAAATTGGTGAAATGAGTAAAAAAATTCGTGATTTGTTGAATTTGTTGTTAATTATAATTGAAATGAAGAAGTCCAAATTGACAAAATTACAATGTCGACTTTGTTATTCAAAAGCTTATAACAAGAAGGAAGAAGAAAATGCATATTGCATGACAAGTACATTATGTCAAACTTAATAAAGTGTTGATGTTATCGTTAACTAATAAAATTTAGTACATATAATGTAAGATGTCCATGCAACCTATTTAGATTACAATTCAACATTTTTAGTCTTTTTAATCAACAAATATGTAATCACAAATATTTTAAAATAATTTAGTCAAAAATATTTTTACCAATGCTTATTACACTGGGCGATGTTGAAATGAACAAAAATTGTTGTTTACCAAGCATTATATACAAATTATTCGCATTATATTATCCAATACATAAACCAATAAAACGTATATATGTATAGAACGTATATAAATATACAAATAAAAATTAAAAAATCGTTTATTTGTTAATAATTGGAACCATTAACAAAAAATCGTGGCTTTTCAATATAAAATTGATAATTAAATAATTTTAAAAATTTATTATTTAATATTAAAGAAAAATTTTCTATATAAATTGAAAATATTTATTTTAAAAAATTGTCAATCAGTTCCTGTCTAAAGAGTAAGGAAGTTGAATAAATCCATTTTGAAAAAATGAAACCAATAATTTCCTTTCTTTTATCATCATTGTTAGTAGGTAAGAGTCATAGTTATCAAATTTTTTTTTTAATTTTCTACAAATTTAATAATAAAATTTTCTAAAACTTTTTATTTAGGTTTAGCTTTGGCTCGTCCAGACACTGATTTGGAAAGAACTAGAGTTATAACATTTACTACAGCGACAGAAATCCCAAATCCGCCACCACCACCACCTCCACCACCACCACCACCTCCACCACCTCCACCACCACCACCACCACCACCACCACCACCACCACCTCCACCTCCGCCTCCACCTCCACCTCCACCACCACCACCACCACCACCACCACCACCACCACCACCACCATCACCACCAACATCACCATCACCATGCTGTAATTCAAACGTCGGATTTGCTTCTGGTGCAAATGAAAATCCCGGCTGCACTGGCAACACAGTTCTAGGTGGTGCTGTTAAGGGAATGACAGGACTTGCATCATGGTTTACACATCAAGTCAATATTCTATTGAAATCAGATCATTTATGTCCACCAGAACCATGTCCAAATCCATGTGATGCTATACCACCAGGTATCAATGCAACCAGACTCGCTGAATTGATTTTATGCGACGAAAAACTCTCCCAAGGTTTATAAATTGAAGACAGTGATGGTTGATGCATTCAAACAATCAAAATGAATAAAGTTGGAATGGAAAATAGTTGTAAGAAAAATGGATAAACAAAAAAATTAAAAAAATCAAATAAAAATAAATAAAATTAAACCTTATACTAATTATATTAAGCACATGTACATAATATTTAAAACTTATTCATAATTTATTTATTTATTTTATGTCTTTGTTTATACAAAAATAAAAAAAATAAATATATATTTATATAATATATATATATATATTAATTAGAGCAGAAATAATTTATTAGTTTCATTTAATTTTTAATTAATTTTCATTAATGATTATATAACAAAACTTTACAATGCTATCAAATTACAGGTTTTGGCAGCTGCCATACAACTCCTAGCATCCATCAGTAATGTTTCAAAAACCAAAGGTGTTACAAATCTGAAAATTTACACTTGGGTGCTCTTTCAAACATAAAGAAATACGACTTTTACCAATTTCGAAAGTTTGGACTGGTTCGGATCGGTGCCATACAACTCCTAGCACCTCTCAGCAATATTTCAACAACCAATTGTGTTATAGACATGAAAATTTATACATAGATACTCTGTCAAAAATAAATAAATGCGTATGTTACAATTTGTCAAAATTCTGTCTGGTTGGGGTAGCTGCCATACAACTCCTAGAGCCCAACAAGAATATTTCAAAAAACAAAAGTGCTACAGATGTGAAAATTTACACTTAGAAGCTGTTTGAAAAATAAAGAAATACAATTATTACCACTTTTGAAAGCTTGAACTAGTTCGGGTAGCTGCCATACAACTCCTAGAGCCCAACAAGAATATTTCAAAAACCAAAGGTGCTACAGATCTGAAAATGTACTCAAAAATGACTAAAAATATACCTTTTGCCGTTTTCTAGAGTGGTTCGGTTATATTTTAAAAACCAACTGTGTTACAGACATCCAAATTTACACTTATAGGTGATCTTTCAAAAATAAAGAAATACGGCAGCTGTTACCGATTTCTTGCAAATAACATTTGCAAGAAGCTAATG
Source organism: Argyra leucocephala (assembly GCA_963942445.1). Classification (NCBI taxonomy): domain Eukaryota; kingdom Metazoa; phylum Arthropoda; class Insecta; order Diptera; family Dolichopodidae; genus Argyra; species Argyra leucocephala. Next base: position 120,738,227 of record OZ012681.1, read on the forward strand.
AATTTAACACAGCTTGGTGAAGACCAAATTTCAGAAGACTTAAATGTCAAAATTGAAATAGCAACGATCAATATCACCACACCAAAGTTATTCGAAGTATTGGCTGAAAAAGTATTTCCTAATTTTAGGAATAAGTATACAAATTTGATATGGCTATGTGAAATGGCTATATATGAATTAGCTTCAAAAAATGTGAAAATTCGTTCTATTAATCAGAAGCTACTGCAGAGTATTCCATTGGGTCCATGTATTTACAAATCGATAGATACAATTACCAGTGACACGGTTTTGGATTTGACACGGTTTCTTCCTCCCCAAACGGAATTAAAAGTATAGTCACTCCAATATTGCTTTTACGAAATTTGAACCAACCCAAAACTATATGGTACTATATTAATAATAAGAACCTTGCCATCTCATTTCATTGAAGTATAAATTCAAATTGATTGTGAAAAACACAAACATAATATCTTTATTTCAAGAATTCGGCTAATATCATTAGACCATCCCGTTTGAGCTTAAACGCTTACAATTTTCGGTGAGATTAAGTTTTGCCATATTCATTAGCAAATCACAGTGACAAACTCTAAAATGTTAAGATCGACAATAAGATTATTTCATTCATGAATAAAATATATGTAGAATAATCACCGGAACGAACAGCATTTTATACTCGAACAGGAAAATCCCAAAATATTGTTTACAAAGAAATAATTTTAATATAAGCATATAGTTTAAATTGTAGTATTGTTGATTTTATTATTGTAATGAAAAAAAATATTAGAACATTTTTGAAAAACCAATTTTTTTTTTATTCTAACCATAAATCAAACATCATCGATCAAAGAACATATAATAATAAGAAGTCTTATATGCATATTTTTTTATTTTTTCGACTTAGGTGCGTACGGGCCGGTAAGAAAATGAAACGAAAATAAAAAAAAAACAAAAACAAAACAAAAATACAGTAACTAACGATATTAATCATCCTTGTAGATATATTTCAATATTTTGTCAAATCAAAGGTTCAAAATAAAAGCTATACAAACAAATTTAGACACATTACGGTTTCAAATGAAATTATTTGCGTGCATTATTTCTTTATATGGATTTTTATTTCAACTAAAAAGTAGGTATATATATAAATTTTCAGTAAAGAAATTTTTTGATTTTACTAATTTAGTCTGTTCTTTTTTATCAATGATGTATAAATATGTATTTATTTATATATGTATTATATATATATACATCTGCTTACAAACAAAAAGAACAAATAAAACTGGATTGTTGCCTGTTTTATTTCTTCAAAAAATAATCAAAATTGAAATAGAAATATGATTTTGAACCAAGAAATGAAAAAAACGGTATGCCGAAAAACGGTTCACGATTTGTAATGCATAACTAATAAATTTTATTCTTTTATTACTATTATTTTTCTAGATTATAATTGATTCTATTACTGTATGTTTAACTGCATACCTATTTCAATACACATTATTATTATTTAGTTATGTACATAGATATGTATATTCATATCTCATGTCAGTGTATACTGTAAAACATAATTATTTCATAGAAAGATGGAAAGATAGAAATAAATAAAAATGATAATTTTGTTTTCGCTGGTCTCTTCACACCTTTTTTTCTTCTCCTATGTGTGGGTCTAATATGCGAACCCACAATATAAAAATTTTTCTTCAAAAATTTATATGAGATGAGACTTCTTACTATTTATATATTCTTTGATTGAAGTAAATTCTATAGGTTTTGTATTCGACCCGGACAACGTCGGGTAACTATGCTAGTAATTTATAAATTAATTCAAGATTACTATATTATCAAATTTACACTCTTGTTATATTAGAATGCTTGAAGAAAACCCCTTAAGAGATTATAAATTGGCCAATAAAATAATTAAGTATTTTTATTTACTTAATTCGTATACGAATTTTGCATGAGGTAAAAATCATTGCTTAAAATATTCCGTGTATATATACAAATTATTCGCATTATATTATCGCATACACAAAACGTATGTATATGACATATATATAAATAAAAATGGAAACAAATCGTTTATTGGTTAATAATTGGAACCATTAACAAAAAATCGTGATTTTTCAATATAAAATTGATAAAAAAATAATTTTAAAAATTTATTATTTAATATTAAAGAAAAATTTCTATATAAATTGAAAATGCTTATTTTGAAAAATTGTCAATCAGTTCCTGTCTAAAAAGTTAGGAAGTTGAAAAAATGCATTTCGAAAAAATGAAACTAATAATTTCCTTTCTTTTATCATTGTTAGTAGGTAAGAGTCATAATCATCAAATTTTTTTTTTAATTTTCTAAAAATTTAATAATAAAATTTTCTAAAACTTTTTATTTAGGTTTAGCTTTGGCTCGTCCAGACACTGATTTGGAAAGAACTAGAATTATAACATTAACTAGTACACCAACAGTAATCCCAAGTCCACCACCACCTCCACCACCACCACCACCACCTCCACCACCTCCACCACCACCACCACCTCCACCACCACCATCACCACCAACATCACCATCACCATGCTGTAATTCAAATATTGGATTTGCTTCTGGTGCAAATGAAAATCCCGGCTGCACTGGCAACACAGTTCTAGGTGGAGCTGTTAAGGGAATGACAGGACTTGCATCATGGTTTACACATCAAATCAATATTCTATTGAAATCAGATCATTTATGCCCACCAGAACCATGTCCAAATCCATGTGATGCTATACCACCAGGTATCAATGCAACCAGACTCGCTGAATTGATTTTATGCGACGAAAAACTCTCCCAAGGTTTATAAATTGAAGACAGTGATGGTTGATGCATTCAAACAATCAAAATGAATAAAGTTGGAATGGAAAATAGTTGCAAGAAAAATGGATAAACAAAAAAATTAAAAAAAACCAAATAAAAATAAATAAAATTAAACCTTATACTAATTATATTAAGCACATGTACATAATATTTAAAACTTATTCATAATTTATTTATTTATTTTATATCTTTGTTTATACAAAAATAAAAAAATAAATATATATTTATATAATATACATATATTTATTAGAGCAGAAATAATTTATTAGTTTCATTCAATTTTTAATTTATTTATTTTATTTATTTTTATAACAGTTAATTCTACAGTTAAATCTGTTGGACAACTTTATAGATCCTTTTCCCTTTCGAAATGTGGGCCTTTTTAATTAAACTATATACTTTTGTATATTATATATTTATATTTTATTTTTTATTAGTCATATTATATCTTTATTAATTATTAAATTATATTTGAACCGATGTGGTTGTATAGAAAATTACATTTTCAGTAATTTTAACCATTTGAAAAATTTTGCGGTTCTCACTGTTTATATCAGCATGCAGAGCGTTTGAATTTTGTATACTGTTTATTATCAGATTTCTAACATCAGGTTTGATACGCAGGAAGATATCAGACAGATATTCACTGCTACGATATTGTAACAGAATAGGTGACTATTTAGGGCCCCATAGAGCACGTTTAGTCTTGCTTCTGGCAAAAGATCATTATGAGTCCAGAAATAGCTCAGCGTTGAGACATTGATAGTTACATTTACAGAATATATTTGTTACTAACTTATTACCTCCAAACCTCCATCATAATAAAATACGTGAACCCAGAAAATCTTCTTATGATCTAATGTTGCATCAAAATAGTATATCAGTTATGTGGGGGGTTTTACTCACATGAAGACAATTATTCTACTATTAGAATAATATTTTTTACTAGACGGAGAATAAATCTCAAATATTGTTTAAGTTTTTTTTAGCAAATTTATGATGAAAATGCTTTTGAGATTTCTTTAGGTATATAAAATAAATAGGTACCATAACATTTTGGCTAAGTTTCGCCGAACTTTAATTTGGAAAATATAAATGAGTACTTTGGATGTAAGAAATAAATTTTGCGCTGTCCCATAGCTGTATTCATGTGCCCTGATAAGTACATAAATTGTAAATTAAAAAATTTTTTTGTATTGATAGATTCAATTTGGGACATCTGAAACCATAAATCCATATTTTTCTAAATTTCAATAGATTTATTATTAATAATAATCAATTATTATATTACTTATTTTTTTTTTATTTAAAATTTTATTAAGAAATAATTTTTTTAAACAAGAACATTCTTCTTAAATTTTAATAATATACATAAATATATATATATATATTTATATATAAAAAAAAATTAACTATTTGATTTAAAATAATTAATAATAATAACACATTTTACATTAATATACAAAATTTTTCAGAAATTACTCCATTATTATTATTGATATTATGATCACCTTCAACGTCATCATCATCATCATTACCACTATCATTATTATATATATTTAATTTATTTAAATTATCTTCAATAATATTATTTTGTTGTAATCGTTGTATATCTAAATTTTGACCATTATTTTTCTTTTTCATTATATCTATATTATCTGTGTTATCATTTTTTAATATTGTATTATTATCATAATAATATTATTTGAGTATTTTCTATTACTTAATTGATTATTGCTTATTTTATTTGCTTTATTTATAATAATTGAATTGAATATATAAACATAAATTTTTGCTCATACTTCAAAGCTTATAAAATATTTTTCATTTTGTCAGCAGTTTTTAAATGCTGTGTGATATTCTACTCAATACTTAGCAAAAATATTATTAATTAAAATCTTGATAAAATCATTCTAGCTGAGACACAAACCTAATCATTAATCATTCATAAATATGTTGTACGAAATGAAAAAGCATTGTTATAAAAATGAATTCGTTTACAATTATTTATAGTCTAAATCGAAGCCAAAGATTGTAAGGTGGACGAATTTTATTTTTCTTAAACATTGTACTATTGTTTGCAGTACCTGGAACCTTAAAGAATCGTTAAGAAAGAAATTTTTTATTTTAGACCGATTTTAAAAAAATTTAATTTTTATACTTATTTTAAGGATAATACTTTAAAAATTAGTTGAAAAAATACACTGAATTTTGTTTTTAGCCTACCCCCTAGTATCGTCAAACAATTTTAAATATTCAGCTTATAGATTTTTAAAAACAAATACCCTAAAAGTTATGTTTTTTGGCCGAATTTAATATTTTTGTTCAAAATTTGTGCTTGTTTTTGAATATTCTAAAAATTAGTTAAAAAAATAAACTCAATTTGAAAAATTTGAAAATCTGACTCCTTTTTTGATTTTTGTGTAGCCTAGCATCGTTAAAAAAGTTCAAATATTCGAGAATTAAAAAAAATTACACTAAACAACACGTTTTTTGGCCGAATTTAAAAATTTTTCAAATTTATATTAACTTTTTTACTTGTTTTAAGGATAATACTTTAAAAATTAGTTGAAAAAATGCACTGAATTTTGTTTTTAGCCTAGCCCCTAGTATCGTCAAACAATTTTAAATATTCATATTTTTAAAAACAAACAACCTAAAAGTGATGTTTTTTGGCCGAATTTAATATTTTTGTTCAAAATTTGTGCTTGTTTTTGAATATTCTAAAAATTAGTTAAAAAAATAAACTCAATTTGAAAAATTTGAAAATCTGACTCCTTTTTTGTTTTTGTGTAGTCTAGCAACGTTAAAAAAGTTCAAATATTCGAGAATTAAAAAAAATTACACTAAACAACACGTTTTTTGGCCGAATTTAAAAATTTTTCAAATTTATATTAACTTTTTTACTTATTTTAAGGATAATACTTTAAAAATTAATTGAAAAAATACACTGAATTTTGTTTTTAGCCTAGCCCCTAGTATCGTCAAACAATTTTAAATATTCAGCTTTTTAAAAACAAATACCCTAAAAGTTATATTTTTTGGCCGAATTTAATTTTTTTTTCAAAATTTGTGCTTGTTCTTGAATATTTTAAAAATTAGTAACGAAATAAACTCAATTTGAAAAATTTGAAAATCTGACTCCTTTTTTGATTTTTGTGTAGTCTAGCAACGTTAAAAAAGTTCAAATATTCGAGAATTAAAAAAAATTACACTAAATAACACATTTTTTGGCCGAATTTAAATTTTTTTTAAAATTTGTGCTTGTTTTTGAATATTCTAAAAGCTAGTAACGAAATAAACTCAATTTGAAAAATTTTAAAATCTGACTCCTTTTTTGATTTTTGTGTAGCCTAGCATCGTTAAAAAATTTCAAATATTCAAGAATTTAATAAAATTACACTAAACACTATGTTTTTTGGCCAATTTTAAAAATTTCCAAATTTTTTTGTTTGCTTTAATAAATATTCTATAAACTAGTAAAATACACTCAATTTGAAAAATTATCTACAATTTTTTTTGTTGACAAGCTAGAGTACTATTTTATTGTAATTTAAGAGGTAACAGTAATATTTCGTATATAACACCACCCTTATGATATTGTAGCCCCAAAATTGTTTAATAAACTTCCGATTTCAATTGTTGTTGTCAAACTTTGAACTTCGCAGTTGTTTTATGTTCATATCTCGTTTTTGAAACATGTACGAATATAGGTTTTGAGCTTGAATTATAATTACAACTTGCTTAGTATTATTGTTTAAGATTATTATTTAACACTATTTAGATTATTAATTATTTACTCTAAAATAAAAAAAAAATTAGAATGTTTTGAATACTTGACTTCACTTGAGTACTTCCATTATAAAAATAGATTATAATTTCAATTTGTTCTGACTAAAATTTGCCCAGATTTGTAAAGAAATTTATAGTTTTGTGTTTCTAATTGTTCTAGGCTAATTTATCTCTTCTAATTTTTTTTAATTAAATCATTTGTTAATTATATGGAAAAAATATACTTCAATATGGTAAAATAAAGCTTCTGCAAATAAATCTAAGACTTATAAAACGAATGTAGTTCAATGGAGAAACCTCCACAAACTAAACAGTAAAACCTCATAAGTAAAACAATAACAGGACTACGCATAGAAAACAAACAGTAAAACCATAACAGGACTACGCATAGGTCACAGTAGGCTAACACAAACTTAACTTTTTGGCTCAGATACGATTGAATCAATTGGAAATAGATTTTGCGAAACATTTAAAGTACCCCGATCTATAAATATTCATCTGGAATGTATGAATACAGAAAATTTGATTGAAAATCTCTGGCATGTAAAGAAAAAGAACATGCGGTACAGCGACCACGAAAAATATCACATTGAAAGTTTAAATAAACATTATCATATTTTTCTTATAATAAACGCCTTGAGAACATATTGACTAAATATTAAAAATTATATTAATTTTTTTTTTTTACTTTTTTAGTTTAACAACCCGTAGTCAATATTTTTGAGATTGAATGGATAGTTATTAACAAAAAGCAATGTTTGTGACTAATTTTGTGTGGCAACAAAATTATTAAAAACCAATTAAGCCAAAACTTTATTTAAAGAAAGCTCATTAGAACAACAAAAATTTTATGCTTAAATTATTGAAATTTTACATTATTTTTGAAGTGTCACGACTTTAAATAGCATATCGTACATAGTTTATTATTTTATTTATTACCCATATACTTAAAATATTCGTGACATTTGAAATAAAAAACAAAAAAAAATAAATGGTTCAAAATTAAAGAAAATTTTTGTATATAAATTGCAAATGTTCACTTCAAAAAATTGTCAATCAGTTCCTGTCTAAAAAGTAAGGGAGTTAAAGAAGTGAACTATACAAACATGAAATTAACACTTTCCTTTCTTTTGTCAATAGTAGTGGGTAAATATCATTGTGATAATATAATTTTTATTATTTTTAATATAAAACATTTTCATTTTTATTTTTCAATTCAACATTTAGGTTTAGCTCTTGCTTATCCAGAAGCCGATGGTTCTCCTGAATCACCACCTTCACCACCATCTCCACCCTCACCACCATCACCACCATCACCACCATCTCCACCATCTCCACCATCACCACCATCACCACCATCCCCACCATCTCCACCATCTCCACCATCACCGCCATCTCCACCATCCCCACCATCTCCACCATCTCCACCATCTCCACCATCTCCACCATCTCCACCAACACCACCTTCACCATGCTGTAATTCAAACGTCGGATTTGCTTCTGGTGCAAATGAAAATCCCGGCTGCACTGGCAACACAGTTCTAGGTGGTGCTGTTAAGGGAATGACAGGACTTGCATCATGGTTTACACATCAAATCAATATTCTATTGAAATCAGATCATTTATGCCCACCAGAACCATGTCCAAATCCATGTGGTTCTATTCCACCAGGTATCAATGCAACCAGACTCGCTGAATTGATTTTATGCGACGATAAACTCTCTCAAGGCTTGTAAATTGAAGTTAGTGGTTGATGCATTCAAACAATTAAAATGAATAAAGTTGGAATGGAAAATAAAAATGAGATAATTGCAAGAAAAATGGATTAACAAAAAATTAAAAAAATCAAAAAAAAAAAAAATTAAACCTATTACTAATTTTAAAGCACATGTATTTTATATAATATTTAAAACTTATTCATAATTTATTTATTTATGTACTTTACTGTATGTAAAAAAAAATTAATATATATAAATATATATTTATTAGAGCAGAAATAATTTGTATTTGCTATTTTGAACCTTTTTTAATAATTTGCAGAAAAAAAATGTTGAACAGAAGGCTACAATTCTGACTAGGACAAAACAACAACTTTATTAGACCCAAAGCGATTTACTAAAAAACAACTTTGACAAAACTTGTGATAAAAAAAATAATATTAATTGTAATTTTTACGTTAATTATTATTATTATTTTTTTTTATTATGTTTTTTTTTAGATTTTAATATTTCTTTATTATTATTATTATTATTATTATTATTATTATTATTATTATTATTATTATTATTTATTATTATCATTATTATTATTATTATTAATATTTATTATTATTATTATAAATTTTTTTAATTACAATTTCAAATTAAACTCAATATTCAAGCACTGCCCAGGCTATCGGCATACACTTTCTACTTATCGCTTGACATATTTTAATTTTTAATTTTGTGTTATAATTGACCAAATTAATTCTAAAAATTTTTACTTTTCTATATAATAAAAATTTGTTGATAAAATTGTCGGTAAAAACACATAATGTGATAGTTTAAACCTTTATACTAAAATTCTGTACAGTTATTAATGACAAATAAATATTAATATATAAATGCAGCTATATCTGAAGTAAATCAAGGGCAACAACGAAAAAGACGTAGTTTATCAGTTTCAATAAAATTATATTGGTTTCCATATCAATATTCAAATTTTTACCGTACCACTCTCCTACTTATTTCTCTTTTTTCTCTAACTATCACTCCTTTTTTTTCAAAAGTCAATGGTATGAAAGTATAAAGGTTTTTCTGACTTAAACTTTGGCTAATAATATTTAAAAAAAATATATAATTATCTTATATATACTATTTTGGTTTTGCTGTCTGAAGCCTTAGTTACCTAATTATATCCAAATTTTTATTGCTGCATTCTATTACACATTTTGTATTAGTTTATACCGATTAGACAATATAGAAATAATTTTTAATTTATTTCAAAACCTATATTAATAAATTGTAAGTGATCGCTTTATTTATAGTTTCTTAATAAATAAATTATTTTTTATTTACTTAATATCTAAGGTGGAATAAAATCTTTTTTTCTAAGCTTCACAAATGACAGTATGATAGCAACATTGTTATACTGTTAATAACAAACAAGCATAGTAATACTAACAAACAGTATAATAGCAACAATAGAGTAGAATAACAAACTACTTTGGAAATATAACGATTCAAAGAAATTCCTATATTGTAAAAAAAAAAATTATATTTGATTATAATTTTTTGTTTTGAACTTGACTCTTATAACACAGGAAAGTAAAGAAGCGAAATCAATCCTGTAAGTAGCATGTGAAATGAACACAACAGCGGAAGCAATAAAAACTATTTAATGGCATATTATTCTAAAATAAATAAATACGACATTTCAAGAGTCCGTTGTTCTAAGTAAAAACAGCATAACAGTAAAATCTTTAATTTCTTACTTCTTCATATTTTTTTTCTTCATATTTTTACAGGATTCATTCTTTTTTATTTTGCACAGCCATTTTATTGTGAAACATGTAACTGGACTGTTTTGAGACTGAGAGCTCTAATATACGTAATTCATTGTTTCTATATATTACTGGTAGTCAATAGTGGCTTGATATAGACTCATAAGCTATTTTAATGATATTTCTACACTCCCTCTAACTCTCACTTAACGCACCCACAGCTTCCCAAATATGGTAATGTTATTTAAATACATAATTGTTTTATCAAAAAAATGGGCAATTTTGACATGAAAATTATTTTTAATGAATTTTTAGAGGTCATGTCAATGCATCAAAAATAGCAAACGTTTATTCACAAAGGTTTGAATTTATTTTTTTGTAATTGAAAATTTTAAGTTTGGGCAGGTATTACTCGAAAACGGTAATTCTGATGTCCGTCTAATACGTACCGTTACTTATGTATATCAATTACAAAAATTTGTATACAACTTTCATACCTTCGGAGAAGCTACTGATATTCTGATAGGCTTTATTTTTTCCAATCCGACAAATTTAAAAAAAATAGATTCCGTGTTTAGAACAATTTTTTTTTTATTAAAATAATCCACTGAATCACTCTTCACAAGGTATTCATGTTAAAGTAGTGTCAAGATAGGCGGTTTTGAAATGTCATATTTTGTTTGAGAAGTTGAAATGTCATATTTTGCGGTATATTTTTTTTTGATTCTCTATAACGTATTTTAATTCATGCTTGATTCGTATTTAGATTGAAACATCATATTTTGCTTGTTATGGTGTTTTTTTTAATATCGTATTTTACAATAATTTTATATGAAATGTCATGATATAATTGATGCTTGATATCGGATTTTGTTCTATTCTTGATATAGTATTTTACTTCATACTTGATTCATATTTTGTTTGAAACATCGTATTTTGCTGGTTATTGTATTTTTCTTAATATCGTATTTTACAATAATTTTTTATATGAAATATCGTATTATGATAGATGTTTGATATCGTATTTTACTTCATGCTTGATTCGTGTTTTGTTTGAAACATTGTATTTTGCTTGTAATTGTATTTTTCTAAATATCATATTTTGCAATAAATTTTTCGTATTTTGATTGATGCTCGATATCGTATTTTACTTCATGCTTAATTTTTATTTTTTGTAATATCGTATTTTATTTGTTATTGTATTTTTTGCAATATCGTATTTTACAATCATTTAACATGAAATATCGTATTTTGGTTGGTGCTTGATATCGTATTTTACTTCATGCTTGATTCGTATTTTGTTGGAAATATCATATATTGATTGATATTGTATCTTTCTTAATATCGTATTTTACAATAATTTTTTATATGAAATATCGTATTTTTCTTGAGATGTTGTATTTTACTGAAATCGTTTTTGGATGGACGCATTTATCGTAGTTTACCTATTATCGTATTTTGCTTGATGAAGCAAAGAAAACATTTTACAAGTCAGTTACTGGGTTTTCTTTCAAGGAACTGATACTTTTTGTAATGCACTGTAAATAAATTATTAAATTTTAATCCCAAGTATTATATTTGTAATTTTAACAGCCCTAACAGGTGATTCGTTGACAATTTAAAATTTTATTCTCTACTTAATTTTCTTTGTTATATTTGTCTACATTTTTGGTTTAATTATTCATATTAATTACTCACACCAACTAAATAATAGCAACGTAATTTATTTTAAATATAAAAAATTTAAACTAATAAACAAAAAAAAAAAATGTTTATGTAAGTAAAATTTTATTTCAAATCACGATTAATAATAAAAATCCATTTTTATAATTTATGAACGAGTTTAATAACACTTTTGCTCAGAAATGATAGTTTTTAATTTTTATAATTTGGAAATTTAAAATAAAAAATATATTCAGTTACATTTAAAAAATCATTTTTGTTAGTTTATTTTTAATTTTATTCAAATATTAAATGGAAAATTTAAAATTATTTAATTTAATTTTAATTACAATTGGAAGTAAGTTAATAAATTGACAAATTTTAATAAATTAAATAATTAAATTTATATATAAAATAATAATAATTTTAGTATTGATCAATCAAAATTCTGAAGCACTACCATCAGATGTGGTACTAATTGAAGCTCACAATGAGGTGAATGAAACAATTTTAGAACCATCACCATTACTAGAATCAGCAGAAGAAATTAATAGTTGTGATGCTACAAAAAATTCAACTGTTGCAACAATAATAGAAAATTTACGTGGTATTTCAGCAGTTGTTAATGGTAATATAAATGTTTTTATTGAAGCTGAGAACAAATGTTGTTGTAATTGTCAAAATTATTGTTCAAATTTTAATAATTGTACAAATACAATTATTGTAAATAATACCGAAAATTTTAGTTATGATTTTTTTAAAAAATTAATTGAAAATAGAAATAGTAATAAAACATGTATAATTATATAAGATAGTATATAGTGGGTGATGTTATATTTGATAATAATGATAATGTTTTTGAATAAATTTATTTTTTTGTTATTGAAAAAAAAAATTGTTTATTTGAATACAATTTTTTGTTTTAAATTTAATTCTGACATATAAAGGAAGGTAATGTAGCGAAATCAACCAAGTAAGTAGCATGTTAAATGATCACCAACAGCTTAAAATAAATTGTTAATTATTATTTTTGAAATTCATAGCTATATGTCATATGACAGTTCAATTTAGTAATTGCAATATTTTTAATATAGATCAAATAGCGTAAAAGATCTAATGTATGTATTTTGACAAATGATTGTCTATTAAAAATTATTAGATTATAATTTTATAAAACAGCTTATAAAATGTTGGATTTGATATCGTAAATCAAAACTCTTACTAACTTTAATATAATTAAATAAAATTTTTCAAACATTTTATCTTCTCTTCTTTTTTTTATTAAATCTATAAATTAAAAAAAAGCAAAAAATATTTAAGTTATTTTAAAATTAGAACAATTTTATTGAACCGAAATTTGTGTCGAATCGAATTGAATCGAATTTAACAATATATTTTTAATTATTGGGTTTATTTATTTCATTAACCCAAATTATTTTTATTTATTTAATTTATAATTAATAAATAAACATCGGAATACAATAATTATCTATATCTGTAGAAACAATAATAATACAAATATCAAAAATCATATAAAAATCACTGATTTGATATTATTTATTCTCTGTTATCAAATAAAAATTAAAATGAAAACATTAAAACAATGGAATTTACGTAGGTGTAAAATATTTTGTCGGTTAAATTCTATATAGCTATATACGTTAATTTTGAAATAAATATTATCTTTAGTAAATATCGGATAAGATAGAAATTTTGTTTTGTTTTTATGTTATTCACCTCAAGCTTAATATTTATCATAATTATTTTGTAAAGTATATTTTATAATTGATTTGTAGGTTTAGGACATTTTACAGAAGAAAAAAAATCTCGAAAAAAACAATTTGAAATAATTTAAAATTTAGAAAAAAAAAATCCAGTAAATAACAAACTCCCGACTGTTACAGAGTATTAAAAAAAATGTGAATTGCTTCAAAATTTTAGAAAAAAAAATCTATCAAATGCCAAAATCCAAACTGTTACAGAATATTGAAAAAAAATCTTGAATTTATATCATAAAACATAAACATATCACATTATAGTATTATTTTGTCTCAAACGCCAATTTTGGGTAAATTGACATAACGATTAATCTACAGACTTTAACGCCTAATCTTTCTGAATTTCAGATCCGTTTTTGTCTATCGTATTTTGTTTCTGAGATAATGAGTATAATTATATTGGCCCATTCACAAGTATGTAACAAATTTTTATCCCATAAGCCATAAAATATGCCATGTAACAAGTAAAATTTATATTGTTAGTATTATATTAACCTACTTCCATTGCTCATGAATTTTGAATGAAATAATAACCAAAAAAAATGTTGATATTGTTCAAAAGTTAATCAAAATGTATATAGGTGAAAGTTAAAGCAATTACTTCTTCCCGTAATATGTTTCCACAAATAAATTAAATTTTCAGAAATAAAAATATGAGCGAAGTTGTATCATTGGAAATAATCTTGTTATTTCATTCATCACATATTCTCAGGAATATCAGAATGATCTTACATTTACCTAATTTTACCATTACTGTTTTGCAAATTTTTTAATTTAATTTATGATATCGTTCTAAGGTATGTAATATGTAACATGGTATAATAAATAAATGAATTTTAAAAACTAACTAACATAAACCCCAACAATACTCACTTACTCAACACAATCAATTTAAGTTCATGTCATCAGAACACTGCTCATAATAACAATTTAATTATTTCAAACGAACAGGATATGTTCTTGATGAAATTGAAAATAGTCATTCAAATATCACTCCGCCAATTAATACGACACAATATAATTTAATAAATGAAACAGTAACTCAGCAGTTTCTCAACTTAAAAAATAATGATGCGATCTAAACAATACAACTTTAATTAATTTTAGTGATAATATGAAAGTCAACTCTTTACCTACCAATCAAAATAATAATAACGCAACTCTATAGGATGTATATGACGCTTTTCGAAAACTAAATAATAAAATTTCTGTGGGACCGGACAATATTTCTAATAATTTTTCAATATTTTGTACCTTATTTAATAATATGTTGAATAAATCCCAATTCGCAAAACTTTGGAAAAAAGCTTACGGTATTATAATCAAAAAACCTGGAAAAGTTTATACAGACCCGAAAATCTACAGATCAATTAGTATATTACCTAATATAAGTAAAATATTTGAAAGACTAGTTAACAAATATTTGACGAAAATTAAAGCATATTTATTTCCGCCCTATGCCCCAAGGATGGGATTGCAGGACAATGATGATGAAAGGTGTCATAACTAATAATCAATTTGGTTTCAGAACAAATCATTCCGCCATACATGCTATAAATAAGCTTACATCAGACGCATATACTAGTATCTTAATGATAAAAAGTATACGTGGGTGCTTGCCTAATAGATTTTGAATCTGCTTTTGAATTCAATATGGACTGAAGGCTTATGACATTTAAATTAATAAATTACAATTACCCGATTAATATAACAAAAATTATATATGGCATGATAACTGACGTTTGTAGTTAAAATTGGTAACATTTATTCTGAAAAACTATTTAAACTAAACTCTCCAATTTTGTTTAATATCTTTTTGAGCGCCTTATTACAGAGCCTTAATAATAATAACAACGCTAAGTTTAACTTACGATTTACTGATGACCTCATAGTTTACGTGGCGGAAAAAAAAACTTCATATATTCAATATGAGCTACAGTCAATGTTCAATAAAGTTATTTCCTCTGCTAACTCTTGGAAAATAAGAGTCAGTTTTAGGAAATGTGAAGTAATTTTATTCCGAACATCATTGGATAAATGTAATAACGACAAAATTGGAGGAATTTCCATATCCAAGCTCCAGGAAATATTAAATTAGTAAACAAAAAATATGTAAAATATCTAGGGGTAATTCTGCAATACAATCTTAATTTTACTGAGCATATTAAAAATAAAATTAATTCGGCGAGAAAGCAATTCGCTATAATCCAAAAATTGCTTAAATCCAAAATTCTTATCTGCCAGGGTTAAAATAATAGCGCGTATCAAGCGCTTATTAGACCAATTTTGACTTACGGTTGCCAAATTTGGTATAATATTAATGCCACACTTATGGAATTAGATAGAAAGTTAGAAAGAAAATTTATGAGAGGGTGTACAGGTATTTATCGTAAGCCAGATACTGAACATAAACATTTATTTTCCAATAGAACGCTGTATAGTGGGGCAAATATTTCTAGAATTGATATTTTTGTTTTGGATTTAATTAGAAAACATTATATGTTAAACTAACAACTAATATAATAGCTTAGTTTTGTATTCGGCATATCCAGGAATTAAATACATCAGGTTTTTTCCAGAAACATTTCTCTTTCTTGATCGCAATAGATATATTCAATCTAATAAAAGCAATATCACGCTTTTAGACTTAGCACCCAAAAAGAGATCACTTTCGAGCCAAATAATAACCCCAATTACCCACTAGCAATTTGGAGATATAACATGAGCCTCGCACCAAAAGACGTAAACCATATTATAAATATTAATAAATTCTGGTGGTTATGCTACTAAAAAAAATTGGCTAAAATTGGTTTTGTATACCAAATTTTAAATTCAACTAAAGATTACAGTTCTGATGGCTTAGTAATAGTAGGTTAATTAGTTGTAAGTTAGTTTTTAAATAAATTGTAAGGTTTTATTAAAAATATGTAAAATTAAAGTCGGTTTTTTCTAGCCTTTTTTCCGACTTTTTGTTAAAATTAATAATAAAATTGTAACTCAAGACAGTGATGGTCCACAGGTAAAACGTAAGTAAAAATTAATCATCATCATCATCATCATCATCATTGTCCTGTAACCCCATTAGTAGGGCATAGGGCTGAAATAAATTCTTTCCATCCGCTCCTATCTGAGACTAACCTCTTCAATTGTGGCCACGTTCTTTGCTGGGTACTTTCTTCGGCTAAGACAGTTGTTCTCCACGTTTTTCTCATCCTTCTGACGCGACGTGTACCTACACACTTGCGTTGAATATTATTATTTTTAAAATAATTAACGAGAGTAAGACCAAATATATGAATATGGCGCGCACGGAAATAAGAAGACCCGCCCAAAATATAACAATAAATAATTATAACTTTGAAGGAGTAAATAGTTTTATATATTTAGGTGCCTTAATAAATAATAAAAATGACATGCATTTGACAATTAATGATAGAATTCAAGCGGCTTTTTCTGGTCAAATATTTTAACCAGGACAATTAAATTAAGAATGTACAATACCATAATACAACCGGTTGTAACATACGGATGCAAAGCATGGACCATTACAATTAGTGACGAAAATAAATTGAAAGAAGAATACTGAGAAAAATATTTGGTCCCAAAATAAATGACGATGGTGAATACCGAGGATCAAACGAGGAGCTAGAAGCACTAATTGAAGGACACAATATTGTTAAGTTTATTAAGGCACAAAGACTAAGATGGACAGGTCATGTGGTGAGGATGAATGATCAAAGGATGCCAAAAAGAATATTAGACGCAGTACCGTACAATACAAGAGCAATAGGTAGACCAAGATCACGATGGCTGGACAAAGTCGAGGGCAACTGTCGAAAGATTGGAATTAACGGATGGAGGACAGTTGCAAAAGATAGAACAAAATGGTGGAAAGTTGTGGACGAGGTTAAGGCTCACCCCGAGCTGTAGAACCCCAACAGATGATGATGATGATGAATATTATTATTTTTGTGCGCAAAGATATGTTGCTTGCCTGCCATCCCCTGCCATGTAAAAAATACTAAGATAGTTTTAAGGGTAATATAATAACTTAGAATAATCGTAATGGGTTCAATAAGTTATTTTATAAGTTATAATGTGAATCATTCTTTTTGTTAATTTTTTGTATGACTTAAAATAGAAATAAAATATCTATATTACAAATAAATATATAAAAATGTATAGGCGAAACAAAAGCGGGCTCTAATATTAATTCTGATTTGGACTTATGCATATATATATTGATATTTTTAACCTAAACACATTAAACTGCATGCATTTAAAAGTGTTAACAAAAATGCTATCAATTTAAATTAACAATGTACAAAATTTAAATATTTTTCGGCTGGTTTTTTTTTTTAGTATCCATTTTCAAACTAAACATTCAAAATCGATTTAAGCAAAAAGCATTAACCCTACACTTCATAGTATATCACTGGTGATACATAAATTTCTTCTTATAATAACAACTAAACTCGTGATCTTTTCTTAATATATTTCTCTCACATTATGTTCTATTAATCATTAACTCTCAATAAAACCAAAGTCCAGTTATTTAGTTTTTGTTATATTTGTATTATGAGTCCATTCTATGAAAGTGTTCTTCGTACTTGTGCAAGTGTCGAGAGTGTTAGAAGAAAATCAGTTTCAGGTTTTATATTTTTTATAAAAAAAAGGTAAGTAAGATTTAATTTTAATAATAATATGTTTTATTTATTTTAGAAAATTACATTTTATGCCATTAGTCTTATATATTTACTTTGTAAATCGATTTTAATTTTATGTATCACAGTTGATATATCATGCAGTTTATGCATTTTTGTTAGTACCAATTGACATATAAAAATATATTGGAAATGCGAATGTGGGAAACAAGTCATATTTACTCAATAAATATTTTATAAATAATTAAATACATTTTATATACTCTTACATTGGAAATGAATGATCTAAATGAAAAAGATATTTTGGTTATTCTGAGTACAGGGGACGAAAGTGAAGATGAATTTGATTGTGAATCTGAATATGAGTTCAATCGGAATCCCATAATTTTACCACCAATTGAAAACAATGGCGATTTGTTTGATATTGAAAATGTATCAATGATAATAATTTATTAAACTGAAACTATAAAGAACATTCCTAGTACTAGCAGTAGCTTTGTTGACCCAAAAACATCTGCGAAAGATTTAAAAAATAAATACGCAAAAGTTGTATGGAAACAAAAAGAATTCCCAAATAAATCAGATGAACTCAACTTCAAAGGAACCATAACTCTACCAACTAGTATATTAAATTTGAAAACTCCGTATGAATTTTTTAAATATAACTGATGAACTTTTAGAACATATTGTCGAACAAACTATATTGTATTCGTCGCAACCACATCCTGAACATCCATTCAAAATAAATAAAACTGAAGTCAGTCAGTATATTGGAATTTGTGTATTGATGTCTGTTATTTGTATCTCTGACACATGAAAAATATTGGTCACCAGTCATAGGAAATAATTTAATACAAGAGACAATGACTGTAAATCGTTTGCAGAAAATGAGAAAATCTATTCATTTCAATGACAACACCGAAATGCTATTCCAAAGAATAGCTCACAGCATGACCGTTTGTTTAAAATACGCCCTCTTATAACGTATCCTTTAAGGCAAAAATTTCAAAGCATACCTTATGAAGAGTGTATGTCAATTGACGAACAATTATGTTCAACCAAAGCCAGGAGTTATCTGAAGCAATATCTACCAGACAAACCTCATAAATGGGGTTATAAGCTATTGGTTTTAAGCGGAGTTTCCGGGTTTTTCTATAATTTCGAAATTTATGCCGGGCAAGAAAACGATCTGACCAAGCGGCTATCATATGAACCAGATCTGGGCTGTTCAGCTAACATTATTATCAGAGTATTACGCAATGTTCCAAAACATGAAAATTATCGCATATATTTTGATAACTATTACACAACGTTAACATTACGTGTAGAATTGGCAAAACATGGTATATATGCCTTTGGAACAGTTCGAAGAAATCGTCTTCCAAATTGCAAGCTACCTAATGAAAACGAATTGAGAAGGAAAAACAGGGTACCACTACAGAATACGTCGCATCTATTGATGGCATTGATATTGTTACGACAGTTTGGAAAGATAATAAACTCGTAAATTTGATTTCAACGTTCACGGGAAAATAACCCATGCAAACAGCTTAACGATTTGATAAGAAGCTGAAAGAAATGGTTACTGTAGATTGCCCGAGCCCCGAATATAGTTAAAGAATACAATAGGTTTATGGGTGGAGTGTGCTGCATAGTATATCCACTGGTGATACACATTAAAATCTCTTGATATTTCCCAAATTTGTAATTTTTTTTTTATTATTCTATGTATATTATTCTATGAAGAAAATGATAAACAACAGGATGGCATCAAGAAGAGAATATGAAGAAATAGCGAAAACAGTAAAAAGGGCAGCAAGAAGAGATAAAAGGAAATTTCTACAAAATTTAGCCGGAGAAGCAGAAAAAGCAGCACAGCAACATAACCTGAGAGAATTGCATCGCATAATCAAGAACTTAACAAACCAGTCGGAACAACAAAACAAACCAATTAAAGATAAAAATGGTGCGCTCATCACAAACTTAGAGGTTCAATTAAAGAGATGGAGAGAACATTTCCAAGAACTGAGCAACGAAGAAAGTACAAATAATGAAGCAGACATAAGAAACAGAGACAATGCAAATATCTACCCAACTGAGGGACTGCCAATATCTACTCAAACTCCAAATATAGAAGAAATCAAAGCTACAATCAATATCCTGAAGCATAACAAAGCAACAGGTGAAGATGGAATTCCAGCAGAAATAGCCAAACTGGACCCTGACTTATTCGCAAAAACAATTGAACCCCACATCAGGAAAGCTTGGATAGAAGAGAATATACCACCATCATGGAAGAAAGGAATGATTGTCAAGATACCTAAGAAAGGAGACTTGGCAAATTGCAGCAACTGGAGAGGAATCACGGTTCTAAATACTATTCATAAGATAATAGCAATTATTATAAAGAAAAGATTAGAAGAAGTACTAGAACCAATACTACGGAAAGAGCAGGCAGGTTTCAGACCAAACCGAAGCTGTGTAGACCAGGCAAATACTTTACGGGTCATAGTTGAACAATCAGTAGAATGGAATGCCCCACTATATCTACTATTCATAGATTTTAAGAAAGCATTCGACACAGTCAAGAGATGCGCAATATGGAGAACACTTACAAAGAAGGGAGTTCCTGAAAAAATCATCAACATCATCAAAGCGATGTATAAAGATGCAGAGACAACAGTTCAACACAGAGGTAAGATCAGTGATCCATTCTACACCAATATAGGAGTTAGACAAGGATGTCCATTATCTCCACTTCTCTTCAACACAATACTAGACGACATTCTAAGAGAAGTTTGCACTGGAATAAACGGAATAGAATGGGATCTCTTCGGAAACTTAGAAGACTTAGATTACGCAGATGATGTATGCCTCATATCAAAAAATCAAAGGGACCTACAGAACAAAGTCAACAGATTACAGGAAGAAGCAAAGAAATCGGGACTGGAATTAAATATCGAGAAAACCAAAGCAATGAGGACAAACAATAGTTACAGTGAGCCAATAACAGTGAGTGGACAACAGATAGAATACGTAGAACAATTCAACTACCTGGGGTGCATTATAACATCAAGAGGAGGTGCAACAGAAGATGTCAACAGCCGTATAAATAAGGCAAGAAGAACATTTGGGAGCCTAATGAAGATATGGCGGAGCAACCAAATATCGAGAACAACAAAGCTAACAATATTCAGAGCATGTGTTAAGTCAACATTAATATATGGCAGTGAAACATGGCTCACTTCGGTCAGAATCAAACAGAAGCTACAAGTATTCATCAACAAGTGCTTGAGAATTATATGCAGAATATTCTGGCCGGCAAGAATTAGCAACGAAGATTTATGGATGATAACTGGAGAAGAACCTATCAACAGACAGATAAATAGGAAAAAATGGAAATGGATAGGTCATACACTAAGGAAATCAGAAAGTGATATAGCAAGAAGAGCTCTAGAGTGGAATCCACAAGGACAAAGGAGACCCGGCAGACCATACAACACATGGAGACGCACAATCGATCAAGAATTAACAGTCAACAATTATACCTGGGACGATATTAAGGAAGTAGTACTCAACAGAGAGGAATGGAGGTTCACTATCGAAGCCCTATGCTACCACGCGGAGTAATAGGAGAAAAACAAAAAAAAAAAAAAAAAATGTATATTATTCTATATTTATTTTATTATACTTTCCGTTCGGAAAACATTTTTTTCGATAACAAATAAAAAATCATGCAGTGTAGGGTTAAATTACGTATGGGATAAAATTATTTTCTGGCGAAGAAATACTTTCCGTGTTTGGTTTATTTCTATATCAAAACTAAAACAAATTTACGGTGGATTAAAATGGTCTCTACAATATACAAGTAGTTCGGAAATAATGATTTGATTTTGTATAAAAATTTGAATTCTCTCATTTTTGAAATTTTGGGGCGATACATTTTATTTTCTTTTGGAAAAAGTGGAAGTGGGTACTACTAACTTTTAGTTCAGAAGTATTTTTTTCTAATGTCATTTTGATTTAAAATATTTTTGTTTATAAAAATAAAATTTGTGATTTTTCAACTATTTAGTACTAAAGTACTTTAGATATCATCTTTTTTGTTTTAATCAATACAGCAGTAAAATTATTGAAGCAATGAATCCACATTTTTGATTATGACAAAGTTCAAAATCTATCAAACTGACATTATAATTGACAACATAAATCTATTTTGTAGGTGTCAATAATTGAAACCTTAATAGAAAACTGTGTTTTCATAAATTTGAATATTTATTATTTTTCTTCTCTTTACGAGTTTGATCCTTTTGTTGCCGATTTACAGCAGATTATCATAAAGTATACTAAAACGATCGAGGTAAGAATGGGGAAATTAAAAAAGAAATGGATGACGACAAAAATTTTGAATAAAATAAAGATTAGAGACTCTTATTACAAGTATTCTTGTAAATACAAAAATAATATACGGATTCTTGACTTATATAAAAAAATGAGACTTGAAGTTAGCCAAATGATTCTTGAAGCTAAAAAAAACCTATTTTTCAAATGACATCCACTCCGAAATTTCAAATTCTAAAAACTTGTGGAAATTTTATAAAAGAATAATTCATAACACTGATTCTGTGTACTTCTAACACAATTTTTAAGTCCTTAGACTTTAATAATGAAACTATCAGTGATGAAAGCAACATAGCTAACAAAATGAACTCCATTTTTGTGAATGTAACTGACGAAATAAATATCTCTCCTTTCCAAATACATTTTACATATATAAATAGTACAAGACGAACAATTCTTCAACAATTTCTGTCTAGATTTAACAAATGAAGAAGAAATCAAACAAATAATTGATGAACTAAAGTCGTCAGCTGCAACGGGCCATGACAATATCTCCTCTAAATTCATTAAAAAATTCTCATCTCAATTATCACCATTATTAGTAAAATTAGTAAATAATGCAATTCAAAATTCTGTTTTTCCTAAAAGTCTCAAAATAGCAATAGTAACCCCTATATACAAATCAGGTTCAACTACAAAAACAACAAACTACCGACCGATTTCTGTACTAAACGCTTTGTCAAAAAATTTTGAAATAATCATCAAACGCCGCCTTAATTTATTTTTTACAAATAACAGCATTTTACATGAAGAACAATATGGTTTTGAAAATAATTCTAACACTACATCAGCATGTCTCAGTTTAACAAATTTTATATCCAATAACATCGACAATGGGAAATTTGTTGCATGTATATTTTTGGATCTACAAAAAGCATTTGACTGCGTTGACCATGAAATACTGTTATTAAAATTGATTAATCTTGGTTTAGTAGTCCATCCAATATAAGCTTTTTTAAATCATATCATTCAATGATAGGCTACAAAGAGTCAAAATAGGAAATTCTCTTAGTAGTTACCTTACTATTAAAAAAGGGGGTACCACAGGGATCCATCCTAGGACCAGACCTTTTTAAGCTTTACATTGATGATATATCCCGACTAAAGCTGCTGAAAGGCTCAATTCAACTGTATGCTGATGATGCAGTAATACGATATTCAGCAACAAGCGAAATCGAATTGAGGAGGGTAATTGAAAACGATCTAAATAATATTGAAATATGGATTACTAAACACAAATTAAGCCTAAATGTAAAAAAAAACCAAAATTATTTTGTTTGGAAATAAATTATATAACTCAGAAAATTTCTTTTATAAATCTAAATTAATAGAAACTGTAGATAGCTTTAATTATCTAGGGTTAATTATCGATAAAAAGTTGAAATGGACTGACCACGTGCACCATATTATTAGCAAAATATCACCCTATTCTATTTCATATTGCGTAGATTATGGAACTTTATCTCAACCAAAGCATTATACGCAATATATTCGTCTTTTATAGTGTCACACATTGTATATCTGTACGTATGGAACGGTGCGAGCCAGCAAACCTTAAGTCAGCTGGATGTCATTCATAAGAAATCAATAAAAATTATTCACTTCTACCCACATATGTATCCAACAAATTTATTATATTCTGATAAATATTTAAGTTTCACTAATATTTGTAAACGAGAACTATATCGTCCCCGCAATGACAAACTATCGAATCTGCAAAATCAGCGAATTTGAGCTGACATCGTAGTTTTACATGTTTTTTTAAGTTCTTTACTGTGACAAAGTCCCGAATCTCTATCTTATCTCTAAATCGATGTAACTGCCTGTTGTAATTTGGTGAAAGTACATATCTAACATTTATCACTACAACAAACTGTCGAATGTGCTTTTGGGTTAATTTACTTTTGTCATTATTTTTTAAAATGCTAATTTTCACTTTGAAAAAGTAACGAAAGTGTCAGATTAGTGTCTTTGTCGTTGTGAATTTTTTATTTAAACTTTAAATTTACTTAATCTACACTCAGTAAAGTGACGAATCTTTTAATTATTATAATATTTCTACAATAATCCCTATTTATGCATAATAAATAGCTATTATTATATCTTTGATCTTATTTATGTATTTAAAAATTGTTTTAAATGTTTAGTTGATTTTAAATAGAGAACCAGAATGAAAATATTTTGTTACAGCATGAAAAATGTCACGTTAAAAATTGTGATTTGCAAAGAATAATCAACATTATAAATAGATGTTCTTGAATGGGGGCTCTTTCGGTATTCAGTTTATAAAATTGAATTGTGATCGAGTTATAATTAAATGTCAAGTAAAAATTTATAAATTTTAAAAGCTTGAGTAAAATTTATTCCGATTAAAAATTTTAGAAATTTTCATTCATTAAGTTTACCAAATTCAGGTAACGAAAACATTATTATTAATTAAAAATCGAAAGCCCTGTAAGGTTATAATGTAAGGTTGCAATAAATGATACGTAACATATATAATGAAAAACAAAAACAGGTGAATTGTCAGCTATAGAAAAATACCAACTTGACATTCACATAAAATGAAAAGAAGGTGCTCGTAACTTAAAAAATATTCAAAAGGAAAAGACTCAAAAAGATAATACACTTTTGGCGTTTGAATTTGATTTACAAGCGGTTTTGATTACCCCTAAGAGAGCTACTAGTCCATTTTTCTGCGTAAAGCTAGCAGTATATGTTTTAACAGTATATAATTTGGGGGATGCTTCACTAGAATGCTTTTTGTGGGATGAGACCGAAGGAAAAAGTGGAAGCATTGAAATTTCTACCAGCATATATAAAAATATTATGCAGTATCCTGAAGTAGAAACTGTATTTATGATGTCTGATAATTGTGGAGTGTACAACAGAAAAATACTAAATTTGTGTGTATGTGTTTAGAGTTAGTTAGGAGACACACACGTTACGTTAAAATAATAATTCACATATATTTTGAATCAAGAAAAAGCTTCATACAATGCGATTCAATACATCAAAAAAAATTTATGACGGAAAATTACTTCCGGTGTGTACTCCAGAAGAATGGGTTCAGCAAATAAGAAATTCACGGAAAAATCCATCTCCGTATAGCGTTTCTTCGCTACCACACACAGATTTTATAGACTATTTATAATTCAGAGAAGGTTTTTTTATAGGAGACGAAAACAACAATATTCCCTTTCAAAATTTTTGTTTGGTTTCAGTATTCGAAGGTCACCCCCGGATAAATTGCATATAAAAACTGATTATGAGCAAGTTTTTATACAATACAGTTTAAAGCAAAGGAGAGGTTACCCTTCGAACTTACAACAAATACGAGCCTATTCGATAAGATTTTCAATATCAATGGGATTTAGAAGAACTGTGCGATGAATTGCAAATTCCAGTCTATCATGTATTTTATGAGAATTTGACGCCCTCTGGTTCAGTAAGAGATGCTTTTGCAATAACAGATATTTCTGAAGAATCCGATTATGAACAGCTTTAAGATTGAAACCCTTTCATAAATAAACCTATTTAACTTTTATACATAATAAAATGAATTGTTATGTTTTGTTTATTATTCGTTATTATAGATAGAAATTTTAATTGTTGTTTTTATTTATTTTTATTTAAAATGTTTTGGAATAAAATTTATTTTGTATTTTCTATTCCAATACAAAATAAATTCTATTACATTCTATTACATTCTATTACTTATATACTTTTTACTAATTTTTTAAATATTAATTTCAAGTTTTTCAAAAATTATATGCAGATTCGCTACTTCATGCAAAAAATTTAACTCGAAATTTTGAGGAACTTTGAAAAACTAACAACAGCAAACTAACGAAACTGCAATTGCTTTTCGTCTCTTTCATAAATCATTGCTTTACCCAAATATTTTTGACACTTCACAAATAAATTAATAAACAACTATTAATAATGAAGCGTGTGCCGAAAAAATCAAAGCGAAAAGTATAAAACCCGATTTTACACGAAAGGTTAAAGTTTGTTTTTATCCTCCTGAAAGTTGTGAAATTTACACATTCGCGAGTTTGCCATTGAGGGGACGATATCTAGTAGTAAATAATTAATAATAAAATCAAACATAATTTCATTTTGAGTAGAATGATAGACATCCATACACACAACACACGAAACAAATCCAATTTCTACCTGTCCTTGTTTCAAAAAAAACAAATCAACAGAAAAACAATTGTCTGTATAATTGTTTGAAATTGTTTAATGACCTGCCGGTACAACTTAAAGAAATTGATTCTTTTAGAGCTTTTAAAACCGGAATACAAAAATTTATATAAAATATTAGTTGACAATAAAAATAAAAAAAACAAAAATAAATAAATGGGAAAAAGTAAAAATAAATTATAAATAAACAAAAATAATTGAATATAAGAATATTTTGTATTATTACAACAACAATAATAAAAAATTAAAAATGTTTGATAGTAGTAATTGCAGTAAAAATGTTAAAGTTAATTTCATAAGTAGTTTTAAATAGTCTTTATATATAGTTTTTATAATAGAATTAGTACTTTTTTGTTTTCTTTTTTATTTTTTTTTTTTTCGTTTTATAAATTTAAGCATTGAAGTTTATCTTATTTTTTAAGTTTTCCTATAATGTAATTTATTTTATTTCATATTATTGACAGTTCCATAGCTTTTCTTTGTATATTAACTTTTATTTGCACTTTAATTTTTTTTTAAATTTTAAGATCAGACAGCCTATGCTAAGATCTACAACTTACAATTTAGTTTTAAGTTAATGAAATTTTATATTAAATTAGTATGATTGAAATAAAGAAAAAAAAAAAAAAAAAGAATTAAAAAAATATTTTTAAGATATTTATAACATGATAGTAAAGTTAAAAGAAAAAATCTATTTTAGATAATTCAATTTATAATTTTAATTATTTCATAATTTATTTAGGTTTATTACAAAACAAATCATAATAAAAGCTTATTGCATTGATTTAAGATAAAAAAAAAAATATAAATATAAATATTTTTTTTTTTTGTAAATAAAGAGAAAAAAAATTTAAAATTATAAAAAAATATTGTAGTGGCGCCATCAGTCATAAATATTTTCTATATCTACCCAACTAATAAACGATATTTTGTTTGTTAAATGTCTGGATTTAAAATATAAAAGTGGAGTAAGACTGTAAGTGTATAAATATACAATCACACTGGTGATTCTAAATAGAAAAAAAATATTCATTTTTTGTATTGATTTTAAGGTTTTTTGTTTTTTTTTTTTTTTTTTTTTTTGCGTGGATTGGTGGGAATCTTCATAGACACAATGAGCCCCGTAGCTTCCATTGTGTGCCAGATTTTTACTGACTAAACCACACCCCTCCCATTAATACTAGTCCAACGGACTAACCATTAATTTATTTCTATTTTGATTTTCTTAAAGAAAAATTTTACGAAATTCTATCGTATTAAATCTAGTGGCTTAGTTCTTTTAAGCCTTCTGATATCATTTTGGTTATCTAGCAATTGAGTGGCTTCAACGTTAACATGTCCCTCCAGAAGAGCTATATGCTTTGTTGCATATCTTTTTATTTCAATTTCTATGCAAGGAATTTTTAGATCTCTGTGCAAATCACTGTTGCGAACATACCAGGAGGCATTTACCATGTTGCGCAAGACTTTATTTTGGAATTTTTGTATACAAAGTACATGTGTTTGTTTGGCACATCCCCATATTTGTATGCCGTACAACCATATTGGTTTGAGTATCTGATTATATAACAAAATCTTGTTATGTATAGGTAATTTAGAATTACGACCTAAGAGCCAGTACATTTCTCTATACTTATTTTCAAGCTCAAATTTTTTCTTTTTAACGTGCTCTTTCCATCTAAGTTTGACATCTAATGTCATTCCTAGGTATTTAGCATTGTTTTCTTGGGGTATATTAACCCCATTCAGATTTACCAATGGTGGTTGATTTTCTAATTTTTTATTTGTAAAATTTACATGTACTGATTTTAACTCATTGAGTTTAATTTTCCATTTCTTTGTCCAGAGGTATAGCTTGTCGCTTGCTCTTTGTAATTTAATTGTAGCCTCGTCAATATTTGATCCTACTGCCATCAACGCAGTATCGTCAGCGAATGTAGCTACAGTTATATTTTCCATTTCTGGTAAATCATTGGTGTAGAGCAAATACAGTATGGGACCCAGAATACTACCTTGAGGCACACCCGTTTTAATATCTCTAATAGTAGAATACTCTTCGTCTTGTTTTATTCTGAATAGTCTGTTTTCTAGATATGATGAGAGTATATCTACGTATTGTTTAGGTAACATATTGTTTAGTTTATTTATTAAGCCTCGATGCCATACTTTATCAAAAGCTTGGGCTACATCTAGAAATATGGTAGAGCATACTTTCTTTTCCTCTAAAGCTTTATCTATTATGTCTGTTATTCTATGAATTTGATCGATTGTCGAGTGCTTAGATCTAAAGCCAAATTGATAATTTGGAATCAGATTACTATTTTCTATGATCGGTCTCATTCGAATCAATAATAGTTTTTCAAATAATTTTGATACTATTGGTAGTAATGATCTGTATTGGTCTGTAGGATTTGACCTCATTTATGGGCTTACCTGGCTTTGGTATCATAATTATCTCTGCTATTTTCCACATATTCGGCACATACCTTATTCTTATAGCAGCGTTTATAATGCGTGTTAGCATTGTTATAGCTTTTTTCGGAAGTTCTTTCAGGACTTCCGATGTAATTAGATCAAAACCTGGAGCTTTTTTATCTCTGAGTTTTTTAATTTGTTCCACTATTTCACTCTCTGAAAATGGTGATATAACATTTTCTTGCCAATTATTATTTTCTTCAGTGAGATCATCCGAATCTGTCTCGTCTGGACAAAAAATTTCTTCAAGATGATCTGCGAATGTTTCAGCTTTATTTTTATTATCTCTCGCCCATTCACCGCTTATCATTCTGATTGGCGGGATTTGAGAGATCGAGGTTTTTGTACTCTTTGTTGCTTTCCACAACGAGTAGTTATTTTCTCTTTTAGCTGATAAATTTTTTATATATTTTTCAAAATTTTCATTTTTAAGATCTTTAATTTTTCTTTTAAGATTCTGAGTTAACCTATTTAGCACAGTTTTGTCTGCCGGATCACGCGATTGTTGCCATCTGCGTCTAGCACTTCTTTTTATTTTTATCATATTTAATATTTCTCTAGGGTAGTTGAATCCTACCGATTTATATTCACAATTTTTTGTATTATTCCATCCAGCATTTTGAATAATTTTAATAAAATTTTCTACTTCAGAATCTATATGATTTTAAGGTGAGTAAATTTTAATTGAGTTGATTAGAGTAGTAGGTATTATAGTATATTAATACGCCAAATATCGGGAAGAATAACAACGGGTTTCTCTTTGATGAGTATATACATGATGAGTAAGTATGATGAAGTCGATTAGTTGAGTATGAGAAGAATGATGAGAGATTAAGAAACATTGAAACATTATTGATCTACTGGGAAATTAACCCTTACCGATATTACTTAGAAACTAAAGTTAATTAATTTAAAAAAAAATAAGGAAAAAAAAATTTTTTTTTTAGAAATATTTGCCTTCAATTTAAGCGTACTAAAACTACAAAAATAAACTTTAGAATCGCAGCTTGATATAATGTTTTCATAGCAAGTTATGATTGTAATTACGGAAAAAGCAAATTAGCCGAACTTTTTACCAAATCTCTTAATCTCATCTCAAGACTTACTAGAATTTCGGCTAATTTGCTTTTTACGTAATTACAATCATAACTTGCTATGAAAACATTATATCAAACTGCGGTTCCAAAGTTTATTTTTGTCGTTTTAGTACGCTTAAATTGAAGGCAAATATTTCTAAAAAAAATTTTTTTTTTCCTTATTTTATTTAATATTTAATTGAAATCCATTTAGCTCACACCAGCAATAGAAATTTTCGATATCCTCCTGGTAATGAGAGGCAATCTTCATAACTTTGAATAGTTGAATATAATTTGAATATCATTAGAAAGTCATCAAAATGATAAAATTGAATTTTATAATCCGATATTGACATCATTCATGTAAAGTAAAAATAATAATGGTCCCATGGGGAGGACCTTGAGGAAAACCTGATGTTGTTGAAAATATATATTAGTTTGAATTTGAAATCTTAACTGAGAGAGTGTACGACCAGTGGAATATGACTGAATTCATTTATGAAGTGTACCATATATTCCTAAAGCTTCAATTTTTTGCAGCAGTTTAAAGTGATTAACTTTATCAAAAGCTTTAGATATGTCAGTACAAAATTGTATCTACTTGATAACCTTTTTCTACAGCATTTATGACTTTATTAAGAAAAATTGACATGTTTGTTGTTGTGGATTTCCCGGATAAAAAACCAGTATGGTATTTTTTTCAGTATGAAAAGTGTTTATTCTTTGAAATATGTCATTTGCATCGAGCTCAATAGCACCCAAATCAATAAGTGGTGTCAGTTTATATACCGACAATTTTGCTGGCAATGAATCCTCAAACACAGATAGAAAATATTGAGCAAATAAATTGCACGATGATTCCATATCCGTGGCTATGATACCATTATATTAAATACCCTGAGGAAAATAGCCAGAAGATCGTCTGCGAAAATTGATAAATTTCCAAAAATGCTTACTATCTGATTTAATATACGATTCCTCGATCTGAATATGAAGAGTGTAGACAATGCACACCAAATGTATTCTAATTACTCTTCTATATCTCCTCTTATCAACATTTTGTTAATATCTGACTTCTGAAGAATTAAAAATTTTATTTCAACTTTCGGACCCAAAAAAAATGGTTCGGACGAAAAGCAGATATTAGTAGAATATAGAATTTTTTACATCATCAAATCTTCAGATATGTGTATGGAAATTGTTTACAGGTTTTAATAAATAATGACAATGTTAAATTGCTTCAAACGTGTTAAGAAAATGTTGTTAATTTCAAATTTAAAACCAAGTATCTTGTTTAACACCCGGAAGACGAATTTTCATTAATAAATTTTTTTTCATATTAAGACATGGAAACTTTGTTTTTAAACTCTTTATCAACACTTCAAATTTATCTGACATATTTTCTTTTTAACAACTATACTCTTACCAATACTGTGGTATATAAAAAATGTTTGGTTCTATATTAAAAACAGAAATGTTGTATAGCTACTTTTCTTGGTATCAAATCAACCAATAACTGGTTATTGGTAGCTACTATTATTGGTCAAACATTAACCGTTTTTTGCTCACAACTACCTGTTAATTTGTACCACACTTTCCTTCTTCCTTCTCTATCCCAGCCAAGTGGTACGTAAGTATTAAAGCGCGTGCGGCCTATCATAGCGCGCGGCTGTTTATAAAAAAAAAAATCATAATCTAGATTCGTACATATACCTCGTTTATACGACAACTTCATTATAATCACTTGACAATTTAGAAGTAAGAACGCAGCTCATGTTTTTTAATCAAAATATTATATATATATTATTCTGCATTTATCTGGATGTTTGTAAGTTCGACGGAACGCTCCAACACATATACAAATTGCACATGCATACAAATGCATATATATACAAATTGGTTTGGTGCTTTTTTTTAACCCCTGTCTACCATGCTGAACCTTTGCAGGAAAAATTGATTGCATGAACTATATTTTTTTAATTTAATGTTAGTCTTCTTCGCAAATAATAAGGGAAAATAATAAATAATAATAATAATATAAATAAAACAAACAATTTTTTTGATTTATAATATATATGATAAGGACTAATAGAAATTTAATCAATAGTTTAATATGGTATAATAACCAAAAGGCAAACAGCATTTAACACAAAAAAAAACATAATTCACTCAAAGGCTATTCTTATTACTTAAAACTATACACAATAATATACATGTGTATCAGCATATTTGTATTGTATAATATTATACATTATACTACTTTATTGCTTATACCTTTTGTTTTTGTCATTATTGTGTGCGTAACTAACTTCACTCAAAAAAAATTATTTTTGTTTTTTTTTCGTTTTTTTTTATTATTTGCTGTATCTGTATTCTGTATGTTCCATTCCAAAAATATTATTTTATTTTCAGTGTTAAGTGTTCACTGTTCACTTCACTGTTCAAGTTCACTGTTCAATCAATAGAACTTGATAGAAGTAGAGTAGGATAATTAACTCTACTTCTACGTCGGATAATAAAACATTGTTTTTTTTAAATTGAAAATTACTGATGAAAATGTTTTTGTATTTTTTGTAAATTTTACCAATTTAGATACAAAATTTTGAATATTTTTTTAAAAATAACACAATACCATAATAACAGTTTATTCATATAGCAAAATAAGATCCCTATACAGTATACAAAAGACAAAATTTATATGAAAATAAGATCCCATTTTTAAATTTGCTCTCCCAGCGGCCACAATAACGCTAATACGGTATAATTTATACTAAATGGAACCCAACTAACGAATTATAACTAAATGGAAGTGAGTACGAGTATACCATACAAAAATACAAACATTTTATACAAATTTGTTGGTATGGTACTTCTTTTTCTGTTATATATAAAAAAAAAAGATTAGTGTTAGGCCAATATAAACATAAATAAAAATAAATAAAAAGTGATATAAACATAAGTACTGTAATTTCGGAATAAAGAATCTAATGAAAGAAAAAAAGAAACTAGGATTTATTTTGCTTCCGTCATTTATGACGGGTTACAAAGCTAGTTTTTAATAATACATACAGACTGCAAACTGCATATAAAAGTAAATTTAAATCGTAATATAATTTTTAGTTTCCACTCTGACATACTCAAAATGCTTCTTAATTATATAAACAAGGTAAAATATTCAAGTTTGTATAAAGTTGTATTTGAAGAATATCCACAAATTTGTATATAGGTATAGGTCTGCTCGGCTCGGAGTATACGTAATGTTCCAGTACAGTACAGTATATATACTTAGAAAATAAATCAAAAGTAAAGAAACAAACGATTTGTTCAATATAAAATTTTGTTTATTCATAATTGCTAATAATTTTTAATTTATTTTAATTAATTTATATTTTCATATAATTACAATAATATTATTTTAAATAATTTTTAAATAAATTTTAATTTAAAACAGCATAATTGGTATAGTTTCAGTTTCAGTTATTGTTTCAGTTATTGTTTCAGTTATTGTAAATGTTTCCGTAATAGTTTGATTAATACAACCTGGAGGTGGCGGTGGTGGATGTGGTGGTGATGGTCTTGTTGTATTATTATTTGAAGTTTCACAACATGGTTGATTTATCATATTTATGTCAATATTTCTTATTAAACCAGATACCAATCCAAAAACATTTCCATTAATTATAGTTGTTTGATTCGATTTGCAATCACAGGTTTCACCACAACAAACTGTTTGTGAACTTACTATTGCTTGTTGAGTTTCATTATTTGATATTATTTGTTTTATTAATGTAATTATAATTATAATAAATATTAAATTAAAATATTTTAATATGAAATATAAAACCATTTTTATTAAAAATTAATTTATTTATTTGAATTGTTGAAATATTTTTGTTTTAATAATGTAATTTATTCCATTGAGGTACCCTTATATATTAACACAATGTCAGAATTAAAAAATTGTTAACTGTTTAAAAAGCTGTTTGAAGCTTTTTAAAATGTTACATAATTGTGTTGAAAACAAAAACATAAATAAATTATAATTACTTTAAATTGCATAACAATTCAGTTATAGACAGGATGAAGTTATTAAAATTTTTTTTTATTACAAAATAAGTAGTAAAAATTATTGATCTGATAATGTACAATGTAATGTAATAAAAAACTGATAGATACTACATATTTCCGTTTTTCTTTAGAAAATATTCAAATATTAAGTCGTTATATTTTGTACACATAATAGTAGTTATTAAACGGATTATGAAGCGGGAAAAAAATTGGAATTAATTATTGGTGCGGTAATACTTAGCAGAAATTTATTGATTCACTTAAATCACAGTATCAAGCTATTATAACACCAAATGTATTTTTTTTCATTAACGACCGTTTTATAATTGAAAATGAAAACATTTTTTTTTTTTTTTTTTATTATAATAAGCCGCGCGTTAATACTTACGTACCGTTTGGCTGGGATAGAGAAGGAAGAGGAAGAGGGAAAATGTGGTACAAATTAACAGGTAGTGTAAGCAAGAAATTGAATCAAAGGCAACACATACATACAACAGTTTTGGCATATAATCAAAAATTGAAGCCAGTCTAGGCTTACGGTATTCAATTATGGCATTTTTAGCACAAATTTTCATTTTTAGCACAATTCTTCACAAATTAGAATGTATAAAAAAGAGCTCCAACATTATAAGCTATTTAATTCTCAGGTTTTAAACACTATAGAATGAACGTTAATTGATGCAATTTCACATTTAATTGTAAAAAATAATAATTATATACACCTTATACGACCCATTAGGCTCTTTTAGGTTATTTGAATAAATAAATAAATTTAATACCTACAAAATAATAGCGTGGATACAAAATTACCCTGTACTGTATAAAATATCGTGACTTGCTATGTTAAATAAGTATAGGTATAATAAATTTAATAGTTTAAGACAGTAACTTAATACTCTTTAATCAATAGCGCCATAAATATTCTTAGAGATTTGAAACCAGAATCCCAACTTGACAGACGGTAGGTATATCTGAAACAAAATTTCATAAGATAATTAATAATTATAAAATTAAAACAAAATATATATCTAATTATATTGAATCTGTAAATTGAAAAAAAGTACTATACAAATATACAATAAACCATTTTCAAACCGATTTGTATAATTATTAAAAAAGGAAATATGTAGGAGACTTAGCGAAATTAAATATGTTTTAAATTTTTTTTAATTGTCAATTACAAAATTTCAATTTAAAATTTCCATATAACGTACCTATACGGTTGTTGTCTAAGATAAATTAATAAAAAAAATATTATATAATTGCCAGAATAAAATAGAAATGATAGAAAACAATTGACTACGATTTGAATTGAATACGGTTGACAATTTGTATGAATGAAATTGAGTACGATTTTTTATCAAACTTCATCGAATTTCGAGTATGAGAGCGAATACTAGTTATTTTTCATTATAAAAATGATCAAATGAAATGTATGATCAAATTTTAAAATTTAGTATATATGCATATAAACAACTACATATAGAAAATACAGCATTTGGATATCTTATTAATATGTCATCACTGTTCCAAATGACCAAATCTGTATGTAAATTTATTTATATAATATTTAAAATTAAAATTAGTTTTGAAAATCTATTTGTTATATATTTAAATATGTTATAAACTACAAATAAAATACATTAAACCAAAAATAAACAAATAATATTATCTACATACGCTAATATTGTCTATATATATACGATAATAATGTCTGTAAAATGTTCCACTTCAGTGAATTAAAAACAAAAGCAGTGACAGGGACCCAAAAATTTAAATGTGAAACTTTTACAAAATATTACCGCAAAAATTTACCGGTTAAGAAATATTACCGCAAAAATTTAGCGGTTAAAAAATAAAAAAATTAAAAAGTACTAATTTTTATGCCAATCTTTCAAATAAATTATTTATAGAAAACCATATTCAAGTTTTCAGCCCACATAGGAAAGCTATATTTATTTTTTATAAACAACCGCCCGCTAGGATAGGACCTTTAATACTTATATACGAAGAGAAGTGTGGTACAAATTAACTATACGATAATAAGGTCTGTAAAACTTTTCACCTCAGTGAATTATAGAAAAAAACAGTGACAAGAGCCCAAAAATTTAAATGTGAAACTTTTTTAAAATATTACCGCAAAAATTTACCGGTTAAGAAATATTACCGCAAAAATTTACCGGTTAAGAAATATTACCGCAAAAAATTACCGATTAAGAAATAAAAAAATTAAAAAGTACTAATTTTTATGCCAGTCTTTCAAATAAATTATTTATAGAAAAACATATTCAAGTTTTAAACCCATATAGGAAAACTATATATTTTTTTATAAACAGCCACGCACTACGATAGAACCTTTAATACTAACGTACCGCTTGACTGGGATAGAAAAAGAATTGAATTGAAATGAAATTTATTATCCATACATATAAATATGTATGCAAAAGTTTTTTGGCCCTTTTCTTTAGGACTATAAAAAAGGAAGGGGAAGAAGAAAAGTGTGGTAAAAATTAACAGATATTGTAAACAAGAAACCGTTAATGTTTGTTGCCTTCAACACGGATATTATAAAGCCAAGAGGTGAAATTTTTTTCTGAACTCTTGTAATAATATGGAATACAAATTTTCATTTCAAATAATATTGTTTTACTATTAAATATCAGTGGCGAAGTCTACGTCTCGAGACTGAAAGCACATGGACCAATCAAATATTTATAAAAGATTGCTAAAAGCATCCCAGTTAGCTTGGGCGTAATGCAAAACTATTTTTTTGGAAGCTCGTACTGAGAAGACAATTATTTGATCGCCCCAACGGAGAGTTAACCGAAACAGAATACTTGTTGGGATGTGAAGTCAGAAATAAATTCAAAAGATGATCCGATTGACCACTACGATCAGAAATTCCAGTTGGATTACGAACAATTTCAGAAAAATTGAATAATTTGGAAAAAAAGTTCAATTTGCTTATACCATCGCGGGAATTGTGGCTTGAGTATATGAACCAGTCTTTGTTATGTATGTTGAAGTCACCCACCAGTACGATCTGAGATTAAGCATTAATTTTCAAAATCTTATTGATTCTTCTCCTCAGTTTCTTGCTCATTTGTTTGAGGTGATCTGTATACAAAAAACTGAAATATACAGTAGGTACGCTTGTCAACATGAATCTTTATACATAAATACTTGCATTGGAGCTTGAACATGTTCTGAAGAGTGTTGAAAGTGACATCAGACAAGATTTTTCGATATTTGCGAAATGTGACGTTTTAAATTGACACGATGAGTAAAAAAAATTGGCAGTACTACCAACATAACAAATTTTTTTATCATTCTTGCGTCCTATACAAAAATACATCTTCAGCTAACCTCATTTTTCATCACAAAACTGATGCGTTTAAGAGAAGATAGCTAACTATAAACAAACGTGAACTGAATTACAAAACTACAAGTATTTATACAATTTGTCATCGATTTGATAATAAAAAAAATAGATAAAAAAAAGTAGTTTGATAACTTCCAATCCTTAAATAATAAATTAAATCAAATCTTTAAAATTTCATTTTACACGATATCCAAACAAAACAGACAAAAAATCAATAAATATCACTTCCGGTACCTACGTACTACATAAATACAAAATACAATATTTCCTTATCATCTATACAATTTTTAATTCAACATCCAGACATGATCAGACAAATCAAAGTTATTCTCATCAATTGAACCGCATACGATTTAAGATCTCCACACAAAAAAAAACTACTTTCCCACCATCAAATTAATTTAAATTCAATTCAAAATTGAATTATATTCAATAAAATACGTAGGCGAACATAATTTTTGAGATACACAATATAAATATATCTACATAATAATAATAATTATGTATATATATAGGTACTTCAAATCAAAAATTAAATTCTGATGACATATTTTTTTTTTTTTTATTGTACATACATACATACATACTATTATTTCTATTTAAGTTCTTCAATAATGTTTAGTCATCAACTCAATGAATATGTCAATTTTTTTTTTTTTTTTTTTTTTTTACTAATAAACAATGAAAATTCCACCCTCATTTTGGAAATAATGAAAAATAGATGTATGCATGTATGTATATATGTATATTCAAATTATATTTGTTACTTGCATAATCTTTAAATAAGTATGTTTCATTCAATATCGCATTTAATTTATTTACAAAAAAAAAATAATAATAATAATAATAACAACTATACAAAACAGTAGCAATAATAAATATCAACAGTATAACATAATAAACATATCAATAGTGATTCGTTTTTTATTAAGAGTTTAAAAAATTGTATATAAAAAAGCAATTTTTATTCTTCACCATATGATTGAAATCATTTTTAATTCCCTATAAATCCATATAGAGTATAGATATAATAAAAAGAAAAAAATATTGTATATTATAATAACCATCTTATGCTTTTTTTTTTTTTTAATATATACAAATAAATTATATGTATAATATTACATGTATATATTATATAGAATTTATAATAAATAATCAAGCCAATTTGATCAATCACGAACGACGACTTAATCAAATCAATTGAAATTTAAGGTTAAATTGAATTGGATTGGATTGAATTGAATTGAATTGAATTGAATTGAGTAAAGATTTTCAAATGATTTCTCTTCTCTTATATTTTCGAATTCAAATTCAATTCTCCAATTCAATGTGTATACATTATATTATTATAACAACAACAACATAGTATTATTATAATAAAATAAATGGTATATAAATATCTACTTGAAATCTACAATTTTAAGTACTTTTAAAGAATATATTATATGTATATATACATATACATATATATATATATATATAATAATTTATAAACGAATCATTACCAATTCTAAAAAGTTGAATAAAAGAAAAATAAAAGATGAAAAATAAAAATAAAAAAAC
Organism: Argyra leucocephala; assembly: GCA_963942445.1. Taxonomy (NCBI): domain Eukaryota; kingdom Metazoa; phylum Arthropoda; class Insecta; order Diptera; family Dolichopodidae; genus Argyra; species Argyra leucocephala. Next base: position 120,777,626 of record OZ012681.1, read on the forward strand.
AGAACCTAGTAAATTACAAAATAACCGATTTCCGTTCTATAATCTTCATCTCTGAGTATTTGGTTTTTTTGCGTTTTGTTTTTGTTTTTTTTTTCTTTTTTTTTCTTATACTTGTAGATATTATTATATTTGATTTTGATGCAATCATATGATTGTTTTATTGATATTGATGATACTATCTATCTCTCTCTTTCTTCCAAGCGATGCTGGGTTTACACTGACTGAACTGACAACGACGATCATCATAATATATTTTATAATCATTATCATTGCTATTATTATTATTATTATTATTATTATTATTATTATTACTATTATTATTGATGTTGATAAATATATGCATTGCGCATATATTTTTTTGATTATACGGAATTAAAGAAAACAAAAAAACAATCAAATTTCTCAAAAATAAAAACAACTAAATCCCTAAAATCTCAATTATGAATTTTTAATAATTTTTATTTTTGTTGTTTTTGTTTTTCATCACTAATATTTAATTTAATCAATTATTATGATTATCAATATATGATCATAAAATCAATTTATAAAACAAAAAATTCATAATTGTTGTATTTATGTATAGATAGATATATGTATATAATAAATAGGTATACATAATTTCATTATTTTAAGCCCTTGAACATTTGCTTTCAAAAACATTTTTATTTATTTTCCCTCTCATACCTATTAACTATTCCAAATTTCATTTAATTCAATTATTTTACAATTGATTTATTTTTACATTTAGATAGAATATTGCATACCAACCACCTATATATATGTATTGTCCGGTTTTGGATATTAAAATAAAATAACAAAAATTTGTTGAATTAAATTTGGTGTTATTTAAGTGGAATTTTGACTTTGCATTTCATTATCATTACTGTATTGTAACTAGCTTCTGTAACTGTTCTGTGAATACGGGGGCTATTTTCTAGCTATTTTCTTCAATTGTGGCAATTTTCTGTGTTGGGTATTGGCTTCTGCTAAGACTGTAATTATCTATGTTTTATCGGGCCTGCGATGTGACACGTTCCCTGAAGATCCCATTCAAAACATCTGCAGCAAGCCTTTTCAATTTTGGCAACGTTCTTTGTTCCTTTTTTGTGTACTTACTTACTGTTACTCTACACGTTTTTCCGAAACATTACTTCATGATCTCATTGTCAGGGATGTCTTTAGAGTATGCCCGATTTAACGCCATTTCTTCTGTGGATATCCAACGTCAATTTGCTTTTGATTTGTTTATTGCCAAAGCGTTCTTTTGGGAATGGTTAATTGTGGCTAACACATGTTTTGGATGCGCCGGAGTCGTCTATTGATATACGCTTACAGTGATGGTATTTCGCAGTCGTACAAGATAACAAATTTTATACACTTTAACTTGTACAATATAACTTGAATTAAAGATTGTTATTTTAGCGTGCAGATATATATTATTTGCTTGCCATATTCTTGAAAGTATTCCGAATGCAGTACGGCACTTCCGTACGATGCTACCCACGAAATTATACTTATTCACCCCTATCCACGTCTATTTTCTTTTGATTTGTTTTTTGCCATAATGTTCTGTCGGAAATGTTTAACTGTGGCGATTCCAACAGAACGTATCTATTGATATGCGCTTGGAGTTTGCTAGTGATTTTGGCTGAATTTTCTACATTTGGCGTACAAGATAACAGATTTTATACTTAAATTAAAGATTGTTATTCTAGTGGACAAATTTATTGCTGTTTAAACCTAAAAACATTAGTTTTGTTTAAACCTAAAAACATGAGACGTAGCGATTTTTTCATTATGTGGATTGTTTAAGAATTATTAGCAATGTGTTGAAGGGATTCACGCACGAATGACCGGCCGTAAGTAGATTCTATCATTCCTTTAATCCTTTCGAATATTATTCTAGCCATTAGTTTTGAGAAAACTGTTAGTAGTGAAATATCTCCAGTTATTGCAATGATTTAGACCACCTTTCGTTGGTTATTTAACAATAACTGCTTCCTTCCATTTTGTAATGGAAGTTTATCTATACCTTCAGCCCGTTTTAACATTATTATGCCATCTTTAATCTCTTGTAAGCTTGGTTCTTTAGTATGGATATTCAGTTCGGAACTACTCGGAATACTTCGGAATCTTGCTTGTCAATCCATCTCTGGCGTTGGGCAATCGTATTAGAGAGTGGCATACCATTCCGGTCTCTAATTGATTGGATTTGCGTGTATCTGCGATTAGGTTTTATTAGTGACACATTACCTAGATTTACTTAAATTTACTACCCTGATCAGAGGGACATAATATAGGCAGGCCAGAATCCAAATTTGACAAAAAAAAATTTATTAATATGTAAAGCAAAAAAAAAAAAATCAGTGATATGACACTGGTTGTAACGTCTTAATTGATAAAAAAAAAAAAACAAAAAAAAAATAATGCTACAGAATTAGAACAAGAAATAGAGAAGAAGAAGAAAAACAAAAAATGTATTACTTTAAATTTGCGTATCGCAATTTGTAATTTTCAATAAATTGTTGTTTACAAATTCTAAACGTAGCTATAACAGAAATTTAGAAAATTTATTATGGCATAGTTAAATTATTCTGAATTTCAAATAGAATCTAATCATGGATAAATAAAAATCAGTTGTAAATTTACAATATAGAGGGTTTCTTTTAATTATACTAATGAAAAAAAAAACAAAAAGAAGAAAAGATAAAAAATAAATTTCAAATGATTATTAGAAAGAGATGAGAATAAATATATTATATATGTATATGTAATGTACATATAGATCAGAACGTTTTTAAATTATGAATTTCCGTTAATAATAATATTGTGTTATGATTTATTATTTAGTTCGTTACTGTATAATGTTAGCCATCATCAGAGATTTGAAGGGGATGAATTTTTATTTTTTATCTTTAAGAGAATAATCAATTGTGAGATGCGTTCTATAATATTGTAAATCATAAATTCAATGTTTTATATTTATTTATTTATTATTTTTCTCTCATTTTAAAAAAAAAATGACTGTGATGTTGAAGTTATTGAAATTTGACTAGTATTAATATATTATTCTGTATAGCAAACAATATATTATAAATTTACAGTTAGCAATTTTACAACATTCGATATTTTTTTAATTTATTATTTTACAATTATTTTATATATTAATATAAGCTTTTTTCATATTTTAATCGAAGTAATAGCATGTTCACATTGTGTTTAAATTACGTTTCATAGCTTTAATAATTGAAAATAAGTGTTCGCATAATCGCATTAAAGGTGGTTACACAGACGAATCGAAGTCAATTGACAATTAAATTCACGAATTAAAATCCATTTTACCGTTTTGACAATTAAAATCCATTTAGCGTTTATACGTAAAATAAAATCCATTAAATTTTTTTTGAAGTAAATATCAAAATTCTGTGACAACAGTACAGTGTGCATCAAAATTAGCTATAAACATAGAATTTAAAATAAAAATCTGCGAATTCGTCATATTTAATTCATTAACTGTCAAATTTGATTGAATAAAAATTTGATGGCCATCCAATTTGATTCACAGAGTTCGTACGAATAGGAAAGAACTCTTACACGTACGATTTTTTGTCAATTGAATTAAAACCATGAATTGTAAGCCCTAATCATAGTTAAGTTTGACATTTTGTTTTTACTTCGCTTTCGCTGTCACAACAAAAAATATGGAGAGAATACTTTTGAATAGTAAATAAGCATAATATGAATCAAGAAATTAATAAATTTAGAATAATTTTTTAATCATTTTTGATTGTTATCAATATTTTTTGTATGTAGGTGAGAATTTATTTTTACACTCAAAAATAGTCAGAATTGCACAAAAATAAAAAAAATATGATAAAAATTACGATAAAACATAAAATCAGGGTTGTGCACTGGAATTTAACATAATTAAGAGTGATTTATTTTTAGCTAGAGTTAACAAGTAGGATTAGTTTTATATGAAAAAAAACAATAAATTACACTTAAATTATGTTTATATACTACGGTTAGGGACTCAATCATAGTTAAGTCGGTAAATGTGAACATAGAATAATGTATAAGCGAGGTTAGTGTCTCAAACGAATTGGTTTAAATTTTACTCGATTTTGATGAGTTTGTTCAATAAGTTTGCGATTCCCAAATTGTTTTATTTTATTGCACCAACATACACTTTTATTATGTCTGACATCGATTACAGTTGTTAGATTAAATTCATTATATATATATATTAGTTTCATTATATATATATATATATATATATATCATTATATTATATATATTCAGATCAAACCAAACTATTATACCTATTTTAAATAATTCCTACTACTGCTCAGTATAGATTTATTTTGCCACTCAAAGTTTTTCTACTGCTACTTTGTAGATTTTTATTGTTACTCAGTAGATCTATTTTGCTTTCTACTGCTGCTGAATAGATTTATTTTTCCACTTAGTAGACTTATTTTTCTACTCAGTAGATTTCTATTGCTATGGAGGTAGGTAGATAGAAGTGGCAGTTTCCATTGTTTCTGGAAAACCAATTAACACTTAATTGTGCCTTTTTGGTAACGACTTGACCTATTTGTTGTTATTGGTTGTTTTAGACGGGATCAGTTAGTACTAGAGTCAGTCTGTGCGATTGAGAAGGTTGATCAGATCGCCAATTTTGCTCTCCACCATAATACTTATATTGTTAGGGAAAGCCTCACGTAAAATGCTGAGCAACGGCCTCTCAAGAGTTTCTTTTTAATTTTCATCTGCGACAATTGGAGTTGAATGAAATACGTAGCTTGGGCAGTGTGGCTTCTTGTCGTCCAATGACCCGTACCGCTAGCTACTACTCTTGATATATCAGTACGGATACTCGATTTGTTTTTCTACTCAAGAGTTATCTACCGCTGCTTAGTAGATTTCTATTGTTATTCAGTAGATTGTCTTTACTACTCAGTAGATTTATAAATATGGTTGAAGTTGATGAAAAAACACGAAAATAAGGAGGCTTTTAGGAGCTTCATATATCGATCGAGGAGCTTCACTACTTGACATGCCAAATGTCCAATTTGTAGAATTGATCAGAACTAGAAAACGTTTTTCCATGGTCTAAAACGTAACCCAAAACGATTAATCAAGATCAATTAAAAAAAATCAATAAAGGGTTCCACCTCCGTGAAACCGTCTATCGTTAAAAACCATCTATCTAAAAATTATTATTCCAAGTTGTACCATCAGAAACGAACGGTTGATTTAATTATTGGTATTTAAAACGATAAAACTATCAATCAGATTGAAATCAAATATGAATACAAATCTGTTAAGCACCGTTGGCCTAGTGCCATAAAAAAATTTGTTGCAATTAAGTAAATATTAAAAATGGTTTTAATTAATTAAACTACTATTATTATAATCTCAAATATAAGCCTAATATACAAATATAAACCATGACAAATATTTTTATTTAGAATTTTTAGTCGTTGACGTTACTTATGATGTTCTTCGGGCATGGTTCGTTTTATTTATTTATATATATATAACAAATAATCTGCAGGCCAACTACAGGTTCTATTTCTTTTCGGAATATGGGTCTTTATTATTCATTCATAAATCTTACAGATATTATCCTTTCTGAACAATGATCACCCATATTCTCTTAGACACCTCAGTGACGCCTATTATTATGTATTTATAAAAACTGGTTCTGCTGAATATGTATTTTCTATAACACCGTAAAACAAATGATACAAAAATATTGTTATGCTGGTAGTACTAGTTTCATTATAGAAAAATAACTGTCAGAATAGAAAAATTACTCTTCATGCGATACGTACAAGACAATATGGGTACTAATTAGTATTTCTGTTGATACGGTAAAGTTCTGAATATAATACCCAGGTACTCTAATCGGAAAATGTCAATATTCTGAAAAACTAATAAATCCAATTGGTATACCCAGGTACTCTAATCGGATGTTTACACCCAGGTACACTATTCGGAAAGCAACATATAGATAAGATCGTTACATATACATACATATGATAGATTCTGCACAGGTAGTAATATTAAAATAAAACCAATTAACACAATTTGTTTAGTAATAGATAAAATAAAAATTATTTTAGTATTAGATAAAATCCAATATCGGAATAGTTCAAAATTAATTTTCGAAAAATATAAAATTTAATTACTGTACCCGATCTTCTGTAAATGGAAAAATGTTTCGATTAGTTTATCCGGGGTACTTTATTGGCAGGGGTATTATTTATTTATTTATTTCAATCTACTGGGTAGTCCCTTACAGATTTTGCTTATAAAATATTTAAAACTAAAATAAAATAAAACTAGAAATAGAAAACAAAAATTGTAAATATAAAAATAATTTCAAATATAAAATAACATTAATAATAAGATGCATTAACAATTTCAAGTTAAAAATAACATTAATTCAAGAAAAGAAGTTAAAAAAAAGAAAAATTCAGACTTAAGTAATAAATAAATATTAATAGTAATAGCAATAAGTAATTATAAAGGTAGGCAGTACATTCAAATGATAATAGAGAATAATTTTAATAAATTTGTAGAATAAAATTATAATTAATTAAAATTAGAAGAATTATTGTAATGTATCAAAAAATTACATGATTTTTCTCCTAAAACCGAGTCTACTGTAGTTGAAGTCAACTACTGAAAAACTGTTATTAAATAAGCGCTGAGAGTTTGCAATAGGTTCGGAAAAACCATAGTTTGTTCTATGATTTTGAAGATATAAAAATCTTTGGCTTCTGAAGACGCGCACTTGAGCATAGATATTATAAAGGCGAAGAATAGATGGACATTTTATTCTGCCAGATAAAATATCATAGGAAAACATCACGGATGCAGGATTTCGCCTAGCCTCAAGAGTAGAAAGCTTAATAAGTTGACATTTAGCTAAATATCCAGTAGTATAAGGTTGCCAGTTGAATTTACGTAGGCAAAACCTAATCATATTCTTTTGAACAGACTCTATTCTCTTAATATGTTTATCATAATAAGGCATCCAGATCGGACAAGCATATTCGAGGTGAGGACGAACAAGTGCAGTATATAAATTTTTGAATGTATAAGAATCAGAAAACTGCTGTGAGTTACGCTTAATGAAACCTAACATGGAAAAAGCTTTAGAAATAATTCGATCTATGTGAGCATTAAAAGTTAATTTTTATTATCGAGAATGATACCCAGGTCTTTTGTTTCACGGACATGTTCAATAATAGAACCGTTGATATTATAATAAGATTCAATTAGAGTTTGCTTCCTGGAAAATGACATGTAGCTGCACTTATTAATATTAATGGTAAGGCCATTAATGTTACACCAAGAGTAGAATTTGTCAAGATCCTGCTGCAGGAGATGGCAATTTTCGTCCGACTTAATAACCGCAAAAAGTTTAGTATCGTCAGCAAATGATAAGATTAAAGATTTAATATCGTAGTCGATATCGTTCATAAACAATAAAAATAATAGTGGCCCCATATGAGTTCCTTGTGGAAAACCAGACGTAGCCTCGAAGTTATATGACGTGCAATTTTGTATTTTAACGCAGAGTTTACGACCAATCAAATAAGATTGAACCCATAGAAGGAAGGTACCATGAATACCAAGAGCCTGAAGTTTAGAGAGTAGTAAAGAGTGGTCTACTTTGTCAAAAGCTTTAGAAATATCCGTGAATATCGTATCTACTTGATAGCCTTTTTCAATTGCATTGAAAACTGTGTGAAGAAAAACTGCTAAATTAGTGGATGTAGATCTTCCATCCATAAAGCCATGCTGATTTGGAGATATGTGTTCTTTAACCAAGAAATAAATTTTATCTGTGACAATAGCTTCGAAAAGTTTAGGAATAGAAGATAATTTAGCGATAGGTCTATAATTTTCAACGACAGTTTTAGACCCTGATTTGCAAATAAGAATAATGTTTGAGAATTTCCAGTCATCTAAGAAAATTCCTTCATTTAGTGATCTGTTAAAAATTAAGTAAAGAGGATAAGTCAAACTATAAATGCAGTTTTTCAAAACTAAATTAGGGATAGCATCTGGACCAGAACTCAGATTAATATTTAAGGTATTAATTTTGTTGAAAATATCACAATATGATAATTGCATGTGTCCTAAATCAACAAAAGATTGTAGGTGACTTTGCAAATTTATTCTTGTTTGTGGTCTTATAAAAACTGATTCAAAATACTTAGCGAATAAATTGCAAGTTGAGACTGAATCTGTAGCTGTTTCATTTTTATAGGAAATGACTTGAGGAAATCCACAGGATTTTCTTCGGATATTTATAAATTTCCAGAAGTTTTTGGAATTTGATTTTATATTAGACTCATAGGTAAGAATGAAATTTTTATAAAGATATTTGCTCAAAAAATCAAATTCCTTGCGTAGTCTCTGGAATACAATTTTGTCTGCCAAAGAAAAACTAATTATATACTTTGTATGTGCTTTATTTTTCGCATTTTTCAAAGAGAGAAGCCTTTTATTGTACCACGGTGGATGATGAGTTGAAGTGGGTTCTTTCAGAGGAATAGATGTAGTAAAACCACCAAATAACAAATCTATAAATTTCTTATAACAACAATCAAGAATAATTTCAGCACTTAAAACTTCATTCCAATTGATATTTAGCAAATAATCGTTTAAAAGAGAAAAATCACCATATATTCAGAACTTTACTGTAATCGAATTATCTATTTAGATGCTAAATGTGCAACGATTTCGATTTTAAAAACTTTATTTTTAGCTTTAAGATAAATATTTTCTATTTGTTATGTTGTCGTTGCATTTTTGAAATTCTGACAACTTTTTTTTGAATTCAAGCTTTTCACACTCTAAGCCGAATAATTGCTGTTACACCAATGACTCAAATTAATTTAATAAGTTTTACATTTATAGCAGAACCATCCTACTTCAACTTTTTAATTTATATTTTCTGATTTTTAAATTAACAACATTAAAAATACTGTGCATTTTGTTCTTAAAACTTCAAAATAATTTTTATCCAGCCCCAACCCATATCAAAATAATAAAATTTATTTAATTATAGAAGATTTCAACTTTTATTTATATTGCGTTTTATTTAAAAAAAAAAAAAAACAAACAAATTAACAATAACTTAAATTATTACTTTAATTAATATAAAATTAATTGTTAATTTCTTTCATTTTAATTTTCTTCTCTTTAACAAATAAAATGTTGTAAAGACTTATATTTGCCCTTAAAATTATTATATTTTTTGTTCTTTTTGTTTTTTTTTTTTTTTTAACTTTTCATATCACTACTTCATTAATCCTTTCAGTGTAATACCATTACACTCTCATTAAATTTTGTGTTTAATATATTTCAGTGATGATAACGTGCTATATTGAAGGACTTTTTTTATTATTACAAGCCACAGAAAACCAACAAAAAAAAAAAAAAATAAGAAAATAATAAAAACAAAAATTAAAAATTGTACTTAATGAAATTTTTTCTTTAATTTATTTAGTTCATTAATAAATTAATGAAAATTTACAAAGGACACAAAAATATATACGTATATATATATATATATATATATATATATTTTTTATATTATATTATATTACTCTCGTTAATTCACAAAACAAATTATGGGATCCATGAAATAGTTTCTGCGTGATTGATTAAATATGAATTAAAATTTTTATAAATAAATTTTTATTATTATTATTATTAGTATTATTATTATTATTATTATTATTATTATTATTATTATTATTATTATTATTATTATTATTATTATTATTATTATTATTAATATTATTATTATTATTATTATTATTATTATTATTATTTTTATTTTTATTTTTATTATTATTATTATTATTATTTTTATTATTATTTTTATTATTATTATTATTATTATTATTATTAATATTATTATTATTATTATTATTATTATTATTTTTATTTTTATTATTATTATTATTATTATTATTATTATTTTTATTATTATTATTATTATTTTTATTATTATTATTATTAATATTATTATTATTATTATTATTATTTTTATTTTTATTATTATTATTATTATTATTATTTTTATTATTATTATTATTATTATTATTATTATTTTTATTTTTATTATTATTATTATTTTTTTGTTTTTTTTTTGTTATTTTTGTTACATATGGAAGTAGATAGTAACTCGCCAAATAGTCGGGCCTACGCAAAACGATTTTGGGAGTCAAGTAGCTATTTGTAGAATAGATGTAGAACAGAAATAACCTAGTCCAGCATCTTGAGGCAGCTTGACATGCTGGAAGCTGCTTCAAGACAGCACCTCTAGGGACTATGTAGCTCTGTATAGAATAGTTTTTAGTTTTCTAGTTATTTGTAGAATAGATGTAAACAGAAATAACCTAGTCCAGCGTTTTGAGGCAGCTTGACATGTTGGAAGCTACTTCAAAACAGCACCTCTAGGGATTATATAGCTCTGTTTAGAATAGTTTTTGTTTGTAAATGGGAAATAACCTAGCCATAATAGAAAAGGCTTAGAAAATTAATATTGTTTTTAGTAATAATATTAGAAGAGGGACAGTAGAATTTATTTTTCAGTCTGCCGCTGTCGATAGATATATGCAGAGAAGAGCGAACGGGATAATTCACACGGAAACACCGAAGCCAGCACTTTTTCGTCAGTTTGAAGAAATGCTAACGCGGTTCCAAACTGGGATATACATCGTGGGTCAAGGGAACAGATGGTGGGGGTTTTTAGCCGGTCGGTTGGTTCCTTTTTTGCAGTGCGTCTTAGTGTAATGCAAAAAGAAACCGACCAACCCGGCACTCGGTAGTCTGTTAAGCAGATTTTCCCCGCGACACCATCTATAACCGTAAAAAAGCAAAAAAAAAAAAAAAAAAAATTATTATTATTATTATTATTATTATTATTTTTATTTTTATTATTATTATTATTTTTATTATTATTATTATTATTATTTTTATTTTTATTATTATTATTATTATTATTATTTTTATTATTATTATTATTATTATTATTATTTTTATTTTTATTATTATTATTATTATTATTATTTTTATTATTATTATTATTATTATTATTTTTATTATTATTATTATTATTATTATTATTATTATTGAATTGACCATAATTCAAATTATGGCCAATTTTGTAAGCACTAGCTGCAGGGGCTATCGGCTTAAATTAATTTTTAAAATCATTTCAAATATTGCCATAATCCTGGAATAAAGATATTTATGAAAAATTCCATTTAATGGTCTTTATAACAATATTGTTGTTAGTGAATAACTCTTAATCAAATCTGCGATGAAAAAATTAAGTAACTTACAGCTGTACGATCTTCAGAAACATTTCAATTTTTAATCCTAGTCCTTCGTTTCAAAACCAATAACAAAATTAATAAATCTATCAAAGAAAAACTGTCAACTGTGAACTAATAAGGCCATACCAATATATAATGACATAACTGACATAAATAATTTCAGACCGACATCTATATCGTCAGTTTTCAGTAAAATAATTGAAACATATATAAACTAGCAACTAGTCAATTATTTAATACCGAATAAGCTAATTTGTAGTAGAAAATATGATTTTACAAAAACATTCAAATACAAACGCTGCTTTATTTGACACTATTGTTGACATTCAAAAATGCATTGGTGAAAGAAAAAGAGTTGGATTAATTTTATTTGATTGATCTTTGATAAGAGTTGATTAATTTTATTTGACAACTGTACCGAAGGCATTTGATAAAGTTGATCGCAAAATACTACTTAGAATTCTGTACGAGTGTGGAATTGTCGGAAAAGAACAAAATTAGTTTAAAGAGTATTTTTTTCAAAAAAAAAAACAACAATTCTCTGAATGTGAGGGAACTAAAAGTGAAGTAAAAGAAGTAAATTTGTATAGTTCAAGTAAATTCACTTGGCCCAACAATTTTCCAATGCTATATAAATGACTTTTTACTATACAACTAAAATAAAAAGCTTGTCTGTATGCAGTTGAAAAATTACTACAGAAAACTGCAAAACATAATAAATTCTGACATATGAAAATGATAATCAGCTGGATGAATCTGCATAAACTAAAAGCCAATGCTTCTTGCTTGAGTCTAAAAATGGTTTGGTTGTTCTGTATGTAGTTGAAAAATTACTACAGAACTGCAAAACATAAAAAATTCTGACATATGAAAACGATAACCCAGCTGGATGAATTTGAATAAACTAACAGCCAATGCTTCTAGCTTGAGTCTAAAAATGATTTGGTTGTTCTTTATGCAGTTGAAAAATTACTACAGAACTGCAAAACATAATAAATTCTGACATATGAAAATGATAACCAAGCTGGATGAATTTGCATAAACTAAAAGCCAATGCTTCTTGCTTGAGTCTAAAAATGATATGGTTGTTCTTTATGCAGTTGAAAAATTCCTACAGAACTGCAAAACATAATAAATTCTGACATATGAAAATGATAACCCAGCTGGATGAATTTGCATAAACTAAAAGCCAATGCTTCTTGCTTGACTACAGAACTGCAAAATAAAATAAATTCTGAAAAAGTCAGTAAGTATAAATATTTAGGAGTGACAATTGATGAAAATTTGAATTGGAATCTGCATACCCTGGAAGTTAAGTCAAAAACCAGTAAAATAACAGAAATATTTAATAAATACGAAAACGTGTACCCAAACAGAAAAAAATTTCTACCTTTTCTATAGTACCATAATATACGAAACTGAAATACGTGGTAACACTTTTGAAAAAAATTACAAAGAAGACACAACAAAGCCATTAAAAATGTCTTTTCTAAATAATAAAGTCCCAAAAACGGGCTATTCGTCTTATCAATGACCCAAATGTTACTGCTCATCTTCGTCAGCTAGGTCATCGTCGTATATAGAGCTCTTTGCGACGATGATCAAGATATTTCGTAAGCATAGGCACATACTCAAACAAAATTATATCTGTAATACCTCTGCTTAAGCGCTTCCCTCGTGAAACACCATTTTCTTTTTTTTTTAAATTGGGGAGTTCTAAGTAACCGCGACCTCCTAAGATCTATTGTACTTCCTTCTCCATTTCAGAATTGCAGGTCTATGTCCTTGATAAACGCTCTTATTGCTTTGATGTCAAATTTAGAATCAGGCGATTTGACGAAACACCATTTGCTCATATCTACACCGCAGAAATCCCTAAATGGCAAATTTCATATTTCAAAAAATTAACTAAAAACTAAATTGAGTATGAAAATTTTTCCGTTAACAAAAACAAAATAAAAAACAAATATCAAACATTTCGCATCATCTAATTACAATTTTTCTTTTCAATTTTCCCCATACTTTTTAAATACACACTCACTGTACACTTTTAAATAAATAAAAAAAAAATAAATCGTAAATTTTGTCATTTTTAATGAACCCTTTGCCATCCAGTCATTACTAAAGAAATAATTTAAAAAAAAAAAAAAACAAAACAACTACAAAAATATAAAAAACCAACAAAAGAAAAAAAAACATTAAAAAAATTACAATGAAAACGAAAAGATACTTATCTTTGACGGAAGGTAAAAGTTACCTGACACAACATTGATAATCCAAAATAAAACAAAACCAAGAAGAAGAGAAAAAAAATTATACGATAGACAATAAACCAATTCCATCTCCATCTTCTTTCTGTTATTATTTCTAACTAATATGTTTTCGTTAACACAAAAAAAAAGGGTTACTGTTGAAATTAACATTGAAAAGTAAAAAAAAAAATAACAAAAACAACAACTAACCAACTGTATATGATGTCCTAACGACAAACGGGGTTAAAAACGGAACAGACACAGAAGAAAAAGAAAACTAACCAACTGCAAAAACGATGAAAAGTGCTAATGTATGTATATACCATATATATATATATATATATATATATAAGTACATAGTAGAAGACTGAGGATTTTAGAAGAAGAAAAAATTAACTTGATAATCTTTGCGAAAACACGACTGCCATCAGCAGAGTTGAAAAAATAACAATAATAAAAATCTGTCTCCACCATCGAATTTTATATTACCGTGTGAGTTTTTATTTTGTTGTAATTCAGTTGCCAATATTGCACAAACCTTATAAATTAAACCAATCGAGTTTTTTGATTCTTCAATTCAATCCCGCCACCTCCCCTCCCTCCACTCCTCCAACAATATCCTTTTGATAAGTTGATTTTTTTTTCTACTCAATTTTTTCTCTACGTCAATTTCTGTTCATTTCATCACTTCTGGTTTTTCTCATGAGTTTTCCATTTCGTTTTCACTCAGATTTTAGCTTCCTGTATTTTTTTTTTTTTGTTTAAAGGACATTTTTTTTTAACCTTCCGAGAGTATTGTTTTATATAATGTTATTTTTTCTGTCAAATTATAACTACAATGTATTTAGATTGATGTTGTGGTTGTTTTTAACCCTCTTTTTTGTAAGAAATTCAAATGCAATTTTTTGCTTTAATGATTTGGGGATTTTGGACAAAAAATTAGTGATATTTGAATGATTTGTCAACCTTAATTCAATCGAATTGAATGTTTATTGTACGAATATTATAATTTTGTTTGCAAGGTCAAGGGGGTTAATTATATAAGTATATGTGTATTAAGAATTTAATATTAATATTTCAATAATCAAACTCATATAATGTTTAAAGAATGTAGGAAAATAGGGGAATTCAGGATTCCCCAAATATGTTAAAAGAATGTAGGAAAATAGGGGAATTCAGGATTCCCCAAATATGTTAAAAGAATGTAGGAAAATAGGGGATCAAATTTTAATGATATGAAAACCGCAATATTTACCAGGGGTTGCACGTCAAGATTCCACAACAGTCGTACCAATTGTTAATTGGGATATTCATAGAGCAGACCTAGATAAAAATTAATCGTTATAGAGGAGGATATTTCTGCACTGGTAAACCACTTTAAGGCCTCCGCTATGAAAGCTAGGCAGTAAAAAGAGCTAATCCAGTAATGGAAAATATATAAACGAACTATACAAATGATTGACTCCTATGTAGTCAAAACTAAGACGAAAATGAAGAAAGATTTGGCAAAGAAAAAAAACGAAAATGAAGAAAGATTTGGCAAAGAAAATAACGAAAATGAAGAAAGATTTGTCAATGATGATAATGCACACATAAAGCTCGTTTCAATACAGCAATCTAAGAGCTCAATAAACTTTTAATTGTTTTAAATAATTTGATTGTTGTCCGATCACTAATCATTTTTCATATTTGATTGCAAATATCGTAATTTCGGAAGCAACTACATACCTACTTTGTTCATCAGCGCTTCTGGCTAATTATATTTTTTTTTGCTTGTTACTATCTATATTTTAATTGATATAAAAAACGAACCCATTCAAATATACTTCAGAATTACCGAACAAACAAAATTATTCTTTAACTGAACTAACCTGAAAAATTCGACCACAACAAACTGAAAAATTCCCAACAACATATTTGGCAGCAGACAAAAGAATTTTCGAATCCAGGACCCGAAGATACAAGACCTCGGGGCAGACCAGACCTTCCCCCCATTGGAGGGACAAAGTATCGGTAGATATGAAACCATTCAAACTGCACATACCCGGTGCGGTTAGGGTGGGAGTGCGGTAGTAACCGCAGGTAGGTTAGTGCGGTAGTAACCACACATACCCGGAAAAAATTAAATATGTTAAGTTAGTCAGTACCTATTTAATATGTTAGCCACCTAATTAAGTTAAGTAAGTAAAATATTTCCCCAACTACCTATCGCATAAACGAATGTAGTATTGATTTTTTCAACTAAAGTAGTATTCCACGAAATAGTGCTGTGCTTCTATTTTTTGGCCTTTTCTCAGTTTTTAAATCAGTTTGTTTCTGCCACGTAAGGTTTGAATCTATTATAATACCTGGATATTTTTATTCATTTGTTTTGTGTATATTGTGGTCATTGATTTTAATGTCCAACGTTTTTTCTATTTTAGACATTAGGTACATATATTTCGTTTAGCCAATACATATTTATTGTTAGTTAGTGATTTGCAATATATTGTGATATTTTTTCTAAATCTAAATTAATAGTTTTTTTTAGTTCTTTTTTGTTGTTTTCTGCATACAAAACCGCTAAAGCATTTACATAAAGAAATGTTTGTCCTATAAAATCTAGTTCAGGAAAATTGTTTGTATATAGCTATTGAATAGAGTGGGTCCTAATGCGCTGCCTTGTATTACGCCATAATTTTTATACTTGGCGGTATAGGATAGAAAAGTAGATTTTAACTCATTTTAATTCTATCCCAGTATATTACACCATATTTGTACAATTTTCTTAATA
Source organism: Argyra leucocephala (assembly GCA_963942445.1). Classification (NCBI taxonomy): domain Eukaryota; kingdom Metazoa; phylum Arthropoda; class Insecta; order Diptera; family Dolichopodidae; genus Argyra; species Argyra leucocephala. The sequence goes on from OZ012681.1 coordinate 120,794,026, forward strand.
AAATTTTGCTGTCAACTGCATCGAACGCTTTTGAAAGATCGAAAAATAATATTGTAACATTTTTTCTCTATCCAAGATTACATCAAAGATAGCTGTATTTGTATGGGAGTCTGTTTTGAAATCATATTGTATGTTATTTAATACTTATACATCTGAGAGTAGGTTATTAAAATACGTTTTAACTATTTGATTAAAACTAATGGATCCCCTGTGCAATTGCACAGAAGTAGTTCTTTCAAACACAATTTTATGTAAAAGGAAATTTTGTTTTGGTATAATTATAGTTGTTTTCTAATACTTTATGATGAAATTAACACTAATTTCAATATAACTTAACACAATAAAATCCCATTACTCTCAACGTAGTAAGTAGATCGATATAATTTTAATTCGTTTATAGTCAAAAACGTTTGTAGTCAAAATTCTGTTATAGTCAACAATTTGTTTGAAAGAAAGTAATAAACTTCATAAGTACATACAATCGATGTCATTTATAGTCACATTAAATTATAATGCCAATTTTTTCAATAAAACAAAAAAATAAATCAAAAGTGAATCATTTTATTAAAACACTGATTTATATATATAGTTTTTTTCTGTTCTATATTACAAATATGTATATTTTGTGATTACATAATAGAATTGCTATATTTATGAATAAAATAAAGTTTAAAATTGTTATTCGAAAGATATTTTATTGAATTTGATTTTGTTAGATAAAGATGCAATTTTTTTTTTTTTTACTACGCCTATAGCTACAAAACGGTTATAGTCAGAAATATTACTGAAATTTAGCGAATGACTATAACTGTGTTTTACTGCATATATTTTTTTTTAATAATAGCAGAATCAAATGAGCTAACATTATTTTTATATCATTTTTGAAGAGTATGATCTGATCTGATTTTTGTTTTTCTGTTTTGTTTTCAATTTTTGTGATTTTTTTTTTTGTACTTTTTCTATAAGTTTGTGTGTTTATTTAAAATGACAGAATTTTTATGAAGAATTTTTAAAAATTTCCCGTAATTGAAATTTATTTTAGAGTATAGATGTCGCTCAACTTGGAAATAACCGTCACTATTTTGTGTAAATATTTAAAATGTTTTAAGTATTCAGCACCAAGAACTTGCTAAAATTTTAATATTTTTGTGGTGTAAATAATTTACTATTCAATTATTTTTTGCTTTTTTACTCACCATGTCGTTCTTCTTGTTTATTATAATATAAGTTATTCCCCACATGGCCTTCTTTGTTAAGATGAAAAAAATATTTACGAACTCAATAAAATTTGTGATATTAAAACCTATATTAATAATATTATCCCACTAATTAATTTTTTTTCATACTAAAAGTGCAAAAAACCAAATGCGATAAATAAAAAAATAAATAAAAAGAATGTGACTCAAAAGAGAATCGACAAAAATTTCTGATATTAAATGATGCTTTAACCAACCCAGCTAGTATCTTATAAAAAATTGTTTACCCAAAATATACACATAAAATAAAAATTGATTTTGATCACCACGGCCTGCATCATCGCCGATTGATTGAATCAAAAAAAAAAAACGAAGCATACGAAAAACCACGAAAAATGTGTCTTCAAAATCGTGCTCTTGTATATTATAATATAGATAAAATAAAAATTGATTTTGATCGCCACGGCCTGCATCATCGCCGATTGATTCAATCAAAAAAAAAAAAACGAAGCATACAAAAAACCACGAAAAATGTGTCTTCAAAATCGTGCTCTTGTATATTATAATATAGATAAAATAAAAATTGATTTTGATCGCCACGGCCTGCATCATCGCCGATTGATTCAATAAAAAAAAAAAAAACGAAGCATACAAAAAACCACGAAAAATGTGTCTTCAAAATCGTGCTCTTGTATATTATAATATAGATAAAATAAAAATTGATTTTGATCGCCACGGCCTGCATCATCGCCGATTGATTGAATCAAAAAAAAAAAAACGAAGCATACAAAAAACCACGAAAAATGTGTCTTCAAAATCGTGCTCTTGTATATTATAACATAGATTGTATTGAGATGGGTCGAAAGGTATTTATGGCTTCAATTTTCCACGAGTTTTTATATATTGGCACAATTTTATTTATTTTAAACTGATTTGACATTACACATCCTGTTAAAGTAGCATTTATTGAATATTTTGACAGTTCATTTTTGCAAAATTTGACTATATCTGCAATAATTTTATCTATACCTATAATGATTTTGAATTGGTTCATTTTTCTATTATCTTTTTTGTTTGATTAAAGTTTTGTTGATGTTTTGATTATTTTAGTTACGTTTATTGTGTCATTGTGTTATTTTTATTCTATGGCATCTCTTTACCTATATTACACTTTATTAGGTACATTAAATTTATTCAATTTTTCTATTATTTCCCGAACCATTTATCTCAATTGTAAATCCTTTTTAGTGAACTTACGTTTATGTGGGTGGTTTTGTAGTTGACTAATATTGGTTTTAATGATATCAGGTTAATTTTTTTAATAGGTTCATGGGTTCAGTGGGTTAATATATTGTGAGATAATTTTTAATGAGTTTAATACCACCCATTTTCATGTGCTTGTATACAATTTAATACATACTTGATTCTTATATTTAATAAAAAATTAAAATTTTGGTTGAGTGTAATTAAATAAACCGTTTAAATAATTAATTTATTAGTATGCATATTTCGAATGATTTCTTCAAATTTAATAATTTGTTTAATTTATTAATTATAAGTACCACATTATGTAAATAATATTTGAAATGGATTATTTTAATAATAATACTATTCATTAATTTCCGCGCACGGACTCCAACAATTTTCTCACACATAAAAAACAATTTATATTTACACCTTAAAGACACTGTCAAATTATTTTATATAAATTTGAATTTTCTTTTAAATTCTATACATTATTTTTTAAACTTGTGACTTTAAGTCGTATACCAAAGCTGAAATGTTTAAAAAAATCATAATTCTGTACTAAACACATTTTTTTTTTTTTTTTACAAAAATTTAGTAACGAAATCAAAAATAGAAAAATAAATAGAAAAATCAAAAAAGTTGAAGGACTTAAAATCTCAAATTCCTACATATACAATATAGTATACAAGTACTCATACATAATATACGAATTCAACTTTCAAATTCAAATCAAAAAATTTAAAAAACGAAAAAACAACCGTTATTATGAACTGTTATCCTTATTTTTATTTTTTTTTTTTTTTTTATTTTCTGTCTCATTCTCAATTCACGGTTTAATAAATTTAAGTCTTGTCTTAATTGTATATAACCAAAAAAAAAAAAAAATTGAAGACGATTTTCAGTAGATATCTACCTATACATAACAGCAGTATTAGAATTGCACAATTTTTGTTGTTGTTGTTGTTGTTATTGTTTTTTATTCAATTCCTCAGACAAATAATAATTGCCTTGCATATACTTTCCATATTTGTATTTCAAATCCTTGCTACTACTTGAAAACAAAAAATAAAAAATAAAAAAATCTATATTGCAAGGATGTGTATGTGATGATGACGTCTAGAAAATTTTTCTAATATTGTAGATTTTTTTTTTTGATTTTTCACATCCTGATTTTTTTTTTTTTTTTTTTTGCTTTTTTTTACGTTAGTATAGTCCATTAATAATTCTAGGATGACTAGAGATGATGATGAAGCTTTACATCATCATCATATTATTTATATGGGTATTGAAAGGATATTTATGTATTGTATTGTGTGTGTGTGGTGCGGAGACTAGATATCAAAGTTATCAAATATTAATTTTGATACGATTGGGGGCTTGTAAGAAGGGATGTGTAATGAAAGAAGAGAAAATAAAAACCTTTAAGAAAAGAAAATCATCAATTTTATATTATTTATGGAATTGTGTTGATGAATGAATTGAAGGAAGGCAGAGACAGAGAGAGAGAGAGAGAGAGAGTAGTAATAATTGGTCAAGTATGGGTTAGGTAGGAAAATATATTTTTTATTCGATGAAAAGAGTGCATAGTGGTGTGGTAGAGTCAAATAAAAATTGTGCAATTTTTTTTTTTTTGGGCAAAGAAAATTTTATTTATTTTTATTTCTTTTCAATTTTAAACGGAAAACTGTTAAAAATTGGCCTCTACTTGTTTATTTATTTTTTGTGTGTGGAGGAGATGAGATTGGATATAAATTTTTTTTCCTTCAGATGATGTTGGCTGAATTTTGTTTCTGATGGTATACCTTCTTCAGGGATTAGACATCATAAAAAATTTATTTTTGTTTTTTATTCATTAGTATATGTCCTCCCCATGTAACCCCTTCGGTCACGGATGTATAGTATAGAATTTTTGTTATATTTCTAAAAATCGAAAATTTTTAATTAAAAAAATTTTTTTATTTTGTTTCGTAAAGTTTTAATATTAGAATATAGGATGCATTTTGATCTTAGGATATGGTATAGTTATCGTGAACAATGAATACTGTGGGTATATATGTGAGCTTATGATTATTTATTGTTTTTATCGTCTTAAGGATTATGCATATACCAATTATGAAGTATTTTGAATGTCTGAAATATGATTTCTAGATTTTGAATCTATACGATACATACTATAGGTATAGCATATATGAACTACAGCTATATAAGATATATATATACTATGGATGATTTTTATTTGGAACGAAAATTCGTATGTATAGGCAGAATTTAAAAATGAAAATTAGATATAGTTTTTTTTATTGATTTTTTACTTATTTAACCCTTTTTACTGTTCAAAAAATGGTTTACTAAAAATGGTAAGTGAATTGGTTTATGTATATACATAAATGAAGTGGCAACAAGTCATAACCACTTATGTCTGAAATTTATGTTTCGAATAAAATCAATTTTAAATTTTTTAAATGGTGAGTTCTATATGTAAAACCGACCTCTTATATATGTATATATGTAATTTATATATGTATCTCTTTTAAAATTACTCAAGATGGAAGTTGTATGGCTGCTACCCGAACCACTCAGATTATTGGAAAACGGTAAAAGATATGTTTACTCATTATATTTGTAATAGGTGCTGGGAGTTGTATGGCAGCTACCCGAACCACTAAAAATTTTGAAAAATGGTAATAGACGTATTTGTTTATTTTTGAGGCAGTACCTGAGTACAAATTTTCAGTTCTGTAACACTTTTGGTTCTTAATATATTTGTAATAGGTGCTGGGAGTTGTATGGCAGCTACCCGAACCACTAAAAATTTTGAAAAACAATAATAGACGTATTTTTTTATTTTTGATGCAGCACCTGAGTACAAATTTTCAGCTCTGTAACACTTTGGGTTCTTTATATATTTGTGATAGGTGCTGAGAGTTGTATGGCAGCTACCCGAACCACTCAAAATTTTGAAAAACGGTAACAGACATATTTATTTCTTTTTGAGGCAGTACCTGAGTACAAACTTTCAGCTTTGTAACACTTTTGATTCTCAAAATATTTATGATAGGTGCTGGGAGTTGTTTGGCAGCTACCCGAACCACTAAAAACTTTGAAAAACGGTAATATACGTATTTGTTTATTTTTGAGGCAGTACTTGAGTACAAATTTTCAGCTCTGTAACACTTTTGGTTCTTAATATATTTGTGATAGGTGCTGAGAGCTGTATGACAGCTGTTCGAACCGATCGGAATTTTAAAAAGCGGGTAGACCCATAATCTTTCCCTCTATTCCAATAATATACTCTGAAAATTTCATCCAAATCGATTTAGTAGTTTCCGAGTCTATAAATAACATAAAGACAAACATAAAGGCAGAGATAAAAACAGACATAAAAAATTTCAATTATATATATATATATATTATATAATAACAAGACTGTACCAGTTTTTGATTGCTTAAAATTGCTCAAATTATTTGTAAGCATTTGAAATTTAAAAAATGTATTTTGTAAAAACAGCTAACGTTGTTGAAAATTATGTTAATATTAATAAATAAATTATTTTGTAAAAATCGCTTAAGTAAAAATGGGTGTTTAAACTCTCAACACATTTGTATAAACTTGAAAATGATATTCTAAATTTGTAAAAAACGCTTATCAATTTATGATTTGTTATAACTATAGCCATAAATTGATAAATTATAAATTGATAAGCGTTTTTTACCAATTTCGAATATGTTTAAAATATTTCAACTGAAATAAGCGTTTTTAGGTTATATTGGCATAAGGAAATATGTACCCTAGCACAAAATGTGACTTATAGTTGTCAGAATCATACTAAATTTTGACAGGAAATACTATCGAAAATTCTGAATATGGTGGTTGCCTTATCTCGATTTTTTCTTATATTGACACAGAATTGTTAATATATATATATACATATCGTTTCAAGTCTTCAAGGCTGTAACAACTCAATATAGTCAAAGTTGTTTATAATGATAATGTATTGACAACAAAACATAATATAGATGTTCACAATCGATGGATAGATGATAGTCCTACCAAATAGTACATTTAAAAATAATTAAATACATTTTTTTCAATCTGAATTTCTTCCTAGTGTACCGCTGGATATCATAGGACTCTAAAATTAGTTCACTTTTATTATTATGATAACAGTTATATGTATAAGTATGTATTAAAGAAACTTGCATTTCATGGTACTACTACTGTATCTATTTATCTTTTGACAATTCTGATAATGGAAGAAAATTTGATCAATAATTCTAGCCCAACATAAGAAGAAAATAAAATAAAAAAATTTAATGTTTGTAATGTCATATGATTTGGCAGAGTATCAGTAGAAAATTAATTAGACCATAATTAATAATTTTATCAGATAGAGGTTCTATTATATTAGACTAGTATCGGAAAATAGGAAATAATATAGAAAAAGTTTCTTAATCATTTTATAATCCACTGAAGAACTTGTAATTCAATGAAGAAAATGGTGTAATTATTGCATTTAGATTGAAATATCATAATCTGTAAAAAGTTGGTTTTATTTATATTTCGTTAGTTTTGAGTTTTATCTTTGATTCGTTAATCAACCTATTTGTACCAAAAAAAACATATTTTATTGAAATTTTCGATTTCGGACTAAAACTGCAAATTTTAATTAACTTTTCAATATTTTCTTTGAGAGTAGGTATCGTCAAGGACATGCTTTGGAAATTTGGCCAGACAAAAAAAAAATATTTTTTCATCCTTTATTAATTATCATTGGTCATTGGCTCAACAATAAACCATATTGTTTGCAAAGTTGTTCTTTTTAAAAAAAAAAAAACAAAAATAAAAAAAAATAGTAAAAAAAAAATAAATAAAAATATAAATAAAAAATAATTTTTTTTTTCTATTTACTCCTTTATTGAAAAGGACACAAGAAAGCTATAAATCTTTCTATCTTAATTAACTTATTTTAGATTCTTTTATATTATTCTCTTCTCTTATAAATTTATTTTTTATTTCATTTTTTTATTTTGTTTTTTTTTTTTATCTTTTTAATATAATTTAGTTTTATATTTTTTTTTTTTTTTAAAATAGTAAAGAAAAATATCCTTGATTTTTTAAATTTAAATTTATGTTATTTTTATTTCTGTATTTACTTAACTTGTGTAATTGCATTAGTCCACGTTTAATGAAATTTAATTGAGTATAGAAATGTTGAAATTTCGTTTATAATACGTTATAAAAATAAGGTATATTAAATTAATAAATGGATGTATATTATGTTGAGCTACATGATGTATTTGTTATGTTATTTGACTACCCCGGTCTAGAGTTTAAGTCCCTTTAAGCATGAATTTTTACCCCAAAAATATTAGCCCAAAAATATTACCCTAACAAAATTACCGATTAAGGAACCTAAAAGTTTATATGTAAAGCTTTTTAAAAATACTACGGCAAAAATTACCGATTAAGAAATTTTACAGCAAAAAAATACCGATTAAGGAGCCTAAAAGTTTATATGTGAATCTTTTTTAAAATATTACCGCAAAAACTACCGATTAAAAATTTTTACCGCAAAAAATAACCGATTAAAGAACCTACAAATTTACATGTAAAGCTTTTTAAATATATTACTGCAAAATATACCGATTAAGTAATTTTACGGCAAAAATTACCGATTAAGGAACCTAAAAAATTTACATGTGAAGCTTTTTAAAAATACTATCGCAAAATTACAGGTTAAGAAATATTACCGCAAAAAATTACCGATGAAGACATTTTACCGCAAAAATTACCTATTAAATAATATTACGGCAAAAATTGCCGATTAAGGAACCTAAAAGTTTACATGTACAGCTTTTTCAAAATTGCAGATTAAAAAATATTACCGCAAAAATTACCGATTAAAAATTTTTATCGAAAACATTACTGATTAAATAATTTTACGGCAAAAATTACCGATTAAGGAACCTAAAAATTTACATGTGAAGCTTTTTAAAAATATTACCGCAAAATTACATATTAAAAAATATTACCGCAAAAATTACCGATTAAGAAATTTTACCGTAAAAAATTTACCGATGAAGAAATTTTACCGCAAAAAGTGTACCGATAAGGAAATAAAAAAAATAAAAATTACTAATTTTTTTTTCTACACTACTACATGTAAATTTTTAGACATGTGAAGCTTTTTAAAAATATTACTGAAAAAATTACAGCTTAAGAAATTTTACCGCAAAAATTACCAATTACGTAATATTACGGCAAAAATTACCGATTAAGGAACCTAAAAATTTACATGTGAAGCTTTTTAAAAATATTACTGCGAAATTACATATTAAAAAATTTTACCGCAAAAAATTACCGATTAAGAAATTTTTACCGCAAAAAATTACCGATTAGGAAAAAATAAAAACTACTAATCTTTTTTTCTTTACATAAAAAGTACTAATTTTTAATTTATGGAATAAAATTCGAGTTTATTTTCACTAATCATTTATTTTGCAAATATCGATATTAAATAAGCTTTCTTTATTAGTGCTTGCAACTAATAATACGCAATTAGCAAACCAAGTGGTAACGGCTACCAGAACTACCAGGACAACCTCAAAAAGTATGTAAACAAACAAAGATGTCATAACTGAATTCAGTTTTTAAGCATTATGGTAAGATCCTATTTTAAAAGAGAGGATCACAAAAAATTGTCAACAGTACCTCAGAGTTGACCAATACAATTAAAAAAAAAAAAAAAAAAAAAAAAAAACAATTTTTTCCTATCGTTTTTCAGTTCTACATTTTAATTCCCAAACATAATTAATCCTTAATTTTTTGTTCTGTTCAAGCTTTTTGATGTTTTCTTTTACCATCTATAATAAATCCCCTTTATACCTTCTACCACACCCTTTCTTCAAACTCTTTTTATTATTATATGAATTTGTAAGTTTATTTGTTTGGTGGTTTTTTATTTTATGTTGTGTTTGTACTTGTAAGTTTTGATTTGCCTTAATTTTTATTTAACTCGAACATATTCAAAAAAAAAATAAAACTGAAAAAAAAATAAACTTTATTATTTGGTACTTTAACAGAATCCACCACCATCATAACTAGCAAATCAAGTGGAAATGCTAATTCAATGTAACCTGCCACAGGTAAGTTAATTAGTTAAATTAAAAGGTGAAAGAAGTAAAAGCATAAAATAAATAAAACAAAAAGGGTGAAAAACTTAAATATGTATACAATAAGGATAATAATAAAAATTATTTTATTTACTTATTTTTTTTTTTTATTATCTTTTCTAAAAAAACAAAAAAAAAAGTTTTTTATATTTTGTATTTTGAAAAAACCAGACGACAAAGATTTTCTATGTACCTAAAAGTAAAACCTACTGTCATTGTAAGTTTTTTTTTTCACCATGATGTTTGCACCCGCACCAGAAATATAATATATATATATATATATATATATATATAAAATGACAGCTCTGAGCTGGTGTTATTTAAAGTACTAAGAGAGTCAAAATAACAACAACAACAACAACAACAAAATAGTTAAAGTAAAGAAAATAAAAAAAGTAAGAATAATACAAAAGTAATCAAGTCAACCACATACAAATGCAAATTGTTACAAAAAAAAATTAAAATTAAAAAATAAAATGGAGAACAAATTTAACGGGTGAAAATCTCACGTAATTATTATTTATGGTTGTTTTTTAAAATAATTAAAAATAATGAACATTTTTTTATATTTTTTATGTATTTTTAAATATCTAAATATAAATTTTTTTTATCATACATATATATTTAAAATACAATAATGTATACCTAATGTGTAGTTGGTGGAATTTTACTTCTTTGTTTGGTGGTGTACATCTATCTCTCTCTTCTCGTATATTATATATATATATATATTTTTTTTAAATAATAAGAAATATCAGAATTCTTAAAAGCATTTCAAAGTTTTGTTTTTTTGTTTTTGTTTTTGTATCTATAGTACACAAGCTACTTTAAAAATCGAGCGCACAAAAATTCAAATGAATTGAAATTATTAAAATTATGTGACACAATTCTGGCACACTTGGTTTTTGTTTTTTTGTTTTTATTTTATTTTACTAATTTCAATGTTCGGTTATTATCGTGTATTAAAAAAAGGATATTTTTGTAGTTTAAAAAATATTTTTATATGGTTTTTCTAACTGTTCTAAAAATGTCATAATATCTTAGCGGTTGTACGTAACACATACGCTTGATGACGAAATAGAAGAGAACCTGCCTTCGGAAAGGTCCCAAATTCGATCCAAAAAAAGTTTTATAAGTTTTATAAGTAGATTTTTGGGTTGCTTAATCGGTAATTTTTTGCGGTAAATTTTTTGAATCTGTAATTTTGCGGTAATATTTTTAAGAAGCTTCACATGTACATTTTTAGGATGCTTAATCAGTAATTTTTGCCGTAATATTATTTAATCGGTAAGTTTTGCGGTAAAATTTCTTAATCGTTCAGTTTTGCGGTAATATTTTTAAGATATTTGTAGATTCCTTAATCGGTAATTTTTTGCGGTAAATTTCAACCTGGTCTAGCAGACTTTATCATTGAGACTTAATAAAATATAATAAATAATAAAAAATAGTTGTGAGTAGGTATATAATTTGATAACAACTAAAATGAAGCTATACGTATACAATACGCTATTTATGAAGGCAAAAGGTCTTTACAATAAAAACATACCACATTTATGGTATAAATAGAATTGGGGCGACTAGCGAAAGATACAGCTACAAATTCTATCAAAAAGAATAGCTCCATACATTTTATATGCACATAAACACAATTGCGGATATTGCAGCTGGGCGACGGATACAAATTAGATAAATTTCTATTTTTTTTATCCATCGCTCAGCTACTCTTGGTAGCATATGATTGAACATATGATTAATCGTAAACAATTTCCAACAACATTAAAATATAAAAAGTAAATCTGTTTTGTTTTACATTCTTTAAAATGGCTTTTGAAGAAAAATTAATAAATTTAGTAGTTGTTGTAGCTCTAGTTTGTGTTTGCGCCAGCACTAACACAAATGAGAGCTACAATTGTGTCTTTGCCAGCGATGAGCTACAATTATGTCTATTACAGTCAATTGTGTCTATTAAAGCCACAAAGTAGAGCTACAATTGTGTCTATTAAAGCCACAAAGTGGAGCTACAATTGTGTCTATTACAGTCTCTACAATTGTGTTTATGCCAGCGATGTATTTATCGCCAGTAGCTGATGTATTTGTCGCTAGTCGTCCAAATTCTGTTTATATCAATTATGGGTTGATAAGCCACAAGTTGATTAAATAAATACATTAGAAATATATTAGACATAAGTAGTAAAATTTGGGCTATATGAAAAATGAAAAATCGTCCAAGAATTTAAAATGAAAAATTACACTACTTTTTTGGGTTATTTAAAAATTTGAAAAATAACAAAAAAAAAACATATAAAATCGCTTAAAAATTAAGTGGAAAACGAGCGTAGCTCAAAACTATTTTTTAGTTTTTTGTTTTCATACAAATGTATAATTTGGCTTTAATTCCGTTATTTTAATAAAATAATTAGGCCTTATTTCACTTTGAAGTCAGAAACAAAGCCTAAATGGCGAAATTAGTGAAATAAGGTATATTAGGTTTTATCAAAGTGAAATAAGGTACATATATTGCTCTAATCTACCGGATTTTACTCTTTTTCCAGAACATTTTTTTTCCCTTTCGAAACTTAACGGTGGTTCTGCTCATCAAATTGCTTATCAAATATAATGTAATATTATTTTATCGTAATATAAAAATCTGTTACAAGATTATTGAAGATTTTTTTTATTGTCATCAATTCGAAGATTAGTAATTTTTCTTTTCTAATATTTTGGGCAATTTTTCATTCAGACCTATTTCTACTGACAAAATCGCCCAAAACTGAGAAAAATCACATAAAAAATGTGGACTGTTTTTTTGGATGATTTGCCATTTTCAGATTTTAGACGATTTGTCATACAGCCTACAAATAGTACAATACGCCAAAGGATTGTAGACAATAATAATCTAGATAAGTTACAGTCAAGATCATAAAAACAAAAATTAATACAAAAAACAAAGTAGGTATACCGGGTGTTGCAGAGTATGCGTATCACCTTTTTTAAAAAGGGAAGAAGCCGTTATTTTAGAATTAAGAAAAAAATTTATTAACCAAATCGAAGATGGTCTATCGATTGATGGTATTTTCAATTTCCGGAAAGGACCGTAAATTGGTTTTTAAAGATCAAAAATCGCCGAAATTGGCCGAAATCGAGATTATCAAGGAAGAGAAAGGGAAGGGGTACTTTTTATGCAAATTCGGATTCTACGACAAAAAATTAAAAAATTTTGTAAAGTATATTTTCTTTTTTTTCTTTTCTTTTTTTCTCGAAATCTCGATTTCGGCCAGTTTCGGCGATTTTTGGCCCTACAAAACCATTTTTCCGGTCCTTCCCGGAAGTTGAAAATGCCACCAATCGATAGATCACCCTCGATTTAGTAAACAATTTTTTTTTTTTAAATTTTAAAATAACGGGGCTGGTTCCTCTCTTAAAAAGCTGATACGGATGCTGTGGCACACCCGGTATATACTAAGGGCTATTTTAAATAAACTAACATTGAAAATCTTGTGTATACATATATATTTTGTACAAATTTATTATCGTGACATAATCTAAAGAATTTTATCTTCATATCAATTTTTGTTCGTAGTTGAATATTTTAAACCCGCATCCCTAAAGGGGTTAATATCTTGAACAAACAACATTTTTGGATAAGGAAAAATTGTTAGTGAAAAATTTTGAAAAAATATGGTTGTATATAAGGGAAACCTGCCATTCGAAAAAAACATGGTCATAGTAAATGAGTGACAAGACTTTGTTGGCAGCAGCTCTTGTGTTTTTAAAAACATTGTTTTATCAAATCTAAAGTAATAAATAAATAGATGAGACTAATTATAGATTAAATACTAAATATACGACTTTTAGGTATTAAAAATATTTAGTATGGGTTAAAATTTAACATACCTACCATCAGTGCATCACAGAAAAGAAAAACAATGTCTTACTTTGATTTCGCTTAAAGTATAAAAATTTTATATTAATTAAGAGACATTGGGGCTTATCATAAAAACAGACTGCAAAAACAAAATACTGCAGAAAAAAAAAATTTTTTTGACAGAGTTGTTAAAATTTGAATTTTCTGCATTTGCAGTTACATAAAATAAAAATGAAAATAGCAACACAACACAACTGTTGTTTGACATTGCGCTGTCTATTGTAATTTTGCATTTTTCGGGCTTTTTGTTTGTGAATTAACTTCATTTAAAATATTTTGTTTATAAACAAAAAATATTTGTAAATTTAGACAATATTGCCAATATTGCTTGTTTATTACTTGAAAACCACCATTATTTATGGGACATGACATCCCATATTATATTTTTAACCTATCCCAAATTTATGCAAATTAACAAATATTTTTCTTATTGTTTTGTTGTTATTCAATAATTTTTTTTTTATTTTTAAAATTTTCCACTTTCTTGCAAGCTTTTTTATTATATAGATTTTCATGTATGTATGTAGCTAGGTATGTTCGGAATATTATATTCATATTTTTTTGAACACAATTTGTAAGAACAATTGTTTAAAAAAAACGTTTAACTCCGTTTAACTTTGGTACATAATGTTGGTACGTTTTATATTAATTCATTCTTTTCACTAATCATATTTATATATATATATATATATATATTTTTTAGTTCAAATCAAACACTGGTAGTATAATTATGTAATTAATTTTTGAATATATTTACAATTTGTTACTGTAACAGTCCGAAATTTGAGTAAATCTAAGTTTTCAATAAGAATATCTTTGAAATTGAATGCATTTCAAAGAATATAACCAAAACATAACCAATTTGAAGAACTGGTCTCTGTGTAGGCTTAGATAGGCAAGATAAACATTTGTCTCTTTTTACAGTAACAATATATTAATTATATACATCAGTAGTGAATTCACACTAGTGATGTATAGTCATTTAAATCATTCTTAATTTTATTTAAATTTACTTTTTCAAGAAATTAATTGTGGGGTTATTGTGTATTAATTGTGGGGTAATTGTCGGGGGCAACAAAGATTAATACTAATTTAATAATAATTTTTAATCTAATGAAAACAATAGATCAAGTACATCGAATAACAGACACTATAGAAAGGGCACTGGAAAATAAACAAATTTGTTCTTCAGTATTTCTAGATGTAGCCCAAGCTTTCGATAAAGTTTGGCATGAAGGACTCATCAAAAAGCTAAGTTGTTTGCTCCCTAAAAATTATGTTGAATTATTTTCATCATATCTCTCAAATAGAGTTTTTCGAGTTAAAAATGAGAATGAATACTCCTCTCTAAGAGATATAAAAGCTGGAGTACCGCAAGGTAGTATACTAGGTCCAATTTTATATTTGTTATACACCTGTGATATACCCGAAGTAGAAAATATAAAAATAGCAACCTTTACAGATGACACACCGTTGATGGCAGTTGGTTCTACTATAGAAGAAGCTACAAACAAACTGCAAAAAGCTAATGACGAAATTTCCAACTGGTGCAAAAAATGGAAAATTAAATTAAATGAAGCTAAATCTAGTCATGTAAACTTCACAACAATAAAAACATAGTAACTCCTCTCTCAGTTAAAATTAATGATGTCGTGATTCCATACGAGAATAAAGCTAAATATCTTGGCATGACCTTGGATGCAAAACTGAAATGGAAAGAGCATGTGAAAATCAAAAAACAAGAACTCCAGTTCAAATATAGAGAAATATACTGGCTGATTGGGCGGAATTCTACGGTCTCGACCTATAACAAAGTTTTGATGTATAATCAAATATTGAAGCCAGTCTGGGCATACGATATTCAAATATGGGGATGTGCTAAACAAATCCATATTGAAACTATCCAAACGTTCCAAGATAAGGTACTGCGCAACATAGTCAATGCTCCATGGTATGTTCGCAATTCCGATATTCATCGAAATCTGAAGATCTCATCTATAAAAGACGAAATAATGAAATGCGCTGCACGGCATAAAACTCGTCTGATCCAACATGTCAATACCGAAGCTTCTAGCTTAATTGACAATCAAAACTTTGTGAAGCGACTAAAACGAACAAGACCACTTGAGTTAGGTTAAAACCTTTTATCTATTAAAACCTTATTGGATTTTGGTAGATCAAAAGTATCTTAGTTTCTTTGAGTTAAATGTAAATTAATGGTTAGTCTATCAGACTAGTTTTGATGTTGCAACAATGATAGGAGTTTTAGTGGGTTAAAGTACCGTAGTCCTTCAAACTGCCTCCCCCGGCAATAGGTAGTCCCTGAAGCCTCTTTCGATGAAAAAAAAAATCTAATGAAATACAATAGAAATAAGTTATTTTAATTATAAACAGAGCTGAAGTACATTTTTTATTGCTTATATTCGAGCATAACTCAGAACATAATTTTAAAATTGCATCTTCAGTGCATTTACCAGGTAGAAAGCAAAATTGTTTTTGATCAAAAAAATTTTATTCAAATAGAAATTTTAATTTTTTAATTCATTTTTCAAATAACTTTGCTAAAGAAGGTAAAATTGAAATAGGCCTATAATTACTTAACAATAGCTTAGAGAGTTTGAAAAACTTCCACTATAAATTGATAAATTGAAAATGTGACTTAATACTTCTGATACATAGGGTGCAGTTTTTTTTTAATATTAAATTATTTATATTGTCAGAAGACGTACATGATTTTTTGTTATTTAGTGACAAAATAGCTGACATTACTGTATTGTATAGTTTAAATTTTATTTGTATATATATAAGAAAACAAAATAAACTTATTTGTAAAAAAAAAAAAAAAAAAAAAAAAGAAAAAAAAAATTATCTACTTTATGAAAATAAAAATTGTTTTAATTGTTCAAAAAATTGTGTAACAATTCCAAGGGAAGTAATTATCACAACAAAGCCGATCGATAAGGTCTACAATTGCTTGAATCATGATCATTATTACATTATATTATATTTTCATGTCAATTTGTATGTCCTAGAAGTATATTCCGAATAATTTTTTTTAACAGTATTTTCCAGATTGCATAAT
The DNA here is from genome assembly GCA_963942445.1 of Argyra leucocephala. NCBI lineage: Eukaryota > Metazoa > Arthropoda > Insecta > Diptera > Dolichopodidae > Argyra > Argyra leucocephala. The sequence goes on from OZ012681.1 coordinate 120,810,650, forward strand.
ACATTTAACAAATTTGTTCAAATATTATTATACTAGGGGCCCCTGTTGAGTAATTATATTTCAAGTTGAAGTCAAATTTAAAGTTTTTAAAAAAACAATAATTTACGTACTGACATAGACTTCGCACGATATAGCAGAAACCACTCGTGTTTAATAAAAAGTTTTGTGGTTAGTAAGTTTTATTTGGGACACATAAATACACATCCCTCATATACTGCTTCATTTCCGATATATTCCCTATAGTAAGAAGCATTTAGTGATAAAATTACTAAAAATAAAAAGTTTTGTTATTAAAGAGGTATGTATATATATACCTATATAGTACATAATTTTAATAAAAACTATATTATTACTACAAATAACAAAAATTTAGAAACAGTTACTTAAAAGGATAAAAATGAAGAATTCAAGTGACCTACTATATCAAAATAAATTTGCTAGTCATATGAACAATTCAACTGATTTTTTTTGTTTTTGCTTTTTTATAATTTTTATTTGAGATGAATTTGTTTCTTTGTTTTTTTTTTTTTTGGCATATTTACATAGATTCATTTGCAAGTACATAATGTAAATTATAATAACTGATTTGTTTACTTTTGTTTATTATTTTCATAAGATCTCATTTATGCATAATGTATTTGCTGAATAATAAGATCGGATGTGTACAAAATGTTCAACTGTGTGCGCATTTTTGTTTTATATACAATCTTATATATTATATATATTAGAAGTTCAATAAGAAGTAGGAGAATCGAAATAAAATAAAAAGGTGTCTACTGCGCAAGACCTTAAATGCTTGTCAATTATAATTATAGATTATTTTTGATTATTTGTATCATATTTTTGATATTTTTATTTATATCATTATTGTATATTTATTTACTTCCATAACAGTTTTACCGAGATTATTTTACCTTTATAATTTATCTAAGATACAACCGTAACCAATATTAAATTTTCAAATACATAATTATATACATATTTTTCGTTTGCCGCTTTATAACAGAACGATTATAAGTATTTCGTCTTTTTTCGTCCTTTTTATCCTTTTCGTCCTTTCTTGCATTTTTTTAGTATTTAATCTATATTTTAATAATTTATCTATATCTATATCTATATAAATCTAATCATCTAATCTAATATCAGAGACTATAATAGAGACGTCGAATTGGAGCAAAAATAGCACAGATGTCGCTAACAGTATCGAAATGAAATTTCAAAAAATTCAAAGCAAGCTAAGAATGGCATTAAAAACAAAATACGAAAAATAATTTTTTTCTTCGCAGGTGCATTTATATTGATACTAAAGCAATTTATAAATACATATAAATAATATATATATGTATATAATTTGATTTTGTATGGTTGAGTTACAATCAATTTGAATTAAGAATGTTTTTTGATTTTTAATCCAAATAAAATGAATTTTTGTACAGAGTTAAGAAATTTTGTTGTAAGGTATTTATTCTCCAATTACGTTTATAACATTCGGTTTTCCGTATATTAAAAAAGTTTATAATTTTTTAATTTAAAAAAAAATATACTTTTGACCAAAAATACTTGGGAGCGTGTCATAACCTGTGTTTCATTTGCCCGCCCCATAGTATCATTAGCCTGTTTTCTTGCGATTTCCCTGCATTTTAATTTGTTTGCATTTCATTTGACTGGATATGTAGTAATACAGGATTCATGTAGCCAGTTTTTATCAATGAACGAGCATCAGAACTACATCTTCTAAAGGTGACTGGTTGAAAGTGCCAAGTCAAGAAATTGAGCAGCCTCCAGCAAAAATAGTTCCGGGTACCGTCTCACAAAGAACTTGAAAAAAATTTTTTTTTTGTTTTTCTTCAACATGTCTTTTGTACAATGGGTCATAAGCACGATACAAACAAGAGGTCCGGCGCCCCAAATGTCGGGACTGAAAACCTTGATTTTTTTGGTCACGAGTACAATGGCTATTAAATGCGATGTAGACAGTAGGTGCGGGGTACCAGAAATTGGGGCCGAAACCCTATATCATGTGTTTAAATTGTATTTTTCTGAAAAAAGGTTATTAATAATTATTATAAATAATTTTAAAATTTTTTTTTTCGATAGGTCCGAATGTGCGGAAGTTTGGATCAAAGACCATATATTTGTACTGATGACAAATAAACAAAAAATTCAAGGTTTTCGATCCTGACATTTGGGGCCCCGGACCTCTTCTTTTTCGGAAAAATATGTACCTTTATAACTTGAAACAAAAAGGAAAATTTAATTCATCTACACTAAAAACGTATTCTAACTTTAGAAATAAATTAAGAAAATTAATGTGCGCAGGTTACCTTATTATACTCAATCAATATAATATATTTTTTTTTTTAATATTCATTAACATTGCAATCTGAACTATCATTCAAATTAAACACACATATTCATTCATATACACAAGATTTTATAAGAATAATGAATAATAATAGCCATAAATATGTATAAGTAGTGTAAGTGGTATTAGTGGTGTAAATGGTATAAGCTAAATATAACAATTTTATTTTACTTATATTTGTACAGGCTCTAATTATCTTATTTTTCAATATGGACAACAACCTTTAAATAAATTGGTAGAAATTCTTGGCTAAGTATCAGTTTTTTAAATTTAAAAACTGATAGTTAGAAAAAAAAAATGCATGATATTTTGTTCGCAATTCGACTTCTCTATTATAGTCTCTGCTAATATACAAATACATAAATATATACATATATATATATATATATATACAAAAACATATATATATGTAATATGTTAATAAAAATAATTCCTGTGGCCTATTTTATAAAAATTGACAGGTGACAATTTTGTAAATTACAGGTCGACAATTGTCAAATTTTTGCTTTAAAATAATATTGACAAAATTGTAAATTGTCAATTCCTGTTTCATAAACAAAGGTAAAATCTACAAAATTTGTCAAGGTTTGTCCACAGTAATTTTTATTGATAATTTTGTTATGAAACCAAAAATTGTGTGATAATTCATGACACACAATTTCAAATATGTAAAATTGTAAATTTCATTTTTCATTGCATTATAAAGGCGCTACAAATTTTATCGATTTAATTAACTTCGATAAAATTTGATTTTTTTTTTTTCGACTTTATTATCGAATATATTGTTAATTTTAATATCGAATTTATTTTAAAAATTGGCTTTGTTGTATAGATAATAATATGTTGTTTTTGATAAAATATTTGTCAATAAATACAATATTACAAAATAGACATGACAATTTTATAAATTATAATTTAGAAAATGGTTATGACAAATTTTGTAATTTATAATTTTCAAAATTTGTCATGACAATTTTGTCACCTGTAAACTTATGTATAAAAAAATGTCGGACAATCGCGACAATTTTGTAAAACTGTCACCTGCTGTCAATTTTTATGAAATAAGCCACTGTTTCAATAAAAATATTGCTTATATGTACATAATAATCAAATCCAACTTTAATAGTATATTTCGTCCTTTTATTGTAACATTATTATAAATACGCGAAACTTATCGTATACATATATGTATATATATATATATATATATATATATAATAACATATAAATGTGTGAAGAATAGGTATATGCCCTTTAATTATTGACTAAATACTTACGGAAAATAATTTTTATAAAACATTTTCTTAATAATCGTCATTTGTTTGACATTTTCTCAAACAAAACAAAAATAAATAAAAACAACAACAAAAAAATGCAATGAAAGCGATTCTTAAGCCAAAAAAAAAAAAAATTATACAAATAAAAATAAAGAACCTGATTTGAAGTAAAACAAAAAAAAAATAACAAAAACAAACAAAAAAAAAAATAAATTAAATCCTGACATAATTTACCTTCATTTTCTCTATATATATAACTTTGTTCTCTTTTAATAGAGTTTGAAAATTTTTTTTATATATATATATATAAAATTTTTCTTATTATTTTTTGCAATAATATTTCCTTTAAATATTTTTCTACACAATATTCATCGCATCATATGCGATCTTATATAATCATATAAAAACAAAAAATATATAATTAAAATCTTCAGAAATAATTATTGTGCATTTCATTGCAAGTGAAACCTATATGAAAAAGAAAACAAAAAAAAAAAATTAAAAATAAATAAATAAAAAATCAAAATGCAAAAAAAAAAAAAAAAACAAAACAAAAGTAAAAATTAACGTTAAAAATATTTAAATAATTAAATTGAAATTCAAAAAACACAATACCATTAAAGCTTTTTGAACTTATAAACTTAAAACACAAAAAAAAAATAATAACGATAAATAAATAATAAAAAAAAAAAAAAAAAAATTCCTATAATTTAACCTGTTCCACACAATCCCACACAAAAAAAATTAATATATATATATGCATTACCACCCACAATATTTATTATTATTCAACTAAAACTCTGTCTTAACAACAACAAAAGTCATAGCCGTCTCATTACTAAAGTGCAATAAACATTGCAATTAGATTTTGGAACAACAAAAACAACAACAACAAACAAAGTTAACAAAAAAAAAGAAAAATCCGGCCTTACAGGCAAAACTACAAATACAATTAGATTTTTGTTTGTTATCCTGGCATACCATTGGTAAGAATTTTTTATATCAGTATAGAAAATTAACAACAAAAATTAAAAAAAAAAGAAAAAAAAAAACAAAAATTATTATTTAAATTGTTTAAGGATTCAAATAATAATTTCTGAACGTATAAAATTATTAAAAATATATATATATACACATGTATATATGTATATATGCTGCTAAAACAATTGCATTTGAAAAAAAAAAATGAAAATCAAATAAAAATTAGAATAAAAGGTGAAAAAATTAAAAAAAAAAAAAAAAAAATAGAAAACCAACAACACTACCAACAACCAGAAATCTTTATTCAACCCTTACAAAACAATTAAATTCTTAAATAATTATTTAAGGACTTTTCGAAAGAAAATACAAAATAAAAAAAAAATTATTATTATTATTTTTTTTTTTTTTTTTAAATAGAACCGGGATACAAACCATAAGAGATTTTTTTTTTTACTGTTTTATTTCTATTTTTTTTTTCATAATTGTTTTTATTGTTTTTTTAATCGTAAGCGTACACCATTTCGTTCGTCAAACGTTATGAAATTATTATAAACAAATTATTTTTTATATACAATAAATATAAATATACGACTTATGTATGTACAATTTACTATAATCTATGGTGACTATAGATATTTTTTGTTTTTTTTTTTTTTGTTTAAGAAAATCAGTTAAAATATAATTTGAAAAAAACGTAAGAAAAAAAAATTATTATAAAGAAGAAAAATTGCGTTGTACTGTCAAACTAAAATTTCATTAAAATATTTAAATTTCGAAATATTTATGAGAAATCCATATTTTTCAGAAAATATCTTTCCCATAAAAATTTGTCGTTAAATGATATTGGGATGAACAGCTCAGAAAAAGAATTTATATATCACATAGTTTGTCACAAAGTACTAGGGAACTTCTTAAACTAGCAACGCAGATGAAAATCGATGGTTGGATTTATAAAATATCAACTAGAAATGGGTCTCTTTTCATACAAAAAAGAGCTCATGATGCATTCACTCTTATTTCATCCAGACATCAGCTCTTGAGTTCGAAATCCAATCATAGACTTTCAATTATATCAAATCAAATTCTCTGATTTTAGTAATCATATTATCAATATCAATTTAAATTCAAATTTAAGTCTAAAATCAAATTTCAAATTTCAATTTTACTTCAATCTCATTTTTGTTGTTTTTTTTTTTTGTACTCAAAATTAATAAATTTATAAATTTTAAATTAATTCTTTACATTGTATCTACCTAAATATGTTGGATTTTAGTATTAATAATATTTTAGTTTTTACATTTAATTTTAAATTATATATTTGTGTTGAATTGAGAATTGTTTGCATGAACCTGCTTCTTAAAATTATGAATTTCTCCAATACTTCTAAATTCACTATCTCTGAGCACTATTTTTATTTGTAATGTCGGTTAATAACTTAGATAACAATAATAGTTCGGTGTTGATTCCAAGTATAGTTCTACTTAATGCTCTTAATAACTAGAAACTCCTTAACATTATTCATATAAACATCAGAAGCCTCTTTCCGAAAATTGATGCACTTAGACTCTGCGTATCTAATACAAAAGCTCATGTTATCATGATATCTGAAACCTGGCTAGACCCTGATATAAATTCTGATATGCACTTAGACTCTGCGTATCTAATACAAAAGCTCATGTTATCATGATATCTGAAACCTGGCTAGACCCTGATATAAATTCTGATATGGTTAAGATTCCTGGTTTTAGGCTCTATAGGTGTGATCGAGCTAAATTGGATGGATCTGGCAATTTGATTCGTGGTGGTGGTGTCGCGATGTATATTAAATATGGTCTTCCTGTTAGAGTATTATGCAATTCTGGTTCATGTGATGATATTGAATTTATTCTAGCTGAAGTCAAAGTTAGTGGTAGTACAATCATGTTGGGAACAACTTATTTTGCACATCCGGCTGCATATAAACTTGATCCATTCAATAAGGCTTTGGATAAATTCTGTAGTAATTTTGAAAATATAGTAATTGGTGGTGATTTTAATATTGATATTCTTGATAACAGCAATGTTATGAGAAAAGTACTTCTGCAGAAAATTAGGAATTATTCTCATTCTTAGTGTAATCAATAATGCTATTCCAACTCGTTTCGGTAGAAGTCGTAATTCTCTACTTGATCTATTTTTAACTTCTACGGAACATACGAATAAAGTTGAAAAATTTGGTCAAATATCGCTACCTGGATTATCTGATCATGACTTGATATATTGTTCATATAAAATTAATGTTGATTTGCATGCTAAAAGAATCACTTATAGAGATTATAAAAACTTAAATATGGATTATTTACTTAACAGTGCGTCTCAGCTTGACTGGGCGCATTTATATTTCCTTGAAGATATCAATGACAAGACTAACCACTTCAATGAGATGGTTTGTAATCTTTTTAATGAACATGTTCCGCTCCGCCATATTAGACCTAAGAGAGATTTCATTCCCTATTATAGCTCGACAGTAAAACAAATGGAAGTAGACAGAGATGCAGCTTATAAAATCTGGAAGCTAACAAAGACCGAACTTGACAGAAGCACTTTCAAGAAACTTAGAAATAAAATTAATCTACATGTAAAACAGGCCAAGAAGAAGTACTACAGTGAAATTTTAAATAGCAATAATTCACCTAAAACAGCTATGGTCTAACTTGTCCAAATTAGGAATAGGTAAAGCAAAGAACTGTGATAGTATTGATGATTTTGATGTGAATGAACTAAATTCTTTATTCATTGAAACTCCTGTGGAAACTAATCCTGAATTGTGCAATGTTCCAACTCGTAATTTATCATCTTCTTTTGCTTTTCGGAATGTTGGCATTGATGAAGTTCAGTTTTGCTTTAAATGAAATTAAATCAGATGCTGTTGGACCCGACCGAATATCTCAATTATATTTACAAATTATATTTTAACTGTTTTTCTTAAGAAAAAAATATTTATAGTCACCATAGATTATAGTAAATTGTACATACATAAGTCGTATATTTACACACATTGTTTGACAATGGGTGCGTACAGTAGAATCCGACGCTGCAAAATTACTGGCAGCGCTCGAATAAATATTCTACGGAACGATGACTTTATGTAGCGGTATATTAAAGCGGTTATTTAAGTGCTGCTCATAAATTTTGCAGCGAAAAAAATCTATGCTATATTGAGCAACAACATTTTAATGACGTTTATGTGTTCACATTTTGATGTAAAAATTATTTGTTTACATTATCTAAATTTGTTGTGAGTGGTGAGTGGACTTAAAAAAAATTTTTGATAATAAAATAAATAGCAATTTTTTTCTTAAAACTAAATATTAAAAACAAAAAATAAAATAAAAGTATAGCAATAAGCTAAATAAAATTAGATGTAAATACATAGTATAAGCTTTAACTAAAATTAAACTCTGTAAAACAAAAAAAAAAAAAAAAACATATTATTATAATTAAGACGAAATAAATAAATAAATAAATAAAATATAATTAAATTTGAAAAATATTTTTTATTCAAATAATATAATTATAATATAATTTATTATATATTTTTATTATATATATTTTATTATAATTATTATAGGTAAATAATTCACGAAAAAATTTAGTGAAATAATTAAAGTAAAGTGAATCGATAGAATCGATAGAAAAACAATGTAATTTTAAAATTCGCTCTGTAAAACGTTCAGTATAACAGTGCAGCGCTAAATGCTACATTCTACTGAATACACAGATTGTCATCAACATAATAAATCATCTGAAAATAACATCAATTTCGTTGTAACGAACGGTCATATTCATATAATATCATTTATTTTATGTTTGTCATACAAATAATACTGAAGCGCTGTACTCATACGTACAGTGTCTGATTACTTAGATAAGATGTGAACCATTTTTGTTTTGCTCTACATTTCTAATATCATATTTTTTTATTTTGAATTTTATTTTTATTTACCGAACTACCGTTTTGAAGGCTCGTTTTTGATTTAGAAAAACCGCTATTATTACATTGCTATCATGTACTGACATTTCCCAATTTGTACAGATTAAATTTATCAATGCCTCGCAATTCTGATTTTTTCTAAAGATTAACTAATATTCACAAATAAGATTGTGTTGTTCTAAGTACTTTTTCAATTGCAGCTTTATCACATTTTCTATATTTTTTGATTCTAAACTAATATTGTTAATAGGTTTGAACTCTTCAGCCTTTCTAGTATTTTTTTTTTACTTTTCAATTGGGGTGATCAAGATCGTTTTTCAAATTTTTGGGAACACATCTTCTATATGCCAACGATTAATTAACTATTGTCATTATATTTTCTTCTATTAAATCACAAACATTTTTTTTTTGTTCTTTATTTTTATAGTAAAATAGATTTAATATAAAATTTCATTTACTTAAAACTAACATGTCGGTTGTAGATCATTAGCCTAGGCTGTGTCCGTCGGATCTTATAATTCAAAAAATTTAAGTGTAAATTTAAAGTTAATTTACAAAAAAAGATATAAAAATGTTGTATTTTAACAAAATAAATTTATAAAAACAACAACAACAAATGAATAAACATAAAAAAGTGATTAAAAGAGAAAAAAATTAACTAAGTCTATAAATTAAATAACTAATTTTTTTATAACTTTATTTAATTATGGCCTTTGAACACAATATAAGCAACTAATTAAATCTATTAATTATTAACATAATTATTATTTTAACTTCAATGTATATTTTTATTATCCTTACTGTAATAGGTCAATATATATTTTTCTATTTTTTTTTTTCTTTTATTTTTGCAATCAATTAATATTTAACTAATATTTTAATATTACAAACAATAACATATACGAGTATGTGGCCTTAATGATTTGTTATTTATTTATTTATTTATTTTTTATTTATTTATTTATTTATTATTTGTTATCTTTTTTATTTTTAGTGTGTTTTGAATTATTGTGTAAAGGCCATTTTTACTCACACAACTGAATTTGAATGCATCATACTGTACTTCATTTAGTATATTTTATCTCTATATGCAATATTGAATATACTTTCATTTATTTTCACAATACTTTCCACAAAATATTTGTTATTGTAACTACTACCAATTTCTTGATTATTTACTATTTTTTTTGTTTCAAAATTTATCTCAGTTATTTCTGATTTTGACTCGTTCAGCACCTAATTTTTCATATTAAATATATAAAATAAAATATAAAATATATAAAAAACAAAATTCAAAACTCTTGAAATCAAAAAACAATATAAAAGTGTTTTTTGATTTCAAGAGTTTTATATTTTGTTTGCTATATATATTTTTTTATATAATTATACAAGTTTATTAAATTGAATACCGTTAATATTTAATTATAAATTTTTTATACTGTTATTGATATGTATTTTTATAAAGTGTAAAACTGTCATTATAGATTAAGTAAAATTAAAAATTATTTATTATAATATTAATTAGATTTTTTCAAATTCAAATTTTCTTTAGTTTTTATAACTCACATATGAATTTATTTTATATACACTGGTATTATGCGTTGTAAAACTAATCAAAATCAATGTAAAAACAAAATTAGTATAAGCAAGGTATTGAATTATATAAATTGCTATTTTGAAAATTACTAAAATAGATAAATCTGCAGGACTACTTTAGGTCCTTTTCCCTTTCGGAATGTGGGCCTTTCTTATGAAAAAGAAAACTTTACAAACAAAAATAAAAATAGGAAAATTATAGTTACAATTCATTGTTAAACTTAACAGCTATTTTATGTACTACAATATCAAATTAAAGTCGCATTTCAATTATACTTAATATCTAAATTCTTATTGGCTAACTTAGGTCCTACAAATTAATTCAAGAAATGCTATCTTACATATTATTATATAAAAAGAAAAGAAAGAAAAAAAATAAAAAGATTTCATTGTGTTATAAACTAAGTGTAGATGGAAATTTGTATGATGGTTGAATGAAGTTAAGATGATTATATGAAGTTGATCTGAAGGTAAATCTCTAGGCCAGTTCACTAAATTTTACCCCAAATGTTGTGGTGAGTTAGGATTGCTGTAATAAGTGTTATGTGGTATGTATTGGAAAATTGTATGGCTTTTAACGAGATAAAGCTGTATTGGGACGTAATTGGATTATTGTATGGGCATTCTGTAAGGATGTGTTTAATTGATAAGGTATCAGGGCAATGACTACATGTGGGGGTAGGGGATATTGCGTAAATATGTTCGTGTATCGGAAAGTAGTACACTAGATGTACTCTGGTGAGCTTGAAACCTAGGGCTCGAGATTTGAGTTTATTGGTCCGGGAATGTTTGCATTGGGATTATGGGATTTGGTCAAATCGATTGGACGGATGTGCGCCGCATGTATAGCAATGATGCTTTTAGCATGGGCGTAAGACAATATTGATTAATCTTGTAAGAGGGCTTTTAGCCGCTATGTTTTCCTCAAGGTCTGCCTAGTATCCAAGCCAATCTCAGTTTGCAATTGTTTTGGGATATTGCATTTCTGATGTATATTGACATGTATTCACTATTGTTGAAATTTTTGATAGGATTGATTGAACTGAGGCTATTAATTATTATTAAATAATTTAGATTATGTATTTCGGTAGCTTGGATTGTATCTCTGTATATTGCTCTTTTTATTTATGATTTACAGAGATTTAAGACGAATATTAACAACATTGTTCGCTCTTTCCCACAAAACTTTTCTTCTTCCTTTTTCTTTCCTTTCCTTTAACTATCCTTTCCTTTTTCAAATGGTCAACGGTACGCAAGTACTAAAAGGTTCAAAACCTAAGTTTTGGCTAAAATATAAAAAAAAAAAAAAATGGCGGTCAGCTCAGCTATGAAAATTGAGCATTCCCTTTGGGAAATTTTCCGCCCTTTCAAAGTGAGTTATCCTTAATTATGGCCCAGGCTACGCCTTGGGGACCCTTTGATCCATCTTTGAAGATTTCGGAATGCGGGGAGAGTGATTGCTTTAATTGGGTGTACATTTGTCTATACTTTTCAGAAGATGTTTGTTGCTTGGGATATGTGATCATGTATAAATGTTTTCCAGTTGGTCCATAAGTGCTCTTTCCAGTATGGCTCAGGCGAGCCGTGAAGATCGAGTTTCAATGGCTCAACCAGCGGAATCATATTGTTTATGGATTGTGTTCTGTATGTAGGAAAATTGTTATTTAGAATGCTAGAATATATTTTATGAAGTGAATGTTGTGAATCAAAGTTAGCCCTCTGCCTATTGGTTTTGACGATAAAACATTCCTTTTCTCCTCTATGATGGAGGGGAAGTTTGCCTTTACTCTCAAAACTTCTATTTGGTAGTGCGCCCAGCGCAATCCTATCCACCTGTTGGATAGCAACTTGTAGCTTTTTTGGATATTTCTTTGTGTCGTGAAGCCATATAAGCTGAGTCCATAGTCTACCTTACCATATTGAATAGTTTTCGCCTTTTTTTTATTGTTTTTTTTCTTTGGTGTAAAACAATTTATTTGTCTGTACAATTTAGGCGTTTATATCTTCTCTAATCTCCTCCAAATTTTTTCACTACTCTAATGTTATGATTGTCTATTGTAAGATTACTTCACTACTTTTACTTCACTACTTTTATGTTATGATTGTTCACTTTTATGATATAATTCACTACTTTACTATATTATGATTGTCTATTATTGTCTATTTCATTTATCACGAATTCAAAGTTTTTTACTTCATTTGCCAGTTTGAGATCACATTTTAAGCAACATTACAAATCAACTATCATATGGTGTATGTACACCATCACATGTTATTGGTATATTACATATGAAATCAGCTATAAATATTCAATTAAAAGTGTTACGATCTCGACGATTAATGACAAATCGATTGATAGCCTATTTATTAGCGTTTTTATTTATTCCAAAAACTCTGTTGAATAGCATGGGAACAAACCCATTCATCTCTCTGTTGAAGGATTTATTTTCAAATAAGCTATACTCAAAATATTTTTAATATTAACTTTTCGCTACTGTGCACCTTTAATTGCTATTTTAATAATTCAGACTGATATAGAGGCTTTACTATAGCTATATGAGAATTTGTTACAATTTTGACCTTTATATTGATTATGAGATCTATCAACATGTAGATTAAGCAAATATCAATTTCACATTTTATATGATTATTCACTGTTTGATGTATAGATCTATTCCCACTACATTTTTTATTGAAAAATTAACTCATGGACGTGCTTGAGTTAATTTTTTTTTTTTTTTTTTTTTTTTTATTTCAAAAGTTAACCATAATTCAATAATTCATTAGATAGTTTCTTCGCCTAAGTGGCATTACAAATGTGACATAGAAACATACATACTATAAAAGAAGGCAACAAGCGCTTTTAGAATAAACTACGTTAGTCTTAATGAAGCTATATAAAAAAAAATTTTATATAGCTTCATATATATGCCAATCCTATAATTTATATGCCAATCCTATATTCTAAACGTATTTACAATAGTTAAATATATCTATAATCTGAAATTAGATCTTCCTATATGTGGAATGCATTATTAATATATAATACAGTATAGTGATGATGAAAATGAACTTAGGTAGGATTACAATAATTCTTATGCTCTTGTTTTAACAAATTTAAATATACTAAAAAAAAATCAAAACGCATACAAACATACATAAATACATGTATGTTCATATAAATATTCTGTATGATTTGAATTCGTAAATAAAAAGAATTGGGTGTGATGCTGGAATTTTTTTTTTTTTTTTTTTTTTTTTTTGTATGTTGGGGTGAGATTTTTTTTTTTTTTTTTATATAGGATTTTATTATATTGTAGAGGTCTGAATTTTCTTTAATATAGTGCGAAATATATTTATATATACTTATATTATATATTTTTTATTTTCCATTGATTATATTTTTATTCAAACACAAAAAAAAAAAACAAAAACAAAAAAAAATTAAAAATAAGAAAAACAACAAGAGTGTGGTTTTAAGGAAAACTTAACTCAATTCTGTGAAAAAGAGCTGAGATTTTGAATAGAAAGAACATAACACAAAAAAATATTTAAAAAAAAAAGAAATTCTCAAGAAGAAAATTATTGTGAGAAAATCACTGTTTTCCTATATTTAAAAATATATTATGTATCATATATATATATCATATATATATATATATCATATAATTTCAATAATAAACCACATATGAATAAATAATAATTATTATACTTTAACTCAATTGAAGAAAACAATAAAATAAAAATCTCTTTGATCTTTATGAATATCCTTACCAACATACAAAAGTTATATCCTTACCGTTTAAGGATATTTTTTTTTTTTTTTTTTTTTAATTCTAATAATAATATAAATATGCATAACATCTAGAAAATAAAAATTTTCAATTATATTATAAACTTTTGATTAAATTTGTTCCTATACAATTCGGTATTCGAATTTTAAAAGAACTCACTCTAAGGAAGTATTTCTATATATAATGTAGAACAAATCATTATTTATTTATTCGTATAGAAGATACTTTAAGTATCCTAGAAAATAAAAAAAAAAAAAAATAATCCACTTAATGATATTGTTGAATTTTTTATTTACTAAGAATTTAAAAATATAATTTAAAATAATTAAAATGTATTTTAAGTAAAGCTTCGTCTGCTTATTGTAATGCTAATTTTATTTCGTGAAGTTAAACGAACACTTGGTGAACTGTTGAACACGTCATCGGAAGTTTTATATAACCCTACTTGAAAATTTAGTGATAGAATTTGGCTGTATGAATTAATTTTATAGTATAGGTCTTAAATCTTAAACCGTATAGTCTATCTAGGTTTTGATATGTACGGTATTCAATTGGAGCGGACTAAATAAAGTTGGAAATTAAATGGTAATGTGTTGAACAAAAATTTGTAAGCCGAATTAAATAATAATTTAAAGTCAAAGTATATATATGTAGTGTGGCTATACCATAAACATACCATTACATACATACATATAAACATATGCACATATTTAAGCCCAAACCAATATTTGCGAGATATTTAAATGTAAATGTCATTACTAACTTTTCTCATTATTTCTTATCCCTGAATATATATATATATATATATATATATATATATATATATATATATATATATATATATATATATACTGCTTCAATATTTTATACAACTTACTAATATTCCAGCATTGTGTTGATTCTGTTTCGTTAAATTTTATTCGACTAAAATAAGAAATGTGATTTATCCTTTGTGTTTATTTTAGAATAAAATATATTAATAAAAATATAATTATATGTATATCGTATATATATATATACGATACATATATTTATAGTTTTGTATCGTATATATATGCTAGTACAATATAATAGTATATACGAGAAATAACATTTTTTATTTTAACCGAACAAAATTTATTGGCTCACGAATCAGGCTCAACACAATGCTCGATTAGTACAGTAAATTGTATAAAATATTGAAGTAGTATAAAATATTCAACAAAAGCAGTATATTCAACATTGAATGTTTCAAAATACATTTCGATGTTTAATAGATTAAAATCAAATGCATGTTTGTGGCTCAAGATATATTTCAGAAAAAATTTCTTCACATGATACGAAAGCAGTAACCAGGACAATAAAACAAAGTAAATTTATTAACGTATTTGGTCTGGGATGAGCATTTTTACTATGTGAGCAATTCAATAATATTATTATTAATATTTCCAAGAAAAACTGATAATTTTGAAATAGCAATAGAATTACAATGAAAATCATCAAAATTTTACTTATGTGACAAGCCAAGACATTATTGAGCAAATTATAGAGAAAAATATTATGATGGAAAAACACAAAATAATTAAAAAATCATAGATATATATATTTGCTTTGTTGAACTCTGTGGTAAATATACTAATATAATATTTTCGGGTTAGATTATCAGGATTGATTTTGTGCCAGTTGTCACAACTACTTATAGTATTTTATTAGCTTTGACAGAAAAATGCAATTTAAAATTAAGCCGAATTGTTGTGTCCCCCGGCTAATATGCGCCCACACGAAATATTTTCTAAATAAGAAACGCCCTGATAATGTGCTAACTTAAAAAAATTTCAAGCCAGCTGACAGGGACAAGAAATTAGATCAGGCTTCAACAAATTTTGAATTTATTCGCAATCAGGTAGACCCTTGCTTGTAAACATAATATATTTATGGAACATAATTATACTGACAGCTTAAGGAGATGCATGAGAACCACACTTTTTTTTTCGAGTACGAAATACATTTAGAAAGTAAGCAGAAAGCTAGTTTAGAAAAAGCGTGTGTATTATTCGGTAAGTAGAGCAAGACTGATAGCGCAGAAGATATTCAAATTTGGAAGAGGAACATTAAAGCAAAACAAATTTCATGACTAGGTATTAGGAATTGGACAACATGTATCCATAATATTGATAATTCAATGACTATTATATAAATATCACTTTAATTATTTTATGTATATATTTTTTTTTTTACATATATATTAAAAATTTCTTGTCTATAGAATAGTTATTATATATATTAATTAAACAATGAAATAAAAATAAAAATATAAATAAATAATAATAATAATATTTTCAGTTCAAACAAACACAATAATTATCAATTATCAATTATCAATTATTAATTAACAATTAACAATTAACAGTTATCAATTTTTATTGACAATTAAAAATTCTTATTGGCAATTAACAATCAGAAATTAATAATTATCAATTAACAGCTAACAGTTATCAATTATCAATTATTAATTATCAATTATCAATTATCAATTATCAATTATCAATTATCAATTATCAATTATCAATTATCAATTATCAATTATCAATTATCAATTATCAATTATCAATTATCAATTATCAATTATCAATTATCAATTATCAATTATCAATTATCAATTATCAATTATCAATTATCAATTATCAATTATCAATTATCAATTATCAATTATCAATTATCAATTATCAATTATCAATTATCAATTATCAATTATCAATTATCAATTATCAATTATCAATTATCAATTATCAATTATCAATTATCAATTATCAATTGTCAATTATCAATTATCAATTATCAATTATCAATTATCAATTATCAGTTATCAATTATCAATTATCAATTATCAATTATCAATTATCAATTATCAATTATCAATTATCAGTTATCAATTATCAATTATCAATTTTCAATTATCAATTACTAACAATTAACAAATCCTCGCCATGAGTTTTATTTTATCCCATAAGCCAATTTTGGGACACATTTTATCAAACAAACACAATAATTATCAATTATCAATTATCAATTACCAATTATTAATTAACAATTATCAACTTTTATTGACAATTAACAATTAGAAATTAACAATTACCAATTAACAGTTAACAGTTATCAATTATCAATTATCAATTATCAATTACTAACAAATAATTAATCGTCGCCATGAGTATTAATTTATCCCATAAGCCATAAATTTCATGACTAGGTATTAGGAATTGGACAACATGTATCCAATATTGATAATTTAATATGACTATTATATAAATAACACTTTAATTATTTTATGTATATTTTTTTTTTACATATATTAAAAATCTCTTGTCTATAGAATAGTTGTTATATATATTAATTAAACAATGAAATAAAAATAAAAATATAAATAAATAATAATAAATAAATAATAAATAATATTTTCAGTTAAAATTAAAAAAAATTATTATATTGCTATATATTATGACGACATAGACAGCCACACTCGATTATATATATAACACCTGGTGAATTAACATAAAACAAAAACTAGAGACGTGGGAACAAGCAAAATCAGCAGGTACCAGTCAATAGTACAATGGAAGTATAAAAGAGGAAGCCCTATGCTCTGAGTAAGGAAAAAACAAAGTATGCTATTATTTCGACATTTATTATAATACAGATCTGCTATATTTGTGGGATATTGACTTTAACGATAATACTATCTCATTTGCCTATTTGTTCATTTTTTAATTTATTATCCATACATTTTTTTTAACTTATTATTCCTATTTGCCTAAATTTATAGTACCGTCTCTAGTGACAACAGTGGCTTAATTGTACTTTTTAAGATTCATAATTTTAAATATACCTCCACCATCTTTCATAAAATATTGATTTTAAAGATAGCTATTGATGTTTTAAAACTTAATTTTAATATTTGTTTCAGGTTTTTTACAGATTACAACCTTGTTGCAAATAAAAAAAAAAAAAAAAAAAAAAATAAGCATCGCCCAGTAAAATAAAAATAATTTGAACAACATTTTGAATATATTTGCAATAAAATATTCAACTCATTACGAGTGGCGGCTCGTCTTAATAGACAAGCTGGGCATTGCCCACCCAGTAATTTCTAGGTTATAAATTTTACAATTTTTGATTTGAAAAAATTTTACAACTTTTAAACGAATGAAAATATTTTTTTATTTTTAAATTTCAGACCATCCACAATTTTATACCAATATACGATAACACTTCTGTTCAATCACTTTTTTATTTCTATATAATTTTTATTAAATCGTAATTATATAAATTATACATTTTTAAACATGTTTTACAAATTAAACGAATGAAAATATTTTTGTTTTTGTTGTTTTAAATTTCAACTAAAGACCATTCAGAATTTTACACCATAATCCGCTATTGCTCAATACTGATGTATAGTTCGGAATCTATATTCGTTTTTGTAATTGTGAAAATAACAACAACAATGAATTAGCAAATATTATTAACAAAAAAAAAAAAAACAAAAAATATAAAACATAAACTAAAGTCAATAAATAACTTTGAAATTTAAACCAATTTCTCAAAAATTGAAAATCTTACTTTGAAAATATACCCTCGATGAATATTAGGAGAACATTAAGTTAATTTTTTGGTATATCCTCTCTTAATAATTTTTACTTATCACATTTTTTTTTTGTTTTTTGATTTTATTTAGGGAAATTTTCCAAAAATACATACAAACAAACATTGAAAATATTTTAAAAAACAAAGCCCGTTAAAATAATTTAATGATCTTAAAATAAATTTAAAAGCGACATTTAATAGTATTGTAGTATCCTTGAATTGCCCATGCACATCTCCATATATATAGAACTCACTTCTAAAAGGCATAATATTTTTGCAGCTCAAGCTAAAGATAATAATATGAATCTAATATTTGTCTATAATAATGTGTATGTATGTACCTATATACGACAATATATAGATTTGAACCATTTATTTATGGGTTAAATAAGAATTCGGTAAAAGAAAATATATTTGTATATTTTAGTGGTACCCATAAAATTATGTTGATAATATGGGTGTTAGAGTAAATAAAATAAATAAAAAAAAAATATATTTTTTTTGTTTGTAATAGAAAGAGAACAAATACTGGAACGGATAGTGTTTAAGGATATTCCTTATTAGAAAATTGATAATCCTTTGTTTATTTTTTTTTTATTTTTTATTTTTATTTTATTACCATTTTATTTATTTCAAAATTTTATTGTCTTTTACAGATATATAATTTTGCGCATTAGAGGTTCAAATGTAGTATAAAGGAGTCAGAAGTAATATAAAACAAAAAAAATGGAGTCAAAATCATAAATTTGAATTGTTTTGTTTTTTTTTTTGTTTTTTGCTTATATTTGGAATTTCATGATCTTCTGTTTTTGGGTTGAAAACGAGAAATTTAATAATCGAATCATTTACAGTTTATTATTAGGCAATAAATTTATATATAGTAAAATAATTGTTCTACTATAGCTGTTACTGTCACAGTTCGAAATTCTTTATTTTATTAATTTATATTTTATTTTTTAATAATAATTAAAATATAAAATTAATAATAAAAAACGTAGAGAATAGAAATATCGGAAATTACATGATAATCAATAATAGGTACAAAATCAAAATTGTGATGTCATTTGATAAATTTATGAATGATAATTAGATTAGATTAATAATTAATTTACTTGTATTAAATATGGAAAAATATAAATTTGGTAAATAATAAATAAATTAGTAAAGGTATAGCCTAAATAATAATTAAAAATAGTCATAGGTGTAAATAAAATAGTATATTAGCTCAAAACAATTTAGAATAGTTAAAAGAATGAAAATTATATTAAAACTAAACAGGTATTCGTCAAAAACTTATATGTTAAATTGTTTAAAATGGATAAGTGTCTCACAAAAAATTAAATTTAATGTTTTAATGATAATATTTAAAATAAAAAATCAAATGATGCCAAATTATTGAACTAATAGATTAGTTTACGTACAAGATGTTCATAACTATTATTTAAGAAGTATTGTAAATTTTAGATTAAGTCTATTTAAGAAAAGCAAAATTCAGAATATGATAATTTATAATGGCTTAAAACTATTTAATGAATTACCAACAAATTTAAAAAATGGAAAAAATTTTAAAACCTTTCAAAAAGATTTAAATAATTATGTTAAAGATAACATTGAGTAGAAATGAAATTTTTAATTTTATAACAAATCATTTTGTGATAAGTTAATACAATTGAATTTTATATTAATGGTAAGAAATTACTAAATAAATAAATAAATAAAAAAAAAATAAAAAAATTGTGAATGAGCGTCTAAGGTCCATAATACATGGTAATTATATATATATATAATTTTCTGCATTTGTCTGGATGTTTGTAAGTTCGACGGAATACTCCAACACATATACAAATTACAATATATATATACAAATTGTAACATCATGTCATTAACATAGTATCTGTTTTTTATTGCTTATATATGCCATCTGTCATCTGTCATCTGTCATCTGTCATCTGTCATCTGTCATCTGTCATCTGTCATCTGTCATCTATCATCTGCCATTTGTCATCTGTTTTATGTGTCATTTGCCCATCATTTCATAATGATTGTCATGTCATTCAAGTGTTAAATTTAGATGGCGCCATAGAAATTTTTACTTTTATTATGTCTTAATTAATTTCATTTTACAATTTGAATTTTACAGTAGAACCCTGCTATGATTGTAAAAATATAAAATTATTGTAAGTATATTATATACTTAGATTTTGTTTTCATTAAAAATATTATTTCAATTTAGTATTTTTATATTAATTTAAATTGAAATTATCTTTTTCGCTAACTTATATTATAATTAATTGAATACAATAGAATGTCTAAGAATATTGATTATTTAGAATTATTGAGGTATTAGGATAATATATATGTTTAAATTTCCAATGATGGCAAATAAGATGTTGTTAAAATGATCGAGTAAATAACCCTTAGGGAATTGAAAATTTTGCACCTTACTACAAATATATTTAATTTAAACTTAAATAATAATCAAAAATAGTCATAGGTGTAAATAAAATAGTATACCAGCCTAAAAAAAAATTTAGAATAGTTAAAAATTGTGAATGAGCATCTATGGTCCATAATACATGGTAATAAATTAATAATAATATATAATATATAAAATATTAGAATAAAATACAATAATAATAAGTGAAATACAATAATTGTATAATTGGTACAATACATTATAAACTACATATACATTAAAAAATAAAATAAGAAAAGTATTCAGTACAAAAGAAAATATTAAAAATCAAGAAATATAAAGATAAGCAAATTCATATTAAAATGTTTAAGTAAAATGTTATAGATTTCATATGAAATAGAAATAGATATAAAATAGAACAAAACAATATGCATTTTTATAGAAATGCATTTTAGTAGTTCCTACTTCTTTTTCCACGACACAAATTTTTTTTTTTTTTTTTATATTTTAAATATGAAATATTTTTTCTTTTATATTTTATAGTTTTCTAAAAATGAATTTTTAATACTTTCTTTAAATTTATCATTTAGCAAGCTTTTAATCTCATCTTCAAGTTGATTGTATAGAACATGTAACTATACTGTTGATAATTGCCTATATAGTTCATTTAATCTCAAACCTGGCTGACATCGTAGTTGATTTGCAGATCTAGTACTGTAATCATATTGTATGTTATTGTTTTTTTTTATTAATTGTATGTTTGATTTTATGTTTTGATTTTCAAAGTTACATTTTTTTAAAATCTTTTAATTTTAAAATGCTATATTTCAGTGTATTTCTTTCGTATAGCCATTCTCATATTAGATAAGCCAAATAGATTTTTTATTCATTCATTGTGGTTCTGTGATTGTGTTTCAATTTCTTTAATTCATTTCAAAATTTTTTATAAAGCTCCTCATGCAAGTCTCATATGTATAGTTTGTATCACTTAACATCTATAGTATAAAGAGTTAAAGTATACGAGATAATGATTTTACCAGCTTTTAGCTTTCAATTAATTTCTCTTAAGACAAAGCAGTTATGATTAAATTTTAACCAAAACAAAATGGACTGTTGACTATTGTTAAAGAAGTACAAAAGAAGAGTTGTGTCACATTTGAAAATTGAAATTTTACATAATTTGACAATGTTTTCAATTCTACAACACCATATCAAAAATAAAGCTTGTGCGTCAACACTCTATTAAAATTGGCTTGTAATAAGAAAATTAAAACATTATAACCTAACTAAATCTAACTAAAATTGCTTAACCTAGTTAAAACGAGAAAGAAATATGTATTTCTAATACTTAGTGCTAATTATATGTACGTACTTTCCAATTTTCAAAATTTATATGTACGTGCCGAACATGTTATACTAGGTGTTCCAGAGCATGCGTATCAGCTTTTTATGAGGGGAAGGAGCCGTTTTTTTAAAATTTAAAATTTTGTTAACTAAATCGAGACTGCCTTATCGATCGGTGGTATTTTCAACTTCCGTAAAGGAACGAAAATCGGTTTTTTAAGACCTAAAATCGCCGAAACTGACCGAAATCGAGATTTTCAAATGGGAAGGTGTACTTTTTTAAGCAAATTCAGAGTCTCTTAAAAAGCTGATACGCATGCACTGGAACACCCGGTATATCACAAATTATTTTCATTAATGTTGCCCGGATTATAGTCTATATAGTTTTACATGTAATTATCTAGTGAAGGGACATGATTTTGATTTTGAATATAACCATTCTTATGCAAAAATATAAAGTGCTCAGGGGCTTCCTTGTACAAGTATTTATTAGAAAAGTATTGCTTGTAGTCGGAATCAGGCTTTCTATAAATATTGGTACATATATTAGTCAACTAGTGTATATCACTTTCTTTCAAATTTGCGTAGTTCTTCCATTAAGCTTGCACTAACGTTGTACGATATGGATACACCATACGCAAATGTTAGCCTTATTAATATCTGATAACATATTATTTTGACACATTTGTTTACGTTTTTGTTATAAAATAGTTTTTTTGCCATCATGAAGGACCCTTTGTTGACTTTTTGCGTTGTGGAGTGTATTACTAAATTGAATTTAGTAATGGCTTTAAGTTGGATCAACTGAAGAAATCTTACATAATATATATACATTTAAAACTAATATGTATAGAAAATTTTTGGAGATAGTGGAGGTAGGTATACTATAAAAAAATATGTTTTATGCTACATTACAATTTATGCTTATATTACAAATATAATTTTTATAAAATAAAATATAATTTATTTTAAATAAATATAATTTTCAAGTTAATTAGTATTTTTCTAGTTACAAGTCAAATAACTATTTTATTTTATTTGTTTAAATTATATTTGAAAATAATTACTAAATTGAATTATTGTAATTAATTTATTTAAACATATTCAGGTTCTATATTCATTAAATATTTTTTTAAACCCGTTATTGTTTTAAATTTACGATTTTGCTGTTTCATTGATTTTAATTACGTATAGAAGAATATATAAGCAATTTATATCATCTTCACCTGCCCTAATCTTCCCTTACCAAAAGACAAAATTGCAAATAGAATTGAATTTCAACTAAAATTTTAACAATAGTAGATATATGACATTTTACAATTTGTCTCTAGATATAATTTTATGTATTTTATGTAATAGCCTTTACCTAGAGTTTTTAATCTTCGTTTATATAACGTTATAGTTGAAATTACTGAACTCTCAAACAATTCGCTACAAATATCATTGATTTCAATTCTACAACACCATATCAAATTTAAAGCTGTGCAACACTCTATGCAAATTGGCTTTACATTTTGAACTAAATTAATAAATTGTATCAAATCAGCTCTAAATGTTTCATCAACAAGACTATCTAGTTCTAACTATAAATAATTCAATAAATCTTAATTTAATTTTAGGGAAAAACATTTATGATGTTTATTTTATTAAAATTGTACAGAAATTCAAACAAAAACAAATTGTCTATACTTTCTGGAAAATAAGTACATATTTTTTATCCTTTTTATAATATTCCGTTAAGTTAACATTATATAGCCCTTTTCAAACTATCTATGCAACTTAAAAAATTTATTACAATCACACATTCGTTAAATTTTCTCTTAAATTGTTTGATATGATACTCATACAGTCTGTCATACATTATCATCAAACATGTTTGATTTGTGTTTCAAACAATTTAATATATTATTTTTGTTTATATACACATATGCATACAATATACATTGGAATTGTAATTCATATTATAATATGTTGCTCAAAAATGTTTATATTAATTTCTGAATTTATATCATAGAGGGAGGGAGTTATTTAGTTAGATGTTAATTTGTTGGAATTTAGCTATAATAAAATAATTAAAAATTTTTAAACATACATTTAATATGAACATACTATGAAAAACTAATTTTTTTTTAAATATTTAATTACTTAATTTTTATATTAAAAGTGCAGGTATATCTAGTCTAGATACATTACTAACCTAATCTAATATTTGTGTTCATTTGAAATAATATAATTTTATTCAATACTCATTACAATTCAAAATCAATACTAATTTATTATGCACATAATTTGATAATTAGATTTAGATGGAAACAAGATAGCCTTAATTTATGGTATGGTGTAGCAGATCTGCTTTATATACATTTTTTTTAGCTTCAGATCCATTCCAAAGGTTCAATTTTATTTTTTAAATACGTTTTGGGTTTCATGGAGTCGAAATCTCCCAAAAATAAATATTTTTTCAATGAAAAATGAAAAATCATGAATTTAATGGTTCAAAATATTTATATGCAAAAAAAATAATATTTTAAAGGTATAGTAAAGGTAGGGTATAAAAATTGATAAATATAAAGAGAAATGATGTACCTACCTATAGTAAATAAATTAATTCAAAAAACTAAAAACTAACTAATTAACTAACTTAATAACTAATACAACTAGTATAGTATAAGCTACATTTACTAATTTTGTTTTTGTATTCATTAAAAAATAAATAAATTCTACTTACAGTTATTAAATTATAAATCGAGCTTAAAATAAAGCACACAATAATGTAACCTATTTTAATATTATATTAATAATTATTGTTATTATTATTTGGTTATTATTTTATTTATTGCCTTAATGTATTTGTAGGTACAATATGATATTTTCATATATTTTAATACTATATTTCAATTATTTAGACTTATAGCCTGACATAAGTATTTAGAATAAATTTAATTTGCAAATGACAAAATGGCAAGTAAAAACCTTTAATTAATTATTTTATTCTAATATAAAACCTAATGTAAACCTAACCTAAATCTTAAATAAGGTCTATTAACATATATATAATATTGATGTACAGAAAAGCATTAAACAAGAAGTCTAGATCATATTTTTTTAACACAGTAGTTACAACCACTGATGCCATGCAGAGGTCGGTATGTTGCTTCAAAAATATCTATATATCCAAAATATATACAATAAAAATTCAGTGAAGTGAAACCAAGACTTTTACTTAATTAAATATTACATTCACACCTATAACCAAAAAATAGGACCCCATTAATCAAATATTGAATATTGTATTATTTTATTATTATTATTATTTTATTTATTGCGTTAATGTATTTGTACAGTATGTCATTTTCATATATTTTTATATTTCATTATATTTTAAAGAGCTTAGGTATATTACTAGAATATTTCCACCTTTGATTTAAGGGAGGTCGATATGTTGCTTAAAAAATATCAATATATCCAAAATATATACAATAACAATTCAGTGAAATTAAACCAAGAATTTTAATTAATAAAATATTACTAACTAAAAATAGGACCCCATTATCAAAAAAAAAAAAAATCTAAAACATTGTTATCATTTCTTAGTCCTAATAATTATTTAAAGCATTTTGAAAAAAAAAAAATAAATATTTATTTTCTTTTATTTTTCTTATTACAATTTTTTTTTTAATATAATATCTACTATTAAAATTCCATACTAAAAATATTTTGTTATCATGACAATACGAATGTACGTACGTACGGGTACAAATCTATTTATTGTCATAAAAAATGTTATTATATTGTATTATGAATATCCATTGCTATAATTTACTGTCATGATATAAATTATAAATAATTTATTATGTACCTATCGATTCATGCATGATAGATAAATAGAATATTAAAATTGTCATGACAGTAAAATTGTGTTTCAATTCTGTTTTAAATAAATATATATCATGATAGATAAATAATATATTCAAATAATTGTCATGACAGTACATTTTGTGTTATTCATGACATTAAATTTCTGTTAATATTTTACAGAAACTATCATGAGAATATATCATTTTTATAACAGAAGTGAGAATGATTTAAATTAACATTGTATCGTGATATTTTACTATTTATACCATGACATAAATTTTTGTAAATGGCTGTATATAAATTTAGTTATTGTCTTGTGTGATTGCAAGAAAACACATTTCCAATTGGAAAAATTTTATTGAAATTTATTCATAAGAGAAATTCAAGCCAGTAAATATTTTTTTTATTCATAATTAAAATAAAAATATAGGTATGTAAATATAAAATATGTGACAAAAAAATTAAGAATGTGTAATTATTTAATATATTTTTTTTCTTATATAAAGCCAGATTAATTTAATAAATACAGGTATCATATTTCGGTAAATAAAATTGTTAACTAAAGCTAATGATTTTGTAAAATTGACAAAAATTTTTAATTCACTATAATCAAGTTCTATACAGATTTACTACTACTTTTTATCATTCAATATATTATTTAGTGCATCAATATGATTTTAAAAGATAATATTGAACAGATTTATTTTATTATAGATTGAAATTATCTTATATTGTCATTATATACCTACCTATAATTTAATTAAAATAATTATTTAATAAATACTGTAACTATATAATCATACCTCCATATTATTATACATATTTCAAAGCCAGTAATATTGGGGATTATTTTTTATATTACCTATTTAAATTACATATTTTAAAGGCAGTAATTTTGGGGATTGATACCAGTAATATTGGGGATATATATATACACATTGTACATTATTTTTTGCTTATCTAACCTTCTAATTTATTTAATAATAATAATATAAATAATAATAATAAAAAAATAGTAATAGTAATAACAAAATAATATTTTTTTTTTCATTTATTCATTTATTCAGTACTCAAAAGAGCTAACAAGCTCGTATAGAGTTTTACATATTTCTAAAGTTAAATAATATATTTTAACCAAACTGT
Organism: Argyra leucocephala; assembly: GCA_963942445.1. Classification (NCBI taxonomy): domain Eukaryota; kingdom Metazoa; phylum Arthropoda; class Insecta; order Diptera; family Dolichopodidae; genus Argyra; species Argyra leucocephala. The sequence goes on from OZ012681.1 coordinate 120,838,020, forward strand.
ATATCAGTGCAACAATATTTATCAATTCTATTAATTATTCTTATACTACTAATATCAATTAGAAAATCTTATACAATAATTAAACTATTCATCAAATTAAAATAAAAAAAATTAAATAAAAAGTAATAAACAATAATGAAGAAAGCAAAATTTATTAATCACCTTACTTATGATAATAAAAAATTAGATTTTAAAAAAATAGAGCAAAAGTAAAACAAAATAAAAAGAATTTAATATTTAATAATAATAATAATAATAATAAAAAAATATAATAGTAATAAAAAAAAAATAATATTAAAAATAATAATAAAAATAATAATAATAATATAAATAATAATAATTAAAAAAATAGTATAATAGTAATAAAAAAAATAATAATATTAATAATAATAATAAAAATAATAATAATACTATAAATAATAATAATAAAAAAAATAGTATAATAGTAATAAAAAAAATAATAATATTAATAATAATAATAAAAATAATAATAATACTATAAATAATAATAATAAAAAAAATAGTAATAGTAACAAAAAAAATAATAATATTAATAATATAAACAATAATATCAAATAATAATCAAATTTCAATATTCTTTCAAATTCAAAGTAGAAAATGTGTTTTGAAATCTCAGCCAGAAATTTTCCAATAAAAATTTTGTAAATACAAAACATAAACAGTTAAATTTTACAGATATCAAAAATCGCAATATACCAAAATGTTAAATTCTAACATTGTAATCTGCTGCCATATCCAATATCAGAGAGTTATTATCTGTTAAATAAAAAAAAAAGTTAATACAATTCATCAAACTATATTATTTACATTATTTATACTGTAATCTGTAACAGTATTATAAACTGTAATAACATTATACAGTTTTATTTCAATATTTTGCAGAAATAAATTTAACAGTTTTATATTTGTAGAATTGTTTGATTTCGAATTTTCAATAAAAGAAAAGAAAGAATATATACGGTTTTCGAATTAAATGTTATAAAAACACATTTATTAGAGTTAAATAAAAAGAATGAGAGAGAAAATGAAAGAAAAAAAAAATATATGAAAACAGAGAGAAATTTCAAAAAAACAAACAAAATGAGAGTAAAACAGTAACAGAAAACAAAAATCAACAAAATTGAAAAACGAGAAAAAGAAAAGGAATAGGTAAAAAAAAGAAAAATAGAAAAAATAAAAAGCAAATTAAAGCAAAATTTTTTGATATCGAAAACCTAATAAAATAAGAACACAACAACAACAACCAAGCAGAAGAGAAAAAAATGTTATTAATAAAATATATAATGTATGTATGAAAGGTTGTAATTTCTGTTAACACTTATGAATGGTATGTATGTATGTATTGATGTGTGAAATTGAATAATTTTTTTTTTCTCTTATTTTTCTGATTATTTTTTTTTTTTGTTTTTTATATAGATTTGGATTTTTTTTTTTGTGTTTTCCTTTGGCATTTGTTGTTGTTTCTTGTTCTGAATATTCGAAATTAAGTAGATGTTCGATTCGAGAATTATAAGAAATTGATTGTTTGATTTTGGTTATTATTATTTTTTTGTTATTTGTTGTTTTTTTTTTTTTTTGTGATTGCATGCATGTGTATGTGAATTTTGTTATAATTTTTTTTATTTGATGTTGTTTTTGTTGTATAGTATAGTGATGATGATGAGAAAGTGTTTTTTGATTTTGTTTTTTTTTTTTTTTTTCTGTTTTACTGTTTATTATCTCATATTGTAGTGTTGTTGTTGTTTTTTTTTTGTTTAGGTTTTGTTGTTGTTATTTGGTATATATTTTATGTAGTTATGTATTTTTTTTTTTTAATCTTGTCTATATATACATATATATTCTCTTTGGTGTATTATATTCTCTCTATTGCATAGTTTTTTTAGTCATCATTAAGATTCCCTGCGAGTAACATTAAGAATAAAGAATAAATTTTTTTGTTTTTGTTGTACAAGTGAATAATTTGTTTCGTTTGTTTCGTTTTTTCTTTACCTAATTGTATTTTATATAAATAATTTATTAACGAAAAAAAAATAAATATATTTCTTTTAAATGGTAAAAAAAATTTTTTTTTTTAAATTAAATATTAATAAAATAATTACAAAAAAAATCAATTGGTGCATGATATTTAAAATGAAGTGTGAAGAAAAAATAATAATATAAAAGTTTAATTCGCTGACATTTAAATTGAAATATTCCACCTTGATATTTTGATTGAACTAAAAAAAAAGCAAAATTAGAAAAAATAAATTATAATAAGAATAAATTACAAACAAAATTTGAAGAATGAATGAATGACAGTTAGTGGAAATCCGGAAAATTTATATGAAACATTTTAAAAGTGCAAATAATAAAGAACATCAAGAATTTTAAAAATAAAATAATAATAAAATAGAAAAAGTGTTACTGAAAACTACATAATTTGAAAAATAATATCATAATATTACAATTACTATAATTTCCGTTATAATAATTTATAAATTTCTGTTACCTGGTTCAAAACTAAAAAAAAAAATAAAAACAAATTAAGATACATTACATACCTATATATATATAATAACTGTATGTATTTGTTAAGATACTTAATTAAATTTAGTTCTTATTCATATACACAATCATAATATATATATTTTTTTTTGCATATATATATATATATAATATAACTACTACTACTACTACTTCTCTAATAATTTTACTTGTCAGCAACAGATCAACTGGAAATTTATTACTTATTTTATTATATATATATATATAATTACATATTATGTATTATTATTAATAATTGTTCAGATAATGAAAATTGAATTTTAATTTTAATAAAATTTAAAAAATTTAAATTAAAAAGTTTAGTTGTATTCTGTCACTACTTATGATTAAGTATATTATATACCATCAATATAAAAATTAAAATATTAATACAAAAAAAAAATAAATAATTAATATAATAATTAGAATCAAATAATTCAAAGGATATTTATAAATATTAAAAAATAAATTAAAAATAAAAAATTTAATAAATACAAACCATACAAATCATATAGTTAAAAAAATTTACCGAAAAAAAAATTATATAAAACTATACCTACCTACCACCTATTAATTTAATATTAAATAAAAATTATAGTTACCTAATTATTTAAAAAAAAAAAGCAAAAAAGTAAAAAATATTAATAAAAATATGTATGAAATTATATTAAAGTGAAAATGATTTTTTCCAACAATTCAATTTTAATAGACATAGATTTTTTTTAAATAATATTAAAAAAAAAATAATAATTTATTTTTAATTTAATTAAAAAAAATTATTATCAATCTAAAGTGTTATAAAAAAAAAAAAAAAACAAACCATGTTACCAACTGCTGTTTCAACAACAACAACCACAACAACAACTGGTGGTGGTGGTCCAATTACCGATATGGATTTAACAAAAGCAGCTGCAGCAGCAGTTCATCAACCTATGGATTGGTTATTTAAAAAAGAACGTATTTATTGGTTAGCACAATTTTGGCAACAGGTAGGTGAAATTTTTCTTTTTGTTCTTATTTAATTTTTGCCATATTGGTTTTCCGGTTAGTAAAAATATATATACCTATTTATTGTATGTACAGAACAAAAAAAAATAGGCGTTTTGAAAAGAATGAAATTTAGGTATAGGTACAATGATAGTTAGGTTTCAATAATTTATTTTTGCCCTGCTATATTTAAGTACTAGTTAAGATGGGCTTTAGAATGCTATAAAATAAGTAAATAAACACTAAATGACTTAATTTAAATATATTCTAATATATATAATTTATAATAATAAATAAATTTATTATTATTATAAATTATATATATTATTATACTATAATTTATAATTATTATACTATAATTATTAATTCATATTTATTTTAATTAATATAAAATTGAATAGTATAATAATATTTTATTAACTTATTATATAATATTTATTAATAATATTTTATTAATAATATTTTATTAATAATATTTTATTAACTTACTTTAGTTAAGTCAAATATTAGAAGGTATACCCTACATTCATTAGGTAATGTACATTATAATTAATTTTTAAAGTACCTCTACTTATATGGAAAAAGGGGCTTTTTATTGCGTTAAAGAAGTTAACTGATGTCATATTGATAAAAACTATATAGTGTTGATAACTGAATATAGTTAATATGGTCTCTAATAGAGGTATAAAAAATGTTGAATAATTTAATTATTCTATACTTTATAGCTAACTATACTTACTAAATTGAAATTGTAAATACTTTAGCTATACTTATTGAATTTATTTATTTTTATAAAATATTAGAGTTACACATACAACTACTGTTACACATATCTACCAATTACATTTTATTCAATTTGTATTTTAGTCTGATCGTATATTTAATGATGTGATTTATACCTATATATTAATTAACTATATATTAATTTCTATACATTATAATATATTATTTTTAAAAACTGTTACAAATATTATATATTATTATATATATTTTAATTGTATACTTGTACCTACTATAACTAAATAAAATTCCTTATAATATATTCCATAATAAATCCATTTCAAGGATAGATAGATACAATAATTTAGTATATATAGATAAATAATATATATAAGAATAAAATAAATAAAAATAAACAATATTTTTTTATCAATAATTATTTTGTAACATTTTTTTTATAAAGCATATTTGTTCATTTGTTATTGTATTACAAATATACTATGTACTTAGGTTCATTAATTATCTTCTTCACAATCCAGTCTTTAGTAATAAATTTTATTTTGTTCTAAATCGTTCTGATCCGATCGATGTAAATTTAATCTAAATCTAAATCGTCCTGGATTATACTTGTATATACAAAAAATGAACTATAATGTATCTATAGATTAAATAGACAAATTCTTTGAATTACCTATAACGTAGTTTTATATTTTTTAGTTTTCGACTTTTAAGAGTATTAACTATATACCTAGTATAATTAGTTTGTAAAGAAGTATTGTGCATAGTTTATCATGTAATATTTTTTATCATGTAGATACCTATTTAATGTCTCAAATTGCTCAAACAATTATTTTCTTGACATAACTGTATAAATAGCATGTAATATCTTAAACAAGGATAATCTTAATAGCATAACTAGACTTAGTTAAGATAAATAAAATTTAAATATTTCAATATTTTAGATATATTCACCTACTTACATTACATGTACTCATATTATATTCCTATAATTAACTTTTAATAAATTATTTAATTAATTATTCATCATCATCATCGGTACTATTGTATTTATTGCGCTGAGTCATGTAGGTATATAGTTTTCTTAGTTTGTCTTTTATTTTATTTATTTAATTAACTGTAAAAACTGTTTTAAACGCCATCAAAATTTTCTTGGTATTTCTAAACATATGTTGTTATTTATGCCTTCTATTTTTGTTATATTATATATATATATATATTTTATAATATTATTAATTTTAGTATCATTCTGTGATTTCTTTTACATTATATATATATATATATATATATATTTTATAACATTATTAATTTTAGTATATATCATTATTAATTTCATATAATTTTTATTTTTTTGACAATATTTTCATTTTATTCTGATATACCTATTTAATGCTGTAATTTATTTCTATATATTAATTAATTAAATAATTGTTACAAAATATATTGGTTGTAACAATTTAGAATTTTGTAATATTTAAATTTTTGAAATACTTAATTATAATATTATAATTCTTATATAAATAAGTATATTATATAGATGTATTTATAGGTACCAATAATTATAGGTATATTTAATATATTTTATACCTATATTAGAATATATGTTTTTGTTCGTACAACTATACTTATTTTATTACATATTTTACATATTGTATTTATAATATACCTAGTATATGGTTAAGTATCTAAAAAAAATATTTTAAAATTATATAAAATTTCTTTGTACCTATATCAAATTTAAGTATATATATCTATATGTTTATATAAGATTCAAATTAATTTAATTGTTACTATTTTACTTTTAATTTTACCAATAATTTTAATTTTGTTGTAGGTATTATTAAGTCATAAATTTATTGACAAAAATATTTATTGTAAATTCGTAGGTACATTGATGGCGATATAAATGTAATATAACTATATTTAAATAAGTATAGTTAAGTAGGTACCTATAGTTCTCTACAAAAATATTTTATAATTATATAAAATATAATATATATATAAGTACCTATATATACTTATAATAATATACAATAAGTATCTGATATTGTTAAAACAGGGTAATTAAGACAATTTATCAAACAAGGTTCTTATAGGTACTATTAGAAATATTATTTTAATATTTAAATATGTAAGTATAGTTAAGTATAGTTCTCTAATACAAAAATATTTTAAAATTATATAAAACAGCTATATTTGTCTACATATACTTATAATAATATAAAATAAATATCTGATATTATTAGTACAGGGTAATTAAGACGATTTATCGATTAAAAACAAAATTTGCAATATATTGGTTATTATTACTTATGCTATAACATCATTGATGTTATTATATAAATATTTAATCTACTATTGATCATATGTCTAATCTAGCAAATAATTTTACTACCTACTTATAATGTAACTATATATATATACCTATATAACAAAATTCTTATAGGTACTATTTGAAATAGCATTTTAATATTTATATAGTTAGTAGGTATATAGTTAAGTATAGTTACAAAAACATTTTAATATTATATAAAATATATACCTATATATATATATATAATTATAGCAATACAATATGAGTATTTGATATTGTCAATACAGGGTAATTAAAACGATTTATCGATTTAAAAACAAAATTTGCAATATATAGGTTATTACTCATAACATCGATAAATATTGCATCTACTATTGATCATCTGTCTAATCTAGCATTTTCACTATACCGATTTCTGACTTCTTTGTAATGAAAATTATATATTTAATTAGTTATTAGACTACTTTTTTACTATAGCAAACTGTCTGATATTTTTAACACAGGATATTTCATTGCAAAATATGGATTAGAGCTTATTATTCCTATTATAAATATTGAATCTAGTATACTTACTTAGCATTTTCACTAAGTATACCGATTTCCATGTAATAAAAATAATATTATTAATTATTATTTGCTTACTAGCAATATATACATCGTATATGATAAACAAAAGTAAATAAAATATTCGGAACATCATACAAATATCCTTTACTTCCTTATAAGGGTTGTAAGTTGTAAAAGTGTTAATATAATAAATATTTTATACCATGTTATTGTTATTATTTAATTAATTAATTATATACCTAATTAACAAAATTTAATATTATTATAAAAAACAAAAATTAGATTATATTTTAACTAAATTCATGTATACTTACTATATATATATATATACTTTTTTCCATTCAAATTCAACACTTTTTCAAATAAATTAAACAATTATTCATTTAAATTCAACATTTTGTCAAACAAGAAGAAATGTTGAATTTGATTAAAAAAATGTTAAATTTATTTGAAAAAATGTTGAATTTGAATGAAAAAAGTATATATATATATATAGCTATGCATTACTCAAAGCCTTTGAAATTGATAAAAGAAATAATAAGAAAAATTGTAGTTATACTTATAACCTATAACATTATTTGTGTCAACGCATTTTCACAAAAAAAAAAAATATATATAGGTATAGGTATACAAAAATTGAAGCTTTTCTATTTTGTATTATGTGTTTTTTTGTCATAATTGCGTTGTCATAAACTGACGTTTATTCTTATTAAATCTTCAGTCGTATATATACCAATGTTTTTATTTTAATTTAATATAAACATATATACAAATTTTACATTATAATAAATGTTTTTATTCAAATGCATATATTTTTCGACAATCAACAATAACTAGAAAAATTGACAAATTTATTTTGAAAATCGTTTCAAAAATATTAAAACAATTTTTTTTTAAACATTGTAACAATGACTAATATTACATAGTCACACACACACACTATACTATATCAAAGTAAAATATATTCAGGATTCAATTCTATGTTGAAATTTATTAAGTTTAAAAAGTCTATTATTATATTAATCAATTTGGAAAGTATATAACTTATATAGGTATACAATTTATAAGTTATATATATATATATATGTACAATTATATCATGATTCATGAATGATGTATGTATATTATATATATATATATTTCAGTATATAACTATTTTGATATATATTATAATATCGAAAAGTAAGTTAATTTTATGTCATTCTAATGTATCTATATACCTATATATTAATATATATATTTATTAAAAGTACTTAATAATAAAATTTAACGATTTTCAGAAATAAATGTCGTCTACTAAATTATTTAGTTATATTTAACTACTTATTTTAATTACATATTAACTATATTTAAGATTATTTATAACCTTGTTAATTAACTATGTATAAATATATGTAGACAGTTTATTATGAATTTATTTACAAAATTCAAACGAATAAAAATTATTATAGATATATATTTAGTTTATTTAACAAATTGGTGAAAAAGTAAATAAAGTCTTAACTATAGATACCTAACTAACTATATTTAATTAGTAAAAATTTAATATTTTTTTTTATTTAAAAATAAATTTCTAAAAATTAATTTAAACAAGATTATACTAACTAAAAAAACTAACTAATATTAAAATGATATATAAAAAATTACAAAAGACATGTATATATAGTAATATACTAAAAAATATATAGTTAACTAATTTAAGTATCATTTCACTTTTTCATGACGTTCAATTTCATAGATTCTGTTTTAGGTATTGAGAAAGTGTAATGTTAGAGTTATTAAAATCTATACCAACTCTTATTTAATTGTTGAATATTTTTAATTATAGTATATATACTTATAAGTGTGTATTAGTAAATAATTGAAAGCCATTGCTTTGGTATATATGGACAATAAAAATACAATCAATAATATTTTTAGTTTTAGTTATTTGTTTATTTGTACTATGGCTTAGCTATATACTTATTTTCCGCCAATGTCATACCAGAATGAATAATGATGGTAATGGATATTTAGCACATTAATGAACTATATATATGTAGTTCGCAAAAATTCATTTAAAATAATTTTTCTAATTTATTTTTATATTAGTACAGCTATATATAATTAGTTATTCTATACTTTATTCATATTTGCTGAATTTTAATTTAGTTAATAGGGTCCAATTTTCCATAGAATTTAATACTAAACTTAGTTTAGCACTAAATTGTCCTTATTTTATGCAACAACTCAAATGAGCCCATTTGTTATTGTTGTTGGTTGTTTAGGCGATTTTTCGGTCAAAAAATTTAGTATAAAAGCCTGTGTGATTGAAAAAGCCAATTAGATCGAATGAATTTATAGATAAGTTACAAAACTTGTCAGATTTAGAAGCTAGATAGAAATTTATCAGTATATGAAAAATAAAAAAAAATAAAAAAATGCTATCAATTTGTATATCTTATAGTTATATCCTACTCCTGAGGCGTTATGAAAGTTATAAGGCATTTTCATAACCAAACTAACACTGCTAATACTACTAAAACATTTTGTTCATAAACGCTATGCTAAACTTTATATAAAAAATACAAAATTTATATTTGCAAGCCCAATTTTGATTTTCTCAATTTTTATATCTCAATTTTATTTTTATTATTGGAATAAATTGTTCTGCATCATTTCGTACGCTTTCTAACCCCAGTATTTTCTCAAAATTGACTTAGCAAGCCTCAAAGCCGTTTTTTGTCTTGTGAAATATAGTTTTTATGTTAGTAGGTATATTATTAACATTATTTAATAATAGTGAATTATATATATAAGTATAGTTATAAGCATAACATTTACAGTTAGACAAGCACTGATGAAGCAAATGCAAATGAGAAGTATTTAATGCGATATTTGCATTAATATACAAAAAATATATTAGTAAAATAAAATTTCACTTTATTTGAACCCAATATTAAATTAATCACTAACTATAAATTCGATTATGAAAAATAATGATTATTAGTATAGTTAGCAAAATCTAAATCAAAATTCAATTTTAATAAAATTAATTCAATTATCAGCTTTGATATAGTTTAGTATATTTTTCTAATCAAAGATGGTGGTGTTTTACTAACCCAATACTATATATCATCATCCAGTATGTATATTACACAATCAAAATGTACAGCAAGCTTTTGTTTAGTAATATACGTCTGATATGGGCTTGATCTAAGCATTAATCTAACTTGTTATTTATTCATTAACTGTATTTGTAATAAACATATTAATTCTATATGGCTATACAACATTTTGACATTTATCTAATATCAGTGCTATACCTACAAAAAAATATTTTTAACAAGTAGGTATAGGTAATTGGCAATGCGATATATCTATATATATAGATAGTATAATTATCACATCCTCATCATCATTATCCTGTAACTCCATCCGTGGGGCATAGGGCAGAAAATATAGGTATACTTAAATATATATCTTTTTTTTTTTTTAATAAAATCACTCATCATAACTGATGACTAACAAAAATTTAAAAATATAAATAAAAATCTAAAAAATAAACAAATCTGGACTATACAAAAAAAAAATGTATAGTAAACATTTTATTCCATATTATAGTCATTATAGGCAATTTCTTTATATACAAAACATCAAAATTTTGCCACTATATCAAATTTATTTATTACTCTATTAAATAATAATTATTGACAAAAATTTAAATAAAAATAAAAATAAAATATAAGAAATATTCGACACTTTAATTTGTAGTTTTTTTTTTACCTAAATAAATATCTACAAGTATATGGCTATCTTTTTATCAGATACAAAAAAATAAATCGAACATAGTTAAGTATAAGTAATAAAAAATACTTAAGTGTAAAAAGTATTAATTATTTTTTTTTTATTTTTAATTTTCTGTTTCGAAAGCTTCAATTTCTCAGATATATACACGAATTCAAATTATATTCAATTCAAATATAAGATTAATAGATATTTTAGGTGTTAGGCGGTTTATAGGTAACATTTTTTTTTTTTTTTTTTTTTTTTGATTTAATTAGGAGTAATATAGGTATTGATATTTTTTTTCATGTATATATATATTCAATCAAGATATTTATTACATTAGATATAACTATATAATTATTTTTTTAAAAAATTTATCTGGTTTTATTTTTTATGATGTTAAAAAATGATTTTTCAAATTTTTGTTTTCTAAAAATGTAGGTAATTAAATTTTTTAGTTAATAGAAATTTCGAATTCAATTTAATTAAATTTAACTTTATCTCTATGCTAATCAAATATATCGACTTGTGATACTAAAAATGGCACTTCATAATGGATTTTGATATGTATATAATATATAAAATAAAAATATCTAAATTTTGATTTTTATTACAAAAAAAAAAAAAAAAAAAAAAAAATAAAAGAAAAATTTTCGAAAATTATTTTTGGAATTTATTCAAAACCAAAAATAAAAAAAGAAAAAAATAAAATTAAGAATTTTTATTGTGATTTTATTGGCTATTAAACGCTTAAATTACATACTTTCAAATACATACTTACATATTTAAATACATTTTTTTTTTAATATTAATTGAAAATAAAAAAAGCTACAAAATATTTGTTTTTATTTACAAAAAAAAAAAAAAAATTAAAAAAAAAAATATTTTTACTCATTACTAATAAAAATACAAAATGGACGTTGATCGTTAAACAAGAAAAAAAAAATAGTTTTTGCATTTAATTAAATTAAAATTTGAAAAGTCTATGACGTATAAAATTTATTTCAAAATTATTCCAATTCTGTTTGTGTTTAATATCATGTAAATATATTTAAAAACAAAACAGCATTACTTCCAAGTTCCAAAGTATGCAGAAGCACTATGAAAACAAGCTAGGAAATTTTATAATGTAGTATATTGACTTTAAAAAAAAGTATGTACTACCTCCGAACTCCGCTCTATTAATTTTTTTTTTTAACATTTGGGCCCCTTTTGTGATGGGATGTCTCCCTTTTTGGGAAGTGGGCCTTTTAAACATAAAAATTGTATTCATTCATCATTTTATTCATAAATTTTCACTTCTTTATGTAAACTCATTTTTCTAATTAAACTAATTTAATAATTTATTTATCTAAATCTATTGCTCTATTGCACCTCTGGCGGTGCAATTTTGTATGTTTTGCACTTTTAAGATTATTGGTTGTAAAAGCGATTTTAAATATACTTTTTATAATGTCACATTCAAGTTTTTGGTGCTATTTTTTGTTGATAAAATAAAAAAAAAATATAAATATTTAAAACTATACCAAATCCGGTGGTGAAATCGTTTTTTTTTCATCAAAAACCTACTCACGATAAATTTTTTATTTTGTTGTAAAAATTTTTTTCTTTCATCAATTTTCAGGCATAAAATTAAGCGTGAAATATTTCTATTCCTGGAATATACTAAAAAAAAATTCATAAATGTTCACCTATTTACAATTTGAGGTCACAAACTTCTAATGCCTCTAAATCACAAATTTGGAAGATTGGCGTATAATGTAGACAACTATTTCGGGTAATGTAAACTATAGTAGTACATATTAGCCGACAGTGTTTATTTCATAGCTGGATCATATGTGATGAATGTATTAGCGGCAATACAAAACAATAACAAAACCATATTCTCGGACAAGATCAATATAATCTAAATTTTTAGTATGACTTTATACCCACCTAATGTTAATAAGATCCAGTTTTATTCAAAATAAAGATCCGAATTTAAAGAATTTGAAATCAAATGTTCAAATCAATCGGTAAAAATATAATTTTGAAGCCATTCGGGCTTATGAAATGCAAAATTTGAAATAAAGTTCGAACCAGCCGGTAAAAAATATAATTTTAAAGCCATCCGGGCTTATAAGATGCAAAATTTGAAATAAAGTTCAAATCAGTCGATAAAAATATAATTTTGAAGCCATCCGGACTTATAAAATGCAAAATTTGAAATAAATTTCAAACCAGTTGGTAAAAATATAATTTTGAAGACCTCCGGGCTTATAAAATGCAAAATTTGAAATAATTTTCAAACCAGTCGATAAAAATATAATTTTGAAGCCATCCGGGCTTGTAAAATGCAAAATTTTAAATAATGTTCAAACCAATCGGTAAAAATATAATTTTGAAGCCATATTCGGGCTTATAAAATTCAAAATTTGAAATAATTTTCAAACCAGTCGGTAAAAATATAATTTTGAAGCCATCCGGACTTATAAAATGCAAAATTTTAAATAAATTTAAAACCAGTTGGTAAAAATATAATTTTGAAGCCATCCGGGCTTATAAAATGCAAAATTTGAAATAAATTTCAAACCAGTTGGTAAAAATAAAATTTTGATGACCTCCGGGCTTATAAAATTCAAAATTTGAAATAATTTTCAAATCAGTCGGTAAAAATATAATTTTGAAGCCATCTCAGACTTACAAAATGCAAAATTTGAAATAATTTTCAAACCAGTCGATAAAAATATAATTTTGAAGCCATCCGGGCTTGTAAAATGCAAAATTTGAAATCACATATTCAAATCAGTCGGTAAAAATATAATTTTGAAGCCATCTCAGACTTATAAAATGCAAAATTTGAAATAATTTTCAAACATGTCGATAAAAATATAATTTTGAAGCCATCCGGACTTATAAAATGTTAAATTGGCAGGTGCAGTTTTAAGCAATCGAATTCCTAGTTTAAAAAATAAAAAGGATGGTACAAAAATATTGCTAGCCACACCCTCACTTTTTATGACTACGTGAGAGCAACAAAATCAATCTGTTTCACCACTCCCTCGGGCTTTAGAAAAAGTATTTAGAATCCATTTTTCACCGCTAGCTTAATATGCTGAGATTATATTTTCGTGTGAGAGCCAATCAAAATAAAAGCTTTCCATTTCTAAATTTTTTTTACCTAAGTCCCTTTCCATTCCTTTAGAAAATACTGGCTTTCTTTCTAAGGGTTTTAATTAAGATGTCAAAATATTATATTCGTGAGAGTACAGCAATCGCGTAGTTTTTCAAATTTCATAAAAGCTTAAACATCCGTTCAAATCCCCATTTTTCCATTTTTTGTGTTTTTGGCAGATTCTTTGAGCATCGTTGTTATATTTCGAATTATATATAGCGAATTATTTTCTTAGGCATGTTTTAAATTTTTTTTAAATATTTATATCTAATTCTAGTAATTTTGGCCACTGATCTATATTAGACTATATAACTAAAAAGGTCCATTTTACCCGATTTAAATTTTCCAAAACAAAAAAAAATAAATAAAACATGTAAAAAATGACATAAGTGAATTCTTACTTTCGCCAAAAATGTTGTAAATACTTTTCTGTAAATAACAGAAATTATTCACTTTTGAAATTAAATGGGAAAAAAACCTCCAGACATTTTATTTTCAACTTACTAAAAAAATACGATTTTATTACTCGCAAAAGTATACTTGTTACATTAAACACCAACAAAGGCAATGAAAAAATATCGGTATATGAAAAATAACAGCAAATTATACTTGTTTTGCCATCAATGGCTTTATCTAATGCATTATAATTTGGTAGATAACGTGGTGGTCTACATTAGTCGACTGGTCAGCATTACCCGAAATTACTCACATTACATTTGACAAATGACAATACATATTCCCATAAGTAAAATCATCATAAATATTTTAATATTGTCACATTTAGTTTTGTATAATCATACTAATTTTAATGTCCAGTAATCTAACTGAAAAAATTTGATGAAAATCAGACACGGAAGCTTTTCAGAACTGTACTGACTATATTTTAATATCATTTCAAACTAATCAGACTAAATTTTCTTATATTGTTGCAATTTTTACATTAAATGTATACTCATTTTGGTTTTTATATATTCACTTTTCACATTATACATACATACTTACTCATAATTAGGTAAATTGTAAATATTCTTATGATTGCATTAAAAAAAAAAAAAATTATAGTTATAATTACGTACATACATAATTAGTTTTATTCCAAAATTGCATAACTAATTATTTTACATACCTTTAAATAATATAAATGTCATATAGTTGCTATACTATGTATGTCACATTCTACTTTTTTGGCTTTATTTTTTGTTGATAACATATAAAAAAAAAATTAAATTAAAATTAAAAAAAAAAAAAGACCACCTGTGAGCTAATTTTTAATTTTAATTTTAATTTGCATCAAAATATTATTATTGCAATTAAATACTTGAACTAAAAAACAAAATTAAATATTACATAATTGTTATACTTAGCATACTATTTTTTTGTATATATAGTTATAGAATAATTTGGAACACTCTTAAACTGAATTGTGATGCATTTTTAGCACTTTTTTTTTTTTTTTTTTTTTTACTCTTAAATATTTGATATTATAGTTTAAAAAGTATGATTTAAATATTTAACTATAATGCATGAATATGTGATTAGAATAAAACTATAGATTTTTTATTTTTATAATTTCTGGAAAATTATTTTAACAGTTTTTCGTTTATTTATTTATACTTAATGTTATCATCTACATATTAAATTACTAGATTTTGGATATTTTAGACATTTTTAAGTTTTAGAATCGTTCAACTTACCTGTACAACGTCTAGAACCACTCAAAACAATAATAAGTGTGTAAAACAACTCATTATAGGGCCTCAATACACGTATACAGGTATACACAAGAGTATATAAGTTGTATTAAAAAAAAAGCGTAGATAATAAAATTTAAAAAAAAAAAAAACAATTTAAGTACAGTTTAGGTTTTTAGAAAACTTTGTTTTTAGCCGAATAGCCTTAATTAACCGAATAAAAAACACTGAAAAAGTCTGTAAGTAACTATTATAGACCAAATACGATCTGTCTGATAAACATCATATTTAATAAAATAATACAAAATTTTAATTATCAAATTATATTCAATCTATATCGTTTTTTTATGCAAACGTCAATCTGTGTGCTCATTCATGTTTTAAAAATTCTATGCCATCTTAACTTCATTGAATTAAGCATAGTTGTGTATAGTGAATATAGCGAATATATTCATAAATCTAACTCTACTATTGTATTATACTTATATAGGTATGGTTTTATGGACTATAAGTCTTAATTTGTTGGATGTTGTAATCTGTTTTAGGGATTGTA
This sequence comes from Argyra leucocephala, assembly GCA_963942445.1. Lineage (NCBI taxonomy): Eukaryota > Metazoa > Arthropoda > Insecta > Diptera > Dolichopodidae > Argyra > Argyra leucocephala. The sequence goes on from OZ012681.1 coordinate 120,854,336, forward strand.
ATTTATCGTTTATTTTTTTTTTTACAATTAACCCGACTGAAGGAACTATATAGGTTTTTATTGTCACTTTTAATATCAAAAAAATTGTTTACAAACAGTTTTTGGATTATTTATTTACTTAAATACTATTAAAATTTACTTGATTTCTATTTCCATATAATTTTAAACATTTTCCAATACTTAGTTTTTGCTGTAGAACGTCTATAGAACCTTTTTTTATGTACTGTCAAATTTAATTCTTAGAGTTGGAAGATCAAACTTATTACAGGCTAAAGCTTGTTATATTTTTGGACAATATTTTGTTATCATTCAATGAAGTTAGTATTAGAAGCAAACACCGTTAGATAAAAAAAAAATAAAATAAATTTGATACTCTATTTCGTCAGTTTGTGTTTTAATTTTTTTACAAACCTATAAATATACAGGCAAACTTTGCTTTAAACACGACATAAGTTTTTGTTTTCCTCTTTTTTTAATATTTAAAACAAAAATTAATTTTATTTATTGAATTATTATCTATTATTATCTATTATCTATTATCTATTATCTATTATCTATTATCTATTATCTATTATCTATTATCTATTATCTATTATCTATTATCTATTATCTATTATCTATTATCTATTATCTATTATCTATTATCTATTATCTATTATCTATTATCTATTATCTATTATCTATTATCTATTATCTATTATCTATTATCTATTATCTATTATCTATTATCTATTATCTATTATCTATTATCTATTATCTATTATCTATTATCTATTATCTATTATCTATTATCTATTATCTATTATCTATTATCTATTATCTATTATCTATTATCTATTATCTATTATCTATTATCTATTATCTATTATCTATTATCTATTATCTATTATCTATTATCTATTATCTATTATCTATTATCTTTTATCTATTATCTATTATCTATTATCTATTATCTATTATCTATTATCTATTATCTATTATCTATTATCTATTATCTATTATCTATTATCTATTATATATTATCTATTATCTATTATTCTATTTATTTATTGAGCTATTATCATAAGTCCTCTTCTCATTAGATGTAATCCAGTTTAAATAAAAATATCATTATAAATAGAAAAGACCAGGTTTGTCTATAAGTAAAGCATAATTATTCATCATAAGTGTAAATACATTAGTACAAGCTCTTAATATTGTAAATTTAGAAGTAATTAAATATGCATAATTAAATTAAGGCATAATAAATAAACAATAATAATAATAATAATCAGTAGCAGCAGATCGTGGGTGTAACATTTTGGTTGAAATATACAAAAAAAAAAATACATTCGTTGAAAATACTTGTAAAAATTTATCGTAATGCTTAGTTAAAGTAATATAGAAAAAAAAGTGATTGCACAAAAGTGTTGTTGTACATTGAGCTTTTCTGGACCTAGTAATTTTAAATTATTTGTTTAGTTTTTGCTGAATATTATACTGTGTGGGCAATGCCTTAACCGTTAAAATGATGAGCCGCCACTGATAATAATAATGCACTTTTAAAGTCACTATACACTTTGCCTCATCATAATTAAAATATTATTGTTGAACGCATCATGTGAAAGTTCTTCGGTATGATTATTTTTGATCTCAATAGAAATGGTAAGATCCAACATTTTGGAATCTATAATAGTATTCTGTAATCGGCGTCATATATAAACATTAAACTCCAATTGGATTACTTAAAGCTCTTAACCAAGTGACGAATTAGTTCACATACACTAAATGATCGCAAATATACGATGACATGTATAAACACAAAAAATACATTCCAAGTCATCGCTTAACTTTCATCAGAAGTGGAAATAGCACTAGAAGTATAAAAACATTATCAAAGCTCAATTATAGTGTTGAATGCGCATCATTAAAAGCTTTTCCATATATGAAAGCATTGTTGTACAATATTGAAAACTATTAAAATTCCACTGTCATTGTATAATTTTATTCAAAATGTTTATTACTGTCACAATAATTGCAAATTGTCATAATTAACATTTTTCATAAATACGTAACTACCATTAAAAATATATATATACATTTCTAACTATATATTTTTAATTTTTTAACCGGAGTTTTATTTTTAGTGATAATTTAATTATTAAATAATTTAATTGTTGTCAGGTTTCCGTTCAATAATAATTTGTAATATTTGATTGTAAATATCGATATTTCGGAAGCAACATCCTCATCAGAGCTTGTGACGAACCTTTGACTATGAAAAAAATATTTTGAATGAATGACTGAATTCAGATTAGATTTTCTTATATTTAATTTGATTCATTAGCAATTATTGATCTCGATTAAAAGTCATCATCTCAATACTTATATTATTATATAGATAACTATATATATATAGAACTACTTAGATATATTATGTACTTAAATTCTATATATACTTATTTTGGAAATTGATTTTTATTTTCTTCAGTTTTCTTCTTGTTCAAAATACAAACAAAAAAAAACAAAAAATTATACTTGTACATCAGACAAGTCTAGTTGTGTGTAAATTCTGGTGATTACTTTTCAATTAAAAATTAATGAATAATTTATATAAAAAAAAAAAAAAAAAAAAATAATAATAAAAAATTAAAAGAAAAAATATTCATATGTCCATGTGATTTTGCACACAATTTTCCATGCTGTTTCAATTTTAATGTTTTATATTTTTGTTTTGCTTGCGCATTTTATTTTTATTTTTGTTTTGCAATTTTTTTTTTTTTATTTTTTTTATTTTTTACGAGTGTCCAGTTTTTTATGCATTATTTGTATTTTTTTGTTTTTTCTTCTTACTATAAATTTTTTCATAGTACATATTATAAAGAAATGCAGCATGTTGATGCTATGATATTAAATCGAATGATAAAGAGTCATGATTTGATTGTGGTGATTTAATATGAACCCAATTTATATGCCAGTGTGATGAATGAAATAATATGAACTAATAAAATTGGTATATAAATGAAAATATTCGACTTTGTTTTCTAATCGGCAGAAAATGTATTTCAATGATGTGACATGGGTTGTAATCCAGTGATGGGATAAAAATTATATTTTATTATTATTATCATCATCGTTTAATGATTATCGGGCATTATCATAATTCGGTGAGCTTATTCGTTAAATTGTATAACTCCATAAAGCCTATAATCGCGCTTTGTTTTTCACTTCAGTTCAGAGTTTGATTCAATTGGTTTGATTGTTAACATATTATAAATAATAATAATAGTGCCATCAATATAGCGGTGCATGAAACCTGTGAGCATGAGCTCCTTAACTTTCGTTTAATAAAAAAAATAACGTAGGTTACCAAAGTATAGTATGTATTTATAGTATAGTATATATATATATATATATATATATAGTATAATATTAAAAATAAAAAATAATAGTGCCAATATAGCGGTGCATGAAACTTGTGAGCATGAGCTCTTTAACTTTCATTTAATAAAAAAAATAACGTAGGTTAGCAAAGTATAGTATGTATTTATAGTATAGTATATATATATATATATATATATATATAGTATAATATTATAAATAAAAAATATTAGTGCTAATATAGCGGTGCATGAAACTTGTGAGCATGAGCTCCTTAACCTTCGTTTAATAAAAAAAAGATAACGTATAAGTTAACAAAAATAGTTATCAAATAATATTTATCAGCGAAATTAATCAAAAAATCGTATTGTAGCTGTAATAATGAGCCACACGCTCAATTTTAATTTCTATAGCTGTAATGTATAGGTATTGCATACACGCAATTATACAATTATTATTATTATTTTTATTTTTAGTATTATTATTATTGAATTGACCATAATTTAAATTATATGGGCAATATTATAAGCTGCAGAAGCTTTTGGTTTAATTTCAAGTAATAAAATCCAAAATATAGAAGCCATATTTTTAATTTGCTTAAAAATACATTTTTGACACCTATAAACGTTCTAATATGAATTGAAAGTTTATTAAACAATCGACAAGATAACAGTTATGCAATAAAAATTTTGTTAAATTATGCTTACATCAATAACAAAATTTTTGGTTATAGTATTAAGCTTCGATTCTATCTCAAAATTCTTGGCTTGGTTTCACAAGTTTATTGTACTGCAATTGTATTACAAATTCCGTTATATTTTGTATAACAGTAACATAAGTTAATGGGTTAGAAATATTGCGCCAGACAGGGTACAAAAATGAATTAAAAATACTGAGCAAGAAAGATTATAAATATTGAATTAAAGTTTGTAAATGGATTAGCAATATTGAGCCGGAGAGAGTAAAAATATTGAGTCAGAGTACATAAATGGATTAGAAACATTGAGTCAGGGTACAAAAATGAATTAAAAATACTGAGCAAGATTGGTTAGAAATATTGAGCTAAAGTTTGTAAATTGATTAGAGCAATATTGAGCCGGAGAGATTAGAAATATTGAGCCAGAGTAGATACATGGATTAGAAATATTGAGCCAGGGTACAAAAATGAATTGAAAATACTGAGCAAGAAAAATTAGAAATATTGAGCTACAGTTTGAAAATGGATTGCCAATACTAAGTCGGAGAGATTAGAAATATTGAGCCAGAGTACATAAATGGATTAGAAATGTTGAGCCTGACAGATTAGAAATATTGAGCTAGAGTACGTAAATGGATCGGAAATATTGAGCCAGGTAGAAAGTGTGTTCCGACTAAATTTCCATAAACAAAATTTATATAATATCTAAATATTTATGTAATATATATTTAAATGTCTTATAAATATCTTTTGAATGCAATTTATCAATGGGAAAATTTATTTTATACCAACAAACACTTGTCATATACATCAAATAATTTCATTATTCTTATTGTAATATTGTTGAAATTTCATTATTATTTAATTTTGGATAGAATTTCATGGCGCCTGTTTTTTTTTAGGTGTCCGTTTTGTTTTTTATGAATTTTTGTAAAATTTTTGTAAACATATGATGAGAAATTATGAATGCACATTTTATGCACGTGACCTAATTATCATTATTATTTTAAGTAGAATATAGAATATATTATTTATTATTATTGAGAATGCATATATTTATTATATTATAAGTGTATATAAATATAAATATATATTTTATATATATTTATTTATATGTTATAAATGAATTGGAAATGCATTTTTGGATATATACTTACATACATGTATTAATTAACATTGAAATAAACAAAATTTGCTATATGCAAAATGCTAATAACAAATATATATGTAGGTACTTTTAGTTATAATATTATTAAATTGTTGTTAAAACAGTTAACAGTTTCTGATGTTAACTTAGCTTAGTTAAGGAAATTTAAAAATAAAAGAAAATAACAAACATAATATAAAAACAAAACATAATATAATTTGTTATGCATATGTTTAACAAAATTAATATTTTAATTAATTAATCATTTTAGTTTTTGCCAATGTTTTTGTTTTTCGACTTATTTAATTAATTTCAGTTTAGTAGGTACCTACCTATTTTGATTTGTTTTTTTGTATCTATATAGTTTATTCATTAATTTTGAATTATTTGGTTTGAAAATTGATTCACATAATGTTTTAATTTCAGTAGTTATAGTTTATAAATTCAAAATTAAAATAATTAATCACGAATTTTTTATATTATATATTAATATAATGTAGTTAGTATGTGAGATATGACTCTATTAAAATTTTTTGTTTAACATATTTACCTATATCTAATTGTGTATTTAGATTAAATAATTTAATTAAATTAAATATTTTACGGAAATGTAAATGTGGTTGTTTTAACCTGATGCTATACTATATAATATTTAATATGCGAAAAATTATAATTTGTTATTAATATGTTGTGATTTTATTGATATTTTATATGTTTTGTGTTATTTAATTTTAAATTAATACTTAAAACTCAAATAGGTATAATAGTTGATGAAATGTGTTTTTATCGATATCTAATACGATATTGTTGGGCCTTTTAAATCAATGCATTTATATTTTATTCAACATTTATAACAGTATACCTAAATATATCTCGTTTAAACATAAATCGCTGTTAAGAGGCATAGCTATACACATAAGTAAAAAAAAAATTGTTAAATTTAATAGTAAGATAGATTAGATTAGATTTAATTTATTCCGAGAGGGATCCAGTCCCTGCATCACCACAGCCGCAAATGGGCTTATTGTGATTGTGACAGCCGCAATGGGCTTATTGTGTTTAATAGTAAAATAACTATAGGTATATAAATTATAGGTATAATGAACTATTAATATATTTATTATGTTATGAACAATTGACAACACTCACATTTATTTTTATATACCTAGGCAAGTAGGTATAGTGAAGTGTAAAAAACCTCCAATTTTCAATAAATACGTAGGTACGTTTTAAATAAAGTTTAATATTAATTTGAAAATTGTAAAATAGAAATAAAATACTAACTATACCTATAACTGTTAAATGATAAGTATATATAAGTATATAGGTACAAAGATAGTTAATTAAAATTTTTTACTTTTTGTTGTAATGGAGTCAACTTTAAAATTTTTTGTAGAGATTAAGATTGATTTGTGATGAAAAAGACTTAATAGAATATAATAGAAATTGAGTGCACATAAAGTAGGTATTAATTATACAAATTTATAGTCTATTAATATTATTTTTGTTTATTTATTTAATACCTACCTTAATAAGCTAGGTATAATTATTTATATATTATTATTTAGGTAACATTAAAAAAGCTAAAAAAAGCTAAAAATAATTTTAAATGAGAATGGCAACCCTGAATTACAATTGTATACTTTTGTAGATATCTATTGCGAAAATCTTGAAATTGGTATATACCTATACCTATATATTATATATTCGTAATAATTTATTTATATACCTACTTATATATATATATATATATATATATATATATATATAGGTACATATTGATATAATAATATTGATATATACCTATACCTATATATAATAATTTATTTATATATAGGTAGGTATGTACGTACTTATTTATATATATATGTTATATACTTATATGCTGAATTTAATGATGGGATTTAAGAAAACGCTAATTAACTATATTAATTACATTACGTTATATATCCGTTATATCCCGTCCTTTTTTGTTTGATAAAATTTTAAAATCTATTCTATTGAATATTGAATTGAATATTGAATTGTTGCCATGTTATGTTAATTCTCTGTTACTATATATACTTACTTTGTAGTATTATATATATATACTTTGTAGTATTATAATTATATACGAATCCATCTGGTTCTAGATTTTTTTTTACTTGGACTAAAAACATATAAGCTACCTTCTTTTCAACATTTTAAATTGCGATCATTGATTTTCAATATATGACCTGACTATCTTAACTATTGCAATTTGTTAAATTGAATAACCGCTTCAATTTCAATTAATGCATCAATTTTACTGTTGATTCTTTCCACATTATATAATTTTCATTTTCTATTCTAATATCTTCTCATCTATATTTTTAATTTTTTGGATACCTATGTATGTATGGGCATACTTACTTAGTAATTTTTTTTTCAACGTAAGGTCCTACTTAACCGTATATATCTCTAATTTGATATTTTTATATTTTATTCAAATAAAATAGGTTCTTAGCCCCTATTGTAATAGACATAAGTGGGTATGGGCATACTTAGCATTTTTTTTTTTAAGTAAGGTCCTACCTAACCATATGTATCTCTAATTTGATATTTTTATAATTTATTCTAATAAAAAACGTGTTTAGCCCCTATTGTAATAGACATAAGTGGGTATGGGCATACTTACTTGGTAATTTTTTTTAAGTAAAGTCCTACCTAACCGAATATATCTCTAATTTGATATTTTTATAAATTATTAAAATAGGTGCTTAGCCTCCATTGTAATAGACATAAGTAGGTATATACATGTTTGTTCACATCAATTCTATAATTTGGAATTGATTAATTTATTTTTTTTAATTAACCATAGTTTGAGATACATACCTACCTATATATACCCACCTATCTAAAAGACGCAAAAAAATTGTTTATCTTATCACTTATACATAGTACAAATCTTCTTTATCTACCTTGTTCTAGGCATTTAAAAAAAAAGCTTAATCACTTGGAAACAATTTATAAAAAATATAAATATATAACCTTAATAACCACAATTTAAAGATAAACTAATAAAACATTACCTACATTTTTATATCACTATATACTCTCAATTACTTAAACTGTACATATACATTTAAATTATATATATAGGTAGGTATATATACATTTAAATTATATATATATATACCTAATAACTATATTCATTTAAATATTAAATATTTACACCTGAATAATTACTTCTCATCTTAGTGCGCATACAAAATAGTACCTATTTTTATCTAAAATAATAATAATAAAAAAAAAAATACAATAAAAAACGAAATTAATCGCAAAAACGAGCGAACAGTAAAACAAAAAAAATCCAACACAAAAACCAATAATTATTGAACAACCCTTTTTAAAGGCGGAGTCTAATTGAATAAAAAATAAAAAATTTCCTGTAATTGAAATATGAACGAAACTATTGAATTGCAATTATAGATAAAACAAAAAAAAATAAAATAAAAAAACAACACAAAACAAAAAAAATATCAATAAATTTTTTATCTCTCTTTCTCCTTTTTTTTTTTATTTTATTTTCATTCATTTCACCTCTTTTTTCTCTTTAAATAATATTTTCTCAATAATCTTTGTTTTTTTTTTGTTATTTTTTGTTTTATCGTATTATTTTATTTGTATGGTGTATGCTTTTTGTGTATGCCTGACTGTAGTAGGAAAAAATATACACGTGAATATTATGTTGTTGTTTTTGTTTTGTTCATCCGTTCAACCTATTTCTCTTCTCTAGTTTTTGTTTGTTTCTTTTTTTACTTGCTTTTTTTATTTTTGTGTTTTGCAATAGTTTTTTTTAAATATTTTTTGTATTTTTGTGGCGGCTGCCTGTTGGTTTGGTTTTGTTGTTGTTTTTGTTCAATAAAGCCAATAATTCATCAGAAAATCAAATAAAAAAAAAATAGGTATACATATTATATATTATAGATAGGTGGTAGGTTATAGATTTAATAATGAATGATCATTGATTTCGATTGGATATTTTTCTGTTTTGCTCTTAATTTTGAATGTGTGTTGTGTTGTTGTTGGGTATGAAATGTATATGCGTGTAAATATAGAATAGTGTTATATATTGATATATTATATTTTTTTTTCAATTTTTTTAACTAATTAAAATTTATAGAAAAAGTTGGAATGAATATATTTTTTTTTATTTTAAATTTATATTTGTATGATTGGTTTGGTACACTGATGTGATGTGATGTGATATATTATAAATTGTTATGATTGATTGCTTGGGTATATTATTTTTGTATAGTTGTTTGTTGTTGATTTAGCTTTCATTAAATTTTTTTTTGTAGATTTCGTTATTTTCTGTTTATTTTTTTGCTTTTTTTTTTTTATATAATCTTAAATAATTAGGAACGTACATAATGTAGTATAGATAGCTACCTATGCATATATTTAAAAAAAATATAACTAGGTATATAAACATTTTGATTTGAGTTGATACAATTTAGATAATTTGTGTTATAGGAAATAATGTGGGTAAATATGTAGATATTTATTCATATACATTTTAATAATATCAAACTATTATTTTCGAAATTTAGGTCCTATGTTAATGTTGCGAATAATTAATTATAATAAGCTTTATAATAGCTTAATTATTATTTTTACTATGTAAATAACTTAAACATGATTTTTTATAAAATTTAATATTGTTAATAGTAATATTGTTAGTAGTATAGTATTTTGTACCTATTTCAGTAATGTACCCTATATTGTATTTTTATAAACAATTTTAACTTGAAACAATTTAAATATCTATGAAAATGTATAAAAAAATATCCTTTACTTGAGTAATTAGAGATATCTACTACCTACTGCTATCTATATCTGTATAGGTACCTATATTATTATTTATTAATATTAACTTAAAATATTAAAAATACTTAGGTACATATTCTATAGTAAGAGTTAAATAGAATCTACATACATTATATTTAATTACGAAGGTATGTGCTTACTAGGGGCCCCTGTTGGATAATTATAATTCAAGTTGAAGCCAATTTTTAAAAAAAACAGTAATTTGTACAGTAACGTACTGACATAGATATCTCACGATATAGGAGAAAGCACTCATGTTTATTAAAAAAGTTAGTAAGTTTTATTTTAGATACATAAATACACCTCCCTCATATACTAATTCGTTTTCGATATATTTCTTATATACAGTGGCATTTAATGGATAAAATTAGTAAAAATAAAATATTTTTGTAATTAAAGAGGCATTATACATATTTTTAATTTTAACCACAACTATATGATTACTACAAATGCCCAAAATATGGAAACAATAATTTGAGACAATTAGGTACTTAAAACATAATAAGATGTTGAATGACACAAAATGGATATATTTGATTTCAAAGTTTGAATATTATAATATTTTTTCAACCCGTATGCGCATTTCTGTTGTATAGGTATACAACTTATTTATATATTAAGAGTTCATTAAATATAAAATGAAAATGTGTCTACTGCGCAGGTCTTTAAATGCTTTTCAATTATAATTATAGATAATTTAAATTGTGCCATATAATATCTTCATCTTCAAATAATTTAATTGTACTTGTATAGTTAGCTAAGTACCTACGTATATTCATAAATTTTATATTCAATTAATTATTTAAGAATTACCTTATTTATCTCTTTTTATTTACATTTTATTAAATAAATTGCTTTTCATTAAATTATTTTAACTTTTTCGATTACATAACCTACAAAAAAAAAATTCTTTTTCGAAATAAATCAATATGTAGCTATAATATCCATACTTCATCTTCATCAGGGTTTTCCGAGTATTTTGTTGATTTTTTTAGAGTATATACCTACCTATATTCTGCACTCGTATATTCTTTGCGCACATGTCTGGCTCAAAGTAATTTTTGCTATATATATATGTATGACATTATCGATAGAATTGTGTTTTAATATAAAAACTGTTTCTTCACCATTTTTTTCACTATTAGTGAGTTAAAGTGAGATATAGAATGAGGCTATAATTCTTCACATGATTAACTCACTATAAAACATATAAATATACAACACATATTTGTACTATATTGTACCTAAAATTATATTTTTATATATTTTTATAATTTTATATTCCTATTTTATATATTTCTATATTTTTATATGTTTAGTTACATACCTGGTAAGACACTCATAAAGAACTCATTGATGAGTTCATTGGTTTTAGCTAATGAGCGATTAGATGAAAATAGTAATGAATTTTTTTCTAGAGACGAACTTACACGTATTTAGGTACCTTACCTATATATATTTTGATTGTAATAATGAGCCATTGGATGAGTGAATGCACTATGCTCATTAATGTATGTAGTGAAAGAGTGATGTAATGAGTCGATACACTGTACTCATTACTGGTGAATGTAATAATGTGTGATATAATGAGCGATTAGATGAAAATATTGATGAATTTTTTTTTACAGACGGGCTTAAACGCATCTACCTATATATATTTTGATTGTAATAATGAGCCATTGCATGAGTGAATGCACTATGCTCAATAATGAATATAGTAAAAGAGTGATGTAATGAGTCGATGCATTGTACTCATTAGTGAATGTAATGATGTGAGATGTAATGGCACATACTCATTTAATGTTCTATAACGGGCTTAAACGCATCTAGGTACCTATATATATATATATTTTGATTGTAATAATGAGCCATTGCATGAGTGAATGCACTATGCTCATTAATGAATATAGTAAAAGAGTGATGTAATGAGTCGATGCACTGTACTCATTAGTGAATGTAATAATGTGTGATGTAATGGCACATACTCATTAATGAGGCAATGTTTTATAATACTCGAGAATGAATATTGATAAACTAGTTGATGTATAAATTAAAAATTAAATTAAGAAAATAACCAAAACCGTATATTATTTTATATCTATATATTTTTTATTTATTTAAATATTCATAAATATAAAAAAATCCAATTTCAAATTAAATAAAAAAAAATAATGAATAATACAAAAATAATAAATTAAGAATATAACAAACTATGTATTTATTTAATTGAACTTTTTTAACTGCTGTGCAATTGAGTCGTTTTATACGTATTATATATTTTTTTAATTACATATTTTTAATTGTTCCGTATAGGTACTTTATTAAAAAACATTTTCAATAAGAACATTATTGTCAACAAAAAAAAAATGTATAACACCATATACAAGCCGATAGTTCACATTTATTGCAACTTTAAATATGGTAAATAGAGAAATAATAATAATAATAATAAAAAACGCTTTCTTCAATTTTTTAAATTTGCACCGAGGTAAATTTTGTATTGATTAATTAATTTTAAAATTGTATGATAAATAACGGTATTTACGAAATCGTAATAAAAACATTTTTACACAAAAATAAAATCGATATTATGACTTTTTGGACATTTTTGCGTTTTTGAATGAACTGAGAAAAATGTTGATGAGTTTAAATAATGAGCTCATCAGTAAATTTATTAGGTTTGAAAGGTTTTAGGAAGATTATATAAAAAATACACGACTTACAACAATAAAAATTATAAGTGTAATAGTTTATATAATAAAGTCATGTCCGCTTAAATTTTTAAAAATTAATGAGCGCAATCTACCATGGTTATTTTTATGAAATTCGATTAAATTTGACAAATTTTGTTTTTTATTCTATGGTCACACCTAATGCACAATTTTTATTTTTATTTAAAAAAAAATATTAATTTTTTTTTATGGATATTATGACAGAATAAATGATTATTATTTTGTGATTGTTGATCGGTAAACAATAACTTTTGTATTTTATACTTGTTTTCGATTTTTTGTTTTTTTAATACCTACCTCTACTTACTTATTATAATGTTTATAATGTTTTTCTTAAATTGTTATTTCGAATTTAATGGTTAATTAAATTTTAAAAAATTAAATAAGACAATTGAATTGTAAAATAGAAAATTTATTTAAGTGATTTCTCGTAATTATTATATTAAATTAAAATAATATATATATATATATATATAGGTAATATATATATAACTATAGCTATATACCTAATTTTGTTTGCTTTTTTTATGACAAGTTAATGATAAAGCATTACTATATTGTGCTTAAATATAATTAATTAAAAAATAACAATTTTTTTTATTAAAGTTAAATATTTTTGAAAACACATACAAAATAACAAAATAACAATAAAATTTATTATATTATAATTAATTATATATTACATTTATATTGGTATTTAAATAGCAGATTTTAATACTCATATAAAGATAATTTTATTTTATTGAGATATACTTTAATAGATAAATGGTTCTAGATTATGTAAATATATATACGTATACAGTTTAAATATATACACCTACCTATATATATATATATATTTTTTTTTAACAAAATATTTAAAATTTATTTTTTTATAAAAGATGTAGGTACTAACTATTTATTTATTTCATTTATTCTGCTACATATAAGACGATTAGTCTTTTTAGCATGTAACTAGAATTCATAATTTAAAACTAAAAAAACTAAACATATTAGAAAATAACAATGAATAATGTTAAAATGTAAGAATATAAAGTGCTTAAACTATAACTATAAATTAAATTATAAAATCTATATATTGTGTATATAGAAAACCATATTATATTATCTTCTATTATATTCTGTCCTCTTCTATCCTGTTTTAGTTAGTATCCTATATACTTAGTAAAATATTATTTTAAAATAGTAGAGCCTAGTTCAAAGCCTATAGTTACAATAATATTATTTTACAACATTCTAAGTATAGGTAAAATATGAATATTTATTGCCATATATTATGAACCATAGAACCTCATTCACAATTTCTTAACAATTCTGAATTTTTAGAGCTTATACTATTGTATTTACTACACCTATGATTATTCTGAATTATTATTTAGGCTATATAGCTAATATTTTGTATGTATTCTAAGTAAAGAATTGAACAAAAAAATATATGTTATTAATAATAATTATTTCAAATATAGACATTTACAGTTATGTGCAATACTCTATAGAGATTGCGCAATGTGCATACAATCTGGTTAATAATGCGTTTGTATTTTTTTTACTTGAAAATGATAGTTTAAAGTATACCTTTTTTGGAATTATTGATAAATTAAGCACCATTTTTTATTTTTTTTTTATTTCAGTACTGAAATATAACATATTTATTTTTCTCATCTATAACTTTTCTCAGATTTTGAAGATATAAAAAATGTGTTGACTCTGTTAAACAAACCCAAACAATATTGCCAATAATATTTAACTACAATATTAAGCTATTTTTCTTTTTAAAATTTATTATTATGTAATTAATTAAATTGCTAATGTCAACTTAATAATTACATTGTTAATGTCGAATTAATACAAGACTATCTTATCTACAATTACACACATTCACACGCTGTATAAACTATATTTTCAATGTTAAAATGCAAGGATAAATTATTAAAAATTTGTATATAGTCAAAAATTTATTAAATTTTCGATTCTGAATCATAGACAAATTTTTAAATGTTGATTTTAAATTCATTTTAAGTTTTTCTGCTGTTTTAATTTTAATTAATATTGTTTAGTAAATAAAAATAGTTTATATTTTTAATTATATACCGGTTAGCCATTATAGATTTTTATAATTAACAAAAATATTTTATTATTATATATAAAAACTGATTTTAAACTAATTTTATATATTTTTTTTTTACATTTACAGAAAGCAATTTTAGCGGAAAAAGAAGTTTCTACATTAAAAGAACAATTAACAATACCAACTACAGAAACAATAACAACAACAACAACAACAGAACCAAACATAGATTCAATAGAATTTAATAAATCATCAATTGATTTAATTAATACAAAATCATCATTAGAATCATCAATACTATCATCATTTTCACCTAATTCTACATCAATTTTAAACACATTACCATTATTAAATGGTTGTACAAATCCGTTAAATGGTAGTATAACAACAACAACAGCAACAACTGGTATATCATCATTATTAACATCAAATTTAAATTTAAATTTAAATGGAAATTTTATTGCAACAGCACCATCCCCATCACCTCCATTATCCGATAATGAAAGTGTTACTAGTGTTAATAATACAAATTGTAATGAAATTATTAATAATAATAATAATAATAATAATAATAATAATAATAATAATAATAATAATAAAATAATTGATAATAATAATATTATTAAAAATATTGAAAATAATAAAATTGAAATTATATCGAAAGAAGAAAATGATAATAATATAATGATTATTGATAATGAAAATGAAATTGAAAAATGTATTAAATCATCGATATTAATTAAAAAATCGGATAAAGAAAATTTAAATAATGATAATATGATTATAGTTACAAAAGAAGATAATATTAAAGATGATGTTAATAATAGACTTAATAATAATAATAATAATATAAATAGTGATAATAAAATAGATGATAATGATAATTGTAAAAAATTAGATATAAATTTAAAAATTAATGAAATTAATAAGAAAAATAATGATGATGTTTTATTAATAAAAGATATAAATATTATTAATGAAATAAATAATCATCATAAAAATGACATTGAATTAATAAATGCATTATCACCTAATAATAATAATAATAATATAACCAAAACAAATATGATAAATTTCAATGAAAAAGATGAAAAAATTTTGAATACAAATAATAATTTAAAATGTATTGAAAAAGAAAATATTGATGAAAATAAAAAAGAGAATGAAGAAAGTGAAAAAATACAAATAAAATTGTTTAATAATGAAAATATTAAATGTGATCTTAGAAATAATAATTTAAAAGAAGAATTAAATTTTAAAGATAAAGAGGTGAGTCTAAAATATATTAATTATATTTTTTTTTTTATATATGTATATATATATTATGTTAATATATTTTAATTTGTTTTTTTAATATTTATTAATTTTTAAATATAATTAGATATGTTTTTTTTTAAAATTATTTTCAATTTATTTAAAATCTTATATATGTTTTAATAATAATAATATAATAAACTATTTTATTGCTTTATTTTTTAATACTATTTTTAATTTATTTAAATGTTATATTACAATTTTTTATATGTTTTTATCTCTTATTTTAAAATTTTTATATTTTTTTTTTTAATTTTTTTTACATAACATTTTTTTTTTCATGATTTTTATTTATTTATTTATATAAGCTTAATATTTTACATAATTGTTTTTGATAAAGTTTAGATTATACAGAAATTATAAGAATTTTTTATTTCTATTTTCCTTTACAACTGAAACATAGTCATTGTGTATGTGTTTTATATAAGATGATTTAAAAATATATTTTTTATAAATAGTCAAAAACTTGGGTCCAACTTCTTTGCTTATATATATACTGTATACATATTATATATATACATATTATATATACATATTATATATATACATATTATATATATACATATTATATATATACATATTATATATATACATATTATATATATACTATATATACTGTTATATATAGAATTAAATTGTTAATATTTTCAAAGGAATTGTGAATTTAAAACTATGCAGTTAAACTACGATTAATATTTAACTTTATATTGAAGCTATTAAAAAATAGTTACTGAAACATTAGCACAGTTAAGTTTTTTTTCATATAAGATATTTGGCTTACTCTGATGTCAACCTATGAAATTTTCATTATTCACATGTAAATGTACATCTCAAATGCTTGCATATTTCATTTTAATGTTCAAAATTCAATGCTATACTAAAGTATAAACCATATAGACAAATTAGTATACTAAATACCGTAACAAAAGTCTTACAGAATACAAATTCAATATATTTATGTCTAACAAATGTTAATTTAATCATTTTTATTGTATATTTCACTACCTATATATCTGAATTTCAGATTTTATCTATACTCCACAACTAAAATATTCAAACGCTATTTCTTTACCGTCAATTATGTGAAAATGTTATTTTCTGCTCACAATAATCGTATTTATCAATGTGTATTTAAAATTTCGATTACTTTAATTGATTACTTTATTTTATTGATTTCTAACAGATATGCTTTGATTAGTAATATCAATAAAAACTTATTATAATTTCTTTTTTTACTTTATTAATTGATTTCTGCCAGATATGCTCTAACTTTTCAGTATATATAGATAATACAGTATCAACGAACGTATTTAGGTATATACTTTAACGAATACCTCTTCTGATAGGTATGATATATCTATTATATTATATTTATATATATTGTATATATATTATATATATATATATATATATATATTGTATATATATTAAATATATATATATTGTATATATATTATATATATATATATATATTGTGTACTTATTATATATATATATATATTGTATATATATTATATATATATATATATATTGTATACTTATTATATATATATATATATATTGTATATATATCATATATATTATATTGTATATATTTTATATATATATATTGTATACATATTATATATATATTGGATATATATTATATATATATTGTATGTATATCATATATATATATATTTATATTATATATATTATATATATATATATATATTATGTATATATACTTATATTGTATATATATATTATATGTATACATATATTGTATATAATATATTATATTTATTTTATATTATTGATATTATATTTATTTTATATTATTGATATTATATTTATTATATTTATAGATATTATATTTATTATATTTATAGATATTATATTTATTTTAAATTGTATAGGTATATATTATATTATTATAAATATTGTATGTATATACATATATATATTATTATAAATATTGTATATACATATATTATTATAAATATTGTATGTATATACATATATATATTATTATAAATATTGTATATATATCTAGAGGATCTGTATATGTGTATAATATATATATATATTATAGATTATATGTTGCAATTTTATTTGTCCAAAATTCTGGGCTTACATTCAGTATACATTCTATTAATAAATATTCAAACCGTTAAAAATTTTAATTTAATTATATAAAAATATGAAAGTATATACCTAATCTGACCGAATTTTTAAAATAATCATTGAAATAAAAATTAATCGGTATAAAATTATCAATAATTATTAATCGCTGAAATTATCATTCCAAATAACTACTAAAAATTATAACATTTTTATTAGTTTACATATAAAAATATATTATTCAATTTTAAATGTTATATATTTATAATATACCTATACATATAATTATAATAATACATAATTTTAATTTTAAATAATTTTCAATAGCAACCAACTGATAACCTGCTTTTTGTCGAATTTCAATATTCAAAAAAAAAAAATAATTGTCTGTAGATTTCTAATTAAAAAAAAAAAAATAATACAATAATTTTCTTATATTATTATTTATTAGTTTATTTTTTTTTTTATTTCAAATTTTCCTCTATTAAAATAAATATTTATTATCTATTAATTTTCGTAATTCTTTTTTTTATATTTCGACTAAAAAACCAAAAATATTTAAACAAAAAAAAATCAACTATTTTAATTTGAATACTCAATAAAGTTATTTTCAAATTATTTTATTTTATTTATTTTTTTTTTTGATTTTAATTATATAGAAATTAAATCAGCAACAAACGTTCTCAGAAAAAAACAAAAAAAAAAAAATTAAAAAAATTTGATAATCGAATTTAATAACTGAAGGTCTAAAATAATAATTTAAATAATTAAAATATTAAACAAAAAAAAAAACAAAAAAAAAACAAAAAAACAAATAAATAAATAATATTGATAGATTTTAAATGAAACATGAGACAACGTATAGTCTCTAATATAGGTACAACATTGTATATTATTATAATATACATCTGAAAATGTATTGATAGCGTTATTAAATACTTGACAGGTTTTAATCTTCAATATATTTTGGGTTGATGGTCAAATTTAAAATTTGACATGTCAAAAAAAAAAAAAAAAACCCACCAAAAAAAAAACTGATTATGTTAATCAAATTCAAAATATATTTTCAAATATTTTTTGTTTTTTTTTTTTTTTATTAAGGCAATAAAAATAAATAATTAATGAAAATAAAAATCTATATTGATGAAAAAATTTATTAAATTATTTTGATTGATGAATTGAGAATGAAAATTCGAAATAAAAGCATGTAGAAATGGCTATATAGTAGAGTATAATATGGATTTAATTTGATTTCAAATATAATATACAAGATTTAAAATAATATGACATTGATTTGACCTTTAAAATAAATTTAATATATTTTTGATGAGATATTATGTAGGTTGTAATTTAAAATAAAAAACAATAAAAACAATAAAAAATTAATATTGATTTATATAATCATTAGCGGATATTAAATTATTATCAAAAATCAATAAGTCACGCAATATTTTTTGTCTCATGACATAATTTATTTAAAATGTTAATTAGTTAATACTGGATTTTTATTTATTTATTTATTTTTGTTTGTTTATTTATATATGTACATAAATAATTAAATTAAAATAATTTTATTTTGAAATTTAAAATGTGAAAAAATAAATTGAGAATTTCGATAAAAGATGAAAAAATGTTTGTTAACAATTTTTTAAGTATAAAATTTTGGTTACTATTATGTCAGTGTTAATATATCAGTTTTGCTTCTACTATTTAAGTGTTGTTGAATCTGCCTGTAATGGATGTAAGCCCAGAAATTAAGATAAATGAAGTTGATACAGATAATCTATAACTGCCAGAAGAGATATTCGTTATAGTTGTAGACTGTAAAGGTATTTACAAATAGGTGTAGATTGAAGGTGTAGTCTTGTACTAAGTGTAGAGGTATTTAGAGATAATCGTACAGTTCAGAAGAGATATTCGTTATAGTTGTAGACTGTAAAGGTGTTTACAAATAGGTGTAGATTGAAGGTGTAGTCTTGTAGTAGGTGTAGAAAGCTGTTAGAAGAAGTGTAGAGTTGTTGTAGAAGTTCTAATTTGCAATATTATTTAAAAATGATATCGATTTTTAGCAAATTTAGTGAATTTTTAAAGGTGACAAAGCTAGATTTACCATCATGGCATCAATAGAAATATTTTTTTTCTGCTTGTCAATATTTTGCTATAAAATAAACATTCATTTGAAATTGAATATGTTTCTGCATTAATCAATTAAAAACATTTCGAGATGGCTTATTCAAAGACACAAACCAGGGAAATTTAAAATTTTGTAATAGGTATTTTGATTTATTTTTTGGGTAATTTAAATTGTGTTGACAACCTTAAAAATCAAATCTAATTTAAAAATCCTTCATATTTTATTGATTTTTATGATGTTTTGCTATTTGGTTCTTGTATTAGATATATAATTTTCCCCATGTGGGTTTAGAACTTGGATATATTTTTCTATTGTTAAATTATTTATTTTAAAGATGAACAGATGATTACCTTTTAATTTCTTTTATTTCTTAATCGGTAATTTTTTGCGGTGAAATTCCTTAACCGGTAATATTATGAGAAAGCGTCACATGTAAATTTTTGTGTTTCTTAATCGATAATATTTTGCGGTAATATTTCTTTATTGATAATTTTTTGCGGTAATATTTTTAAAAAGCTTCACATTTAAATTTTTGGGTTTCTTAATCGATAATATTTTGCGGTAATATTTCTTAATCGGTATTTTTTTGCGGTAATATATTCCTTAACAGGTATTTTTTTTAAAAAAGTTTCAAATGTAAATTTTTGGGTTTCTTAATCGATAATATTTTACGGTAATATTTCTTAATCGGTATTTTTTTGCGGTAATATTCCTTAACCGGTAAATTTTTGCGGTAATATTTTTAGAAAGCTTCACATTTAAATTTTTGAGTTTCTTAATCGATAATATTTTGCGGTAATATTTCTTAATCGGTAATTTTTTGCGGTAATTATTTGAAAAAGCTACACATTTAAATTTTTATTGTTCATGTTACTGCTTTTTGCTTCAGCTCACCGAGGTGGAAGGTTTAACAGACGTTATTAGCGTATTAATATATTAAATTACATACTCAATAGTTAAGTTTCAATAAATTATACCTTTAGGAAAAATATTATTTTGTTGCTATGTATTATTTTGTGGCTTAGAAACTGTAGTGCAAATTTTTAAATTATAATCCAAAAAAAAAAAATTCAAATCGATATTGAAACAAAGAAATAAAAAAAATTATTTATTTTTTATTAATCATTAAAAAAAAATTCAAAATAAAAATGATAAATTTTCATGTGTAATTAATTAATAATTTTCCACGTAATTAAAAATATACATATACAAAATGTATATAGTTAATATGATTCAAGAATGATAAGAAAATAAAATTTATTTCATCAGATTTATTTTTATTTATTTTGTTTTGTTTGTTTTATTTTTTTTAAAATGAAATTTAATCCACCAACCACCCCCAAAATGTTTTTTTTTTTTAATATGATTTAATTTGAAAAATATTTTCAGATAAAAATTTTATCAGATGAAGTTAACCGATTAAAAATGTTATATGAACAACAAATTTTAATAAATCAACGTCTTCAAGATAATTTAGAACAAAAATTAAATGTAATTTTACGATTAGAATCTACTGATGATAATCCTAATCCTATATCAATACCAAATAATAGTTTAAATAATAAAATAAATCAATCAATATCACAATTATCATTAGAAGAAAATGATATTGCAAAAAATGTAGCAGTGGTTGCAAGAGATGAAGAAGAAGAAGAGGAAGATGAAGAAGATGTTGTTATTGTTAAAGAAGAAAAAAGGTTTGTTTTATTTCTCTATTTAGATTCCATTTAGGATATTTAATCAATAATGTCATAATTATAATATTATTACAGTGATAGCAATCCAATGATAAGCCCACATCCAACACCATTAGAAAATGATGAAAATTTAAATACAACAAATTCAAAATTAGATAATCATTTGATAGAAAAAGAGTCCAATGAACGTAATAATTCCGTCCGGAATCAACGAGATATTTATGATTCTAATTATAATTTAGATGGTAAGTGAAAAAAACTCAATCACATAAAATCACATCTTTTTTTTTTTTGTTTGTTAAAAATTTTAAATTGCAACATAAAATAAATTATCAACAGAAATAGATTCACATAATTCATTATCAAATCGAAGTACACCTATAAATCATCAATTTCGTTATAATGATGAACAACGATCAATTGATTTAAACATTTTATCACCATTTACAGGTAAAATGAATTTAACTGAAAATGCAGCAAATAGTTTACAACAAATGGCTGCTACTGGTCCATTAAGTGGTGCACATATGCCAAATCCATTTCAAACAGCTGGTTTACAATTTGCATTTTCAACTGGTGGTACAACTGGATTACAATCACATCAAGATCGTACACCATTTTCAAGATTTTCAGATGATTTACATGTATCTGGATCACGTAGTGATGGTGGTTCAAATTCGACATCTGGTCGTTATAATACCGATTTATTAATACCAAAAAGTGATCCAATGGAAGCAAAATTACAAGAAATGTTACGTTATGGTTTAGATAAATTTGCAAATCATAATTTAGATACATTATATATATCGAGAAGAGTTAGAGAATTACTATCAATACATAATATTGGTCAGAGAATATTTGCAAAATATGTTCTTGGATTATCACAGGGTACTGTTTCAGAATTATTATCAAAACCAAAACCATGGGATAAATTAACTGAAAAGGGTCGTGATAGTTATCGTAAAATGCATGCATGGGCATGTGATGATGCTGCTATTTTACTTTTAAAATCATTAATTCCAAAGAAAGGTAAGTTTATTCAACAAATTTGAGAACGCACTCAATACAAAAAATTATTTTTCATTATTTCTATTTTTAATTTCCATATTTTCTTTGTTTTTTTTTTTGTCTATACATAGATTCAAATATGCCACAATTTAGTTATGCTGATGAACGTTATCCAGAAGATCGTATGTCAGCATATGTATTGGCTGATTCATTATCACCACCAATGCTATCAAAATCAACAATTCATAATTCACTTGGAAATCAATCATTTTTAATTAATCAAAAATCAATGCAATCAAAAGATGATGATTCACGTTCAAATGATGATATGAGATCATCAATTAATATGAATCGTTCATCTCCTCCTCTTCCTCCACCTCCATCATCATCATCATCATCAAATAAAGAACCAAAAATTACAATAAATTCTGCAATACAAGAACAAGCATCTAGATTGGATTATCAAGAAGAGTTAGCCAAATTAATGTCTAGAAACCAAAGAGAAGGTAATACAACACCAGCATTTCCAGGTTTTCTATTTCCACAATTGTATGGTGGCAATGCAGGAAATGGTAGTGCTAGTTTACCACCAAATTTAGAAGTGGCTTTAGAAACATATCATCGTGAATTGGCAAAATTACAAAATAGAAATGGAACAAGTTTTCCAAATTTTACAGAATTACTTGCATTACAACAGAGTCAAGCCACAATGGCATTAAATGGATCTGCTGTACAAGATTTATCAGTTACCAAGGAGATATTAGAAAATTTAACTAATGATAATCGAATGAGTCCAAAAGATAATTTTGAAAAAAATACATCAAGAAATTCTGAATTGAGTTCACCATCAAATCTTTCCCAAACCAAATCAGAAAAACCAATTATTAATACGTCAAATTCAAGAAGTCAAACTCCATCGAAAATTTCCAGCCCTGTTACTAGTTCAATTTTGACACCAAATTCTGATGATTTTTCCACTTCAATTAATCCATTGCAAAGAATGGCTTCAATTACAAATTCTCTTATAACACAACCACCTCTTCCACCATTACATTCACAATCCCCCAGGCCGTTAAAAGCTGTTCTACCACCAATAACTCAACAACAATTCGATTCATACAATAATTTGAATACCGAAGATATTGTGCGTAATGTCAAAGAAGCTCTGTCACAATATTCAATTAGTCAGAGGTTGTTTGGTGAAAATGTTCTCGGTTTATCACAAGGTTCTGTATCAGATTTATTGGCAAGACCAAAACCATGGAATATGCTTACACAAAAAGGTCGAGAACCATTTATACGTATGCAAATGTTCTTAGAAGATGATAGTGCTGTTCATAAGCTAGTTGCAAGTCAATATAAAATTGCTCCAGAGAAATTGATGCGTACTGGCAGTTATTCTGGAACACCACAAATTCCAACAAGTCTGGCTACCAAAATCGATGATATACAAACATCACCAATGCAAAAAATTATAAATGATTTAAAACTTAAACAAGAATCTCAACAACAACATTTAATGCAACAAATGCGTGCTGCAAATGCTTTAGTTAATTTACCAACAACACAACATCAAGTAGCTGCAGCAGCAGCAGCTGGAATATTATTAACACCACCTCCTGGTCTAATGCCACATTATGGTATTTCTCAAGCTATGATTAACAATAATTTGCCTAACAGTAATGTGAGCAATGAAGGAAATTCTAATATTGAAAAAAAATCACCAATACCAATAGTACCGATTTCATCTCCACAACATGGTAATGTAATGAGAAATGGACATAATCAGCATATGTCACCAACTGTTTATGAAATGGCTGCCTTAACACAAGATTTAGATACACAAATAATTACAACGAAAGTGAAAGAAGTTTTACTATCGAATAATATTGGTCAGAAAATTTTTGGTGAAGCTGTTTTGGGATTATCACAAGGATCTGTTTCCGAATTATTATCAAAACCAAAACCATGGCATATGCTTAGTATTAAAGGACGTGAACCATTTATTAGAATGCAATTATGGTTATCGGATATAAATAATGTTGAAAGATTACAAACATTAAAAAATGAACAAAGAGAAGCAAGTAAAAGAAGACGTTCAATTGGACCGGGTGGTAGTCATGATAATTCAGATACAAGTAGTAATGATACAAATGATTTTTATACAACAAGTCCAGGACCTGGATCGGTTGGTTCAAATGGTGTTCCACCAAATAAAAAACAACGTGTTTTGTTTTCTGAAGAACAAAAAGAAGCTCTAAGACTTGCATTCACATTAGATCCATATCCAAATGTAACAACAATAGAATTTTTGGCAAATGAATTGGGTCTTGCAACCAGAACAATAACAAATTGGTTTCATAATCATAGAATGCGTTTAAAACAACAAATGCCACATGGACAACCAACTGAACCGATTCCAACAAGAGAAAATCAAACAGGACCACCTTTGGATCCAGTACAATTTAAAATTTTATTAAATCAACGTCTTATGGAAATGCAAAAAGATCGTATTGGATTAAGTGGTGGTGTACCATTAATATATCCACCATATTTTGGTAGTAATCCTAATTTAGCAGCTTTAATTGCTGGACGTGGTCTATTTCCAAATACGGAGCCTGATTTACAAGCATTAAATGCTGCTCTTAAAGGACAATTTAATGGAATTGATTTATCGATGAGTCATAATAACAATAATAATAATAATAATAATATGAATGATAATAATAATATTATAAAAGAAGAAAATTTTCAAGATTTTCGAGATGATAACGATTTGAAAAATCATAATGATGATGATTTATCTGATGATTCCGAATCAATTAATAAATCTGAAATAAATGATAATAATCATGTATTGAATCGAAATGATGATGATAATAATTCATTAGCAGCATTAATAAATGCAAATATAATTAGAGCATCTCGTAGAAAAGCTTCTGCTCCACAATGGGTTAATCCAGATTGGCAACCAAAATCATTATTTCAATCAACAAATTTTCTAAATGGTAATACAGATGAATTACAAGAAGAGGCTACTGATTTTAGTAGAAAATCAATTAATGATATTGATAATATTGAAAAATCGATTATAAGTGATAGAATAAGTCAAAATAGATCACCAATTTTATCAGCTGATGGTGTTGGTATTAGTATTAAAACAGAGAAATTAGATACAAAATTGAGTAATGATTCGGATGTTGATGAAAGAAATGAATCTGTTTTGGAAGATTAATTTTTAAAATAACAAAAAAAAAATATATATATATAAGTAAAATTTAAAAATTATTATTTTTGTTTTTTTTTTTTTTTTTTTTTTTTTTTTATAGAAAATTTGAAAAATTTTATAAAATTGTGCAATCATTTTTTTCAATTCTGATGGTTTAAAAAAAATATAAAATAACATTACATTAATTATAAATATTTGAATTAGTTATAAATAATTTAAAATTTATTAAATTAGTAGAAATAAAATATAGTGTTAGTAAGAAATTAATTAAATAATTTCAATGAAATAAAAAAACAAAAAAAAAAAACAAAAAGGAAACCCAACATATGAGTGTGCATTTACTTATCAATTTAGGTATTATATTTATTGTAAATATATTTAAATGTTCTTTATTAAGTGAGAATTATAATATCTAAAAATTAAATAAAAACAATGTAAATATAAATATAAATTATGAAACGTCATTTTAAAATTATAAAAAATATAACAGTTTATAATTTTTTGTTTGTTTTTTTTTTAATATTTAATTTAATAATTTTTATTTGTAAATATATATATATATATATATTTCTTTTTTAAATAAATTTGTATTGAAATAAATTCTCTTTATAAGAAATACTATAGATAGAAATAAAATACAAGTTACCTAAATAACATATACATACATAAATACATTATTAAATTATCATTTGAATTTTAAAAATAAATATTTTTTTTTGCAATAATATGTATAAAATATTTTTTAATTAAAGTAAAAAATAAGAGATCTCTTAATTAGTTTTAATTTTATTTTTATCAGTGTAATAAATAAATTTCCATATAAAACACGGAAAAAAATTAACATCATTACACAAAACCAAAAAAAAAAAAATAAAAAATTCAAATCATTTTAAAACCGAAAATTTTTAAATTAGTATAAAAATGTACTTAAATATAAACAAAAAAAAATAAATAATTCATTAAATCGTAATAATTATAATATAATTAATAATAATTAATATTTTATTTCATACCATAAATTATTATAAGTGATAAAAAAGAAAAAAAAAAAGAAAAAAACAAAAAAAAAAAACAAAAACAAAAAATCATAAAATAAAAAAAATTTAAAATATTTATCAAAAATATGTGAGTTTTAATTCAGTTTTTACAGAGACTAAAATCCGTGATATCGAAAATGCAGTATTATAGAGTTTTAACTGCAATGTAGTATGTTCCATAATGTATTACAAGCCTATTAACCACTATTAATTGGTATACAGTCATGTATTTTTCATAAACAAATTGAATCGAATATTTAACATGTAAGTTGTACTTACTTTTCGGAGATATACATACTAGATATTAATCCTTTTTCGCAAGCCTATTATGTTAGCTTAAAAAATCTGGATCTAAGAAATTTGAATGAAATGAAATGAATTAACATGTTTTTAATTAATTATTATACAAATGATACAAGAGTAAATTTGATGTAGAATAGATATAATTAATATTGAGTTACATCACTCTTCGTCTTAATCATTATCTGCATTCTATCAAGTATATTTGATATTTGTTGTTGACATACATTTAGAGTATTGTAATCGGATACTTCTTTAATTTTTCTATCCCATACTTCTTTAATCTTGTATCTATATCTACTGCACCAATTAATAATGGTAAATTATTTTTAAAATATTTAAAAACTACTGTTATTGACTCGAAAGTTAATTAATTTCACTTTTTTCAAATCCAGGTTAGATCCAGGTTTTGAAGCTAATATAATAAGCTTTCTAATCTACAGATACTCTAGCAAAAATGTGACTTACAGTTGTCAGAATCAAACTAAATTTTGGTAGGAAATAATTTCGGTCTCGAAGATACTAGCAAAAATGTGACTCATAGTTGTCAGAATCAAACTCAATTTTCGCTGGAAATACTTTCGATTTCGAAAAGCTATGAATATGGTGGTTATTATGACAAAAATATTTTTAGGACATATTGACATCAGCGAATATATGTACTGTAGCAAAAATGTGACCAACAGTTGTCAGAATCAAACTAAATTTTGGCAGGAAACGATTTCGAAAAATTCTGAATATGCTGGTTATTATGACAAAAACATTTTTAGGTCATATTGACATAAGCGAATATGTATACTCTAGCAAAAATGTGACTTATAGTTGTCAGAATCAAACTAAATTGTTATAGGAAGTACTATCGATTTCGAAAAATTCTGAATATGGTGGTTATTATGACAAAAATATTTTTAGGTCATGTTGACATACGCGAATATATGTACTCTAGCAAAAATGTGATTTATAGTTGTCAGAATCAAACTAAATTTTGGTAGGAAATAATTTCGGTCTCGAAGATACTAACAAAAATGTGACTCATAGTTGTCAGAATCAAACTAAATTTTGGCTGTAAATATTTTTGATTTCGAAAAACTCTGAATATGATGGTAATTATGGCAACAATATATTTAGGTCATATTGACATAAGCGAATATATGCACTCTAGCAAAAATGTGACTTATAGTTGTCAGAATCAAATTAAATTTTGGTAGGAAATACTTTCGATTTCGAAAAATTCTGAATATGACGGTTATTATTACAAAAATAGTTTTAGGTCATATTGAAATAAGCGAATATATGTACTCTAGCAAAAATGTGACTTATAATTGGCAGAATCAAACTAAATTTTGGTAGGAAATAATTTCGATTTCGAAAAATTCTGAATATGACGGTTATTATGACAAAAATATTTTTAGGTCATGTTGACATAAGCAAATATATGTACTCTAGTAAAAATGTGACTTATAGTTGTCAGAATCAAACAAAATTTTGGTTGTAAATATTTTTGATTTCGAAAAACTCTGAATATGATGGTAATTATGGCAACAATATTTTTAGGTCATATTGACATAAGCGAATATATGCACTCTAGCAAAAATGTGACTTATAGTTGTCAGAATCAAATTAAATTTTGGTAGGAAATACTTTCGATTTCGAAAAATTCTGAATATGGTGGTTATTACGACAAAAATATTTTTAGGTCATATTGACATAAACGAATATGTACTCTAACAAAAATGTGACTTATAGTTGTCAGAATCAAATTAAATTTTGGTAGGAAATACTTTCGATTTCGAAAAATTCTGAATATGACGGTTATTATTACAAAAATAGTTTTAGGTCATATTGAAATAAGCGAATATATGTACTCTAGCAAAAATGTGACTTATAGTTGTCAGAATCAAACTAAATTTTGGCTGGAAATACTTTCGATTTCGAAAAATTCTGAATATGGTGGTTATTATGGCAAAAATAGTTTTAGGTCATATTGACATCAGCGAATATATGTACTCTAACAAAAATGTGACTTATAGTTGGCAGAATCAAACTGAATTTTAGTAGGAAATACTTTCGTTTTCGAAAAATTCTAAATATGGTGGTTATTATGACAAAAATGTTTTTAGGTCATGTTGACATAAGCAAATATATGTACTCTAGTAAAAATGTGACTTATAGTTGTCAGAATCAAACAAAATTTTAACAGTAAATACATGCGATAACTCAAAAATGGTGGTTATTTTATCTCAATCTTTTCATAAGTTGATATAAGCGTGTTTGACTTGTCAGCACAGAATCAATTTTTAATTTGGTTATTTGGATTGATTTTAATCTGAATACATATAACAGCCATTTTTATACTTTGCTAGGACTGATGGAATAATTTTTGCTCGATAGAAATAGTTTACGAATTTCAGATTGATTTTTGTTCTAGTCTAATTAAATAATCTGGATTATTGAGATTATGCAGTTACATATATAGTTTGGATTATAAAGATGGTGCAGTTAAATAGCCAGTAAACAGTCAGAGATTATGCAAATTTCAATTATATACAAGACTATAAACTCGTTAATGGACGATAGTATAAAGTTATATGATTTGTTCTTACCATTTAAGCCTATATCATATATAGCTGTCGACTCATATATGTATAGCCATCGATTCCAAATCATTTTTTAAGTCTAAGTATATTATATATGTATATCCAATAAATCGATATTATTTAATATATTCTATTATTACTAATTTTCATATTTATTACATTTATTATTAATGTAATAATGAATAACATAATAATCTAGTGACATCAAATTTGCAGTTTGTTCAAAACTGTTATACACATAACATTTTTTATAATATCATTATTCCATATGAGGTCAACATCATTGTCTTGTTTGGCTTTCAAAATGTCTTAATTTTTAATGTTAAACAAATTAAAAAATCAAAAATCCTTTTACTGCCATTTTTATATAAATTTATCTAAATATATAATTTTTTTTTAATATTTTATTGTCCTTTTGATTTTACTAATTTTTGTTTTTAGTTGTTTTTGAATATACCTATTCAGAAAATGTTTAAAAAATACCCGACGGGCATAGTAAAAAAAATTTACTTACTACAAAGTCTAATCAAATCATGTTCATTATATTTTTTTTATCAAAAAAAAAAAAAACAATAAAAACACAAAAACAACTAAAAACAAAAAAAAAAAAAAATAGAAAATATAAACGTTAAAATTTTGATTTGTTTTTTCAATTTACCAAAAATAGCGAATTCAAAAAATTTTCCTTAAAACTAATCCTGTCTCATGTGTTTTGACATAGATAATATAAATACATATAATTATGTATATGTATACTATGTATATATATATATATATATATATATATATGCATGAATAATTGTGTGTTGCTCATAATTTCTAATTATTTAAAATAAAATTTTAAATGCCCGGTTGGATACAATTCAGAAAAAAAAAAAACAAAAAAAAATAATCAAAGTACATAAACAATAAAAAAGGACACAAAGGATATAAAATAGAAAAAAAAAATATTTCCAAAAAATTTCTTCACATATAGCTTAGCAAGTTGGCATAATCACATACACGAGTTTTCTTCTATTTATTTCATTTTTTTGTTTTGTTTTTGTTATCCCAACTCTATAAATACAATATGTTCAAATATCTGTAGTAGTAGTGTCAAATAAATAAAATAAAAAATAAAAAATTAGATAAAAGGATTTTGAATATACACAGCTATTTGTCTATTCCAAAACTAATTGTTAAAGGAATATATCCTCTTAGATATATTATAATAAACTATAAGTTCAAAAAGATTTAACTGAAATATGAACATCATGGTCATTGTGAAAACGAGTATTGTTTCCTTACATCAAAATTTAGCTATACACTACCACTATAATTTTCTCGCTCGTGGCCTTTAATACATCTCACAGGCTCAAAGGTGTACTCTTTTATATTATTTTGTTTTTATTTTTTTTTTTCGTTATTTGATAATAAAACTATAAATGAGGAAAAACTAAATTGTCATCATTATTAATTTTATTCATTTTATAAAAAAGACAAAAACAAAACAATAAAAACAAAAAAAAAGTAAAGAAAACTATTTAAAAATTCAGTAGTAGTAGTCGTAGTCTAAAATATTCTCTAAGGCAATATGTCCTTTTTTTGTTATGTCCTTTACAAATTTTTTTTTTTTTTTAGATTATAAACTCGAACAACATCAACCACATATCGTGAATTATTTTATAAAAATAATAAAAAATTGTCAAAAAATTTTATTTTAACAAAAAATAGAAATGAGAATGCCCAAACCATAAAATTTATGAAATTTTTTTTTCGAAATTATGTCCTTTCTATTTTAGAAATATGGAATAATTGAAAAAAATAACGTACATATTTGATTATACAAAAATATATAACGTATAAGGAATGGAATATGTTTACAGTGGCGGAAATCACTTTTTTTTTTGGCAAAATTTCAAATTTTTATTTTTGAAGCAATTTAACCCTTTACTTCATACAGTGCTGTATATGACATTTAAAATAATGATCACGTTTTGCTATATGTAATTTTGACATATTAAAACTTTATAATTATTTCAAAACTTCATATATGGCTTTCTGCACCGTACAGGGTTAACTACTTACTTCTTTCATCAATGTTTGTGAAAATTATATCATTAATTAATTGCAGTATCATAATGTACTCCCGAAAAGATTTGTACGTTTAAAAACTAATATTATACTAACAGAAGTGACGACAATTAACAAAAAAAAAAATTGAATTGTGCAGTATCAGTTTTCAATAAATATCTAAGAAGGTGTCAGCAGATATTCAAAATCGGTATTGTGATTATCAGTTGATAGCAAGCTAAATACTGATAAATTTTTTGACAAAATTGAATTAAAAAAAAATGATAAATTAGTGATCCATGTGTATTATACAATATCGTGGTGTCAAATGACATTTAAAAAACATAAATTCATATTTTATATTATGTCAAATGTCAATTGTAATTTTTTTACTTATTTTTTTTACTAGCTAGTTACTGATAAATTTTTTGAAATTTATGCTGGAGGGAAATTCGAATGTAAATTTAATCAGGCAAACTGAACGATGTCAAATGACATTTAGAAAACATAAATCCATATTTTATATTATGTCAAATGTCAATTGTAATTTTTTTTCTTATTTTTTTACTAGCTGTAGTTACTGATAAATTTTTTGACATTTATGCTGGAGTCAAATTCGAAAGTTAATATTAACCAGGCAAACTGAACGATGTCAAATGACATTTAGAAAACATAAATCCATATTTTATATTATGTTAAATGTCAATTATTGTAATTTAAAATAAAAATTTACTTATTGTGAACATTTTCGCTTCCGAAATTTAAATATGTATTTTGTCTTTTAAAAATTTTAGATTTTTTTTTTTAAATAAATTGTCTGTTCTTAAATTTTTATAAACATTTTTGTGGTTTAAATTGTATTTTAAAATTAAATATTTTAGATTTTTTTAAAAAATTTTTAAAATTTTAATATTTTTGTGTGTTAATATTAAATATTTTTAAGTGTTTTTTCTACTAATTTTCAAAACACTTGCTGCTAATATCTAATAATTTCAAAACGCTTACTAAAATTTGAATTGAAAATGTCATTCTACGCCGAAAAAGTTAAACTTGAATCAATGATAAACTTCCACATTATAATAATATTGTATTAGAGAATTTTTATATTCTAATAAATTATTTTTAAATATAAATACAATAAAATATATATATTCTTGCCTGGTTATATTGTTTCCATATCAATTAACTTGTTTTTGACAGTTCACAGATCATTCGCCATTCAGACATATTTTATTTGTATTTTGAATTCTGTAGATGCTTTTTAATTTTGTACTATTATTATGTTTGTTTATTTTCTATTTTTAAGTTTTTGAATTTTAGTTTTAATTAATTTACTATTTTTTATTTACTTTTATTATATTGTTAAATTAAATATGTATATGTATTTGTTTGCACATAATATGCATACTTATTTTATTATATTATACACTCTACACGAGTGACTGAGCTCATTTGAGAAAATAAAATAAATAAAAAAAATAATTGTAATAAGTTCTAATATTTAATAAAATAAAATAAATGAACAAAAAAAGACGCCGTCGAGATTGCCTCTAGCATTAAAGAAAACTTTTTCAGTTGCGAATTTTAGCATAACGAAATATATTGTGTTAAAAAAACAATTTTTTTTACTTAAATTGTTTATTATTGATTAATTGCGCCAATATAGAATAGACAGACAAATTATTATACAAAAAACAAATTGATAAACAAAGATATTTGTATTTTATTATTAAAACACTTTTTATTTAAATAATTATTTATTTTCTAAAGAACTTTGACACAAACCACAAATATGAAATTTTAACTGTAAAAAAAAAATAGATCAATTTTCACAGTATTCACAATAGAACAATATTTTGTCATCAATCACTTCGCAATACCAAATCTATAATTATAATTGACAAGCATTTAAGGACCTGCGCAGTAGATACCTTCTCATTTTATTTAGCTTCGCTTTAATGAGCTACTAATATAATAAATAAGATGTATATAAAACAAAAATGCGCACACAGTTGAAAATTTTGTACTAAAAAATAAACAACAACTAAACAAAATCAAAATCAATTA
The DNA here is from genome assembly GCA_963942445.1 of Argyra leucocephala. Lineage (NCBI taxonomy): Eukaryota > Metazoa > Arthropoda > Insecta > Diptera > Dolichopodidae > Argyra > Argyra leucocephala. The sequence goes on from OZ012681.1 coordinate 120,888,729, forward strand.
TTATAATTTACATTATGTACTTGCAAATGAATCTATGTACATATGCCAAAAAAAAAAACAAAAAAACAAATTCATCTAAAATAAAAAATATAAAAACAACAAAAAAAAACAAATCACTTGAATTCTTCATTTTTATCTTTTTAAGTAACTGTTTCTAAATTTTGGTTATTTGTAGTAATAATATAGTTTTTATTAAAATTATGTATTATGTAGGTATATATATACGTACCTCTTTAATAACAAAACGTTTTATTTTTAGTAATTTTATCCACTAAATGCCACTTACTATAGGGAATATATCGGAGACGAAGCAGTATATGAGGGACGTGTATTTATATGTGTCCTAAATAAAACTTGCTAACCATAACACTTTTTATTAAGCACAAGTGGTTTCTGCTATATCGTGCGAAGTCTATGTCAGTACGTAAATTACTGTTTTTTTAAAAACTTTAAATTTGACTTCAACTTGAAATATAATTACTCAACAGGGGCTCCTAGTATAATTTAAATTGACAAAATATCTCAGCTGTCAGTCGACTGAAATTTATTTTTAATAATAATAAAATTTTGTATTTGGTATTATAAACAATATTTCAATGTGGATTTTGATGTGTTTGAATCTTCATATGTTCATATTTAAATTGTCACCACTGTACACTACAATATAGGGTGTATTTCTAATAATGTACATGTGAATATCATTGTGATAAACTCCACATTATAATATTATTGTATTAGAGAATTTATATATTCTAATAAATTATTTTTAAATATAGGTACAATAAAATATATATATATATATATATATATATATTATATAAGGTATATTAAATATAAGTCCAGTTAATCCTTTATTACCAAATTCGATATGGTTAATCCTTTTACTTAATATAATGTATAGAAAATAAAAGATGAAAACAAATAAATTTTTTGGTAAAGGTTCTTTGAATCCTTTTTTTTGTTTTTATTTTGTTTTTGTGTTTTTGTCATGAACAATGAACTAGAAACAAAAATCCTTTCTTCATCTTTTTTTTTGTTTTACTAAAGTTATGTTGCGCTTTTACAACAATAATAACAACAATAAAAACAAAATAACATCAACGGTTATTCAAAGTATGGGTTTAACAAAATTTTTGTGTTCTAGACAAATCAAAGGAATTCTTTGATAGAAAATTTTCAAATTTTTTGTTATCCTTTTTTGCATTTTATTCCTATAAATCCTGATGAATCCTTGTGATTATCTTTTATTTTGTTTTTTTTATTTTTTTTTTGTTTTTTAATTTTTTTTTTTTGGTAATAGCAGTGAAGTAAAAAAAAAATAAAAATTATTTTAAAGAATATTAGCCTGTGCATATACAATTATGTGTGTGTGTGTGTGTGTGTGAAATAAAAAAAAAAAGGTTTTCTCTGACATAAGAATATCGCATGCCACTCTTTACGTCATTGTCTTTCTTTTATTTTTTAACTTTTTTTTTGGTATAAGAAAATTCCACAAGACAGAAGAAAAAAAAAAAAATAGAAAACTTTAAAGTAAAAATATAAAAAGGATATTTTGGAAAAAATTTCAAGGAAGAAAAACAAATTTTTGGGTTGCTCATTTTTTTTAGCTTTTTATTTTTTTTTCTTGTTTTTGTTGTAGGTGAATTCTTCGGTTGCGGAATGTTATGTGTAACCACAAGAATTCAAAATTTGCCCCTTAAGGGTTTATTCTTTTGTTTTAATAAGAAAAATAAAAATGGTATGAGTATGAAATTTACCTGTGATTCAGTGAATAATAATAGATATATAAACTTTTATTGAAAACTAGTAGTTACGTTGAACATCAAAGTTTATATTTGGATATTTTGAAGAATTGGAAGTGTATAAAATTATGTGTAATAATTTCTGTATGACCGAACGAATATAAAATGTAGAGTTGAGTATAATAAATTATAATTAGAAATTTTAAGGACGAAAAATATATCTTTTGGAAAATATTTCAATGTTACATATACACACTTATGTATATCTATATGTTTTTGAAATATTTTATATTGATGGGAATTTCCTTTTTGTATTTTATAAGTTAGAAATTTGGATCAAATAATTTAATTATTTTTTATTTATTTATTAAAATAAATAATTAACAAAATAAATTTACATATTTTATTATAGTTAGGAAAACTGCTTGCAGCAAAGACCTTTCGATTTATTGTACAGGTTATTATGTTTCTATTTTTTAATCAAAAATAGGACATAGAAATATTTCTACAATATTTCAGATATCAAAATTAGCTTGTTTGAGTTTACGAAGCTGAATTAATTTCGTACTATAAAAATATATTTGAAAACAATTTATATTAAAATATTATTTTTGTTTGTATTTTGTATATAAATACAAAAGTTCGAAGCCGAAATATTTCTACAATATTTCAGGTATTAATATTAGCTTGTTTGAGCTTATGAAGCTAAATAATTAATTTTGTACTATAAAAATAATATTGATAAATACATAAGTACGAAGCAGAAATATTTCTACAATATTTCAGGTATAAAAATTAGCTTGTTTGAGCTTATCATGAATGAGCTGAATTAATTTTGTACTATAAAAATATATTTGAAAACAATTTATATTAAAATATTATTTTTGTTTTATTTTTTTTTATTAAATAATAACTATCATTTGTCAAAATAATGAATATCTAATACAATATTTACGTATGTAATGTAGATGTAATTATAATAATTCAATGACATAAATTCTGAAACAATTTTGATTTTATTATAGATAATAAAAAAAAAAATTTTTAATTCCGTATTGAACAAACAATAATTTTTTAATTTAATATTATTTAAAATTCAAGGGACTATAATGTAACTAGAATATGAAAATACAAAATTTGTAAAATATAATAATAAAACTAACAAAAAAAAATAATTCAAAAATCTATAAAAGATATTTTATTGTAAGAATCTGAAGCTACTACTAACATCAATGATAAAACCAAAGTATCTTATTATATTTATATGTATAATAAATATACAGGGTGATATTGTTTGACCAACATTTTAATTTAAATATTGTTTTTTATTACATATTGTCTTTTGGTATGTACTGTAAATATACTTTATCAAAAATATATGTTTTAGATATTTTTTTCAGTGTAAAAATTATTAGCATCAAATGGAACGAAAATGTACATCTAATTGATGAACAATTCATCATTTTTAAGCCCATCGGTCGGAGTTCTTGAACCCATCAGGATTCTTCAATATAATGAATATGAGTTCATTAAATGTCATTATGTCATTGTCAAATGTCATCAAACGTCATTCTGTCAATGTCAAATGTCATTCTGTCAATGTCAAGTGTCATCAAATGTCATTCTGTCAATGTCAAATGACATCAAATGTCATTCTGTCAATGTCAAATGTCATCAAATGTCATTCCGTCAATGCCAAATGTCATCAAATGTCATTCTGTCAATGCCAAATGTCATCAAATGTCATTTTGTCAATGTCAAATGTCATCAAATGTCATTCCGTCAATGTCATCAAATGTCATTCTGGTAATGTCAAATGTCATCAAATGTCATTCTGTCAATGTCAAATGTCATCAAATGTCATTCAGTCAATGTCAAATGTCATCCCTGCAATTGCATTGATTTTTACCCATTTTTCCAAGTAAGTTTATTTGTAACAGTGATAATGAAAAGTATAAATTACAAAAACCAAAAATTTAATACATAAAAAGAATAAATAAAAATAAAAAAATAAAAAGTAAATAAAAATAAGATAAAAATAATAAAAGTTATATGACCCACGTATCATAATGTAAAGGGCTCAAAAACGAGTTGTATATATTCATATGTACATATTAATAAATAAATAAATAGATATAATAAAATAATAGATTGATTATATCTTTTACTGGTGCGTTCTTTTTTTAAGTCATATGAGCCCTATGGTTAGTTTTTGTACAAGTGATTTTAAATAATCTTCCAATTTTCGTAGATAGTTTCGGCTAAATATGACGATTTTTTGCTGACAATCAGAATTTTTAAATCTCTATGATATCTAAAATAATCCAAAATAGTAAATTAAAAACTATTTGTTTCATATCACATGGCACATATGAATAATCATTGTCCAAATAAACACATGTAAGCCTATTTATTAACTATCATGAATTTTAAAAATAAAACAAAATAAATATCTTCGAAATTGTAGCAAATATAAGCCGAAAATCCATAACGTATAGATGGTAAAAAATTTCTATATCAGATTTTCAATACATTTTCCATAATCCATTGTCCATTCATATTTAGACTCGGCTATATTTTACAGGTTAACAACAACAAAGTACTCAGGTATTTGGACTAAAAGTATTACAGTATCTATATTATTAAACTGTGTAACATTTTTGCTATTTATCACTCACCTTGTACATACTTATATACCCACCAACTCTATATAATATAATAACATATTTTATAGTTTATGTCAAAACATATACAGAAAATATTCAATTTTTTTTCTGTTGTTAATAACAATACAAGGATTTCATATTGCAAAACGATAAGTAAACAAGAGCGCGGATATATACCGTTAAGTACTTTATTAAACCGTTATTTATTTTTTTTATTTTCTATTTTATATTTTTTAAGATGCCTTTTATTATTATTTTTTTTTTATTTTCTGTTATTGTACTTTTATTGACAGAAGAGCAAAAAAAAAAAAAAACAGTAATGCAAAAGGATAACAAGAAATAATATTTAAACCATATCTATTATTTTATCATCAAGTCAAAGGAAAATACAACAAAGAAAAAAAAAACAAAAATACAAAAATGAAAATTAAAAATTTTCTTTGAAATTTTTTTAAACAATTTTTAAAAAAAAAAAAATACATTTTTCTCGTCTAAGATATGCTATTGTTGTTATTGTTTTTGTTATTTATTGTTGTTGTTCTATTTTCTCCGCTTCCAATGTTTTAAGATTTCAAAACGTAAGAAATCCTTAAGCAACAAATTGTTTATATTATTATGAAGGTGTATAGTATTAAATTTTTATCACTGTTACGATACTATTATGTAAGTTAGGGATGTCCCTGGTAGTTTTTATCATGACGAATTTCATTGATTTACCAATATTGCTCGTGTGTAAGTCATATTTCGATTTTCGAATTTTTTAAAAGTTTACAATTTGTTTTTAAGAATTTACCAAACAGATTTGGTTTTTTAAGAATTTGGAATTTGTGAGGAAATTAGTAAAAACTATAGAAAAATGTTTTAGAAGCAAATTAGTGTAGTGTAGGAATCACAAAAATACATAAATAATATTTTATAATTGCTAAAGCAACTGGAGGTTATTTTTTAATTCGGCTCATTTGAGCCAAAGAGTTTCATTATAATAACAAAATCAAATTTCTTTTATATATCATACTCGTTATACTATTTTGAGTTTTTAAATAAGTGTCATAAAGTTGATGGAGTCTTTAATATTAGTATTGGTCAAAGTATAATGTAAACAAAAATTTTGAAATTGATCATTTATGTCAGTGATAAACTACGGTATATTTATTTTTAAATATTTAACTAATGAATTTAATAATATCAAGTCTTAAACACCCTAAATTAATTTATAAAAAAAAAAATTTATTCAAATTTAGAGCTATAACAAGAATTATTGATTTAAATCATTAACTAAAGAAATTATTTGACTGTTAAGATAAATTATTATTTAAAAGTTTAATTACAAATTCCAAATTACAAACTAAAGATTGCATAATACAAATTATAAATTACAAAATACAAATTAAGATTTCGAAATTCCAAAATACAAATTTCAAATTATAAAATACAAAATTTCAAATTACAAATTACGAAATAAAAATTACAAATTACAAAGTAAAAATTATAAAATACAAATTAAAAATTCCAAATTATTAATTACAAATAACAATACAAATAACTAGTTATAAATTACAAATAGTAAAAATTACAAATATAATAATTACAAATTACAAAATACAAATTGCCAAATACAAAATAGAATTACAAAATACAAATTACTAAATAAAATTTATAAATTTCAAATTACAAATTTAAAATTACAAATTACAATACAAATTACAGTGTAAATTACAAATAGTACAAATTACAAAGACCAAAATTACAAATTATAAAATACAAAATGCAAAATATAAAATACAATTATCAGTTCAAAATTGCAAAGTAAAATTGTCAAATTTAAAAATTCAATAATAAAAATTAAAAATTAAAAATTAAAAATTAAAAATTAAAAATTAAAAATTCAAAATTCAAAATTCAAAATTCAAAATTCAAAATTCAAAATTCAAAATTCAAAATTCAAAATTCAAAATTAAAAATTAAAAATTAAAAATTAAAAATTAAAAATTAAAAATTAAAACTTAAAAATTAAAAATTAAAAATTAAAAATTAAAAATTAAAAATTAAAAATTAAAAATTAAAAATTAAAAATTAAAAATTAAAAATTAAAAATTAAAAATTAAAAATTAAAAATTAAAAATTAAAAATGAAAAATTAAAAATTAAAAATTAAAAATTAAAAATTAAAAATTAAAAATTAAAAATTAAAAATTAAAAATTAAAAATTAAAAATTAAAAATTAAAAATTAAAAATTAAAAATTAAATTATTAATTATTGAAATATTAGTAAAAATTAAAAATTAACTTTAATTTACTTAATGTAAGACACAGTGACCGTTTTATTGTTCTGATCATCATTACACCTCAAATATCCTTCTGATGATTTCCAAAGGACATATTTTTAATTAAGTAAGAAAATGTTTGTGGAGATAAATTGAACTATACCTACCCCTAAATTTATTTATAATTAGTCACCCAACATACTTTAAATATTTCCAAACAATTTTCATTTAAAATTAAAAAAATAATATTATCTACCAGGGAAATATTTTATTCCACCCCCTTCCCCCATTATTTATTTGAAATACGATTCAAGAAATATGTCCATAATTTCCCTATTTTATTATTAAACATTTAACAAAAAGCAAAAAAAGTATTTATTAATTTTATTGTCGCTATAGCTTACAATTTCAATGCTTCAATAACTGACAGATAATCTGGATTCATCAAAGAAGAACAAGCGAAAAATTATTATTTGAAGTTTTCTTACAAGAATATTGACATCAGGACTAATTTTTATTTTTTATTTTATAGTATTCCTTTTCAACCAATATATTATTATCTGGATAATAATAATAATAATAATAATAAAAAACAACAACGTGATAAAAGAACTTCAAAGAAGAAAAAAAACAAAAAAAACAAAATAAAAAATAATTTTTTTTCGAAACCAATATTTGCTTAAATATTGCCTTAAGGAGTTTAACTTATTTTTTAAGGATATATATTAATAAGGATATAATCAGGATGTAAACATGATTGAATTTTTGCTGTTGTTGTTGTTTTTTTGTTCGTTTTTCAAGTGTTAAAGGTAAAAGACGCGAAATTAAAATTTTAATAAAAGAATGGTTAAAATTTGATTTTTAATCAAAATGTTCTTATAATAAATTGTTTGTTAAATAGTTTGGATGTGTATGGGTGTGTATAGTTATCAATTTAAAAAGTTTTGATTTTGACATGCTATTATTTTATTTTTTGATGAGTAAATTTTTGAAAGGCCTGTCTTTGAAAATATATTATTTTTTTGTTAATTATATAGGCATGATTTGATAGCAGGATACTTCTACAAGGGTTCAGGGGGTTGAATATACTTCAATCAATATATTTTAATGTAATTTCAGTTATATACTTGGAATTGAATTTTTTTAATTTAAAATAGTGCGGGATATTTTTTTAGATTTGATAGTATTTTTATAATTTTTTTTATTTATTTCTAATTCAAAAGAAGTTAATAAAGCTCGTGGCTTACAACTATAACTGATTTACAAAATTACACACATTCTAATATAACTAGGTACCAAAAATAGATACCATGGATTTTGAGCATTTGGAAAGATGTAAAAATTTGTGATTTGAAGCTTTAAATCTGACATATTATTTTGATAGATTTGTGAAATTTTAAGGTGACATTAGCAGCTTCTAATAGGCTGTCAACTTAACAATTATCTTGGTTAAGATTCGGTGACATCGTAAATGTCTTAAAAAAAAGCTTCAACCTAATACAATATGACAAAAACTAAGTTGTCAATTTTATTCGTAAAATAAGTTGACAACATTGTGTAAAACGAGCTTTCTGAGACATGGTGTTTGAATTCATTTGTGATCAAACAAATTGAACATACAGTTTTAGTTCAGTTTACAATTTTTGTAAACCCAAATACCTTTCAAACCGGTCGTGGAGACATCGTCAACAACAATTGTGATCAAATGTGCTCTTGTGAGCTTTTATATACATTTAAGATCATGTGGGCATTGTATTCAACTTTGTGTTGAGACATTTACGATGTCAAGGATTTTTATGTTATATTTTTGCTAAAATTAAAATAATAGTCTGGATCCAGATAACTGTTTAAATTTTAATGTCATATTTTAGTTAAAATCAAAATAATTAGACCATTTTGATATTATATGGCTTTATTCCATCATTTCTATTTGAAATTTATTGGATAATATTCATAAGTATGTTCAAAATATTTTTATTAGCCAATTTTGGATTTAAAATTGGTTGTGCTTAGTAGAATTCAACAGAATAAGTTTGGTCTATTCAACAGAGGTTGGTCACACAGTCAATGCTTTTCTTGATTGGCAATCCGCAGTGTCAAAATTCTCTGGTATCCACATTATTGAGATTTTACTTATTTTTGCTAGGGTTTTATGCACCCATTATGAAGTCTCATATTAACACTGATTTGCTGATGTATGAATTAAAAAGCTAGTATTTATACTTGGACTATATTTGTCAAGAATAAAATTTTATTTTCGAATCTATTTATTTTTATGAGTAATCTGGCTTTTGAAATTGTTGAATAATTTTGAACTTAATTATTCTATAATTCATAATTCTATAAATTTATAATTAAATTTATTTTTATCTATAGTTATAATAATAAGCTTAGTACATATATAGTATAGTTTAAATTTTGGTCGATTTTTATAACTCACTGATGTATCAATAACATCTTGTAATCCAAAATGAATTTTTTTATGTAAGTCTGTATGGCTATCTGTATGTCTGTCTGTCTGTCTGTCTGTCTATCTGTCTGTCTGTCTGTTTGTGTCTGTCTGCCTGTCTGTATGGATTTGTATTTCTCTGTTTGTTTGCCTGTCTAGTTGTCTGCCTGTCTGTCTATTTGCGTGTCTGTCTGTTTCTCTGTTTGTCTGTCTGTCTGCCTGTCTGTTTGTCATGCGCACATGGACAATAATATGTTTCACTTCTTAGAGTTGGAAATCCAAATAATTTATATCTTTACTCTCTAAATAATAAAACCAAAAATGTTGTATACCAACAAGCGTTTCTACAGTAAATTGAAATAATAATGAAAAAACAATAAAAATAATTATTTAACAACATTTTATAAATAATTATTTGTATTTAAAAATTAAATTTCATAAAAAAATAATTAAATAAAAAAAATGTATAAAATATAATATATTCCAATATTATATATATAATTTTCTGCGTTTATCTGGATGTTTATAAGTTCGACGGAATACTCCAACACATATAAAAAATTGCTATATATATACAAATTGTTACATCATGTAATTGTCATAAGCATAGTATCTGTTTTTGTTGCTTATATATGCCATCTGTCATTTGTCATCTGTCATTTAGTCATCTGTCATCTGTTATCTGTGTCATTTGCCCATCATTTCATAATGATTGTCATGCATTCAAGTGTCATTAAGATGGTGCCATAGAACTTTTTACTTTGATTATGTCTTAATTAATTTCATTTTACAATTTAAATTTTACAGTAGAACTGCTGCTATGATTGTAAAAATATAAAATTATTGTAAGTTTATATTATATAGTTAGATTTTGTTTTGATTAAAAATATTATTTGAATTTAGTATTTCTATATTAATTTAAATTGAAATTATCTTTTTGATTAACTTATACTATAATTAATTGAATACAATAGAATGTCTACGAATATTGATTATTTAGAATTATTGAGGTATTAGGATAATATATATGTTTAAATTTCCAATGATGGCAAATAAGATGTCGTTAAAATGATCGAGTAAATGACCCTTAGGGAATATAAAATTTTGCACCTTACTACAAATATTCTGTTTATATGGTAATTAAAAGCATTCTAATAATTCTAATAAATATCTGTCTGTCTGTCTATCTGTGTATGTTTGCCCGTCTATATGGCTTTGTATCTGTCTGTTTGTCTGTCTGTCTATTTGCGTGTCTGTCTGTCTCTGTGTTTGTTTGTCTGCCTGCCTGTCTGTCTATCATGGGCATAAGGGCAATAATATGTTTCTATAAATTTATATATATTTACTCTCTAAATAATAAAACCAGAAATATTGTATACCAACAAGCGTTACTACAGTAAATTTAAATAATAATGAAAAAACAATAGAAATAATTATTTAAGAACATTTTATAAATACGTGTATTTAAAAATTTTATTTCTTTTATTTTAAAAAATGTATACAATATAATGTATTCCAATATTAATTTATAGTTTTTAAAAATAAAATGAATGAATAAGATTAAATTTATGTCTTAGAAAAATTATTTTACATTAGATATTTTTATTATTAGGGGTCTTTGGGTCACCAACGCGAGTCGGTATAGCTTGTAAATTATAAAATCAACCAATGTAGGAATTAGGAAAATAATTTCTAATAAATTTATAATTAAATTTATTTTTATTTATAGTTATAATAAACTAAGCTTAGTATGTAGAGTATAGTTTAAATTTTAGTCGATTTTTATAACTCACAGATGTTATTCATATACACATCTTTTAATAGATTATAAAATCAAGCAAAGTAAAAATTCAATGTTGTAAAGGCTGTTGAACACTATAAATACTTTCGGATGAGTTCAAGTAGGGTTACAATAAACAAAACCACTGTAATTATCTGTAATAATAATTATTGATATAAATAACATACGATAAGTAATTAATAATTGTAGAAACAATGTTGATATAACTCTATATTGTCTATGTATCATTGTAAATAAATAAATCGAATTTGTCCTTTTCATTTATTAAAATGTCAAATCTTATATATATAAATTTTAATAATTTTTAATAAATTTATAATTAAATTTATTTCTATCTAGTTAAAATAAAATTAAAGTCAAATAGAAAAGCTTATTTTTTGCTCATAACTTGATATTTTTTTGCAATTATTGAGTCCATAAACAAATACAAAAAAAAGTTAATGACTTAAGCTTAAACTAAGCTAAACTATATATTATAGAAAATCTTTAAGACTAACATAAACATCTTCTTCGGTCTGTTAAGCATTAGATTTGTCTATGATTGTGAACTCCATTAATTTATTTTATACCAAATTTTCTGTATACTTATATACAAACTTCACTTCTTATTCCACTATTATGACATCTTATTGAATTTAAATAAAATTTATTTTTAAGGTTTAAGAACCTCACACTTGAAAATTTTTATGACAGTTTTTTATACTTCTAAAAACCTGAAATTAAGTTCACCTTGCAGTACTCATCGTTTTGTCTTAAATTGTTTTTATTTTTTTTGTATTTTGAATATTTTCTTTTCATATACTTTTATGTCAGTGTCATTTAAAAAATTTTTATTTTATTTTTTGTTTTTCTGTTTTTTTGATTCTTCCTTACCATCATTATTATCTTCACAATAAAATAAATGAGACTTTGTTGTATGTTGGTTTTTCCAGAACATTAAAATACAATGCAGTAATAAAATTAAAAAAGAGAAAAAGTAAAAATCATAATAATAAAAAAAAAGATAGAAAAAAGAACAGTCAAAAAATAAAAATTAAAATAAAAAATAAGGAATGCCATTCATATCCTGCTATCCTGTATAAGGATATTGTTCTTAAATTTCCAGTATGAATTCAGTAAATATCAGAGTTAGAGTAATGATGGTGTTTCTGCTTGAATATATTTATTTATTTATTTAAATATTTTTATTTATATTTAGTATTGGTGTGTATGTATGTGTTATTCGAATAATATGTAATACTAATACAAATAAAGTAGATATGATGGTATATAATCTTAAAAAAATATATTTTTTCAAAATTTCAAGAATTCTATAAAAAAAAAAATTTAAGAGAAATAAAAAGTCAGAGTAGGTTATGATGGGGTTAAAAGTGTATTTTTAATTTTTATTTTTTTTTGTTTTTTATTATTGTAAAATATTTGTATATATATAATAGATATGTGTATGGAGCAAAGTTAAAAGAAAATATTTTTGTAAAAAAATATAAATTTCAAGCAATGGTATTTTTGGAAAATACATCATCATAATCATCTCTCCTATTGTTAGTCGTGGGGGCATACAGGACACAATTAACTTCCTTCACTGGAATCGATTTAGCCAACGAATTCTTCATAAGCTTTAGAATGATTAAAAGAAATATAAATATATATATATATAGTTATGTAATAGATCTAATATAGATGATGTCTGTAATCTATGATAGGCGCTGTCAGAAGATGTCATTAAAGACTTGTTAACCTTAATTTTAAACCAACACTCATAAATTGAATTAAAATTAAAATTTGAACCCAAAATCTTGCATCGGTATTCAAATATACAACTGAATAATCAATATACAGTGATTAGGGGTGCCTGTTGGTTAATTTTAATTTAAATAAAAACTGAATTTAAACTTTTTAAAAGATCAGGGATTATAATGGGTTGGTATAAAATGATAATCAGAAAGCAGGAAACATTCATTTTTTTAAATTAGAATGATTTAGTAAAAAAGCATATACCGGGTGTGCCAGAGCATGTGTATCAGCTTTTTAAGAGGAAAAGGGACCGTTATTTTAAGCATTTAAAAAAACTTTATTAGCTAAAACGAGGGTGCTCCATCGTTTGGTGGTATTTTCAAATTCCGGGAAGTACCGCAAAAGGGTTTTTTAGACCCGAAAATTGACGAAATTGGCCGAAATCGAAATTTTCAAATAGGAAGAGGTACTTTTTTATGCAAATCTGGATGCTACGATTAAAAATAAGAATTTTATGTTTAATAAATTGTTTTTTGTTTTCTCAGTATTTCACTTTAAAATTAAAAAAAAAAAAAAAACAAAAATCCACTATATTTTCATTTGGTACACTAAAATTGATAACAATCATTTTTATAAATAAATTTATTTTTCATGTTAGCATATTTTTTATCTTAGTTTTGGATTCCTACAAAGTTAAAAATAAAAAAAAAAACAAAGAAAAACCAAAAAAAATTATTTACTTTACAGAAGTTTCTTATTTTGTGACCTAATTTGCATAAAAAAGTACCCCTTCCCATTTGAAAATCTCGATTTCGGCCAATTTCGGCGATTTTTGGTCTTAAAAAAGCGATTTTCGGTCTTTCCCGGAAGTTGAAAATACCACCAACCGAAAGAGCACCCTCGATTTAGATAATTATTTTGTTTTGTTTTTAATTCCCAAAATAATTACTCATTTCCCTCTTAAAAAACTGATACGCATGCTCTAACACACCCGGTACATGCTTTTTTAATAAATCATTCTAATGTTAAAAATTTTCATTAAAAAATTAATGTTTCCTGCTTTGAGTTGATCATTCTATACCAGCCCATTACAATCCCTGATCTTTTAAAAACTTTAAATTCGGTTTTTACTGAAAATAAAATTAACCAACAGGGACCCCTAGTCAGTGTATATTGTGATTATTCACTTGTTTAATTTAGAATATATTATCAAATATATTTTTATTTTAGAGCTAAAATTTTGAACAAAAAATCTTGTATTGGTATTCAAATTAATATGTATAAACATATTTAATATAATCTAAGCTAGAATAGAAAATGCAGTGACGGTGAGCATCCATAACAATATTCTGCTTCCAAAACAATGATTGCGAAAATAATTTTCCCATTTTAATTATTATAAATTAATTTTTCTCATAATATACAAATAAATAATTTCTTTATTAATCTAATGATAAATTTGAATATATATATATATTATATACATATTATTTTATATACGTATTCAACAACAATAAAATACAAAAAAATTAAATTAAAATCAAAAGTCAAAAATCTCAAAATCGAAATTATATAAAGGTACTGGTAGATATATATGTATATATATGAGACTAAGAAATAAATGAATAATTTCGAAATCGAATAAATACACTAACAATATTAAAATTAAATAATAACAACAAAAAAAAAAAAGCTAAAAAGGAAATGCAGAAATAAAAACAAAATAAAATTTTAAATTTGGGAGTTTTTCTTTATTCTTCTTACCTTATTTCTATTAAAAATAAATTTATCTATATATCTATATCTATATATATAAATAAATAAATACAATTATATAAATATAGATTATAAAAATATAAAATAAAAAAATAAAATTTATGAAAGAATTAGTGATGGCGCATTCAGTTCTCTGCTATATTAAGTCTATTCTATATGTATACCAACAACAACTACTTATATGTATATTTTAATGTATTTGTTTTATTAACAAAAACAATAACAATAAAAATCCATTTTTAATCCTTTAGCATATTTTTCTACATTTGCAAATTTAAGAATAAAAAAAACAAAATTAAAATACAATAAAATTACCAAAACAAAAAAAAAAAACAGGAGTTACAATAATAATTATAGAGGTGTGCATTGCCCACCCTCTCTTTAATTTTTTAATTTTTGTTTTATTTTTTGTTTTGTTCAAAAATAGTAGAGAAAATTGACTGTAAAAGGCTTAGAAAGAATTTCCGAGTAGTGAATGAATTGAATAAAACAATGACAGTAGCAGTTATGGTTTTCTATTTTTTCTTATGGTCGATGGAGTTGAACAAAAACAACAATATAGCTAGCAATATAGCAATATTGGTATGATAAATTTTTCTATTCAGACTACTTCACTTTGCACACAGTGTTACTATATTTTATATAAAAATAAACTTCTTGGTTTTGGTTTTAATTTTTCTTCTTCTTATGTGCAAATAGAAATGAAACATTTTTTTTTTGTAAAAAAAAAAAAATAATAATAATAAGAAAAAAAAAATAGTAAAAGTTAGGTGGAGGCAATTTAATGCTTCGATGACAGTAAATTACATAAAATTTCATTCAGACAATTATCAACGTATGGCTGCAAGAAAAACCAAGTGAAAAATTAAAAGAATAAAAATAAAAAAAAAAAAACAAAATACTTGATAATAAAAATCATGGTTGGCAAAAATAAAATTAAGAATTTTTCTTAAGACACTACACACTAAGGGTAAATGTAATAATGTACTTGTGTATTATATTATATAGGTATATATTATAGTATAGAAAGTGATGAAAGAAAAAAAAAAACGGAAGTGAATCCTTAAAGACACTATGTATTATTATACTATAGTATACATATGTGTAGTATGTTGGTGTTACGGGGATTTCGATAGATGTTAGAATTATGCACATTCACCGGTGATTGCAGTGTATAATCACCATCAATATTGATGAGTAGAATAAATATATGATAAACTGATTTAATTATTCTGTATAAGTCTATAATCTATCAGCGATGGCGAGCCTTTTTTGACTGCGTGCCAATAAAAACTATTTTGATAAAATGAAAATACATACGTGGCCGTGTGCCTTATTAAAAAAATATATATACATTTATTTCTATAATTAGCTGACATAATTTTTAATGTGATTTTTGTTGTTGAATAGTTTTCGATAATGCATCAATATAAGGATGATAATTTGACAATTTTAATGAAATACAAATCTTGCCAGATTCGTAGGTAAGTCTGTTTCGTACATCAGATTTTATATGATTCATTATCGAAAATAGGCTTTCACAGTTAATGAAAAAATTGTATGAATAGATAAAGGTAATTTTTTCATCGCATTGTCTCTGGATCGAACACCATGTCTTCAACAACATATTGTCCATGTTTTCGTATTCTTTTTCATTATTTTCTATTTAATCTAATATAACTCTCGAAGTTAAAATAGATGAAGCGGAAATTTCGCATGTCACTCTAAGAGAAATTAAACAAATATGCAGACACAACCTGAGTGTCAAAAAAGCACCAGGTTACGATCTCATCAATGGCCAAATCATGCGGGAACTACCAGATCTAGCTTTGTTAAAGCTACAACATATATTTAATGCATGTTTTAAGTTCACATATGTTCCGAGACAATGGAAAATTGCAGAAGTAATTGTAATACCGAAGCAAGGAAAACCGCCTTCAGAGGTAACATCATATCGACCAATATCGTTGTTACCTATTATATCAAAAATATTTGAGAAACTGCTCCTCAAAAGACTTGCCCCGATTATTGAAGAAAGAGATCTGATCCCGAACCATCAATTTGGATTCAGAAACAAACATTCTACAATTGATTAAGTGCATCGGATCACAAATATAGTGGAAAAAGCGTTCGAAGAAAAAAAAGTCTGCTCAGCAATCTTCTTAGATGTTGCTCAGGCTTTCGACAAAGTGTGGCACCAAGGCCTTGAATTTAAACTACATCGTGATTTACCAAGACAATTCTATGAAATATTAAAATCATATATGAACAATAGATGCTTTCGTGTACGTTATGCCAAAGAATATTCAGAAGTAAAAGAAATATCTGCTGGAGTCCCACAGGGAAGTGTTCTTGGTCCAATACTTTACCTGCTATATACAAGAGATATCCCACAAATTGACAACATTTTTATGGCTACCTTTGCAGACGACACTGCGATTCTTGCAGTTGACGTATCTGTCGAAAACTCCACAGCAAAACTTCAAAATGCAATGAATAAAATAAGATTATGGACCCAACGTTGGCGCATTAAACTTAATGAAAGCAAATCAACTCATATAAATTTTACATACAAAAAGATTGCAACCATTCCTATCTCAATCAATAACAAAATAGTACCATATGCCAATACAGCAAATTATCTGGGAATGACACTCGATGCTAAGCTAAGATAGAAGGAACATATAAGAAAGAAAAAAGAAGAGCTAAACATTAGACTCAAAAAATTTTACTGGTTACTTGGGCGTGGTTCTGAGTTATCAGTACTGAACAAAATATTGATATATAAGCAGATATTAAAACCTGTGTAGACGTACGGTATCCAATTATGGGGCTGTGCAAAGAAAACCAACATTGAAATGTTGCAAAAATTTCAAAATAAAGTGCTCCGTGGTATAGTAAATGCACCATGGTACATACGTAACAAAGATCTCCACCGTGACTTGCGCATTGAAACAGTCACGGAAGAGATCAAGAAACATGCAGTCAAACACGAGCAGAGACTGCAAACTCATGTGAACTCGGAAATGGCAGCAGTTCTTCATATCGACAGCAGTATCCGTCGACTCAAGAGAACGAAATCCCACGAGCTGGTCACGACCTAAAATGGAAAATTCTACGATAATAGTTTCCTTTACGGAAATTTTTATTTCAATAATTTTCCTTTGCGAAAAATCTAAAAAATCTTCCCACGCGGAGCTATTGCTGTGACTATCTCCTTCACGGGAAATATCATAGTGATAAAGTTCCTACACGGTAATTATTATGATGTTAGCGATCCTCCACGGAAACTATCACTATAATAATTTCCTAAAGACGCGACCGAAAATTTACGAAAAAAAAAGTCATTAGTCGATCTTACGTAGATTGGTTATAACGGAAAAAGATAGGTGGGCTTTAGTGGGTTCGATTCCTACACTATCAAGATGCACACGCGACTGGAGCTCTTGATGTCCTTCGGGGATTACCTCCTATCTTTCGCAAAAAAAAAAAAAAAAAAAAAAAAAAAAAAAAAAATTATTTTCTATTTCATGCGTGAATTCTACAAAATTTCTGTTTCCAAGTACAGCTTGATTGGAATTCTGCCAATGGCATTTCTAAACTCTCTAACTTTAGCCATTCTAATTGATCAGTTTTAATAGTTTCCAAATTGAACTTGTCTTGATATTTAATAAAGTTAATTAACAGTTCAAATATTTTGAAATCTTGAAATCTCCTTACAACATTGTCTTGTATGTCATTTATAACTTGGCTATAAAATATTCTATTATTTTCATAGGCTTCATGAATGGAAAATTTTTGAAATAAGATCTTTCAACAAAGGAAAATACTTAAAAGTATTGTTGCCAATATCACATTTAAATATTACTAATTTGGCTTCAAAGCCTTTAATAATAGCGAATATAACCTCAATTGATTTTCCACGGTCTTACATTTTAATATTTAATTCATTTAAATGGTTGCAAATATCCGTTAAAAACATTAATTTTTGAAGTCATTATGAAAAAGTTGAGGAAATTTAGATTTACTATCATTCAGAAACATTATAATTTCATCAAAACATTCTACAAAACATTGTAACACAAAGCCGCGACTAAGCCAGCGTACGTGATTATAGAATAGCAATCTATGTTAATTTGAACCAACTTCTTGTAAAAGCAACTGAAATTGCCTGTTATTGAAAACTCGAACTGCTATAAAATTTATTATTTATGAATCAATACTTAATATATCATCAAATGCTGCCAATCCAGACTTCGTAATTGACCAATACATACACAAATGATATAACGTTGAAATAAAAGCGCAAGAAATCTGTGAAAATTCTTTGTTTAGTTTTTTAAAATATTACAACTATTGAATAGAGTTCAATTTTATTTAAAATTAAAAATGCATTTGGTTTAGTACATTATGTATGAAAAATGAAAGAATGTACATATATGTAATCAAAATTGATTTGCGTGTTACTTTGGACACGCGTGTCATAGGTTCGTCATCCCTCCTATACCTATTTGTCATTATAAATGAATAAATCGAAATTGTCTATTTTATTTATTCAAGTGTACAACCAATAATAAATTTTAATAATTTTTATTATTTAATATCTAGTTTTAATTAATTTAACGTTTAAATTTTGTTCGATTTTTATAACTCACAGATGTATTTAATATCTTTTAAACATATAAAGAAGAATTTTTGTATTTGTTTGTTCCAGAACTCTTACCAAACGCATTAAGTTATTTCAAACAAGTTTTAGAGAAAGACACTGACAATGCCCAGGATTTAACACAGACTATGTTGAATTTCAAAATTCTGCTTCGGGTCTACCTGTCATATAACTTTTGCCATCCATTGACTATATTTCAAAAACCAAAAGTGCTACAGACCTGAAATTTTGTAATTTGATACTATGTATATCGAAAATAACTAAATATGATGTGTTGTACCGTTTTCCAAAATTGGGACCGGCTCTGACAGTTGCCATACAACTTCTAACATCTGTCAAGGATATTTCAAAGACGTTGCAAACCTCAAAATTTGTATTTAGTTATTCTATCGAATATAAATATGTGTTTTACTGTTTTTAAAATTACAGCTGGGTATGTTACCTGTCATGCAACTCCTATTATTCTCCAAGAATATAATCCAAATCCAAATCGAATGAAAATCCAAAGGTGGAACAGACAGTTCTTATCGCGGAAATTATTTTTACCGTCGGAAAAGATTATCAGATTATCCTTTCAGATTCAAAACAAAGAGAACTTCAAGCTTTTTCGGACATTGCCAGATAATTGTGCTAGTAAGTTATAAAAACAATCAAAGAAAAAATTTGGAGCTGTATAGGTAGTAACTATAAATACCTATTAATGCGCTCAAGTGTTATTATGATGAAAGAAACTACTCCTTTACTCAATTTTCATAAAATAGTCATTTTTTATCTTTCGATTTACGAATTAAATTTTTGTTCATATTCATATGAGTGGCTTAATAAATAATTGTTTAGGTATGAAATATATAATAACAACTCAGGTCTATAAAAATGATTTTCTATGCGTAGCCGAAAATGAGTTCAAACATCCATAGACCATTATTGCATCTGATTTTCCATCAAGAGATTAACTTTTAACATTTATCAATTTATTAAATTTACCTAAAGGACGATTGAAAATAATAACTGTTTAATGAGATCAAGCAATAAGCCAGGCCGGGTCGTAACTGGCGTAAAGAAGTAAAACAATGATAACATGGTAATAACATTGCAGTAACTGCAGATAGAAGGCTAGGTTAATTCCGCAAGTAGAAGTTTAGCTTAATCGGAAACGGATATTTTCGGTCCTATCTTTATAAAATGGGCAAAACCAACCATCTAGGATGTATAGACACTGCAGCACAATTTCTTCGAATTCGATTTAGCGGAACCAGAAAAAGATCTTTAATGCAGTAGGAATATTATCATGAAGAAAATATAATTCCTGCAATGCTTGTAAGCAAACAAAAATGGAACGCAATAGCTAAATACATAAAACAGATACTACGCAGGAGGAAACAGCTCAGTTATATTTAGAGGATCCAGAAGAAGAAACATAGAAGAAAATTAAAAAGGGAACAGCCCAGTCAAATTTGAAGTAATGCGGAAGCGGTTCTGGGTTTTTGTTTCACCGTGGGAAAAGGAAGTGATATATTTGGCGAATAATTTGAACAAAATCAAGGGAGTTTCAAGTAGCTTTGTGGACCCTTCATAGCACTTATAAAGCTCTACC
The DNA here is from genome assembly GCA_963942445.1 of Argyra leucocephala. Lineage (NCBI taxonomy): Eukaryota > Metazoa > Arthropoda > Insecta > Diptera > Dolichopodidae > Argyra > Argyra leucocephala. The sequence goes on from OZ012681.1 coordinate 120,909,420, forward strand.
CTTCAATATAATAATAAATATAAGTGCAGACCCCTTATAGCACATATAAAATGTTTTCATTATCTAATTACGAACAGTGATTATAACGGTGTAAATTTATTATATTCACTGACTACTCATAATCACAAATTTATTGAATTCCCCGTAACATTTTGTTTGTATGAATATTTTTCTGTTAAATTTTTCATAATAAATATTTTTATTCTATTCTGGATGATCAAAATTTTCATCAGGAACTTAAAAGTTGAACAAAGAAAGCAGAATTGTATTTACTTGATGTTGCGTAACTTTACTGCGACCAAATTTCAAAAATAACAAAAATAAAATAAAAATAAAGTAAAATTTTTTATCAAATCGTGAATTTTTTTATTTATTCTATTTTTTTTTTGTTTTTATTTTTTTTGTTAATTTTGACAAAAATAGTAAAGGAAATATGGTTGCTATAAGAAACATTTATTGGTTTTTATAGAGTAAAGAGTTAAGAAAAATATACGAGAAATAGAAAAAAGCAAAAAAACAAAGTTAAATGTTTTAAAAGTTTAAAATTTTGTAAATTTGCAAATGATTATTTTTTTTTTTTTTTTGTTTTTTAAAGTTCAGTCAGTAATGATGATGATGACGGTGATAATAATAATAATAATAATAATAATGGGAGTCATTGGTTTTTTGTTTTTCAATGTAAAAAAAAAAAAAATGCATACGAAAAATTTAATTTGTGTATATGACTTGTGCTGTAGTGTGGCACTTTATATGATAATGTAATTTTTTTTAAATTTTAAAATTGCCAGTCAAGAATGAGGTAATCTCTTTGAAGAAAAATAATAAAATTAAATAAAATTTATTTTGATTAAGGGAGTTAAAAATTTGATATAGAAATATAATATAAATTTAATTTTAAATTATTTAATCTAGTTGAAATGTTAAAAAAATATTAATACACACCCTGGATGGCACAGTATAAAGGGTATGTCTTTTAATTAAATACAGATCTTGATTCTGTTCCCGACGAAGAAAAAAAAATGCTTTATGGACTTTCGACTTGCTCCAGCGCCTATTGTCTTTGGTATAAAATAAAGGATAAGATTTTGTTAGTTCAAAATTTTTTTTTCGAGATATCGGGGGTGACCCGAAGATATAATGTTGTTTAATATGTGAAAGTGAACCTTCTACAAATAAGCTTAAGACTTGCAAAACAAATGTATTCAAATGAAGAAACCAAAATGAAATCTCCGTCATAATGACTAAACTGCACATAGGGTAGCACACAGTTATCTCTTTGATGGCCCACACACAAACAAACCTACATGTCGTTGTTTCATAGAATCACTTATCACAAAACACCATATTCTTGAGACTTATTCCTCGTACAACAGTGTTGGAATCAAGTTTGGCATCATAAGGTTGAAAATTCTAAAACTAGAAACAATTGAGGTTGAAGGAAAAATTATTGAATTTTTGCGCAGAATTAAAATTATCGATTAAATGATCAAATATAACACCAGGGAGTGTTTTACTCAAATCCCCCTTTTTCCTTTTGGTGCATGGTGCATGGTGCATGGTGCATGGTGCATGGTGCATGGTGCATGGTGCATGGTGCATGGTGCATGGTGCATGGTGCATGGTGCATGGTGCATGGTGCATGGGGCATGGTGCATGGTGCATGGTGCATGGTGCATGGTGCATGGTGCATGGTGCATGGTGCATGGTGCATGGTGCATGGTGCATGGTGCATGGTGCATGGTGCATGGTGCATGGTGCATGGTGCATGGTGCATGGTGCATGGTGCATGGTGCATGGTGCATGGTGCATGGTGCATGGTGCATGGTGCATGGTGCATGGTGCATGGTGCATGGTGCATGGTGCATGGTGCATGGTGCATGGTGCATGGTGCATGGTGCATGGTGCATGGTGCATGGTGCATGGTGCATGGTGCATGGTGCATGGTGCATGGTGCATGGTGCATGGTGCATGGTGCATGGTGCATGGTGCATGGTGCATGGTGCATGGTGCATGGTGCATGGTGCATGGTGCATGGTGCATGTTAGTAAAATGGATGAAAACAAATTGACGAGACTGATGCTGTGATATTAAAATAGAGGGCCATCAGGATGATCACCTTAAGACATGAATAACCATTTTTCTATCATTGTAGTTTATAGATCCAACGAACTATTAGAAGATTTGAACCCATACTTATTTAATATTATGGGACTATTTCTTTGTTAATTTTTATCGTTTTGAAAATGCTTCACTTGTCATATTATAGACCATATTATAATGCTTGTCATATATGCCATGAATTTAAAAAAAAAAATTTTTAGTATGAGCAATAACAGTTACTGATAATCTCTATACAAACCATTTTTTAATTTATTATTTTTACTTCTTTACAACCTAATGTAAATCTTAATCTAGTCTTAAAATCTAGATTTAAAAAATTCAAACAAAATGATTATTAATTACTTAATTCTCTAATTCAATGCTGGGACCTTAAATTTATTAAGTATAGACAAAAAAAAACTCATTAATAGAAGATTTGAAAATTATATATAAGAAATGCTATTATATAAGGATGTGTTCAAAATGTCCAAATACACAATTAATATAACATATATATATATATATATATATATATATGTATGCATATGAATATATATATATATTTTTAATAAATCATGTAACATATTTTTTTGAAAAATAAAATCGCCATTAAACCCCATTATCGAATCTAAAAATGTAAAAAAAAATGTTTTTTTTTTTTATATTTTCCAAATCAAAAAAAAAATAAAGACTTAAAAGGATCCAAAATAAGGATAATAGCAATAATAATAAGAAAAAAAAAAAATTATATAGAATAGTAGTAAGAAGTATAGATAAGTGGTTTGTTGGAATATGTTTTTTGTATTATAGTGAAAGTGAATCTAAAATAATTATAGAGTCTGAATTTAAAAATAAATCGAATGAAATACTCATTAAGAAAGCAGGAGCGTTTTTATTACCAGTCGTACCAGAAATTTTGTTCATTTTCTATTGCAAATATTTTTATTATTACTTATTAAGGTTTCTTCCAAGCTTATTGCATTATTTTTCACAGTTGGGAAGGTGTTTTTGAACCGAGTATTATTAAGATCTGTAAACTTAATAAATTGGTTGGTTTAAAATTACTGAATCAATTTGTAGAGGTTAAGGGTAAACGCAGACTACTTCTGTTCTGCTACTGCGAGGGCTATTAGCACTAAGCTATGACTTTTAATGATTACAATTAAAATTGTGGCTTGTGTGAAGTGCTGAATAACAATTAAAACAATTTGGCTTTTTTTATATATCAGAAACATTTAGCGAATTTTGTTTTAAATATCAAATGTATTTGTAATTAATAATAGCCCTTTCTTAAGTTGATAAACAGAATATAACATGTTTTTGGATTGTTATATATAACGTATAAATATTTTTACTTATCTGAAATTCATTCCATCTATTTTAGACATTTAAGTACAACTATTGTTCGACTTACGACGGAGATAGGTCTATCGACACTGATCGTAAGGATTTATGTTGTTAAATTTAGCTGTTCATAATTGAATATTTACTTAAATTATACCAAATAAATAAATAAAATTAAAAGTTAATCTTCTTTTTCCGGATTTATTACATAACTACAATCTATTGAGCTGCCTGTTGCAGCAGAACATATCGGTACTATTTTTTGAATAAATCTAATGTTATTGGAGCCGTTCTGCTTTTAATGTTACGGTAAATTTCATAATAATATGCCTTATTTTCTTGGCGACTTACTTTTGAAAACCTGTCTTCGTTTGTAGACATTTGTTCTATTTTTTTGCAAAAGAAATGGTCGGTCGTAAATGTGAATGGTTGTAAAATAAGCCGAAGAAAAAATTGGTCGCAATCCGTCCTAAGTGTGAATAGTTGTAATTTCACCATATTTCTCTCAATTTTACTCAGAGTATTTTACCAATCCATTGTGTGTGATTCTATTTACGTATTGTCAACGTCTGATATTTTTTAACTCGTTTTCCATACATATTGGGAATCATTTTTGTTGGTTTACAAAATTTTATAAATTCATCCCTATGGCTTGATATTAAAATTAGATTTAAGTGTTTTAGAGCAATTGTTGCAGAATTTTCATGTTTTACAAGCAAAAGATATAATCGACTTTACAATTATTCACTCATAGAGTTTTAAGTTAGTATCGAAGTCGATAATCAATTTGTCATATTTATAGGATATTCAGTTGTGAAATAGGTAATTGTTTGTATGGATGTAAAGTATAGTTCTGAGTAAAGCAGAGTGATTTTCATGTTATGAAAGCAAAATAAATAATCGACTTTACAATTATTGAGTTATAGAATGTCAGGTTACTGTCAGTATATATCAATTTGTGTTATATATATAGGATATTCAGTAGTGGAATAGGTAAATGTCTGTATGGTAAAGTATAGTTCTAAATATAGCCATAAGTAGTCTAAAACTGTAGCATGAACGATTGGCTAAGACTGTCACTTACTTTTAAATTAACAAATAAGGTCATTTCAAACGTATAAAACTGTAGTTATTAAACCATGTATAACTACATTTTTTTTGTATAGTATTTATTTGTTGTATTTTATTAAAACACTCTGTACTAATACGACAAAAAAAAGATATTTCTATTAATTAAAAAAAAAAAATCCTTTTAATAAATAATATAAAAATACAAAAATCTAAACCATATAAAAAGAGTGGAGTAGAATTAAACCGAATCTAATTATCTTCTTAAATCATATTGACCTCAAACTAAAAAGGATTTCCATTTTTGTTTTTTTTAGAGTTTTTGATTTTTTCGAAAAAAAATATTCTTTGAACCAAAATCCATTATCGCTTTAATTTTTTTTTCTCTTTTTTTGTCGCATATCGTTTCTGAACATTATACTAAATGTAACTGCGTACATATACATATATAATTTTTAAATATTACATAATATTCATATATGTAACATAAATTAAAGATGTTCTTTTGTAGTCTAATGAAGTAGAATAAGAGAGGGTCATGCAGAAAAAAAAAAAAAAAATCAAGCAAAAGAGACAAAATTAAGTGTTAGAATCGAAGAAAGGACATTAATTATTGCAAAAAAATTTAAGTCCTTTTTATATTAAAAATATGTTTATCCAAAAGTCATTAAAATAAAATATTTCTTGCTAAAAGTCTGCTAAAAGTTTTAGTTTTTATGAATTTGGAAAAATAATGTTAATTATTCTTACTTACTATCTATATGTTAATGTCACCCCCCTCCTATATTTCATTATTTCAAAATATTTATGATTTTTTCTCTTTTTGTTTATTTTTATGTTCATAAATATATATATTTTATATTGATTTCGCAATTAAGAACTGTAATATATGATTTTTGGTATTAATTCTTAAAAGGTTTGTATAAAAATAAAAAAATTGTAGAATAATACATTGTACATATGTTGTTGTAAATACAACATTGTAAGTAGATAATTAAAAATAAATGAATGAAAGAGAAAAGAAAATAATTATGAATTATTATTTATCGAATAGTTATTGAGATAGATTTATCAACAGAGTACGAAATAATATAAAAATAATAAATAATAATCGAATTTTCATTTTCGGAGTTAAATTATAGATTTTTAATGGATCTCTATTATCTTTGGAAAATTGTATGAATACCAGCACATAGACCAGGGTTATAGAAGGTAATTAACCATAGCTGACAAAGAAGTAAAACAAGCAAGTAAAAGACCACTACTAACGATAACAAACATATTTACAGGCAAAACAAGACATACAAAACTTTAATCAGGCAAAAACACAAAAAACATGGGCCAATAAAATTTCATTTAGACCATTACATACAACAGACGTCAAAACTAAAACAATACTAGTGACAAGAACAAGATGATTAGGTATAAAGCTTATCATGGTCTGTATGTGCGGCATCAAAGCTACCCACCGATATCTGCTAGACCATATTACAACGAAAACTTAACAATACAACATACACTACTGGACTGCCAATACACACGTAACAACAAAATGATCACAGAAACACTAATACTAACCAAGATAGTCAAAAACTTAATAAAAAGTTATCAGAATTATTTGGATAGAGTAGAAAAATGTATGTTATCCGTCTGATAGAATTATATAAATGTTACATAACCCTGCATCACCACTTTTTCACTATTGTATTGTTGCAGCACTAATTTTATTATATTAGATATCTCTTAGATGTTGGCACATTTTTGGAAAAACTAAAATTAATATTTTCACCAGTAAATGCTTCCATGCGACACAACATTGAGTACAATTCCCATTTATGACCGTATGTTTTAAATTTTTATCTAAATTTTTTTGACATAAGGGAAAAATTCATCACTTCCAATGCCCATGTTTATACGAGACAGAAATCTGCCGCAGATCTGCTGCAGAAATCTAACATCATGTTCATACGTAAAAAAAAACTGGTAAATTTCTGCAATTGTCGCTGTCAGATTATTGAAATATCAAGATGGCCGCAATCGGAATTATTTTGCAAAGAAATAAATAAATAAATAAATTTGTATTATTATTCTAGTTGCAAATTACGTTGTCAACAACAATTTCCTTATTTTTTTGTGAATAAAAAATAATAAAAATATTTTGACACTGACATATTCCCAGAAAAAAAAAATTTAAACGTCAATCAGATCTAATTTAAAATTTTGGTAGATTTGCTTACCCTTTACCGAAATGTCCCCTCACCTATAAATTTTGCTAGATTTCTACCATTTTTCTACCCGTATAAACATGCATAATAGAATGATGTAAGTGTTACATAAACATGTGGTCACCTCTAGAGATATGGTGATATCTTGTAGGCGGTTGGTTGGCACATGGCAATGAACTACAACTAATATATCCACCAGTAAATGCTCATCCCTTAACCGTTGAATTACTATAATATAATTCATAGCTGACTATACAAATTCGTTCGTAAATAGATCCTAAACAGAGCGTTGAGTTCTATTTCATTGCGGGCATTCATAAGAATTTCATTCTATTTCTTCTTTCTCCGTGTTCTAAAACTAAAACTAACCCTAACCACTTTCCTAACCAACAATTTCGAAAGTATGGCTTGGATAAGTCAATCACGGAAATCTATCGATATTCAATAGAATCAACTTTATAAAAACCAATCAAAAATTTATTTCAAAAAATTTATTTATTTGTGGTATCGCGGAAGTCTATTGAAACAAATAGGCTTGTCAAAAAGATTGTTACATGTAGTACAAAATATTTACTGTCAAAAATATGAATTTTTCAAGTTTGAAATATTTGGAAAATACAATAACAACTTGCCTTCACCTATTTATCATAAAGTTTTAGTTGGATTGGAGAACTTATGCTATATAGTTATGTACACTATCAAATGATTTTGACTATCGAATTAATTTGAGTTGATAGCTGATATAATACTGAACACCGATAGTTAGTAGTTTAGTTACTAATTCTGAAGTTCGATAGTTTTTAGTTGTGTGTTGTGGTGACAGAAACAAATTTTTTGCAACCACTTTTTCTAATTTCTTTACAATTTGATCCAAAAGCCTTTTAATACCAAAACGTTTTCTTAAAATAAAAAACAACATATCTTATAAAATATATAAAATAAAAATAAATTAAAAATTAATTATTCTCCATTTTAAAAATCGCCACCAAAGTCGTATCAAGAAAATATTGTCGACTTTAAAAGTCTATTAATGTTTTTTTTATACGGTAGGCTCGTGAAAATCTTCAGAAAGCACAATAAGCCCCGTAGCTCTTGACATTGCGTGTGTGCTTCTTAACTACTAAACCAAACCCAATCCTATATTGCGATCTTTTCTTGGCTTTATTTTAATTTTGAATTTAGACTACATCCAGCGATGTCTATCTAATTTGTCCTTTGACATATTATTGCTAACTCAAAAGGTTTTACTCCTTTGAGTCGTCTGGCTAGACTTCTATTGTCCCGCAACTGGACTATCTCAACATTTCCATGGTACTAGAGCCATTTTTCGTGACTTATTGCTAAATTCATGGATTTCTCTACATTATACATTATTATTTTATTATATTTTTATTTTATGACAGTTTTTGATTTTTATTATTTTTAATTATTATCGATTTATTTTTTTTTTTTTTTTTTTTTTGTTATAATTTATTTTTTTATTTTTTTTTTTTTTACATTTAACAGTAAGAATAAGGTTTAATTATTTTTTCGATTTTTTCCTACAAATTCTACTTGCAAATCTCTATATGTATAGGTAATAGCTTCTGATGAACCAGAGAGCATTCACAAAGTTTCTTAGGACTTTATTCTGGAACCTGTGAATAATAGTCTATTATGGGAAACATTTGCTACCCAATAGACTTACCGCGATTACGCTAATTAGACTTTTTTCTATTGCAGAAATCAGCAATGAACTTTTTTATATTGTAGCAAATGGGCTGGTGACTAAATCCACAAACTGAAATCCACAAAAAAAAAAAATAACAAAAAAAATATTAATTTAACTAAGACAGAATTACCAAACTGTATTAAAAGAAATATATTCCAGCCCTTTTCTGGAAATAAATATAAAAATTGATTCCATTCATATTTATTAATATTCTGGAAGAGGGCAATATAATTTTTTTTTAGGCTGGTAACCTTTTCCTCCTTATTTCGACAATTTTTGTGTTTTTCGATCGTTCTTTGTGTATTTTTTTTTTGTGGCAAAAATCATTATGGATTTTGTTTTTTGTGGATTTACTCACCAACTCATAGCGAATAGCAATAGACTCTTTTCTATTGTAGAAAAAATTCTATCACACACAAACTTTCGTGATTGACCCCTATAAAAGTAGCTTTAAACTTAAGTTTGAACTACTTTTATTTAAACAAATAAAAAAAAATTAATATGCCGAACAGAGAGAATTTTTTTACGAGTAAGATTATACCGGGTGTCTCAAAGCATGAGTATCAGTAAAAAAAGAGTTATTATCTAAATCGAGGGTGCTCTATCGATTGGTGATATTTTCAACTTCTGGAAAGGACCAGAAAAGGGTTTTTTAAGCCCAAAAATCGCCGAAATTGCCTGAAATCGAGATTTTTAAATGGGACAGGGTATTTTTTTTTGCAATTTCTCCTTAAAATTAATAAAAATAAAACAAAAATCCACCATATTTTCTTTGGTAAACTGAAATTAATAAAAATCATATATATAAATAAATTTGATTTTTATGTTATCATATTTTTTATATCAGCTTTGGGTTCGTACAAAGTTTAAATTAAAAAAAAAAAAGAAAAAAAACAAAAAAAAGAACAATAAAAATATAAAAAAAAAAAAAAATTTACTTCCCAAAAGTTTCTTACTTTTCGACGTAGAATCCCAATTTGCATAAAAATGTATCTATTCTCATATGAAAATCTCTATTTCGGCCAATTTCGGCGATTTTTGGGCTTAAAAAACTTTTTTCGGTCTTTCTCGGAAGTTAAAAAAAAAAAATATACTTAACAAAAGTTTCTCATTTTTTGACGTCGAATCCCACTTTGCATAAAAATGTATCTATTCTTATTTGAAAATTTTGATTTCGGCCAATTTCGGCGATTTTTGGGCTTAAAAAGCTCTTTTTCGGTCTTTCTCGGAAGCTAAAAAAAAAAATATAATTAACAAAAGTTTCTCATTTTTTGACGTAGAATCCCACTTTGCATAAAAATGTATCTATTCTTATTTGAAAATCTCGATTTTGTCCAATTTCGGCGATTTTTGGGCTTAAAAAACTTTTTTCGGTCTTTCTCGGAAGTTAAAAAAAAAAAATATACTTAACAAAAGTTTCTAATTTTTTGACGTCGAATCCCAATTTGCATAAAAATGTATCTATTCTTATTTGAAAATCTTGATTTCGGCTAATTTCGGCGATTTTTGGGCTTAAAAAGCTCTTTTTCGGTCTTTCTCGGAAGTTAAAAAAAAAAAAATTTACTTAACAAAAGTTTCTCATTTTTTGACGTCGAATTCCACTTTGCATAAAAATGTATCTATTCTTATTTGAAAATTTTGATTTCGGCCAATTTCGGCGATTTTTGGGCTTAAAAAACTTTTTTCCGGTCTTTCCCGAAAGTTTAAAATATCACCAATCGATAGATTTGTTAATTCTAAAATAACGGCTCCTTCCCCACTTAAAAAGCTGTTACGCATACTCTGGAACAGCCAGTATAGAGATGGGTATCACCAATCGATAGATTTGTTAATTCTAAAATAACGGCTCCTTCCCCACTTAAAAAGCTGTTACGCATACTCTGGAACAGCCAGTATAGAGATGGGTATTAATGCTGGTTAAGTTAAGAGGTGTTCGATTTTTCTTTCATACTATACCAGTGTTCATAAATTATTTTGCGATTTGCAAAAATTACCCTAACAAAAAAAAAAAGACAAAAAAACACATTTTCTACAGTTATTTCAAGTGTTTACATATTTTTAAATTAATTAAAACTTTTACTTTTCAATTATCACCATCACCATGTTATTAATTCATAATACACTACAATAATAATAATAATAATCTTCTCTCTTCTCAATATAGTGTTCTTTAGTGAATTATTTGACTGAAATTTTATTTTTTTCTTATTCTTTGAATTAATATTGTATATATATTATATATACATATATTATACATAATATTATTATATAATAGAAAACCTATTTAACAAAAAAAAAAAATAATAATAAAAAGAAATGTTACAATTTTCATTATATTTCATAATATTATATTATAATATTATTATTTTAATGATTGTTCAGCCATTTTGTTTCTCTATATTATTATTATTTTGCAATAATTATTATTATTGTGCAATTTTTATTTTATTTTAGCACTTTTAATTTGAATTTTGCGCTTGTTTTTATTTTTTTACAATTTAATTTTAATGTTGAAATTCTTATGTTTTCATTTTTATTTATAAATCAAAAATAACGTATGTATTAATGCAAAAACAAAACAAAAAAAAAAAATAAATAAATAAATAAAAAAATGAGACCTATAATATTAAAATCAAAGAAAAATCAAGAGGTTTTTTCATTCCTCATGCATATAATATAATATATCGTGAGACCCAGGTACCTATATATACATTATAATTCAGGTGGAGTATAATATGTATTTAAAGGCTGTATATATATATGGTGGTGGTGCTGGTACCACATGTGTATATTATGCGATGTGAAAAATAGACATATTTTATTGTGAAGAAAAATATCAAATGGAAAATATGTTTTTCATTGAGATTTCGACAACATGATTTTTCGAGTGGAGTAAAGACTTGTTCTTTATATTTATATATATACATATGTATTATGTATATATATATATTTAATTTTAGCTTTTTTCTGTTATTTTTTGATAATCATAGTATGATGAAAATCCCGGAAAAATGTCTAACCATGAAGAAAAATTTTATTACGCAAGAAAAATTTTTATGCTTTAATAAATTAATAAATGTTTGTTGCTGTTGTTATTTTTGTTGTTGTTGTAGTTATCGTCATCATCATCGCTCTTTTTGTTTTGTGTTTATTTTTCAAATGTTTTTTTTTTGATTATATATGGTGCAGCCTAATTAAGGGTACTTAATACTAATATGCACATATATAATATATTATAAAAATCAAATGTATACATATATGCATGTATATATATATATATACATTATATAAAGATTAAAAACAAAAATGTACACTTTAATAACACTTTGAAAGGATATATATTTGTATTTGAAAAGAGCACAGGAAATATAGAAAAAAAGGATATGACACAGAGTTTATAATATTTTCTGTTTTTACCACTTAAAAAAAACTGATGTATATCAACTTCAAAAATTTGAATTTAAAAGTAAAAATGAAAAAAAAAAAAAACAAGAAGAAAAACAAAAATTAAATTTTACTAATACAATTGTCCTATATGTGTTAGTTTTTTCTTTGTATTATTTATTTATATTTACAAAACCTTATATTAAACTTTGTAAATATATTTTTATTATTATTATTTGTTTTTTTTTCTACAATTTATTTGCTATAACAAAACTTAAGTGGTAGTTTTTCATTGAGAATAATTTTTTTTTTTTTTTTAAATTATTTTCTATAATTTTTGAAAAAAAAAAATGAAATTTTTACAATAATTATTCAAGTGGGCTTTTAATTTTGTGTTTTTAAATATACAAAGAGAGAGAAAAAAAAATTTACTTTTACAGTAGAGTTACCTAACTACATATTATTATTATTTTGTCCTTAAAACATATAAATTTAATAATGTTGGGTGTATGTTCAACAGTTACTGTGTGTAATTTAAATTATTATATGGAATTTTGAATTCCAATCAGGATATTTACAGGATGTGATTTTTTATTTTTATTGCAATTTTGTAAATTTTTTATTTTATAATTAAAATTTTAAATATGTAATTTTGTAATTAAATTTGGTAAATTTATTCGGTATGAAGGCCATGTCATTTGCCAAATAAGAGCTTAATTTTTTTTTTTAATAATCACAAAAAAAAAAAAATGTACTTTGTATTGGGTAGATTAAAATTTTAATAATTAAATTTACAAGACTTGAACAAAATAACAGACTAGATAACAACACCGGCATATATTTAGCAGAGCTATTTGAAATTTATAAAGCAGTGCAACACATCAGTAACAAAAAATAGGATTAAAAGAAAATATAAGCATTCTGCTGACTATGAGCTGACTATGAATACCTCTAACCCTAGTGGTAATACGAATCAAAGAATTGGTTCAAGAGAGTAGCAGCAAACTTGTATTGCTATTAACAACATGGACATGTAGATATTTTTGGAAATGAAAGAGTGAACAAATTGGCAAAAGATGTAACATTTGAAGAACACGATAATTAACACAGAGTTTATTACATGGAGTATACAGGAGCAGCTATTTAAAGCTTTATGAAACAAATAAAACCAAAACTGGGGAAATGTGCCCGATTCGAACAAATTGAAGCGGACTAAATTTTCCATGGAATAAATTAAGTAAATAAAATAATATAGAATAAATCAGCTGGAAAATTTCAATCGTTTTGTAGTGTAATTTTATAGTTCTATAAGTATGGGTTTGATAAACCCTATTGTGGTGATAAGTTCTTCTGCCGAACTGAACTGAATTAAGTAAACCGTCTGAATGTTTCTATTACAGATGGAATGCTTAGATCGGTTCTACGTGAAGTATCCTAAATGCCACCGTTTAGATCTGATCGTATTCTGTCATTTCTAACAAATAGGGAGGGGGAGGGGGGTGCATTTACATATTTGAATTAATTTTAGTACCCCAAATACCTCAAGATCGCATGTCCAAACTGGTTTTAATATGGCTTTCTATATCATCTACTTACTTACCTAGTTGACCACATACCATGTAGGTCCTGGGCCTGACTCATCAATGTCCTCGATTTTTGTCGGTTTTATTTGAGCAATACATATAACCCCAAACACCCAGAAGTAATAAGAATCGAAGAATTGGTTCGAGGGAGTAGAAACAAATTTGTATTCCTATTAACAACATGGGCATGTAGGTATATCTGAGAATGAAAGAGTGGACAAATTGGAAAAAGATGTAACACTTGAAGGACACGGTAATGAAGAAAAGCTTATTACATGGAGTATACAGAAGTTATTTTAAGTTTTATGGAATAAATAAAACCAAAACAGGGGAAATGCGCCCGATTCGAACAAGTTGAAGGGGATTAAATTGTCCATTAATAATTGGAATAGTATGTAACAAATCAGTAGGAAAATTTCAATCGTTCTCACGAGACGCATATACAGTATAAATATTATAAATATTCTGGAAAATGGAATTTCCTGATTTAAATCTAAAATACATAATTAAAATTATCATCTGTTAATAATATCATTCTCATTCATCTGTTCTTAATCATCTGTAATTAATAACATATCATCTGTTTATAATATTTTTAATTTCAAATGGTAAAAAGTTTATGATTTCGGCTTTATTTCATTTTTAGGGCTTCCAATCCCGGACATAAATTCCGATCCCGGGATTTCAAGATTGCATTTTACAAATCCCGGGATCCCGGGATTGATCCCGGTATTGAGTTCCTCTGCTGAAAAAAATAACATAAAGTAGAAAATAATAAAAACTTGCAGTTTTTTTTTAATTCAGTATAAAATTAATCTTTTTATTTAAATTACTAATAACATATATTTTTTTTTTTTTTTTTTCTCCTATTACTCCGCGTGGTAGCATAGGGCTTCGATAGTGAACCTCCATTCCTCTCTGTTGAGTACTACTTCCTTAATATCGTCCCAGGTATAATTGTTGACTGTTAATTCTTGATCGATTGTGCGTCTCCATGTGTTGTATGGTCTGCCGGGTCTCCTTTGTCCTTGTGGATTCCACTCTAGAGCTCTTCTTGCTATATCACTTTCTGATTTCCTTAGTGTATGACCTATCCATTTCCATTTTTTCCTATTTATCTGTCTGTTGATAGGTTCTTCTCCAGTTATCATCCATAAATCTTCGTTGCTAATTCTTGCCGGCCAGAATATTCTGCATATAATTCTCAAGCACTTGTTGATGAATACTTGTAGCTTCTGTTTGATTCTGACCGAAGTGAGCCATGTTTCACTGCCATATATTAATGTTGACTTAACACATGCTCTGAATATTGTTAGCTTTGTTGTTCTCGATATTTGGTTGCTCCGCCATATCTTCATTAGGCTCCCAAATGTTCTTCTTGCCTTATTTATACGGCTGTTGACATCTTCTGTTGCACCTCCTCTTGATGTTATAATGCACCCCAGGTAGTTGAATTCTTCTACGTATTCTATCTGTTGTCCACTCACTGTTATTGGCTCACTGTAACTATTGTTTGTCCTCATTGCTTTGGTTTTCTCGATATTTAATTCCAGTCCCGATTTCTTTGCTTCTTCCTGTAATCTGTTGACTTTGTTCTGTAGGTCCCTTTGATTTTTTGATATGATTTTTTGATATAATAACATATATAGTAACTATTAAATTCATATATTAAGAAATTCATATTAAAATTCTTAATTAAGTATTTTTTTGTTGTTGGAAGTGGCATCTGAGGAAACAGAGCTCGTCTAGAACCTTATCGCCCAAAGAATTTCGTAATTTATTACAAAATAAACCTGCAGAAGAAAAGGTTCTTTCTGACTCGATGCTGGTTGGTTTTGAAGACTAACGATTCGCATCGATGTGGTATCACTTGTGGACGTGACATGCCATCATTTATTAATTTCTTCTACTGTAGTTAACGGTTGTACAGAAATAACTTCAGCAATTTCCTCCTGCACAGAAACATCTTGAAATTCATCAACTTCTATTGTAGAACATGCTGTTATGGAAGTTGCATTCAATCTTTCAAGAAGATCTGCAATTAAATTACGGCACTTAGTCGGTGTTGGTACTATAATGAATTCTTTGTCGAAGTGAAAGATTCCATTCAAGCCATTATGTAGATAATACAAAAGTCCTCTCAAATCCGTACGACGTTGCTTCAATCGAATAGGCTGTAAACAGTTTTTGACTAATAATATGATCCGCATCTTCCAGTTTCTTCAACGTAAAGCTAATAGCGATATCGGCCGTAATAAGGTGAGAGCCCATCTAGTGCAGTTAAACGTGACCGTGTTGCAGGAAGCGATTTTTGCTTATGCTCCAAAGCAGGAAAAAAATTAGTTAATGTTGTAGTTTTTTTCTTCGGAAGTTCACCTGATGTACTTGCGACATCAGAATCGTTTTTATTCTTTAGTTGGATTTTGTGTATCGAAAATAAGTGAGTGTGTAGACCTATTGTCGTTCCAACACCAATTTTTAAAATTTTTTTGCAATCGCTCACCTTACACGTTGCAGTCTCACCTTTTTCATCGCGTAGGAAATGTTTCCATACTGCTGAATCACTTCCTGTGAAATATTCTTTGTAGACAGCCATTTTAATAAAGCCCTAAATATAAAATAATATTAATTAAAAATACCGCATACAACTAACATCATTTTTTCAATATACTTACTTACAGGGTATTGCAATGCAATTTAGAAATACGATAATACGATTAATTTAGAAATAGTAAACAATATTTTAATTTAACACTGAAGAAAGCACTGTAAATATAAAATATTAATTCAAAAAATATTAATCATATCGCATTACCTTTTCAATATAATATTTACTAATTATAATTGCACAAAGAATACAAAACTATATTTTATTTTAAATACTATTTTCACTTTGTTAATTCGACTACTTTAACTTTATGTTCACAAATTCTCATACTATTTGACAAAACTACGTTAAGTATGTGAATCCCGGGATTTCTATAACATAATCCCGGGATTGTAAAAAACTTCAATATCCCGGGATTTCGGGATCCCGGGATCCCGGGATTGGAAGCCCTCAAACATGGTATTGAAATAAAGCCAAAAAGTATATAAACTGTTTTTTAATTTTATTTATTTTTAATTTTGACTTTATTTCAACACCCATATAAAATAAAGTTAGAAAATGTCATTTGGTTTTATTTCTTTCTACTTCAGGTAACAGTTTTATAAACTATACAATCTTTATTTGATGATACGGTTGGTATGAATTTACATGCAAACTGTGCGGTAAGTACGGTAGGTAACGAACGGTAGGAAATATGAACGGTATCTATGTCCTCAGACCAAAAACAAAACTAGTATATATAAGATATTTAATATATAAGATTAATAAATAAGATAAGATAAATAAGATTAATATATATATATATATATATATATTGTATACTCCTCCTTTTACTTATCTACACAAAATTATAAATTAATTATTTTACTTGGGTTTACAATAAATTACGAAACTTCGTTTAAGTCAGCAATTCTAATTATGTTATCACTGAAAAATGATAAGAAAATGGTTACAAATACTAGAAAAGCGCGTAATATACTATAATAATAATATAGTACTATATAGTCTTTGCTATATTACTCGATATACAGGGTGTTATTACTTCATCATGGTATTACTTATACGTACGATAATAATTTTATAATTTAAGCTGCACATAAATATACAGCCAAAATTTAGGACCCTTTTCCGGGTAGGATGTGAGCCATTTTTTTTGTGTTTTGACAGCCTTTAGGTTATTATAGTACAATCTTATAACATATTTGAATAAATTATAGCTAGATTGAAAATGTGCTTAAAAAGGTAGACAGGTGGGGGCTTACAGACACCAATATTTCTGCTCCCCAATATTTTTATTTTATACCACTAAATCGTTTTAGCCTTTACACCCTTCTTATATCATCTATTTAGCGTCTCGATCGCCTTTACATTACTATGTTGAATTAATATGTTTTTGTGTTTGATAGCATGAGGATAGCATGAGGGAATTATTTTAAAATTTAAAAAAAAAATTATTGATTAAATCGAGCGTGCTCTATCGATTGGTGAAATTTTCAACTTCCGGGAAGGACCACAAATCGGGTTTTTAACACCAAAAATCACCGAAATTGGCCGAAATCGAGATCTTCAAATGGGAAGGGGTACTTTTTAGAATCCGCATTTGCATAAAAAAGTACCCTTTCCAATTTTAAAATCTCGATTTCCGCCAAATTCGGCAATTTTTTTTCTTAAAAAACCAATTTGCTGTCCTTCCCGGAAGTTGAAAATATCACCAATAGAGCGGTAGAGCACCCTTCTCGATTTAGTCAATAATTTTTTATTTAAATTTTGAAATAACGGTTCCTTCCACTCATAAAAAGCTGATACGCATCCATTGTAATGAGAAAATGTAGTTTTGTAAGTAATTTTGTAGTCTTATAAGTACGGGTTTGATAAATTCTATTGTGGAAATAAGCCATTCTGTCCAACTGAATTGAACTGAGTAAACCGTCTGACTGTTTCTTTTACAGATGAAAGGTTCTACGTCAAGTCTCCTAAATGTCAATGTAGAGCCGTTTAGATCGGGGGAGAGGGGGATCATTTACAATAATCGTAACACTTTTGAATAAAAACGTTAAGCTCTATTATATTTGAATTAATTGCAGTACCCCGTATAGCTCAAGACAGCATGTCCAACCGTGGTTTTAATATGGCTTTCAATATCATCATACTTACTTACTTATGTGGCCAACATACCATGTAAGTCCTGGGCCTGACTTATCAACATCCTCCACTTTTGTCGGTCAAGGGAATCCGTTCTCTCCAGTTAAAGATGGTAAATTGTTTTAAATCCACCGATACTTCGTGTCTGCAATGAAGGTTTGATCTGCCTCGACGTCTTGTATCTTCGGGTTTGTATTTGAAGATTCTCTTGGCTACAGCATTTTCGTTCATCCGCTCTAGGTCATTATACAATTTATAGAGTTCGGCATTATACGTTCTCTTCCAGACCTGATCGTCTGATTTGTATGTATTTTTTTGAATTATGACAATTGTTTGTTCTATTGAATAATATAAGTCCTCCATGTAAGTCGGTGGTGTAAATTCATTCCCAAGTAAACTTCACTGATTTGACCTGTGACAGTAGTTTATCGTTTAATTTTACTGCAGGACGATATACAAAAGTTATGTACACCGATTTTGATGTGCTTGCCTTTATTTTTCATTTCTTTAGCCAATTTTCAATATTTAAACGATTTTATTGCAATCTATTAGAAGCTGTCAGTGGGCTTTTATGGGATGCCAGAATAGCAGTATAAACCGCAAAAGTAGGTATATAGTCGCCATCATATTTGGTGATGAAATTATTATATATGTGCAAAAATTTAATATTAAAGGTCCATACTGTATACCAATATTGGGATGTTGATGAACCGATAGAGATTTGTTCCTGGATAAATATTTCAAACTTATTAAAATGAAATCCTAAATAATCTTAAAAATGTAATATGATTTTCGTTTGATGTGACATTTCAAATACTTCTACTGGAAAATCATTAAATATACCTTGAAACATTGTATATAACATTTATTATTGTTTTTTTTAAATCATAAAAATAATAGTTATTCCCATGAATACTAGAAAAATATAACTGTATTTCTACATTCTTCAATCCAACTTAAAGCTTCAATTTTAAAAAATTTAATCTGTGTACCTTCCGCTATCATTTAATAACAGTTTTTCTGCTATTTTATAATGCTTGAGGAATGTAGTGTCCCTTAAAGCTCGTTCTACTGTACTTAAAGATACAACACCAACATTGAAGCCTTGGTTTTTGATTTTATTGGCTGAATTAACTTTTTTTTAAAGCTGAACGATCAATTGAACTTAGCATAGTTCTCGTAACACGTTCAATATTACTTTCTGGACTTGTTAAATATGTCTTAACAACACTTTGAATTATGTTTATTGTTTTTACAGTTAAACAATCCAAAAAGCCGTTAAATTTCAGTACTTGAATATTGTGGTTAAAATCACTTTAAAATTATGTTAAAACCTACATACAAATTATATCATATAATTGTCATTAATTATTTCAACAGTTGTAAATTGATATAATTTAATAAAACTAACGGTATATTTTTTCTGGACATTTTGATAATCTAACTCTTATCAAAATCGGTTTAACCTGCAAAAACATAATGTATATATTGTGTGTTTGTACTTAAAAAAGTTGTTAAAGGGAAATTTACTCTAAATAACTGTTGCGGACTGCATTTAACACAATAAATTGTATAACTGTATAATTAACTTAGAGGTTTGACCATCAAACTGTCAAAAAAAAATTTTTTTTTTGACAAGTAGAATTAATTTTAGATAGGACTGACTACTTGTTGCAACTTCAATTGTAAATCCAAAATTATTTAATCATAAAATTACATCAAATACCATTTATATTGTTATAAACAAAATATTTAAAATAAATAAAAAATTATTTTATAATTTAAATTTGATATTTTTAAAAATTTATTTTAAAAATTAGCTAGTTATTAATTTTCCAGTTTTAACTTTCAAAACATAAAACAAAAAATTTATTCATATATTTTTTCAGTGAAGATAAATCTAAAAATTATTCTGCACCTACTTCTTGAATTACTCCATCTTCTTATCGTATGCAATAAATGAAACAAAAGAAAAAAAAAAAAAACATTTTAGAAAAAAATCTGCATAAATTTATCTATAGATAGTTGTGTAGATAGTGTAGCAAGCATATAATTATGCTATAACAAATTGTATTGTCCTTTAGCATATTTTTTTGTTCTTGTTTTTATTTTTCTTTATTTTCTATATTTTAAATCCTAGAATAACTATTCAGTATTTCAAATAAATTATTAGTTAACATTGATGCGTACATTAAAAATCTAAGAAAATGAAAAGAAAAATTAATGACTAAAAATTGTAAATATTTTGTGTTTAAACAGAGTGTTTCAATATAGTATAGCCTGATGTTATGCAGTATATAACGGTTCTAGACCACACATCGTAATATTGTGGATAAAATGAATGAGAAAGTAAAAATTAATTGTAATATTTAAATAAAAATATGAAGTGAGAAATCATTTATGAAATATACAGTATTATCTTTAACACCAGTACTGACTGTACCAGACTGTAGAAATATCATTATTGTCATTAATTATCATTATTGATTCTGTAAAAACATCTGTAAAAAAAAAATAAAAAAAAATGTTCAACATAAATAAATAATAATTTATAGCTTAATTTAACACGAAAGAAAATTTAATTTTATCTCTATTTTGTGGTCTGAAGAGGAGGAAATCAATGAGACCTAACACGGATCAATGTTAATTTAAAATGTTTGTTGCCCAGGACCCTTAATAGCTAAATTAAATGATTTAATTGGAGTTTTAATAACTAAATATAAATCATTATCCGCAAAGCAGATTTTTAATCTACTTTTTTTGTGCATTAAAGGGTTAATAAAATTAGTAAAATTAATATTAGTAATTCATTATCATCTGTTGGCTCTACAATTCCTTTATTTCGGTACAGCGGACGGAATCAATAAAGCTTTTAAAATAACATCAATCATAATTCAAAATGTTAGTTCTCTGGGACTCTTAATAACTAAATGCAACGATTGAAATCCCAATAATTAAACGAAACGATGTTAAAAAGAAAATTTTACAAATATCATCCGTTGTGCATAACTGTGTTAATAAACTAAAGAAAATTAATATAAATAGTTATTGATTTAAAAGCTTAGATTGAGTCTATAAAAAACTCGTTATAATTTTCCTCCGTTCTGATTTAACTTGGACAATACTGTTCTACCTTCGTTAACTTCGACAATCTTTCGACATTTATTATCTACTTTGTCCAGCAATATTTATAGTTAAATTATTTAAATCTCTAATCTAATATTTTTTTTTCTTTACACAGTAAATTGTTTTGAAGGCGGCTTTAAGAAACATTTGCAATTTAAAAACGCTTCATATTTTATTGATTTTATGATGTTTTGATATATTTGTCTATAAATGATTTATTTGATAGATAAGCATACAAATTAGTAACTTTTTTTGAATCGGTAATTTTTGCGGTAATATTTTTGAACCGAATGAGTCTATAAAAAACTCGTTATAATTTTCCTCCATTCAGATTTATCTTGGACAGTAATGTTCTACCTTCGTTAACTTAATTTTTTTCACATTTATTATCTACTTTGTCCAGCAATATTATTATAGTTAAATTATTTAAATCTCTAATCTAATCTTTTATTTTTTGCTTTACACAGTAAACATTTATTTCAACTGGAAGCTGTGTCCATTGGTCAATTAGAAGCATTTCGAGGTGGCATAATTCGGGTATTTTTAATTGTCTTGATGACTTTAAAAGCCAATTTTAATTTTAAAAATATTCATATTTAATTGATTTTATGATGTTTTGCCATTTTCTTCTTTATTATTAAATATAGTTTTCTAATATGGGTTTAAAACTTGGATATATTTTTCTATAAATGTTATATTTGATAGATGGGCATACAAATTAGCAGAGATGCAAACCAAAAAAATTTTTTGTCTGGTTCGGTTTTTGTTTAAGGTTCATTTTAATTTTTGGTTTTTGTTTTTGGTTCTAAAAATTTAAAAATTTGGTTTTGGTTTGGTTTTGGTTCAATAAATATTTGTATTTATGGTTTTCGGTTCGGTTCGGTGTTGGTTCAATTTTGTTAAAAATAAAATTATTTATATACATTACAGATTACATATACTTTATACGATCTTCTTAAGATTTCGCATTAGATTTTCGGGGTGACTGCTTTTCATAACAAAACTACACTCGTTACATTTGCTGGTATTTGTTTCTATCTGAAAACAAAATTTTTCAAATACTGGGTTTTTGTTATTTTTTTGTCTGGCCATTTTCTTTGGGGTAACGTTGAGAAAAAAAAACAAGAAATTACTCACATTCACATCACAACAGTCACAACTTCAAAATTCAAAGACCGTTATTAATTCGTGTGTTGAAAAAAACGTAAATCAAATGTCAATATTTGACTTTTTTCGTATTGAATTTGACTTTTTTTTTCGTTCCTTATAAACAAATTTTATCTTCATGACTTTCGATTTCGACTATCAGTTTTTTTTTATTAGTTATGTTAAAATTTAAAATGTTAAAAAATAGATTAAAACATGAACCAAACCGTAAACCACTATATATTTTGTTGGTTTGTAGTTAGGTTTTAGAATTATTTTAAGAAATGGTTCGGTTTTGGTTTGGTTCGCCCAATTCATTATAAGAGTGGTTTGGTTTTGGTTATGGTTGAAAAATATCAATGGTTCAGTGATTTTTTGGTTCGGTTAAAAAACCGGTTTGCATCTCTGCAAATTAGTAATTTTTTTGAATCGGTAATTTTTGCGGTAATATTTTTGAACCGGTAATTTTTGCGGTAATATTTCTGAACCGGTAATTTTTGCGGTAATTATTTAAAAACGATTTACAACATTGAAATACAGAATTGGTGTTTATAGTTTCATTCCATAATTTTCGTATGCCAATAATTTCTGAAACACCCAGTTACGAACACGCATATAAATTTATATAACATATGAATTCAAAATAAATATTTTAGTCAATTAAGATACATCAAAATAAAACAAGAATCATTTATTATTTTTAGTATAAGTATACAATAAATTGATACAAATTATTCCCTTAAAACAAGCCGATTCGATATTTTGAACCACCATCATTGCAAGAAAAGTCTATTCCAAATACATTTATATACCAGTATACTGTATTTAAATACCTATCTATATACAGAATGTTCTAATTAGTTAAAAAAAATAGTTCAAATGAATATTTTAAAGATATATAACAATCTATAGATCGTATTAAATGTATCTTATAGATATATAGATATAAATAATATTAAAACTTAATAATTTAATTTTTTTTAGTTGAATTTTCTGACAGTTCTTCAAAAACTGCGAATGAATCGATGATGTCTTTAGGTATTAGTACAAGGTATCCAATGATTATTTTTTTTTTACATGATGAGATATTTTTATTTTTTATTGTTATTTTAAGGTAATGTTTTAGGTCGGTAATATTTGTTATTTTTTAAAAATATTTTTCCGAATATTAAAAAGATATCACGGAAATAATTAATATTTGTTTCTCATACAAAAAAAACACAAAAAAAAATCAACTGCCCAACATTTTTTTTTATATTTTCTGTATTTCGTAACATCCCATCATTGAATGTATTAAAATGATGTTGAATATAGTGATGTTGTGAAGAGAACACACATCTCTTTAAAATTGTATCTTTTTTTTTTTTTTTTTTTTTTTTAGAAAAATAAGGAATCACAATATATTTTATTCGTTCAATAATAATTTACCTCAATTTAATATATTTTTTTTTTGTTTTTAAATCGCCTTGTCATTAGCGGAACCAAATATTATGATGATTCCTAATAAATAAAAGGGGAGTAATGAGAAGGGAGGGTGGAGGGGAGAACATACATATTTTAATGGATACAAATATTCATATACATTTATATAAATATACAAACCTATATTTTATATGTGTATAGATATTTTATTGAAAAAATCTTCAGATATTTTTTCTTCGAAAAAAAAAAAAAACAAGATACTGCCGCCAAGTTAATCTCTTTACCAATAAAACAAAATTAAAAGAATAAAAAACAAAAAATATGGATATGGATGAAAAAAAAAATATGAAATATAGTATGTATGTATGTATGTATGTGTACAGATATTAAAGGAATAAAAATCTAAATGATGGATACAAAACCTGATTGATGAATATCAATTTATCAAAAGCGGATGCAACTTTAGTTCCAATATAATATCTATAGATATACATATAAATTTGATATATGAATACAAATATATATAAACAGCCTATATTTTATTGCTGCACGCAATATGTTTTTATATTTTTTATAAAATTTTTGTTATTGTTATTCTTGTTCTATATACATATATATGTTTACATATATATAATGTATAAAAATCGGTTTTATTGGTCTTCATGATTGCAATGATGATTTGTTATTTATATGAAATTCTTTTCATCATTAAAATAAAATATATCTACATAAAACAAAAAAAAAAAAAAAAAAAAAACAATTTAGTGAAGATGTCTGAAATATGAAAATTTTTATTTGCTAAAACAACAAAAAACAAAATCAAAACAAGCCTTCAAGGATTATGGGTTGAAACGTTTTTTTTTTGCAAATTTTCGTTCAAATTCATTAAATGATTTTTTTTTTTTTTTTTTTAGAAATTATATTAAAAGTATAAAATATTTAATAGATGCCTATAAGAAATTTTGAATTTATTATTTATAATGTATGTTGTTATGTGGGTATGTGTAATTTGAGATACTTAAATGAAACATAAAACATTGATTTGTTAAACAATGTGGTATCTAAATATACATTTTTTTTATTCGAATGGGATTACATTCCACGTTATTTGAATTAACCAAGAAATTATTGTTATGTTGTAATGCGGTATTTACAAGTACAATACATTTTTACATAAGATTTGGTGTTTACTATAGAGTATGGTGCTTGGTCATATGCCTTAAGTGTAATCCGCTTGATTCAGTCAATTGACCTCAATGAATCTAAGTGTGTTGGCTTAAGCCGGTATTTATTATAACCTACATAAGCGTGGTCAAAAATATGGTACTAATACTTATATCAGATGCTGTTGGTCGTGTTATAACTGGCTGTGGTGTTTGTTATTCCGCTGAGTACAATGTATTGCTTTGTTTATAAAATTACAGTAAACAATTATTTCAACTGGCCCATTGGTCAATTAGAAGCATTTCGAGGTGGCATAATTCAAACAGACAAATAAATATATTTTTTTGTAATTTTTTTTGGATCGGTAATTTTTGCGGTAATATTTTTGTACCGGTAATTTTTTGCGGTAATATTTCTGAACCGGTAATTTTTTGCGGTAATTATTTAAAAAAGATTTACAATATTGAAACATAGAATTGGTGTGAAAATTCTCTTTTCACTAATACCTTTATATACCAGTATACTGTATTTAAATATCTATCTATATACAGAATGTTCTAATTAGTTAAAAAATAGTTCAAATGCATATTTTAAAGATATATAACAGTCTATATATCGTATTAAATGAATCTTATAGATATATACGTGGATATATGCATATGTGGTAAATAATATGGTACTAGTATTTATATCAGATGCTGTTGGTGATGCTATAACTGGCTGTGGTGCTTGTAATTCAGGTGAATATAATGTATTGCTTTGTTTATAAAATTTTGGACCATTTTAACAAGCGGTTGTAATTAATACTTCATTCAATTAAATAATCAACTTTTTTATAAAAGTCTTACTAAATATTTCGTTATGAATTGTTTTTTATCATTTCAATTTGTCGTGGACATTATATTTTTTATTGATTTATCTTAAACATCAACCTAATACGTAGTAATAATTATTTAAAACAAAATTAAATTTAAATTGTGGTTGCAGCAATAAAATAAATTAAAATTTCTGTATGTTTGACTTAAACACACTGGGTAAAATTTTTTAATTGAAAATTAAATAAAATTTGAAAAATTATTTGATTTTGCCACGTCTCTTTTTAAATATCAATCATTCAAAAGAATAATTATGAATATCGGTTGTGAAATGGTTCAAAAATTTGGTCTCTACAACCGAATTTAATTTCAATCGTCAAAACATTCATAGTTGTTTAATCCTGGCTAAGACTCACATGTCCCACGAGAAATGGATTAGAGATTATATTGAGTCAGATATTGTTGAAGCAAATTGTTACTAAGTGGAGAAATCAGCATCCAGTCAAGACTGTTAGTAAGAGTTAAAATAAAATAGCAAACATGAAATTAGTAGAATGTTGAAAATAGAAAAAAATTAAACTAAAATACAAAAAAAAGTAGAAAAAGAATAAATATGAAATGCAACAACTATTTATACCAGCTATATAGAATGAAGTTAGCAGAATGTTGCAAATAGAAAAAAATTAAACTAAAATACAAAAAGAAAGTAGAAAAAGAATAAATATCAAATGCAAAGAACTATTTATACCAGCTATATCGCATAAAGTTAGTAGAATGTTAAAAATAGAAAAAAATTAATCTAAAATACAAAACGAAAGTAGAAAAAGAATAAATATCAAATGCAAAGAACTATTTTTACCAGCTGTATAGGTTGAAGTTAGCAAAATGTTAAAAATAGAAAAAAAATAATCTAAAATACAAAACGAAAGTAGAAAAAGAATAAATATGAAATGCAAATAACTATTTATACCAGCTATATAGAATGAAGTTAGTAGAATGTTAAAAATACAAAAAATTAAATTAAAATACAA
Organism: Argyra leucocephala; assembly: GCA_963942445.1. Taxonomy (NCBI): domain Eukaryota; kingdom Metazoa; phylum Arthropoda; class Insecta; order Diptera; family Dolichopodidae; genus Argyra; species Argyra leucocephala. Next base: position 120,936,289 of record OZ012681.1, read on the forward strand.
AAAGAAAGTAGAACAAGAATAAAAAATTAATGTAAAATACAAAAAGAAAGTAGAAAAAGAATAAATATCAAATACAACAACTATTTATACCAGCTATATCGCATAAAGTTAGTAGAATGTTAAAAATAGAAAAAAATTAATCTAAAATACAAAACGAAAGTAGAAAAAGAATAAATATCAAATGCAAAGAACTATTTTTACCAGCTGTATAGGTTGAAGTTAGCAAAATGTTAAAAATAGAAAAAAAATAATCTAAAATACAAAACGAAAGTAGAAAAAGAATAAATATGAAATGCAAAGAACTATTTATACCAGCTATATAGAATGAAGTTAGTAGAATGTTAAAAATACAAAAAATTAAATTAAAATACAAAAAGAAAGTAGAACAAGAATAAAAAATTAATGTAAAATACAAAAAGAAAGTAGAAAAAGAATAAATATCAAATACAACAACTATTTATACCAGCTATATCGCATAAAGTTAGTAGAATGTTAAAAATAGAAAAAAATTAATCTAAAATACAAAACGAAAGTAGAAAAAGAATAAATATCAAATGCAAAGAACTATTTTTACCAGCTGTATAGGTTAAGGTTAGCAAAATGTTAAAAATAGAAAAAAAATAATCTAAAATACAAAACGAAAGTAGAAAAAGAATAAATATGAAATGCAAAGAACTATTTATACCAGCTATATAGAATGAAGTTAGTAGAATGTTAAAAATACAAAAAATTAAATTAAAATACAAAAAGAAAGTAGAACAAGAATAAAAAATTAATGTAAAATACAAAAAGAAAGTAGAAAAAGAATAAATATCAAATACAACAACTATTTATACCAGCTATATAGAATGAAGTTAGCAGAATGTTGAAAATAGAAAAAAATTAAACTAAAATACAAAAAGAAAGTAGAAAAAGAATAAATATCAAATGCAAAGAACTATTTATACCAGCTATATCGCATAAAGTTAGTAGAATGTTAAAAATAGAAAAAAATTATTCTAAAATACAAAACGAAAGTAGAAAAAGAATAAATATCAAATGCAAAGAACTATTTTTACCAGCTATATAGAATGAAGTTAGCAGAATGTTAAAAATAGAAAAAAATTAAATTAAAATACAAAAAGAAAGTAGAAAAAGAATAAATATCAAATGCAAAGAACTATTTATACCAGCTATATAGAATGAAGTTAGTAGAATGTTAAAAATACAAAAAATTAAATTAAAATACAAAAAGAAAGTAGAAAAAGAATAAATATCAAATGCAAAGAACTATTTATACCAGCTATATAGAATGAAGTTAGCAGAATGTTAAAAATAGAAAAAAATTAAACTAAAATACAAAAAGAAAGTAGAAAAAGAATAAATATGAAATGCAACAACTATTTATACCAGCTATATAGAATGAAGTTAGCAGAATGTTGAAAATAAAAAAAAATTAAACTAAAATACAAAAGAAAGTAGAAAAAGAATAAATATGAAATGCAAAGAACTATTTATACCAGCTATATCGCATAAAGTTAGTAGAATGTTAAAAATAGAAAAAAATTAATCTAAAATACAAAACGAAAGTAGAAAAAGAATAAATATGAAATGCAAATAACTATTTATACCAGCTATATAGAATGAAGTTAGCAGAATGTTAAAAATAGAAAAAAATTAAATTAAAATACAAAAAGAAAGTAGAAAAAGAATAAGTATCAAATGCAAAGAACTATTTATACCAGCTATATAGAATGAAGTTAGTAGAATGTTAAAAATACAAAAAATTAAATTAAAATACAAAAAGAAAGTAGAACAAGAATAAAAAATTAATGTAAAATACAAAAAGAAAGTAGAAAAAGAATAAATATCAAATACAACAACTATTTATACCAGCTATATCGCATAAAGTTAGTAGAATGTTAAAAATAGAAAAAAATTATTCTAAAATACAAAACGAAAGTAGAAAAAGAATAAATATCAAATGCAAAGAACTATTTTTACCAGCTATATAGAATGAAGTTAGCAGAATGTTAAAAATAGAAAAAAATTAAATTAAAATACAAAAAGAAAGTAGAAAAAGAATAAATATCAAATGCAAAGAACTATTTATACCAGCTATATAGAATGAAGTTAGTAGAATGTTAAAAATACAAAAAATTAAATTAAAATACAAAAAGAAAGTAGAAAAAGAATAAATATCAAATGCAAAGAACTATTTATACCAGCTATATAGAATGAAGTTAGTAGAATGTTAAAAATAGAAAAAAATTAAATTAAGATACAAAAAGAAAGTAGAAAAAGAATAAATATCAAATGCAACAACTATTTATACCAGCTATATAGAATGAAGTTAGCTGAATGTTAAAAATAGAAAAAAATTAAACTAAAATACAAAAGGAGAGTAGAAAAAGAATAAATATCAAATGCAACAACTATTTACCAGCTATTTTTACTAAGGCTAGTATCAAAACAAGCTGATCTCAAGATATATTCAGGTAACATTCTAGACACAGACGTAAATTTGTCATAATCAGTACAATGCTTAGCAATACTAAAGTGGTAAAATTATTTTACGGATTCCCTCTAATAGTTATTAGATCTCTAATTTTATTTCCAAGCAACAATTTGATGGATAAATGTGATGTCAGCCACCAATCGACATTGTTGTCTATTCGTTTTCTCGTCAGATCTATCAAATGAAACATATCTTTGTAAGAAGGAATTTTAAAGGGGTTTCACCATAAAAAAGCACGTAGTACAAAGCATAAAAATGTAAGTTGAACAGCTTTAATACGTGACCTATTAACATTACGATATGGAGACCAGACTTGCGAAGAAGGCTACCGGGTTTTCCAGAGCATGTGTATCTGTCTTTTAAGAAGGAAATGAGCCCTTATTTTAAAATTTAGAAAAAAGTTTGAGGGTGCTCTATCGATTGGTGGTATTTTCAACTTCCGGAATAGACCGCAAATCGGTTTTTAAGACCAAAAATAGCCGAAATTGGCCGAAATTGAGATTTTCAAATAGGAAGGGGTACTTTTTTATGCAAATTCGGATTCTACGTCAAAAAATATGAATTTTTTTTATAAATTTTAAAATAATGGCTCCTTCCCCTCTTAAAAAGCTGATACGCATGCTCTGGAACACTCGGTTTATAATATATAAATGTTTCATAATGTAGTATGGTCAGTAAGCCCTTAGGTTCCCTGGGGACCATATCAGGCATTAAAGCTATGAAAGAGTGAGAAATGGAAGCAGATATGTAATTTTTTATTAGATAAGTACCAGCCATTTAAAACCGTTTTCAGAAAACCAATTTTTTTGTTTTTTATACATAACCAAAATATTAGTTGGGCTGATAGGTATATTTAACTGGGTATTGAAAGGAAAGTCAGGAGAGTAAAAGGTAATTAAAACATGCGAAGGTGTTAAAATTCTCTAGAATTTATGTAGTTAGGAACTCATGTTTTAGGAACGCATAAGATGGCATTTACTTCTATATTCGAGATGTTGAGGTTTTTAAATTAATTTTCATAATTTGTCTTTTGACTAATCTAGGGATTCTACGATGTAGGCATGAACAGATGATGTCTTTCGTATTATTTTACGTGAAAAGCGCATAAGAAGGATGGTGGGGGGGGTTAAACCTACTTAATGTCCATACTTTATGCTTTGCTATTGCCATATTCCATATTTTAAATTATCGAGTATATTTAGTGAATTAGTTCAATAAATTGAATGTGTATATAATGACTGACATAATATATATATATATATATATATATATATATATATATATATATATATATATATATATATATAAATATATCATAATTACAATTAGAATACATTTTTTTTTTTTCAACAATTTGAATTTTTTTTGATTTAATCAAATTTGGTAGTTACCCCCGATCTATTAAATACCATCTGGCAGAATGAATTAGTAAACACATTTTTTTTTGGTATCTCATCAATTTGATGACCGTAAAAGGATTCTAAAAATTATTTATCCGTTTCATACAAATTATATTGAACTCAATTTATAATATACGAATTTTAATCTGATCGCATCGCATATGAATCCTTAAAAGTTTATTCTCTCAGGCATTCAAAAACAAAAAAAATGAGTTCAATTTGTTCAAAAACAAAAACACTCAAAATTATCATTGGCGGCTGTTATAGCGGCGACTCAATATATTTTTTTTTGTTTTTATTTTTAATGGGATCAAAAACCAAAAACATCAGGATCTTAAAACTGGAAATGAATATTATCTATATATATATATTATATATATATATATATATATACCATATATATATATATATATATAAGTTCGATTTAATTTTTTGTGTTATTGTATTTGTGTGTCAATACGATATCAAAGTTGTATAACAATTTAAGTGTTAAGTCGCTCTACAAAAAAAAAACAAAAAAATTAAGAGTTTTTTTATTTTTTATTATTACAATTCAACTGTTTTTGATTTTATTTTGATGTTGGTACAAAGAAGTGCAGAGAATATTTTGTGAGGATATTTTTTTTTTTTTTGTTTTTTATATTGAAGGTATAATTAACCAATGGACTGTGAATTGAAAGCTAATAATTAAAAAGCCATCATCTTATATTTTGTATGTTGTACCTATATATGCATAATAATATTCCTTTGGGATCGATTCGTCAAAGTCATAATATTCATAGGAATGATTCAATACAGCAATAATAATATTAACAACAACAACAACAAATAACATTAAGAAAAATTAATATATTAAAAATGTTGTATCTGTTTAAAGTATGTAGTGCTCTTTGGAGGATGGAAATAGAATTGAAGAAATAATAATAAAAAAAAAAAAAAAATAAGGGATATTATCGAGTATATTATTATAAATAAATTTAATACAAATTTATTATTGACCAGGGTAAAAAGGACTATAAAAGGTGGATTGGAAATAAAATGAATGAAATGAAATGAGTTTGATGTTTTTGAAGGTAAATGTAATCATCGCATTGAACACGATATAAAACAATGAATATACATAACAATTGACTTAGTTTTGTTGAATCAAAAGTTCAATACTTATATAATTGCTTTTTATATATGTATATATATATATATATATTGTTTTTGTTAAAGTTATTTAAGATAATTATCATATTAATAACGAAAATTGTCGGGAATTTAGATTAATTGAGTACACAATTTTAATTTTTTTGATGATTGTAACAACAGCAGAGTATATCAGCCTCAGATTTACATCAGAATAGTTTTGTTGGAAGAAAAATACAATTTTTTTTTGTTTTTAAATTAATTGCAGTCATCCTTTAAATTTTATGCCAAAGGAACTATTTTTTTTTGTTTTTTTATATATGGTGTAGTACCAATTAATTTTGAGTGAAAAAAAAAGAAAAAATCATTTTTAATTGTTCGATTAGAAAATTATATTTTATTTATTTATATATTAAAAATGTCTGAAAAATGACAATTAAACAATTAAATGTAAATAAAATGTAGTTTATTTTGCATTACAGTTACAGAAACAAAAAAACAAGAAATTAACCCGTACGCTGGCAATGTCTTGTATAAACGTAATAATAAAGATTTTTGGTGGGGTATGAGAGGGATGTAGACATCAACAGTTATTTCAATAAAAAAGTCATACTATCTTCAACCTGAATGACTACTACATGAGTTTGTATGGGTTATGTATTATTAATATTATTATTAAATTTTTTGGTAATTTTTTTTGAATCGGTAATTTTTTGCGGTAATATTTCTGAAGCGGTAATTTTTTGCGGTAATATTTCTGAACCGGTAATTTCCCAGAATTGGGAACGATGACATGTTATACCATTAATATTATAATATGTACATTTTTTTAACATATAGAAACATATATGACTCTCTGACTGGTCATGTATGGAAATCCATTTAATTTATATTATTTATATAACTTTTAATGAACGCTAAATATTTATACAATATTTACAGATAAATTAAATTATTTAAATATTTTTTTGAGCAAATAACAAAATGTCGTATATGAAGAGGGGGATTAGAAAAACGGTAGAAAATTATTTGAAGAAAATAGAAAATAAAAAGTGATGACGAAGATACTTCTGATTCAAGTGGTACAAGTCCTTTTGAGAATGATGGTCTTTACTCTGGTTGTGATGAAAATTATGAGCCGTTTTTGATAGCTAAAAAAAAAAAATGGGTTAGAAGGTAAATGAAGAAGAAATAAATGAGCCAGAATATGATGTTGAAAATGTCATGACGAAAATAGACGTCGAAATCTTATTTTTAAGAATGGAAAAGATATTTTATTCAATTTCCAACAATGTGCAGTTTTCAGAATTTTTTTACCATATAAAATGTGAAAAATATGGCGAGTGTGCAAAAAAAAGTGACCGTCAAATGGTTAAGATAATATTTCAAATTTTTCTTTGTATAAAAATCTAAGTTTTATTCAATTATAAGGCAAGTATGATGTTTTTGACAAATCAATATTTACAATAATATCAAAATGTTAGTGTACGGAAATTTGATTTTAATTAAAATTCTGATAATACGAAATTTAAACGAAAATTTCCGAAATCAACGTTTTTATTAGATATGGCTATTTTTATCTATATCTTAGGAGCTATATCTTAATTTCTCTATATCTTAGGAGCTGTAGTAGCTAATTGTTAGACATTTACATTGTCTAATTTGATTTTCTTTAACGCTCTGAACACCAAGTTAAATTTTAAAATAAATAAACTGTCTAGAACAATTTTTTTTTATCTAATATACTTCACGAAATTATTCGTTAAAGGATTTTTAAGTTGGGCGGAACATCCTATATATTAAAATATTAAGCGAGTTCGTCAACGCAGAATATGTTGCTGATTTTGTGGTCATAAACAAAGCCATGCGATAAATCTACTACAGTAAAAAAGCATGAGCTGGAATTCCTAATCGTCAGTATTGGTCGGTCAGATTTTGCAGACAGAAAATTGATTTGCACATAATTATTTTGTTAATGTACAAGAACAAAAAATAAAAGATAGAGTCGCAAAGCAATTTGTGAGCTAATAAATATGACTTATATTATTTTACTTTTGAAAGTGTAAATATAAATAAATAAAATAATTGGTAAAATTAAATAAGATTATATGAAATATTTCAAAATTGATAAAGTGGAAACAATTCAAATATTTAGTCAAACAGAAGGCGAAAGATATTGGATTGAAATAAAATTATTAATTTCGGTGATGAATTCAAATGAAGTCTGAAATGAGATTGAAAAAAATTATAACAACCATATTAAAAGTGTGCCAACAATTACAAACATTATCTTTGACACTAAAAACTTTTCTGATGAACATAAAAATCTGCACAGATTTTTTTTATCATCTGCAGATAATTTCGTGTTCGTAATCATTAGCAAACATTATAGGATGGTTAATTTAGTGCACATTGCAATGAAAATATTAAAATTTATATAAAAATTTAATGTAATAAAAATTCTGCAAAGAATTTGCAGCTGACTGCAATATTTAGAAATGAACTTAAACATTTCATTAATATAATTTAAGATTAAGTTCTTAATCTAGAATATCTTATTTTTGCTCTAATTATTCTAATACTTTCAGTTCAGCTTATGTATGTATCAGGCACGAAGCGTCCATATATTGAGTTGAATGAGTGCTTCCCCAAATAAAATATTATTTACTATTTTTTACAACTGAATATAAATATATATTTAACTTAATATAAAAATTACTTAACTACAAAAACTCAAATCGAATGAAAAAAAATTTCAAGCAAAAATTATATGCATTGATATTAACTACATTATGTATGTTTAGATAAATAAACATCATTATTTTCTATTACTATTATTCTTTCAATCATACAAGGCAACAAGAGATATTCAACAACCACAAATTTAAAATATTTGAAAATAATGCCCATTAAAAATCATTATTCTCTTACCAATAGAGCTATAATAATTATACATTGCATAAAAATATAATGACAAATTAAATATCATTCTCCTCAATTACAATATACAAATAACATATACTCAACACACACTGTCTCTATTTAGCAGCAGCAACAAAATAAAAAGAGAAGCGACAATAAAAAAAATCAAAAGGAAAAAAAATTGATTGAGTTGCTGATATTCATTCCAAATCTACCTGATATAATTAGAAAATATCTGATAGAAAATAGATTATCTAGGGAAACAACAACAAAATATCGCATGACAGAAAATGAAATTACAAATAAAAAAAATAGCAGGGAATGAATTAATTTTATGCATTATTGTGGTTGTTGACTTAAATGAGATTTAATATTTATATAAATAATGTATGTAGTTTTGGGTTGTTTTAGAGAGTAGTATTGATTTGTGTTAAGTAATTCTGTAGTTTTTTGTTACTGAATGCTACATTGTTTATTTTCAGCCATAATTTTGTTTTATGCAGTTTTGAAACAATTAATTTGTTAACAAATTTAAAAAATTAAAACCATTTTTGTTTTTTATTATTTATAAATATAATATAATATAATAGAAAATTGTAATTGTGTTATTGAAAGAACAAATAATTTTCTGCTAGAAGTTTTGAGGAAAAATTATTAATTGTTAAGGATGGTAAACCAATGTTTGATCTACTAATAACAACAATAAAATGGGGTGCAATCAGAATTTTTCAATAAAATTTTATAATTCGTATACGTTGTATTTTCCAACATTAATATGGAAAATTCATATTCACACTTTTTTTTACATTGCTTTCTTAAAATCAGAACTTAATTAAAGTTATATTTTCAGATTAAAATTTTAATAACAAAAACAGTAGTTATTTGCGAAATATTGTTATTTTTAATTGAAACAGAATTACACAACTCTTTTAATGAATAGTCTAAGCTTTGTTAATTGATAATAACACTTCTCTATAACAACTATTTCAGTTGAGCGATCGTTTTTCTGCCTAAACAGAATTAAAACTACTTTGAGAAATAGATGTGAACAGTTTTAACTGTCAAATTTAGCAAAAATTTCAATAGAAAAGGAAAGCCAAAGCAAAGTAATGTTTCCTTTTATAGTGCTTCCCCAGTTGAAAACTCTACGCCACGTCACTGGTATGTATATATACCGGGTGTGCCAGATTTTAAAATTTAAAAAAAAGTTCCGAAATCGAGGAATGCTCTATCGATTGGTGGTATATTCAACTTCCGGAAAGGACCGAAAATCGGTTTTTTAAGACCAAAAATCGTCGAAATTGGCCGAAATCGAGATTTTTAAATGGGAAGGGGAATTTTTTTATGCAAATTCGGATTCTACGTCAAAAAAAGAAACTTTTGTAATATAAGTTTTTTTTTTTTTTTTTTTTGTTTAAACTTTGTATGAATCCAAAACTGAGATGAAAAATATGATAACATGAAAAACAAATTTATAAAAATGATTTCATTAGTTTTAGTTTAACAAAGGAAAATATTGAGCATTTTTGTTTTATTGTTATTAATTTTAAAGAAAAATACTAAGCAAACAAAAAATCTTCCCATTAGAAAATCTCGATTTCGGCCAGTTTCGACGATTTTTGGTCTTAAAAAACCGAATTGCGGGACTTTTCGGAAGTTAAAAATACCATCAATCGATAGAGCACCCTATATTTAGTTAACAAACTTTTTTGTAAATTTGAAAATAACAGCACTTTCCCCTCTTAAAAAGGCTATACGCATGCTCAGGAACACCCGGTATATATATATATATATATTTTTTCACCAAATTTATAAGGTTCTGAAATTTTTCTTAGAAGATAATTTAAATTATTAGATTAGACAAATAAAACAAAATAAAATTGAGAATATTATTGCCATTATATTTCAATACGCAAACTAGTTTACTTTATAAAGGTCGTCAGGTATTTAATCTGTTACCAGTTAATGTTCGAAAGCCCGATAATTTTTATAACTTTTATTAAATATAACAAATTATAAATTTTGTATTTTAAATCTTGAATATTGATCAATTTTTTTTATTATAATTTTTTATTTGAATTTTGTTTCTAAAATTTGTCGGCTACATTTTCATAAATTTTGGAAATAATTTAATAAATAAAACTAGTTAACCCTTCTACTACCTATGTCGATTATAAAGGATGAAGGTTTGATTGAAATCCCTAGAATTTGATTTATTTGTGTTCCATATTGTATAAGAAAATGATAAAGCTATAAATATATTTTTATCATTAATAATTATGTAGCGAAAGGGTTAATTTTATTTTTTGAATAGTTTTGAAAGTAATTGAACATTTAGAACTTTAAAATAGCATTTAAAATAGTATTATATACTAATAAATAAATTAAAAAAAAAATACAATTATGATAGACATTAGATATCCATCAATTAAAATAATTTTGATATGCTAACAAAAATTATATTCCAAATTTCAGCAAATAAATTAAATAAATTTATATATTTTTTGATATTTGTTGATACAAAATCAACGTTTAAAAGGCGAACGAAATATGTATGGGCAAACTTGAAATAATTTAAGATTTGTTACTGCAGATCAACCGTCCGATATCGCCAAAAATGGAACATAATATTAAATAATCATGTCCAAGACCTCACATTATCTATGCCATCGATCAAATGAGTCAATATATACAATTTTAGTAAAATCATATCTAGTGATATTACAAAGGTTGATATTACTATAATAATAATTCACCAACCCTATTCAAAATAATATTCTTCAAAATCTATCTTAATTTTATATTTATAAAAAAAAAGTTCAACTTCAAATAAATTTTTACATTTTGATCAACCCAAGTTAATGCTTTCAGTAATATTATTATTGTACTTATATTACATTGCTTGCATATTCATTAAATTCATTTAATCACTATAAACGATTTATTCCACCTACTGATAATTTTCAACATTTCTACTTAAATTCACTCTTTTACAAAAAAAAAAAAAAAAAAAATTCTATATAAAGGAAGATGTGCAACTGTTTAATAATTTTTAAAAATGAAAAAAAAAAAATAATAATAACAATAAAAAAAAATTTCCATTTAAAATTGCATATTAAAAAAATAACAACAAACAAAAACAAATATTAATATACCCTACGTTATTTAATGTTGAATAGGTGTTAAGGTTTAATAACTGCTTGATTAATCGAATTGTCTGGACACCTCGACTACGCATTTTCTATCTCTTTTTAACACACTCTTTATGTTATACAAATAATTCAAAATATTCATTTTGTTATAATAATAATATAATAATATCAGCTCTATATGGATGAACGTATATACATACCACCGACCACCGATACAAATTAGTAACAAAGTTTGTAAATTTTTTAGATATTTACAGGATTCTACATACAAAATATAGATACCTAGATAAATAACAAAACATAGGTTATCATAAAAATTTATTTGAATACATATATAGAAAAATGTACTCCTCTTCTATATATCAAAGTAAATCAAAGAAAAGGAATTTGTATATTTTTTTTTGTATATGTATATTTATTCATAAAAGGTGGTGGTCGTTCATGGTATTGCATATATAGATTGCATAGACTTATCTAAAATTATTTACATTTTTTTTTGTACCTTTCGGTGGTTTTAGTTCATCATCATCATTATTTATATATAATTTTACATTATAAATGAGAAGTTCTAACCTCTAATAATAACCAAGAATAATAACCCTTGGGATTTTCATGTGATTTTGTTTTGTTCAAATCTATTGAGGCATCATCGTTTATTTGTGTATATATAGTTAAGATAAACTTTTAAATTGATACTCATTGACTGACCATCATCAGATAATATTGTAGATTTCAATTATGAAGAGAAAATTTATTCTAAGTATATAGGAACATTTTTTTTGTCTTCTTAGAATTTTTTAAATATGTTACAATAATGATATAAGATTGTGATTAAAAATAGAAAATTTAAAATAATAAAACAAAAAAAAACAAAAAAAAAAAATGATTTTCAATTGAATATCTTTTTTTAAAAGATTTTATTTTTTTTTTTTTTGTATTTGTGAAAAAAAAAGTTTGCAAGACGTGAATTAAAAAAAAAAAAAAATAACAAAAAAAAAAAAATGGACAATAGCAATACAATCCTTCACCCACGGATCATGACAACGTGGGTGGTTAATGGATAAATATTGTTTGTTATTTTAGTTTTTTTTTTTTTTTGTAAATAAAGTGAGTCTTTTAAAATAAAAATTTTGTAAATATTTATTATGTAATTTAATGTATTGACTACTTAATATAAAAATATCAAGAATAAAAAAAAAAAAAATAATTGAAAAGGACAAAAATAAAAATAGAGGAGCACGATTTGAAAAACACGCAGTTCGTAAAAATTATTCTGTTTTTTTTTTTTTTTAAATGGAAATAAATAGAAATAATTACTGAATTTTGTTACATTGTATGCGAATCAAATATCTTAGAATTGGTTTACAATATAGAAGAATTAGATTTTGAAATAAACATAAATATAGTGTATTTGTACTACTAGGTATACTCTGGGTGTAGTCTAAAAATAAAGTAAATTAAATTTAGTTAAGTTAAAGGTAGTTTGAAAGAGGTTGGCTTCACTTTCACAATATTAGGGAATATTTAGGTTTATAGGTTATTTTTTTGCATTTAAATATTTCGTCAAACAAATTAAACAATTTTTTTTATCCACATTCAACATTTTTTCTAATAATTTGAAAATAATAAGTATTATACATAATTCACTAATGTTAGTATCAATTTTGCAATACATGTTTGACGAAATATTGAATTTGACTGCAAAAAAGTATATATAAATGAGTCTCATATACGGTGACACGTTTAAGTAAAATATATAAACACTAATATGCACTATCAACACTATGATACTTGAATAGGGTATATGGAAGTAGAAAATAGAAAATATATTAATATAACTGGTAATAAGATTTTGTTTTTCAAAATTAAATATTTGATTTGTCACTAAAAGTGTTATAGTCTACATTGACTCTTTAAACTTAAGTGTGATGGCAGTCTCTGATTATAATTGTTATTTTAACATTTTTTGATTTTTAATCAAGCAATACAATCAATATCGCTTGTTACTTTTTCTTGGCTTAACAATTTCTTCCTTTCATCGCTTCCTTTCTTTTGATAATTTATACCGGGTGTTCCAGAGCATGCGTATCAGTTTTTTAAGAGGGGAAGGAGCCGTTATTTTAGAATTAAAAATAACAATTTATTATCTAAGTTGAGGGTGCTCTATCGATTTCTGATATTTTGAACTTCCGGGAAAGACCGGAAAATGGTGTTTTAAGCTCAAACATCACCGAAATCGATATTTTCAAATGGAAAGAGATACTTTTTTTTTTATGGAATAACATGAGAATAAATACGTTGTACTTTAATTTACTTTTTTTATTTTTTCCTTTATTTTTCTGTGTTCACTTACAATTTTAATAATTCAAAAATAGTTACAAATTAATTCAATATAATTGCAAAACAATTTTAAAGCTGTAATTTTGACACACCTTGTACATAAGAGTTTTATGACCGTAGCCGAAGCTGTCTGGTCTTATAATTTATTAATAATATAAAAATTCAATTGTTTGACAATAGTTTTTTTTTTCTTTTAATATAAAATAAATACAATCAGTTAGAAATTCATTAAAAATTTACATTAATTCAAATATATTTAAAAAATTGCACATTTAAACATTAAGAAGTTCGAAGATTTTTTTTTGTATTGACAGAAATTATCAATTGACTTAATATTACCAGGTAGATCATTCAAATTTTTTAAACCATTGCAGAGACATTTTGTCTTTTGACGGTTTGTTTTGAACAGTGATAGATAAAAATTGCATTTGTTTCGGGTGTTATAATTATGCACATCTACATATCTTTGCAAAATTAAATAATGCTTAATTTTATTATTTATAATTTTAAAGCCCAGAATGTATAATTCACGCTTACTCATATTATCGAAACTAAGGTACTTATCAGAATAAATCATACTCGTTGAGTGCAATATTGGGTAATTATGAATTATTTTAATAGATTTTTTCATTAGTATTTCTATTTTTTTTAAACTAATTTTTGCCGCTCCACTCCATATAGGGTTGACATAAACAACATTTGACAAAATATATGACGAGTATATAATAAAAAGCGTTTTTTTTATCGCGAAATTTTTTTAGTCTGCGTAGAATAAAAACATAAGGAGAAATTTTTTTGCGTACAAGATCAATATGATCTTCCCATTTAATTTTGGAATCTTCTACGAGACCTAGATAGTTGATAGTTGATGACTTTTCACTACATCAATACGGAGTTGTTGTGTAGAAATGTTGAATCAGAAAACAATTTATTTTCAAATAACAGGATTTTTGTTTTTTTGATTTTTAATAAAAGTCTATTTTTAGAAAGAAAGTGTTCGATTAATATCAGGTCTTCTAACATTGCAATCTTCAAATCATATTCACTGCTTAAATAGTACTTTATGACTGCATCATCTGCAAAAAGCGAAGCAGAGCCATTGAGATTAAGCCGCAAAAGATCGTCAATGTATATTTTAAAGAGTTCAGGACCTAGTATAGAGCCTTGTGGTACACCTTTCTTTATTGTTGCTGTTTCACTTAAGCAATTAGCAATGCGGAAACATTGTGATCTTTCTGTTAAATATGTTTTAAGAAAGTTAATTTGATCGTTTGTAAACTTTAAGCAGGATAGTTTATGTAAAACGACATCATGATCCACACAATTGAATACTTTTTGCAAATCTATAAAAATACAACCAGTATATTTACCACTATCTGTGCTTTTAGTTATATACTCATTTCAAGATGGGCATGCGGACGTTGTACTTGAATTTTTTTCAAAACCGTACTGCTCTAAGTGCATGACATTATTACATTTTATAAAAGAAGTCAGTCTTTCTTTTATGATTTTCTCAAATATTTTGGAAAATACACACAACACCGATAATGGTCTATAATTAGAAACATTTGTAGCGTCTTCAGATTTATAAATAGGTGTAACAATTGCCTTTTTAAGACAATTAGGAAAACAATAAGTTTCAAAACTTTTATTGATAAATTTGACTAAGATCGGTACCAACTTGTCTATAAATACTTTAATTAGTTTCGTCGAAATGCCATCATGCGCGGTGGAAACCGATGATTTTAGCGAGTTAATCGCCGCCTAACATCCATTTCAATGCACTATCTTTGGTACGGGTTCTAATACCACATTTTAAATTTATTCTTACTGCTCCATTTTGAGCAATTTAAAGTCTGTTCAATTGTGTTTCGTAGGTAGTAGTGGCTACCAACAGTACGCCGACATACTTAGACCGGTGAGGTTCATTGTGTTTCGTTACTTAGGAACAAAATTGAAGAACGGTAATTTAAATGTAGCAATATCAGCGTATTATATTAAAATAATTGAAAGTGTTATAAATACTCAACTATGTTCTTTCCTTGAAAAAAATATGTTCTTTCCTTGTAAAAAGGTAGTACGGCTTCAGGAAAAAATCGAACTCAGAAACAACAGTCATAGACATGATTACACAAGCTCGAATTTTAAAAGGTAAAAGAAGTTTAGTATCCTTGTTATTTATAGACCTAACAAAAGCTTTTGACACGGTTGATCATTAAATTTTATTAAAAAAAATGCAAATTTTTCGGATAAAAGGTATTGAATACAATTGGTTCAATTCATATCTTAGTGATTGGCAACAATATGTAGAAATTGGATCAAAAAGAAATTCTCTGCAAGATGTTAGATATGGTGTATCTCAGAGAAGTATTCTTGAACCATTGCTCTTCATAATGTTTTTAAACGACTTACAGAAATTAGACATAAATGCAGAATTATTCCTTTTCGCAGACCATATTTATCTTATTTTTAATGCTGCGAGTCATAACGAATTAGAAAATGTCATGAACAATGGAATAAAAAACTTGAAGAGTACATGGTGGCTCAAAAACTAAAGAAATCAACCCAAAGAAAAGTAAATATATGTTAATAAATTCAACTGTGGGCTATTAATTAACATCAAAATCTTCAATGATGAAATTGAAAAATTTTTTGAAATCAAATACTTTGTCATTTGGTTTGACGAACAGTCAAAATTGGGTAAAGAAATCAATATTTTATGCACCGTAGTTACTAAGCTACGGCATTAAGTTGTGGGATACTTTTTTTAAGGAAAATGTTGAAGCAATACAAATAATTCAGAATAGAGTCATAAAAAACTTATTTAATTATCGCTGGTTGGAAAATACATTATATATTCACAAAGATGATGATATACTCTTAATTAAAGATCTTATAGAGTTCAAAATCATATTACTAATACATAACATAAATATGGAAACTATTCATACTACTACTTCATTGAGCAAAATAAATACAAAAGACCGGTTTAACACCAGGAATCAAAATTTGTTTTAACTAGATCGCAAAAGAACATCGCAATATGGTCTGCAAACACTTTATACTTGGCAATTAAATTATATAATAAAATTGATAATTTGTTAAAAATATTAAACATTACTAATCTAAAGAATTTATTTGGAATATACACCCAATATAGAGCGTTGTGGATCACCCAAATTTACTGATTTAGGTTGTGAATTTAATTCAAATGTCATTCTATCTATTAAAAAGTTTTTGAACCATTCCAATGCCACATTTCTCTTTCAATATGTTTTTAACATCTTTAAGAGTATATGTATTTCGCTCTAGCGTTTTAAATGCTTTTTTAAAATCTAGAAACAAGTTTTTTCCCTTTATCTGTGTGTCTTTTCCCTTCATGTAATATCCAATTTTTTTTTTAATATTCTTGTCAGTAACTTAGGTATAGAATCACCTTTTTGTGCTTAATTAAGTACGGTATTGCAAGTTTATACTCCAATATCTACAATGCATTTTGAGCTTTTATATATCAAATTACTAGCTTATCAACTTATTAAATGTGGAAAAGTACTATTATTGTCAAGAACTAAAATAACCTTCTTAAATAGAATAGCTGCATTTTATTCAAGTTGTTACCAGATTATACTCTCAATTATTTTTTGCCATTTATTTTATCCCAATGACAAAGGGTATTGGACCAGGTCGGAAAATCCATAAAGCATTTTTTTGTTTGCTTCATCGGATATCGAACCTGGGACGTAAAACCTGCCCCTTTTCAGAGATAAGCTGATGTGGAGTGCGATTCTAGATGTACTGGCTATGAATAATTTTCTATATTTTTTAGCTATAGTCTTTGATGAAAGACATGATAGAAATTGATACTACTGGAATGTTTGATTTCAAATATATTAGAAATAATTGGATAAGAACAAACACTAAATTAGTCGTTAACAATCAAATACATCAGCAGATTACGAGACGAGCAAATTAACTGCGATATGGTGTTGGAGCCGACTTAAAAATGGATTAAACCTATAATGAATACAGAAATTATGACATTGAACAATTTCTGCACGAAATTCCAAATAGAACTTAAAAAATTAATATTATCTAAGATGACTACAAATTAAAAAAAAAAAAAGTTAAGTCTACCTAAAGAAGATATATTAATACAGAAGTTGCAAAAACATTTAAATTGTAGAATGAGATTAGCGAGCATAAGCGATCATAATATCGTACTGAATGATGGAAATGTACTGAAGTTTTTTATTTCAACTAGGAAGCTTTGGAAATTAGTAGTACTAATCTTTTTCTAAATTATGTTCAAAATTAATTAAAATCGTATCAAAATTGATGATAGGTTATATAAAATGAAATCAAACTGAAACAATATATAGATTCAACCGACATTTATGTCATCTGACTAGCTGTCATTAAATGTCATTTTGCTTTGATTAGAATAAATTCCATTTTTAAATACAAAATAGGATAAGGGTATATATTCTGATCGACGATTCGTCATTTTGACTTTGACGATTTCGCTACAAGAAAACTGTAATGATTGCAATCGACTATTGGTAGAATGAATCGCAATCGAAATCGACCAAAAAAACATAAAAAATACTTCAATGGATAAATTTAACTTAAATTTTAATATTGCTGTCGATCAATAAAATGCAATCACTCAAAACAAACTTTTACAATCGACTCTAAGCAATTCAACCGACACTTATGTCATCCGACTAGCTCTCACTTTGACGGTACGGCAATTAAGCGTTATTTTGCGTTAATTAGAATAAATTCCATTTTTAAATACAAAATCGGATGGTCATCGGAAGACTAAGAACTTTTAATTTAAATCAAGTCAAACTGAAACAACAGTGTTTGCTATAATTTTAAAATACAATGTAGGAAGTATAAAATTAAAGATCTCTATGTCACGATGCTGCTGCAATTTAAATAAAGTAAAACTGAAACAGTAGTTTGGTGTAATATTTAAATACAATGTATACAATCAGAGATCTCTATAGTACCGTACTACTGATTAAGACATTTATCAAATGAACTGATATGAATTAAAATTTTTTTAAAAGAGTTGCTTGGCTTAGTGAAATCCTCTCAATTTAAATAAAATAAAATTGAAACAATAGTTTGGTGTAATTTTGATATTAATAATTATCAATTATACCTACATGCCATCATGCATGAAGTCTCTCGCAAAAAACTAGCTTAAAGCAAACATTTAACGAATGTTGCTTCTTTAGCTAGATGTAGGGGAAGCAAAATAATTTACACAAAACTGAAAATTCAAGGAGAATAAAACATTTTTGATCTAAATTTCCTTACCTATTGTAATCAAATTGAAAATTAACATAACAAAATGACCTTAAAATTATAATGTGTTAAAAATTTCATTTTTGCATAATGACATCGCACAAAAATAAGAAATTTCAAATTCGCATTAATTCAATTAATCATTCAAGAAAAAGAAAACAACAACAAAAACAAAAAAAAAAACAAAACAAGAATACAACAACAACCACCTTTCATATGAATTTATTTGTTTCGCGAATTGTCTTTTAATGTGTAGGCTGCTATTGAATCATAGTACCACCCTAAAGAACATTTAAATAAATTCAAATCTGAGGCGACAAATTAATAAAATCAAAACTATGAATAAAATAATTAACAGTGCACATATTATACTAGTACAATATAAATATATATATATATATATATATACATATATTTTACTTGAGAACGTGCTTTAATTTTAACATCCTATGATATTGGATCCGAATGAATTTAAATTTAAAAATCACAAAAAAAAAAAAAATAAATTAAAAATACAAAACAAAACAGATATGAGAGACTTCGATTTTCATTCAGAAAAGAAACAACAAAAACCTTTTATAAAATTCACTAAATCACTATTGCACAGCAATAGATTATTATCGTTAATAGCAATAAAAAAATGACATGAAATAAATAAAAATTTCAATATGGTGGTGGTTGGTGTCTCTGTTGCTTGGTTTTTTTTTTTTTTTTTTTTTAATTTAAACTCCTTTTTAGTTAAGAATCGAATATATATATATTTTTTTTAACACTACTTACTTACTACTACTACACTACCACATAGAAATATTTTTGATTTTTTTTTATATATTAAAATTATACAATAATAACAATAATAATAATAATAAAAATCGAAAAAATTATGGTATTTAATAGGTTATTGAGAGACCTACCACCGACTAACCGATCCGATCAACTAAATAATTTTAAATGACCAGGTTTTTGTTTGTTTTTTTTTTCTCATCTATCTCTTTTTATCTCATTTTTTTTTTTTTTTCATTTAGTCGAAAAGCAAAAATGCATATATATATATATTGTATATATATATATATATGAATATTTAAATCGGTGCATATTGAATTCCAAATTAATACGAGATGTCATGTAACTGCATGCTTAACAAAGATTTAAGAGGTCAACTTCAGATGAAGAAGAAGAAAAAAAATTAAAATTTAATTTTAAAGGTTTTTATGAATATAGTTACGATATCACCGTAAAGAGAATCGTCACAAAATAAACATCATTTATGGTTTATTTGTTTATTTGATTTTAATTTTTTTTTTTTTTTGTTTTAATTTTTAAGGAAGCAATCCATCTCTATGGATTTTCAGATACCACAAAACAGAAATATATATATATATATATATATATATATATATATATAACTGGAAAAGTAATATAATATAAGTGACAATTTATTAAGTTCTTCAAATTATTTTTATGGTTAAAATTCTTGAAATGAGGATTCTTTAATCGTATACTAACATCGAATTCACATGCCTTTTAATTGTGTCCTTAGGTTTGAACATTTACTATAGCTGAACTACTTGAAATGAAAATTTTTAAATTATTCATAAGTTTCAGCAGAAAAGGTCCAAAATATTTAAAAGTGTTAATAAATGCTGGATTTTAGATTGGGGACTCATACCTAACAGAGACAATTTTATTGGCTGATGAAATATTTTAATTAAAAACTTGACAATTTTCATTAAAAGCTTGTTTACAATTTCAATTTGATAATGCCACACTGAAACGGATAATTCTGGGTAAATCAGTAAAAAATTCAACATTAGGATTAAAATATTATTACTGTTTTGAAAATTGCAATTATTGAATATTAAATCAAATAAGTTGAAGTTAATCTGAATAATATATAATTTTATACGAAAGACTTAAGCGAGAAACTTGAAAAAATAAATTGTGTTTATTAATTTAATTATATTATTCAATAGACCTGAATAATTTGTACATTATATTTGTAAAATTAGAAATGTAGAAAAAAAAGAATTTACAATTAGATCAGGCGACGTACTATATACAGAGTGACTGACAAACAATACTAAAAACTAAGTTATTCGGATTGCTTTATTAATATATCAAATATTTTAGTTAAATTGAACTAATCAGGCAATCTATTGTTATATTAAATATTATTATTGAATCTAGACTGCGGTGTGGATTTTACATTTTTTTTGATATATTTTTTTTTATATTAAAAACTATGTAATATACTTTTATGTGGAAATGCATTTTTGTTAAAAAATTGATTTTGTAGATTATTAGTTTGATACATTTCGATAACAGTTTTAGCTTTCTATTTTGAAAATAACACTTGTATAGTCAATTTGGATCTTATTTTGTATACCAAGCTTACCAAATTGTATACTGTTGTAATTTTGAATCATTAATGATTAAAGATTGATTCGTCAATTATCTTTGGATAACAGATTGATTCTAACTTTTTCATTTAATCAACTAGGCTGTATCATTTGTAAATTTTTATTATGCTATATTTAATATTTTTTTGATTTGATAAATTTTTAATTTAAATCTATATGTAAATAGATGAAATGATGAAATAAAGTCTTTTATTATTATTATTATTAAAAAAAAGTAAATTACCAAAAATAAAAATGGAAGTTAATGCAATTTCATAACATAAAATAGTTACTGAAAATAGTTTGATTTTCTCATAATAATTTAATAAACAAAAAATATTTGACAAATATTATGTTAATTCTATTGAATTTTTCTAAATACATTTAAAATAGTATCAAATAGGCAAAACGGAATTTTAGTTTAGAATGATGAGTATAACAAAATATATATATATATATGTGTATATATATTTTTTTTGTTTAAACCAAAGACTGAAAAATATTAAAAGAGTGAAAAAAATGTTGAACATCATATTCTTATATTCAGTGGCCGCCCCTGCTCATTAAAATTAAAATCTACACCTGTGTATTTCAATTTATATTTTATAAATAAATCTTAAATATATTACCTGTAGAATATTTTTTTATTTATTTTTTGTAATTTAAGTATCAGATATACATTTTTCTTAAATAAAAGTTAATATTTTATTTATTTACTTTTTTTATTTTTTTTTTTATTATTATTTTTTTTATATAGAAAAATTGAAATAAGCACGATTAATATTTAAATGATAGCAATTCAATTTCAATAAATTATTATTGGTATTTGACATTTTCAATTCGAAATTTAAATTTTGAATAGAACAAAAAAAAAAAAAAACAAAATCAAAAAATATTTTTAAGATTTGTATGTAGTAATATATTATTGTTGTTGTTGTTGTTGTTGTTTATAGTTTGAAGTTAGGTAATCGGTAAATTTGTTATTAATATGTTAAAAGAGAAGTTAATTTAATTTTTTGATTAATTAGGCTTATTGATAAAATATAGTAGAGCATTGATTACACAGTATTATTGAAATAATACAATATTATTTTAAGTTAATCTAATTTTTATTTTGTTATTAATTTGAAAAGTTAAATATAAAATATTGAAAGCAGAGACTGTAATCATTATAAGCAAAAAAAATTATTGGTCAATCAATAATGCTTAGCTGGTGATTTTTATTTTTTGTTTACTTGATAAAACTTATATAGTCCAATTTTTATTTTTCTATCATTCAATAATGATTATGAGATAATTTTTATTTTTTGATTGTGTGATTATGATTATTAGGTGATTTTTATTTTACGATTATTAAAATAAAACCCATTTGAAAGTGATAGCAATTTAATATGAAAATTTGTTTAAATTTGTTGTATGGTGTTTAAAGCATAAATTTTACATGTAATTTTGTAGATATTTCGAGAAATTCATATCACTAAATGTTGAATTAAATGTTTATATTTAAATATTTGCTAAAAAAATTAATTTGAGATCCAAATGCTTGTGTAGGAAACCCACATTCAAATTTTGTACATTTATTAAAGTTTGGTGTCATATAAAAAGCATTATTAGTACATTAGGTATAAAGATAGACCATTACCAGTGTTGAGTCTATTCAACTCAAAGTTCATAGCTTTTGTTATTAAACTGAAGCGTTTCTGTAGAAAATGTGATTTAGCTTAGACAGGATACATTTAATATACTAATCCTGTTATAAGAGTATAACCATACTGACAGACATGTAATATCGATATTATGATACCAATATTATAACATTCTCTATATCAAAATATCAAATATAGATATCGCTTATCATATTTCTATAGAAATGTCCTAATTTACTTAATGTGTTAATTAATTTTATACGACAAAGACTGAATTTAAAAATACCTACTTTATATGAAAACATTTTTTTTTCCTTCAATATTAAAGAAGCCTTGCATGTAATTGAAATACAGTTTAATAGAGGGAAAATGCATTCAAATCCAGTGTTCCATTTAAGTATAATGAGTTATGATGATTTTACAATTTAATTACGTGCATTACTAAAAGAAAATTTTGTAGGTATATGAATTTGTTGTATTTAATGTAGTATTTATTGATGTAAATATCAATTCAAAATTGATTATGAAGGAAAAATTGCGGTGATCATTGATTTGTGTATTGAATTGCACAATCATACATATAACAAAATGATATAGAATAATTGATGAATTTTTGTATAAGTGTTATAATTGATACTTGACGGAAATTCATAGTCCGATTCATAGTTTATATTCAATTTGTAATTCAACATGATCTGAGATAATATTAAGAGCACTTGTTTTGTGTATATTATAGTGTATTGGTTGGTTTATATGGTTAGTGAGACATCATTAAATAAATAAAATATTAAACTGTTACAAGTTTTATTTATAGCAAAAATTCATAGAAAAAATTTATAAATTTGTTGACCTCTTTTAATTTTTTTTTTCATTTATTTTATTCATTTCAAAACAATAAAAAAATAATTAAAGAATTAGCAAGTGATGAACAATTAAAGAAATTTAATGAATTTTAAAGCTTCATTTGTATTTAAAATTTTGTATTTATTTATTTATTTATTTTAACAGTTGATCCTACACATAAATCTGTAGGCTATTTTTATATGTCCTTTTCCCTTTCGAAATGTGGACCTTTTTATCAAATTATATTAATTATTTGGTATATATTTCTTATTTTTATACATTTTTAATTTGACTTGACAAGGTTTTTTTCTAAAACAAATTTTGCTTGATTTCTAAAACATGCCAAATCAGTTGCTTTTTCATACTAAAAATAAAAAAAATAATTAACATACGTTTGTATTGCCATCAGACTTCTCTGATGAACAACATTTCTGTGTTGTTGATTCGTAATATTATGATGTGTTTGTTGGTAATTACCACACTATGTTGGTATTGCAGTGATATTGATTATAATATACATATAATCAATATCAATAATACATAATATTAGATAATATAATCAGTATCAATATCAATATCAATAATATATGATATTAGATAATATAATCAATATCAATATCAATAATACATGATATTAGATAATATAATCAATATCAATATCAATAATATATGATATTAGATAATATAATCAATATCAAATTCAATACATATAATCAATATTAATAATACATGATATTAGATAATATAATCAATATCAATACATATAATCAATATCAATAATACATAATATTAGATAATATAATCAGTATCAATATCAATATCAATAATATATGATATTAGATAATATAATCAATATCAATATCAATAATACATGATATTAGATAATATAATCAATATCAATATCAATAATATATGATATTAGATAATATAATCAATATCAAATTCAATACATATAATCAATATTAATAATACATGATATTAGATAATATAATCAATATCAATACATATAATCAATATCAATAATACATTATATTAGATAATATAATCAAAATCAATATCAATAATATATGATATTAGATAATATAATGAATATCAATATCAATAATACATGATATTAGATAATATAATCAATATCAATATCAATAATATATGATATTAGATAATATAATCAATATCAATATCAATAATACATGATATTAGATAATATAATCAATATCAATATCAATAATACATGATATTAGATAATATAACCAATATCAAATTCAATACATATAATCAATATTAATAATACATGATATTAGATAATATAATCAATATCAATACATATAATCAATATCAATAATACATTATATTAGATAATATAATCAATATCAATATCAATACATATAATCAATATCAATAATATCATGATACCAGCCATAATAACAAAATTATAGATTTTTTGAATAGCTTAAGGCTAACTATTTGCTAAAATTACTGAAATTACTGACATTTAGTTATGACTTTACATGTGAAATGACAAATATGATATAAAAATTGTTTGGACCATGGTTCAATGCATCAAAGTACATAGATATTAAAAAACCAAATTCACAAAAACTAATCGTGTAATATCGATCCAGTTAGTACCGTTAATTATGTATGTCAACTTTATAAAAACGGTTTTGAAAATATTGAACAAGCTTACACAATTTGGGAGTTCTATAGTGAATATTATTGTGAGTCATTATGCTAAGCAATTTGTAAGTGATTTTATTTAACACCTTATCCTTATACTTATAAAAGGGAACGTTTGTTTGTTGTTTTCCTATACACGCCCACAGTTTTAAAGATCGAGTTCTGAAATTTTGCACAGTTATTCATAGTTACAAAACGAGCCGGACGCAGGTACTTGACAAATTCATCATATGACAGGTTCGGGTTGCTGCCGTACAACTCCTAGCAAGTCTAAGGAATATTTCAAAAACCAATTGTGTTAGACGCATGAAAGTTTACACATAGATACTCTTTAACAAATAAAGAAAAGGGAATGTTATCGATTTCGAAAATGTGAACTGGTTCGGGTTGCTGCCATACTACTCTTAGCAGGTCTCAGGAATATTTTAGAAACCAATTGCGTTACAAGCATGAAAATTTACACATAGATACTCTTTAACAAATAAACAAATACCAATATTACCGATTTCGAAAATGTGAACTAGTTCGGGTTGCTGCCACACAACTCCTAGCAGGTCTCATGAATATTTTAGAAACCAATTGTGTTACAAGCATGAAAATTCACACATAGATACTCTTTTACAAATAAAGAAATTCGACTATTACAAATTTTGAAAATTTGTATTGGTTCGGGTTGCTGCCATACAACTCCTAGCAGGTCTCAGGAATATTTTAGAAACCAATTGCGTTACAAGCATGAAAATTTACACATAGATACTCTTTTACAAATAAAGAAATTCGACTATTACAAATTTTGAAAATTTGAACTGGTTCGGGTTGCTGCCGTACAACTCCTAGCACGTCTCAGGCGTATTTTAAAAACCAATTGTATTACAGGCATGAAAATTTACACTTAGATACTCTTTTACAAATAAAGAAAAACGACTGTTGCTGATTTCTAAAATTTTGACTGATTCGAGTCGGTGCTATACAACCCTTATCAGGAATGTTTCAAAAAAAGATTGTGTTACAGACTTGAACATTTGTTCATAGGTACTATATGAAAAATAAAAAAAACATGTATTGTCCTGAAAAAGTATTTTCGAATTTTATGAATCAGGATAAAATTTTTACAGAGCTATGTAAAATGGAGCAGCCAAAACTATGGTACTAGATTAAGATAAAGAACTTTGCATCCTGATTTCATTTAAGCACAAATTCAAATTGATTGTGGAAAAGGCGAACATATTTTTATTTCAAGAAGACTGCAATAGCAAGGAGCGTATTTGTTATACTCCATCAGAAAAAGACCGAAATATTGTTTATAAAGAAATAATTTTGATATAAGTATAGTTTAAGTTGTAGTATTGTTGATTTTTTTATGGTAGTGAATAAACCAATATTTTTCAATTCGATTTATAAATCAAACTTCACTGAAATAAGTTCGATACATTTTGAGGTCGACCCGAACAACGTCGGATAACTTTGCCAGTAGTCTATAGATTAAATTTAGTCATGCCGAGGACAGTTTCTTTGATAAAATACTCCAATGAATTACCCATTAAATAATTAGCAGGTCTGAAGGTAGTTTTGTTTAGTTTTTTTTATATTGCTTTTATTTATTTTTTGTCTTACTGTTAGTCTTTATAAGAGCTTAATTATACTTGCGAGCGAAATAAATAAATCAATTAAATTACTATATTTGTCGATGTTGCTATCGGTTGTTTTAATTTGATTTATTTTCATATTTGATATATTATTTTCCGGTGTTCGACAGTATCAAACTAATAAGAAAATTAAAACCATCGCATTTTTGTTTATGTTCGTACCCATTGTTATATCATGTTCATTTTTATTTCAACTGTCAAGCTTATTGTTACAATAGCAATATCTGAAACTATGTTTACATGTAATAATCTACTTAAACTACGTTTGCATATAATAGTCTGCTTAAACTACGTTTACATATGTAACACCGATTAGCTTCATAGAGATATGAATTAAGCACGCGGTGTATCGCAAAAAAAGAAAAAAATGGCTAACCTTTCTTAACTTAGGATAATCACTTTACAAAAAAAATTGGCTATTAAACTCTATGAAAATTTTGATTCATTACTCTCCATCTACTGAATCTGTTATATCGGGCATAATTATTGTTAAAAAATCGAAATCGAATTTAATTATCGAAAAAAATGATTTTTCATTAGGTCAGTACTGAAAAGCGATTTAAAATAAAAACAAAAATGGCCCAACTGTTTCACAATACATTTGCAAAATCATTTTAAATCACTCTATACAAATTTAATTGTTAAATATTATTTTGTTCAATGATTAAATTTTCAAAATTAATTATACCTTAAAAGTTATAAAAATTCAATAGAAATCCACTTAATTCCTGAATTATCTAATTTGGAAGTTCCGAAATATTTAAATTATTTATAGGAAAAATTTTTAAATAATATTTTTTCTACTTAATTATATATTTTTTTATATAGCAATGACAAATTAATTTACCCTAAGGACATTATATTCGCTACCATAATAGTGAAATTTAAAGTATTACATATATTACTATCTCTTTCTCACCTATGTAATATAATATTTTAGTTAAATCACAATACATCAACGTCTTACAATTATGATTCCAACATATATATAATATATATATATTTTTTTTAAATATATTACATATTCGGTGGAAAAATTAATAATAGTTAATATCATTCATTATTTTTTTATTTTACACCTAAAAGTTATTGGTTTCTTGTCAATGGAGACAAAGAACAAAACAAAAAAAAAAACCGCAAAAAAAATATAAAAAATTTACCTTTTCTGTTTACAATTTTAACCTCAAATTATAACCTCGTATTTTTACCAATTTATTGTATACAGTAAAATAAGTGTAGAAGTTTAAAAATCATTCATGTACTTAACAATAATAATTCAAAGTTGTACGGTACAGTAGGACGAAAACAATGGCTCTATGTTATTTTCGCAATACATTATACCAAAATTCATTCATTTTAGGGCTGTAAATATGTTTTTTGTTGCATAGCTAGAAAAATAATGTTAATTGTTCACGTAAAAATATCATTTTTTAAGTGCATCTTTAAAGTGTTAAAATATGTTTAATAATTTATTGTTGTTGGTTACATATTTAAATATTTACAGGGTGTGTTTGTATAATTTATATTAATTATTATAGTGTTAGAAATAGTTTTGTAGAATTGTAAAAATTAACTTTTTCTAAATCTTAACTGTAATTATGTGTTAACAAAGATAATTTCATGCGGCTATACGCTATGATCATAGATAAAAAAAAAATTAGTATTAGCTCACTCCTCGAAATTCGATGAAGTTTGATAAAAAGTAGTACTCAATATTTTGTTATTAATTGTTTTCCATCATTTCAATTCATCGTGGACACTATATTTTTTATTTATTTATCTTAAACAACAACCTTATAAAAAAAATTAAATTTAAATCCAGACGGGGTAGGGTTACGGCAGTTTGATAAATTAAAATTTTTGTATGTTGAAATGACTTATATACAGGGGTAGAAATTTTAAATTAAATTTCTATTTGAAAAAATATTTGCATTCCCCACGTCTCTTTTTAAATATGTATCATTCAAATAAATAATAATGAAAAAGGGGTTTGAAATGGTTCAGGTATGTGTATTGTGTACTGTACTTTTTAAAATGAATTTTGAACACTATAATAAATAATTTATATAATAAGAAACGGAGGAGGTGGGGCTCGAAATTTCGGTTTCAAAATAACGTTTAATCAAAATTTAGTTTTTTTTTTTTGAAAATCTTACGTTGTTTTTTTAAATTTTATAAATATTCTGGAAAAAGGTGATAACTCGTTTTTGTATCCCCAATAGCATACAAATAATTGTGGTAATTATTCTGGAATAAAAATTATATTTTGACAAAAGCGATTAAGAGACGAGATTTTGTTATACTTCCATGCGGAAAATTGTTACAGAACAATGAAAAAAAAGCTCTAGTATGAATGAATAAAATATGTAGATGTTTTCATACTTAGTTTTACTAATTCATGAGGAAGCGGAGTGACGAGGATGCGGTGGTGAGTATAGGGCTATATAAGTAATTCAGTTAATAATTTACATCTTATAGCAATTTGAAATCTATTTTTAGATTTATCATATTCTTCTAATTATTTTTAGATAGTTTAATATCTATAATTATAATTGACAAGCATTTAAGGACCTGCGCAGTAGACACCTTTTCATTTCATTTCGCTTCTCTTTAATGAACTCCTAATATAATAAATAAGTTGTATATAAAACAATAATGCGCACACAGTTGAAAATTCAAAGCAAATCACTTGAATTCTTCATTTTTGATCTTTTTAACTGTTTCTAAATTTTGGTTATTTGTAGTAATAATATAGTTTTTATTAAAATTATGTTATATATATATCTCTTTAATGACAAAATTTTTTATTTTTAGTAATTTTATTTACTAAATGCCACTTACTATAAGGAATATATCGGAAACGAAACAGTATATGAGGGACGTGTATTTATATGTCCTAAATAAAACTTACTAACCATAAAATTTTTTATTAAACACGAGTGGTTTCTGCTACATCATGCGAAGTCTATGTCAGTAGGTAAATTACTGTTTTTTTAAAAACTATAAATTTGACTTCAGCTTGAATTATAATTACTCAACAGGGCCCCCTAGTAATTAATAGAATTGATAGATTTTTATTTAATAGGATTTGAGGTTTGTTACCAATCGTCCTTATATATCTAAATTGATACTAAAATGTTTATCCATAAATTAAATTAATTTTCATATATATTTCATTACATCAACAAAATAATTTCCAAAACCACACCAGACCTCCATACTTACTCAATAACTTTATATTTGATAGATATCTAGATAGATTTAATTAATTCACGTCACAATGACATACTTAAGACTGAAGGGCAATGAAATCGACAAGACATTGTATATCGACATTGTATATGTCGAATTATCTTTTGAACAAATTGGATTAAATCAAATGGCATGATAGCAAATAGTACGACACAACAAAGTCGGCGAAAAAAATTTGATCAAAATTTGTTGTTGTTACACTGTGACAATTCATTTTGACAGTTCATTAAATTAAAATGGTTTTTGTCTTGTTGTTTTTGAATTGTTGTTTGAAAATGAAAATGTTGCATTCATTGGACTTACTATGCGACATTCTATGTCAAAAATCTCTAGGACTACAATGTTGTGACCTTTTCATTGGACTTCAGGCTTTCTTCAGGCTTTCTTAATCGTTTTTTGCTAGATTTACCGTATGACAGAATTCTTGTGCTGTTAGTAGTGATTTATCTCATACCTGGCTTAGAAAGGTATCTTTGGAAGTTTAACGGATTGTTTGAACAGAAAGACAAAATAGCTGAATGAATGGTAGTCTGTTAGATTCTTGTTTTTCATGTATTGCCTTAGTTTTTTTTATTTCTTAACTTTCTAATTTCCTTAGTGAACCAAGGCGGGCTTCAATTAGGATCTTTAGTTTTCATAATTGTAATATAGAGTCGAAATGCCTCAAACATTAAATCGTAAAACTTTTTAGTCATATCATCAATTTCATTATTTCCAAATGATGAAATAAAATCATAATTAATAAAAAAAAGTTATTCAGGTCATAAAAATTAGCCCTATTAAAGAGAAAACAAAAATTGTGTGCTTCGTCGGGGTCAGGAGGAGCATTACTACAGAAAGAGCAAAATATAGAAGGATGATAAGAACCAATTTTGACTAGAGGAAAAGGATAATGCAACGTCGTTAAGTTATTCCAATCTGAGCTGAAGATCAGGTCGAGTTGTCTTTCTTCAAAGTTACATATAGGAGAAATTTGTTGTACACAATTAATATTGAGAGAGTCAATAAATGTGCATTCAAGTTCACTAACTAGATTATTTGATGAAAAATGATTCTTCGTCATGGGAAACCCATCTTATATTGGGTAGATTGGGTTTTAAGCGATACTGTACATAAGATAATTCGAAAGCCGGGTTGAAAGGGTTAAATCGTACCCACCGTTTTACAGTTTTAATTAAGACTTTGAGTTACTACGACCTTGTATTAGTCACCTCAGGCTGCTCTGATGAAATTTCGGGTCAGTGATGATGATGATGACAGTCTTGTAGAAAATTTTACTATTGTAAGATGACCAGAAAATTTATGTGATTTCCATTTCTTCAACATTATATTCTATTCAGGAGAATATCACTGTACATTTACTCAGCTTCATATACAATACTTCAAACAATTATAAACAAAATGACACACCCTGTAAATTTAAATTTTCTTATTTTTTTTTTTTTTCATTTATTCTCCTATTTAACAAAATGATTAATATATATGTATATATTATTGGTCATTTTATAATATTTAAAAATATTAAAGGATTTGAAATCTAACACCAGTTTAAATATTCCTAACTGAAGACTTCTATAAATTTAATGAGTCTATGATAAATTATAGAAAAAAAAAATATCTAAAAATTGTTTTTTTTTTTTAGCTTGAAGCTATTTTTTTGGTTGAAAAACCAGAATGTAAAAAAAATAATGAAAACAAAAATTCATGTTATTTTCGCATCAACAACAACCATTTTTTAACAATATACCATTTTTTAGATGTATGTACAGGTAAAAAAACAAAATCAGGTAAAAATTTCTCATAAATGCATTTAAAAATATAAAAATTTTTATTTTGCTAATAAATATAGAAAAGTGAGAGAATTGATGCACTAACATCACTTCATATGTTATTGCACTCATAATCATCATCATCATCATCATCATCATCAGCAACATCATTATCATATGGGGCATGAATTAAGTACCCTTTTCAAAAAGAGTAAGAGTAAAATAAAACAATATAAAAAAATTGTGTTTTTTAGAATATCATTTGCATATTCAGTATAAAGTATAAGCAGGAAATATATATATATATATATATATATATATATGTATCTATAATCTGCATCTATATATATGTTAGATAATGTTGATGAAAAGTTAAGATGCTACTTCTGCTCATCCTTCTCAATAACTCTCTGATGATACGGAATTAATATCTAATCTGAATTTGAAAAAAAAAAAATAAAAACAAAAATATAAAAAAAAAAATTTGTTTTTCATTAGATGAGCGCCATCAGGGACGAACGATATATGAACAAATAAAGCTCATAAAATGCAAGTTAAAATCGTTAATGAACTCTTCATGCGATTAAACGCTTATGTACTTCAATATTCTTCGTATATGAAATTTTGAAAAGCAAAAATGTAAAAAAACAAAAACAAAAACAATAATAAAAAAAAAATAATCATCAAGTTAGCATAATTTTAAGAAAGCTATCATCGTGAATGAATGAAACGGAAAAGGTGAGAAATTATGTATGTAAGAATGAATGTTTGTATATATGTATATATACATATATATATATATATATATATATGTAAATCAATCAAAAAATTGACATCCATTTTAATGAAATGATGAGACTAAAATAAAAGAGATTCGTGCCCATAAAGTCAATAGGGTAATTAGATACTGATGTTTGACGATGATGACTGATTTTTTATTTTTTTGATAATGATGGTAATGATAATATGTTGTGGAATAAATAAATTTTTTTTATTTATTTATTTTTTTTTTAATATATAAGTGTTAAAATTTACAAATTTCGAGATATTTTTTGTGCTGGTTTTGCTTTGCTTTTTGGGTTCATTAAGGTTCAATTAGATTTGTTACAGTCAATTAATTAATTTGTTTAGGATTTAAATTCAAAAAAAGAGTTGAGAAAGAGAAAGAGAGAGAAAGATGAAGAATTGTATTGGATTGAATTTGAAATAAATTTTTAATTTAAAATCAAATTAAAATAATTATGTTCTATGTTTTAAATTAAGAGTAGTTGTAAATGTATATAGAAGGTATAATTGAAATGCTAAATGTGGATGTACCATACTAATTATATTTAATTTTTTGATCGAATTGAGCTGACGAATTAAATTAATGCAGATTAAAGAATATTTTTGATATATTTTGATGCAAATGTTAGTGTCAGAAATGGTCGGTAGGATATTATATTGCATTACAAATATAGTTATGATTATCGTAATATCAAATGACGTTGTAGTTATGCGGTGGACTAACCCCGCATTAACACATAAAAAAATTTTTTTTTGAAGAAATGCTTTAAATTAAAGAAATTTTCCAATCTGTAGCTATTTTAGCCTATCAATCGACTGGCTCGTTTCCTATTATTTATTCCGATGTCCCCTGGTATCCATGCTAAATGAACCATATTACCTTCGAACTGACTTTAATACTTTCTAAGACATTTTTTGTGGTTTGATTGAATTATTTACAGTATTTAAAATTATATGTCATTTCAAGTCTCAACTCAAGCCAGTTTATTGAGCTCTGAATCCAGGTAGTTAATCAAAGCCAGCTGAGCCTGAATACACAAAATAAATACTTGAATTTAATATTTCAGCCAACAAAGTCAGTTCAAGTCTCAACTCAAGCCAATTTATTGAATTCTAAATTCAGTTAGTTGAATCAAGCCAATTGAGTGTGAACGCACAAACTAAATACTTGAATTTAATATTTCAGCCAACAAAGTCAGTTCAAGTCTCAACTCAAGCCAATTTATTGAATTCTAAATTCAGTTAGTTGAATCAAGCCAATTGAGTGTGAACGCACAAACTAAATACTTCAATTTAATATTTCAGCCAACAAAGTCAGTTCAAGTCTCAATTCAAGGCAATTTATTGAATTCTAAATTCAGTTAGTTGAATCAAGCCAATTGAGTGTAAACACACAAACTAAATACTTGAATTTAATATTTCAGTCAACAAAGCAAGTTCAAGTCTCAACTCAAGCCAATTTATTGAATTCTAAATTCAGTTAGTTGAATCAAGCCAATTGAGTGTAAACACACAAACTAAATACTTGAATTTAATATTTCAGTCAACAAAGCAAGTTCAAGTCTCAACTCAAGCCAGCTTATTGAGCTCTGACTCCAGGTAGTTAATCAAAGCCAGCTGAGCCTGAATGCACAAACTAAATACTTGAATTTAATATTTCAGTCAACAAAGCCAGTTCAAGTCTCAACTCAAGCCAGCTTATTGAGCTCTGAGTCCAGGTAGTTAATCAAAGCCAGCTGAGCCTGAATGCACAAACTAAATACTTGAATTTAATATTTCAGTCAACAAAGCCAGTGTATTGAATTCTAAATTCAGTCAGTTGAATCAAGCCAATTGAGTGTGAACGCACAAACTAAATACTTGAATTTAATATTTCAGCCAACAAAGTCAGTTCAAGTCTCAACTCAAGCCAATTTATTGAATTCTAAATTCAGTTAGTTGAATCAAGCCAATTGAGTGTGAACATACAAACTAATTACTTGAATTTAATATTTCCCCCTACAAAACCAGTTCAAGTGTCAATCCAAGCCAGTTTATTGAATTCTAAATTCAGTTAGTTGAATCAAGCCAATTGAATGTGAACATACAAACTAAATACTTGAATTTAATATTTCACCCTACAAAACCAGTTCAAGTCTCAATCCAAGCCAGTTTATTGAATTCTAAATTCAGTCAGTTAAATCAAGCCAATTGACTCTGAACGTACATACTAATTACTTACATTTAATCTGATATTTAATTGCGGTTTCTTCAACTCACTTTGGAAGCACAGAGGGGCATTTGTGCACGAACGATTAATTGTTATTCGATGTTGGCATTATAAGTGTTAACAATTAAGCTAACAAAAAGTTAAATAAAATGCATTTTATTAGAAATGTAAATCGGTATTAAGAATCTTTGATGCAAATTTAGACTTATTACACTATGGGATTATTATTAAAAAAAATAATTTGACATGATTTTAATTTTTTAAATGTCGGATTTGATATTTCGCATGATTCGTATGTTTTTTTTATTCAAATATGATGTTTTTACATCATCACTGTCTTGCAACACCATCCCCATGTTTCGGTATGTACAAAAGATGTCGTCATCTAAGCCAAAAAATAATCACTGCACAATTGTACACATAAAATAGTTATACAAAATTGCAATAAGGTTCATCTATATTTAAAAAAAGTGCTATACAATTGATTACTTTTGTATGTGGTGGAGAAGATTAACTTAAAGAAAAATTAAAATTTTGAATAAATTGGAAGCATTTGAATTTTGATATCACTGGCGTGACTTTCTAGATAATATCTAACATCGACTGGACCGGAACACAAACATTAAAATTCTGAAAATGATAGAAAATATAAAAATAATTTAAGTGTAGTATAAGCAAAGCCAAGAACCGGTTGTTTGACCGACCGCAACACAAGCACTGAGATTCTGAGAATGATAGAAAATATAGAAATAATTTAAGTAAAGTATAAGCAAAGCCAAGAACCGGTTGTTAGATCTATGAAATATGTCAGATGATGGAATAAACCAGACTGCTGCAACATAACAATAGATCCAAACAAATCTTACCTATGCTGAATCAGAACCGTTCTTTTAAAATAATAGCGCTTAGAAGATTAAAGCAAAATTCGCACAATGATAGCGGTCATTATTTTATTGGCAAATAAAGCTATAAAATGTATACCCCCTTTAAATAACTATTCTATAGTGATGAAGATGTGGATAAGACTGTCTTGAGCTTTCTCTGCACCTGTTATCATAAAAGAAGCCTTTTTTTCTCAATTTACTGCAGATACTGAAACCCAGGACACAAACCATTAGATTTGTAAAAAACTTAAATTTGTTTATGTGTTTTATGCGTTAGATTATTGTGATGCTACAGTATTTTTTAATGGTCTTAATGTGTCACTGTATACCCACATCCGATAAAATGCTGAATAGAATATGCTCCTAGCCATTTTGTACAATATAAAAAAGTTCTATATAACTATCAATCTGGAAACAAAAATTATTAAATGCTACGTGGGGTCGATATTCGTCTATGGTATATAAACGTGGATACTGATAATAACGACCATAAATAAGGTATTTGAAATGTGGGTATACCATAGAAAAGTGAAGAATAGAATAGAATAGGTAGTAGAATACCGTGAATTGTCATTAACAATCAAACGCAGAAAAACAACTTATCTGTGTTATATGATGGGCAATGATAAATATTTTACAACTGATGCAATGTAAAATTCAAGGCAGAAGACAAGTGTTGGCAGAAAAAAAAGTCATCGCTAAGAAATATCAGGCAATGAAAGGGCCTCCAAGTGGTGATAGAATTGATGCATGCAGCGCAGGATAGTGTGAATGTGATCGCAGACATCCAGTAGTGGATATGCAGGTGAAGAAGAAGAAGATATCGACAGCCATTACTACCTACCTAAGCCTACATTGTTGTATTACACTTCTTTTCTCTAAACCTTCTTAATTCATATTTAAAAATTTAATGATACAATGTTGTACAGCCCCGATTATTTCAAATCAACTTCGGTTGTGATGTTATCGAAAGCAATCAAATCAATTATATTCAAACATGTCATAAATTATTTAATAAGACAAATTACAGTGAACTGCAAAATCAAATTTTGCATTTATTAAAAATAAAAAAAAAAATAAAAAAAAAAACAAAATTTCAAATTTACATTATTTTTGTCTGTCCAATAACACCAATATAGAATCCAAAGATTATTTTTTTGTTTTTTAATCTTTAAAGGATTAATTTTTTTTTTTTTACTTACATTTTTACTAATTTTTTAATAGTCGGTAAAATTTCTTTGATTTTTTTTTTTTAACTGTTTTAAAAATGAAAAATATATAAAATGGTAAATTGAAAGTGAGAGACAAGAGATTTTACAAAATACTTGAATTGTAGATTTTTCAATGCTGGTTTTATTAATTCTGATTTTTTTTTTTGTTTATTTCATTCTTTGCTCATTTTGTTAATAATATGAAGTATGAATTTAATCGAACATAAATTGTCAGATTTTCCAATCAATTTATAATAAATTTTCATTTAAAGAAAAAAAAAAAAAAAACAGAAAAATTTGCTGAAGATATATTTTTTATTTGGTTTACTGTTTGTTTTTACTGCTGTGTTTGTTCTTGCTGCTACTCAATAATATTGGTAAAGAATTTGCAGAATAAAAAAATATAGATTTTTGTGTTTTTAAAGAATTAAATGAGCGGGTTGGAGTGTACTGCAGAAATAAGAGTAAATTTTAGTAGATGTTAGTATTCAATAGTAATGGGTATTAACATTGGGGTTGTTAACAAAATTAAAAAAAAAATGCAACATATTGTGATGCTCATGGTTTGCGCAAGCTGCTGTGGTGCCTTACTCTGATTGAATTATTTCTGTTTATAAAACTAAGCTCTGCGCAAGCAATTATATTTGCTCATTATACCAAAGTAAAGTAAAAATTTCTGAATTGATATTATTTGTATATATTTGAAGGTTCAAAATAGGGCTTTATTAGTTCTAAAAATAATTAACAGTTAGTACGCAAACTTCAAACATATATTGTTGAATAATTCTCATATTATTTATAGACTTTGTTCCACTATCAAATATACACTTTGGATTGCTTAATATGATTATTAGGATAAATTCATAGATTTACAATATCTAGTAGTAAGTATTTCAATGTGTCTAAGTAAATTATAAGCCAAGGTACATAGTATAAGCTTAAATAGATTAGTACAGTGCGAAATTAAGCCATATTAAATAAATAAATAAAATATTTTAACGTGTTGCTTAATATATTTATTAAATTATATTAAATTTTTTTTAAATTGACCTCTTCTCGCAAAAAAACAAATGTTTTTTATGACTATATACGACCCAAGATAAAGTATATTTTCATATACATATATGAGCAAATGTTCCAAAAACTGTTCTGAATTATTTTGAAATATTATTTTAAAAACTGTTCTGTAATATTTACTCAATATTACTTCTTCGACGGAACCAAGGTAATCTTCACTTGGTTATAATGAAATTGTTGGAACACAATTAATATGTTATCAAATGTTCGGAACAAAGAAAATCATTAATCCTATTTTTAAAGCCATTTCATTGAATAGCTCAAACTGGCTTCAAGTGTTATCTTTCCTAACACAGAGAAAATACTGAGATCGTTAAAACCCGTTCATAGTTATAACATCTTAAATATGGAATACCGGATTCCATCTAAGCATTTTTGAAGATTAGTTTTATTAACAATGTTAGACAATTGATAAATAATTACAATTAAGACAAGTATGAACATGATTATTGAACATTGTTAGTACTTCCCGATTTAACCTTTCTTACTCTATTTTCCAAGAATTATCTCTTCTTATTTTCTTTTTTTTTGTTTTTATACATAGCCAAAAGACTAGGTGACGACCTTTTATACCGATTGGTACGTTTGGCTAGGGTGGGAAAGGAGGACAATTACGGACGAAGGTATTAATGTTCGTCTTGAATTTATTTAGATCATAAATATAGAATTCATGTTTTGGGAACATATAAGATGGAATTTGGTTCCACATTCGGGATGTTGAAGTTATAAACGAATTTCCATAACTTGTCTTATGCCATCTGAGATTTCAATGGTGTAGGAATGAGCACATGCTGCCCTTCGTGTTTTACGGGGGAAACGCTTAAGTGGAGGTAATATAGATTTAATTTCGACTGAACATGCCTACGAGATATCTATAAAAAAGGGACGGAGCTCCGATTATAGGACGATGTCCAAGAGGAGCAAGATGAGCTGTCACATTTGGGTCATTGATTAGACGAATAGCCCATTTTTGGACTTTATCCAAATGTTTTAACACAATACTAGAAGCGCTAGCCTATATGTGAGAATTGTACTCCATTTTGGGTCGTATGAAAGCTTTATAGATTTTCAAGAGGTCACAGGGGGAGAAGTAAGCCTTGCAGTGGCAAAAAAAACCTAAACATTTGGCTGCGTTTTTTTCAACATCAAATATATGATCATTCCAAATCATTTTTCGATTAAGGTGCATACCTAATATACTTAAGCTTTCAAGCCGCTGAAGTTTGTATTCTTGAAACAAAAGAGTAGGATCAGAAATTGAAATTTTTCGGGAGATTGAGCTGAGCACCTCTGAGCTTTAGAAGTGTAAACTCGACTCTGTTTTTTAAGCCCCAAGACTGCTGTCGTCTGCAAAGCTGTGGATTGGATTGAAAGTGGTTTGCAGCAAATCATTTATAAATATAAGGAATAGGGTGGGTGAGAGAACTGATCCTTGGGGAACACCAGCGTTTATTTGGAATTGATCGGACTTAAATCCATCAACTTACACACTTGAATCGTACGATTCGAAAGGAAACTTTCAATCAATTTGAGAGAAGAGATACCCAGATCCTCTTATTTAATAGTACCTATTTGCAAATGGTAAAATTTGCATTAAATTAGATTTTTGAGGTTCATAATATAACATAGTACATAACAAAGTACCTAATTTAAATATATTTAAGCCATTTATGCCCAATGTGTAACAATAAATTAATTACAAATAATACAGTTTCGGCATAATACAAATTATATGATTATAAGACTGTTCTTCACTTCCTGTAATCATTATTATTTTCATAAAGTAGTTGATTAAACTATACTGTTCCTATTCTACTTAGCATCGCTTGCGCCCGTGATATCGTTTTAGTGTAAGAGACAAATCTTGTCTTCTATGGGATTTGAATCCATTCTTGTTACATCAATAGATTACATTTTTTACACATATTTTACACATTCTTGTCACATCATTAGATTACATGTTGCCGATTAGGACTTAAGCTGTAAAGAAATATAATTTTAAATATATACAATCTTATTTCTGTGGCAACAATTCATAACCGCTTATGTCTGAAATTGATTTTTCGAGTAAATTTTAGTTTTAAAGTTTAAATAATATTTTAAAAATATAGTAACGACATTATACTCGTTTTTGATTTTATTTTTTATATAGTTGGAAAAATCAAACCAAAAATGTTGACAGCAAATAATTTCGAAAATTCTAAATATAATGGTGGTTCTAAATATAATTTATCACGATTTTAGCTTGTTAAGCGGTTATGATTTGTTAGTTTTAGCGACATAAACGGTTATGGTTTGTTGGCCTAGAATTAACACGATAAGTTTGTATCGATTTTTCTGATGTTCACATAAGCGATTATGGTTTGCTGGCACAGAATTAATCAACATTTTAAATTGATTTAGAAAATATAGGAATTTAGTATAGCTCAATGAATTGGCACGATTTAGTAACAACAAAGTTTTTCATCTATAGGATATTTTTCATCCATTCAGTTAGAAAACAATTTCTGAAATAACATGGATATGATATTAATGTTTTTTTAAGATTCAAAATTAAGAACTAAAATTTAAAAAAAAAAAAATGTTAAAGGTAGAATTAACTCATATTTTGGGCAGCAAAATTTGATCCAATTGATCTATTCTTTTGGCTTTACGAAAAATATTATTTTTATTAAGCGAAGTGGCCTAAGCCACAATGATGGTTAGCCTACTGTGTCACATAAAAATGGCTTAGTTGAAAAATATATAACACAGATACAATAGGAAATTGACCATCTCAAGTATTGTGTTCGATTTTACCATGGCTTTGTGCAAAAAAAAAGTAATTTTTTTTGTATTGTGGCTTAGACCATTTTGGTTCTGAACCCCTAATATAACTTTACTGCACCAACTGAATGTATATACAAACCCTATTAACATAATTAATTTCAAACATATTTCTTGAATATCCCTCATATTTTTAATTTTTATTTTTATCAAATCATATTCAAGTATTGCAACACTTTATCATTGTAACTGAACAGCTTTCAAGTGTAGTTTACAAGTATACGCACTTATATACATCATAATAGTAATACAAAACAAAACAAAAAATATAAACAGTGGTGGAATAAAATATATGAATATGTATTCGACCGACCGAACTCTTTGCAACAAAATATATTTATATTATTTACTATCCACCACACCAATTTACAATACCAGCAGCAAAACCTGACGAACTGAAGAACTTATAATAAACAAAAAAAAAATAAATAAAAATTGCAACATTTTCAAGATATTCTACTTAGAAATTTTTGTTATTGTTGTTGTTATTTTTTTGTATTTATTGAAAAAATCCACCAATAATTTCAATGTTATAAATTTTTTCACTTCATTATTTTATGACAATTATTGAACCTTTATGAAGATTTATGTTCTGTTGTTAATTTTTAACACTTTGACTAACTTCTGTTTTTTCGGGAATACAACATAAATCTTAGACTTATAATCGATTTTCTCTTATAGTATTATATATATTTTTTTTTTTTAACTTGCTTCATCGGAAACGATGATGATTTCAATTTCAATTGAATGTAAATAAAGAACAGAAAAAAAGTAAATTCAAATACCTATAGTAGGTATCTATCTACCTTTTTTTTGTTTTTGTTTTTGTTTTTATTTTGTGTAGTTCATTTAAATATCAACACAATATTAAAATTATAATTTTATGGAAAAAAAGTGGCTCTTTAGGCTCTTAAAAGTCTGGCGAGACTCAATTTAAATTGTTAAAAATTATGACAAACGTAAGTAAA
The DNA here is from genome assembly GCA_963942445.1 of Argyra leucocephala. NCBI lineage: Eukaryota > Metazoa > Arthropoda > Insecta > Diptera > Dolichopodidae > Argyra > Argyra leucocephala. The sequence goes on from OZ012681.1 coordinate 120,978,240, forward strand.
AAAAAAAAAAAAAAAAAACAACAACAACAAAAAAATTGTATCGGACATTTGAAAGAAAATTAAAGTTGTTACTTATTAAGAGTCGAATGCACTCGAATATGAAATAATATTTTGTTGCATCAGTATAGTAGATACGAGTATAACAATTTTTTGAATCGCAGCATATTGCAGAGTTACGTATTTAAATCATAATGGCATAATATAAAGGTATCATCCATCGTCAGGAGCTCTACTTTTTAACTCTTCTTTTCGTCGAATGTTAGTGAATTTATAAGAATGAAAATAAAAAATAATAAAAATAATAAAAAAACAAAAATATGCACTCATAATAATGAAGAACGCACAATGAATCATTAATTTTGATCCAATCAAGGTGTCAATGAAAGTGGTCTCAAAACAGCTCGTTTAAAGTAACATTTTTTAATGAAAATTGTGTAGGTGCCACCTGAATTTTAATAATAATAAAAATAATAATAATGATTTTTTTTTTATTTCTGTTTTTTATTTTGTATATCTTTTAAATATTATTTATTATTAAATGATGTAAGTTAAAAAAAAAAAATTGTTTTACTTCTGTAGGTTGTTTTGTCCATTGAATACATTTTTTTTTTATTATAAACAAAATTCCCTTGAAAATGAATTTTTATTAAAAAAAAAAAGAAAATTGAAAATTTTACTTGACTGGACATACAAAAAAAAAAAAAAAAAAAAAAACAAACAACAAACTGTCTTGATTACTTGTATATGAACAATAAACAAAAAGGATATCACACAATTTCTGATTGACTTTAAATTGAAAAAATAACAACAACAACAACAAGAATAACAGTATAGAATATTGAATGAATCGTCCTACTATATAAGGAGTTGTTCGTATACAATCAATTGAAATTATGCAAAATTGTGCGAAATATTTAATTGTGTATAGAAGAGTAGTCCTATATATGGTAGTGTAGTCTACTATACAAGTCCTAGAATTAAAATTTATTAAAAGAAAAAATTACAATAATTCATCCTCCACAATATATTTAAATACCAGTAATAGATTGTATAGAAACGAGTGTTGATAATGTATAAGGAAGTTGGTATTGAAGGTTGATTGTACTATTTTCTGATTGTAAATCATTTTCGTAATCTAGTAGATTAAAATATATGTGTATGTGTATATTTTTTTTTTAAATCTTAAAAATTCTTTGAAATGTTGCTCACCTTAGAAATATAAGCGGAATACATGGTATTGGGGGTATGGTTATCCTCATATGAGTATACAAGATACGGAGGAAGCATACGGAGGACTATATTATACATGTCATAAGGGGTTACCAACACAAATATAAATTAATCACCTGATAAAATGTAAGGAAAAGGAGACGTAGCGAAATTAAATATTTTTTTCAATTTTCAATTAGAAGTAGGTACACCCATACATTTTAACATACAAAAATATTAATTTGTCAATTTGCCACAACTTACCTTAATTTAAATAAATAAATTAATTATAAAGGATGATTAATTACATAATTTTTCGGCAAAGGTTGTTGTCTGAGATAAATCAATAAAAACAAATTATTTTAATTATTAATTGTATAATTATTCACAAAGGTTTTTGTCTAAGATAAATCAATAAAAAAATGTATTTTAATTATCAATTACTATATAATTATTCACAAAGGTTTTTGTCTAAGATAAATCAATAAAGAAATTTATTTAAACTATTAATTATTATAGGACTATTCACAAAGGTTCTTGTATAAGATAAATCAATAAAAAGATTAATTTTAGTTATTAGTTATATAATTATTCACAAAGGTTGGTGTCCAAGATAAATGAAGAAAAAAAATTATTTTAATTATTAATTATATAATTATTCACAAAGGTTTTTGTCTAAGATAAATCAATAAAAAAATTTATTTTAATTATTAATTAATTATATAATTATTCACAAAGGTTGTTGTCTAAGATAAATCCATAAAAAAATTTATTTTAATTATTAATTATATAATTATTCACAAAGTTTTTTGTCTAAGATAAATCAATAAAAATATTTATTTTAATTATTAATTAATTATATATTTATTCACAAAAGTTGTTGTCTAAGATAAATCCATAAAAAAATTTATTTTAATTATTAATTATATAATTATTCACAAAGTTTTTTGTCTAAGATAATTCAATAAAAATATTTATTTTAATTATTAATTATATAATTAATCACAAAGGTTGTTGTCTACGATAAATCAATAAAAATTTAATTTTAATTATTAATTATATAATTATTCACAAAGATTTTTGTCTGAGATAAATCAATAAAAAAAATTATTTTAATTATTAATTATTCACAAAAGTTTTTGTCTGAGATAAAAAATTGATCAATAACAAAATTATTTTAATTATTAATTATACAATTATTCACAAAGGTTTTTGTCTAAGATAAATCAATAAAAAAAATTTATTTTAATATAATTATTCACAAAGGTTTTTGTCTAAGATAAATAAGATAAATCAATAAAAAATGTATTTTAATTATTAATTATAAAATTATTCACAAAGGTTGTTGTCTAAGATAAATCAATTAAAAAATTTATTTAAGTTATTAATTTATTCACAAAGGTATTTGTCTAAGATAAATCAATAAAAAAAATTAATTTTAATTATTAATTATGTAAATACTTACAAAAATTTTTGTCTACGATAAATCAATAAAAAAATTTATTTTAATTATTAATTATGTAAATACTTACAAAAATTTTTGTCTACGATAAATCAATAAAAAAATTTATTTTAGTTATTAATTATATAATTATTTACAAAGGTTGTTGTCCACGATAAATCAATAAAAAAGGTATATTAATTATTAATTAATTATATATTTCTTCACAAAAGTTGTTGTCTAAGATAAATCAATAAAAAAAATTATTTTAATTATTAATTATATAATTATTCACAAAGGTTGTTGTCAAAGATAAATCAATAAAAAAAATGTATACAAACTGCGAAGAATGAAATATGGAAAAAAATCATAATGAAATTCAGTACTAATATATTTTTTTTTAATTTAAAATTTACTAAACATCTTTGATGAAATAATTTGAAATTTTTTTTTGTTTTTTTAAATTATCAAAGGTGCAACAATAAAGGTGCAAAGTGCAAAAAATTTTTGCGTTTAATTGCTTCAATGTATGCAATGTAAACGTTTTTTTTTTATTGATAAAAATTCAATCTTTAAATGGATATTGAAGAATAATTTACAACAATAATGGTGCAAAGTGCAAGTTTTTTGTTTTCTTATTAGAAATTCCATCTTTCAATACCTTCAAATTATTATTTATAAAATTTTCAAATATAATGTAAGTTAATAAAATAATTGTAAACAACTGTCAAATTGACATTTAATCAATACATTTTTATAAACTGAATAGCTTTTCGTTTAAATTTAATTAAGTTGTATTCAAGTTTGATGTGACTAAGATGGTCGTAGAATGATTTCAGCCTGTTATACAATAACATATTTTTGGTATAATTTTTTCTAAAACAGTTCAATCTGAAGTTAAAAATATTTATCAAAAATTGTTATCTTGTTCATAACATAAATAACTAGACAGTAGGTTGTGTTTTATTTTGTATAAACAAATAAAAGTACATTCAGTTTAAATCTTTGCCTAATATTCAGCCATTACAAACATTACAGTAGTCAGACCAAACTTGACATGTTTATTTTAAATATTCTTGGTATATATACTGGCCAATGAATTTATTATCAAATAATTTATATTTCTTTAAAGGCTTATTTATTTTTAAATTGTACTTCATTGATTATTTTTAATTTGAATTATAATTATTCAGACATTGTGTATAACCTACAACTACTTCTACCATAAAGACATTACCCAGAATTGCTCCTTTTATTTTCTTTTAATTTCAATTTTCTGATATAGATTATCTCTGTTTTCATTTAAATTTGTTTTTTTTTTTTTTTTTTTTTTTTGTTTACATAAAATATTCTAATCTACAGAATTACAAGAATCTCTTACAATTTATTACAATATTAAAATTAAATATTAAAATTTACTTTAACTGCCCATTTATTATACTAATTTGTATCACAAATTATTATAATATTATATAATTATTAATTAGTGTTTGTTTTTAATTAATTAAAAATAAAAACAAAAATATTTTCACCTTAATATGTCATAATTTTATTAGAATTTATTTTTATATTCTTGTAGCTGTATATTGTATACAATATAACTATAAAATACTGGGCCCACAATTATATGCGTTTATATTGTTAAAGAATTTTAATATAAATATACATACACACATTTTTCATAATAATAATATTAATTTATTACCCTTAAATAATTAGATTAGCTTTTCATTTTATTTTCAGAAAATTTTCCTTTTTGTTTTTTTTTTTTTTTTTTTTTTTTTATTATTATGATTTTTATATAATTTTAAATGTATTCAAATAAAATTATAAAAATTATAGAATCAAAAATTCTATGAAAATAAAAATTAATAATATTTTGGTTTTTTTTTTTTTTATTATTAGGACTTGGTTATATGATCTTTCAGCACGCTACATGATGTCAAAATGAAAATAAAAAAAAAAAATATTTTCTTGAAAGAAGGTGAACTCCAAGCAGGTGATATCTGAAACTATTTTTTGCCTAATAAAAATTTTCTTTATTTGTTTATGTTTTTTTTTTGTTTTGTTTTTATTTTCTAGGCCAGTGTTTGTAAATCGGTGTGTCACGATAAATGAAAATTTTTTATGTTGTGTTTATTATTTTAAGAAATAATAGAATTCGAATTATATTAACTGATACAATAATAATTATTCTTGTTATTGTTATTTTAGTTGAACAAAAGAAAATATTAAGCTTGACACTGATATTGAAAATTAACATAAAATATGCTGGTGTCTATACTGTCTATAATGTTAGACCTGTAGTTGATAAAAAAAAAGGGAATTGAGATATATTCAAAATCTGTATTGTAAAATGAATTCTGCTGTAGAGTCAAAAAGTGTTGTATGAAGGTATTTAATAACCAATTAATTCCCTATCTACACCGTTCCGCGTTCGATTCCCGACGAAGGCCAAAAAATGCTTTATGAGTTTTTTCACTTGGTCCAGTACTGTTTGTCATAAATTTGGATAAAATAATTGATAAAATAAAACCTGACAACAATTGGCAAGCAAATATAAATAAAATGAGTATATAACAAAAAGAAGTAGAGTTTATTGTCCAACAAGCGGTAGGGTTGGCAAACTCAGGACATAAAAAACTTTGGAACATGACGGATGAGCTGGGTATGTTATGTAAAAACCATTTTGGTATTCTATTTCATAATATATAAATTAATAAGTCAAAATTTTGTTTGGTTTGGTATTGGAATGAAAACTGGGACAATTTGGGATGAAATACAATCAAATAAACGTAAATTGTGTATGATAGAAAAATCTTCTTGTAGAAGAGGCTTCTTAATTCTAAAATAACTTTTGTTTGGAATTGGTAGGTTAGTTTAACAAAAAATATTATAAGCTTGTGATTTTAGAACTTAAAAACATGGAAATTTAACGTGAAATCACAGGCAAACTTCAAGAGTTTCGACAATAACAGCTTTATTACAAATTTAATACAATATTTAATACAAAAGATAGTAAAAGACAACGAAATCTTGCAAACAATTTTTTTATTCCGAAAGATAGAAGGTAATCCCCGAAAGGCCTACTAAAAGCCCATCTATCATTGTTCTGTTAAAATCAATCTACGTTGGATCGACTGATGACCTTATCTTCATAATATTCATTATAATATTTCCCCTCGAAGAAAATAGCCATAGGAATAGTTTCCGCTTATGAAGATTATTTACATTTATTAATTTTTCACAACAGAAAATTATTCATATAATAATTTCGATAAGGGAAACCGTTTTTTTTTTTTATTTATTTATTTTCAAGTCTATGGGATTTGAACGTAGATTTGTGTAGAATTTTCCATTTTAAGTATAAACCAGCTTCTGGGGTTTCATTCTCTTCAGACGATGGACATTTTATTGTCGATATCAAGAACTGTTGCCATTTCCGAGTTCACATGAGTTTGCAGACGCTGCTCGTCATGTTTTTTTTATCTCATCTGCGACTGTTTCAATGTGCAAGTCACGGTAGAAATCTGTGTTACAAACGTACCATGGTGCAACAACTCTACCTCTTAGAATTTTATTTTGAAATTTTGGGGATTCTGAGGGAGATGTTGTATCGACGTAGGACCTAATTACCATATATCAAGTATAGCTGAAATTGTTAGCTTTTCAAAAATGTATATCCTTGGTGGCGCTATTTATCCTTTAAGGACGAAAAGGTAATTTGAAAGTGTCCTTGTTGTTTTGATGTTTTTGTATAAAAACCGTTATATCTGTTGATCTATTAGATGTATTATATTCTAAAAAGATAACGGTCTGGAGCAAATTTTCACATTTTATTTGATGAAGATTGGTGCTGCCGTTATGGAGATATTGTAGTTCAAAGTAGAAAATTTTGGGAAAAAAAAACAATATTATTTCTTGAAAAACCAAATACGTCAAGATTTTTTCATAAAAGTCCCCCCCTATATTTATTAACTGTTGGAAAGGTGTCGTTTTTTCTATAACTCATACATATATACTTTATGTCTACGTTGCCACCAAAGATATAAATTTTTGGAAAGCTAACAATTCCAGCTATTCTTTAGATATGGTCATTACGTCCGGCGGTACAACATCTCCCTCAGAAGAGCCGACATTTTTGCAGCAAAATGAAACAGAAGAAACCTAACAATAACATTGTAAACAAACGGGTAATAAACAATATTATGCAATCATTGTAGTTAGATCAAAAAATCAAAATCTATAACAACAGAACGTTAGGATGGGTTTTAGCTGGTAAACATTTTAAGTGTGAAAATATTTTGTTGGCTCTAAAAAGACAGATAGCTTAGTGAAGTTTTTTTTACTTGTGAACTTTAATTACTTGTTGGGCGCTACAGATCTTGAAAATCCTGGGCCTGACGCAAAATTGTCCTCCACTGACTTTGGTCACGAGCGGAATCTCTCGAAATTTTTGGAATTTTTTAATTTTTTCATATCTCGACGACACGTTCCCTGGGGCTTGAATTCGAAGAGTTTCCTAGCTGGAGCATTTTCATTCATACGCTCTATGTGTCCCAGCCAATGAAGACGTCTTATTCAGACTTTTTTTTGGCTAGGTCCATGTCATTGAACAACTGGTATGGTTCGGCATTGTATTTCTTCCCCCAAACCCCTTCGTCAAGAATTTTTATTGAAGTTTTACATAATAAAAAAATAGATCGCTGCTAAGTTAATCCTAAATTTCTATTTAAGAAATTTATTTTATTACACACACAAACATTGCTAAACCGTTAACATCACATCTGTTGAAGAAAATTATTTCATTTTTATATTCATTTACTCAAAAAATTGTTAAGAAAGGTTTGCCGTTGTAAAGAAACTATCAGTGTTGGCATTTTACGAGTAAATTAATGTTTTTCATGATTCTTTACATATTGTTTTTTTTTTTTTTTTTTTCGTCTATGAATTTATTGAATCTTTCTTTGTATTTGAAAATTACAATAAGTTTTAAAAGATAAAAAAATGGAATCCTTAAGAGATGTATTAAAATAATGGTTGGTTTACGGATTGTCTTACTTTGAAGGTAAGACAAATTTTTTTTTTTTGCTAGACAGCTAAAGTCTTCTTTTTTAGTCTGTTGGGATGCTCAGTAGGTTTCTTGTCAATGAATTTGGATGACACGACAGTCTGGTCGCATAGTTGTACGTGACCTTTTCTAGTTCTTCTTTTGCTGTTGGTATGTTTAAGTCTTTGTGCAAGTTTCTATTTTTCACATACCAAGGGACGTTTGTTATAACTCTTAGAACTTTTGATTGAATTCTTTGTATTATCTCCATATTTCAGTTCGAAGTACTTTTCCATAGTTGGCACCCATATGACCAGATGGGTTTTTAGCAAGGAATTATATATCAGTAATTTATAGTCCAATTTTGGTTTTGAGTGTTTACCAATTAACCACTATAAAGTCTTTAGTTTTATTTTGAGTTTATCTCTTTTACTTGAAATATGTTTTTTCCAATTCAGCCTTGTATCAAGATGTACTCCGAGATATTTAACATCATTTGCTTGGTGTACAGGTAATCCATTTATGTTTATCTGTGGACAGGACCTTGTGTTGAGTGTAAATGTTACATGGATACATTTGCTTTAATTTATTTTCATTTTCCACCTCTTCAACCAGTTTTCAATTTTATGCACGTGTTCTTGTAAATCTCTGGATGCAACCTGAGGGTTTGTGTGAGAGCTTAAGATTGCAGTGTCTGCAAATGTGGAGGTTTTTAGATGACCGGCAACTCAGATGTACAGATTAAGTACAAAAGTCGACCAAGAACGCTACCTTGTGGCTTTACATATTTGACGTAAATAACTGTAAAAGACAGGTAAACAACTGTAAATAACTGTAAACAGCTGTAAACAACTGTAAATAACTGTGAATTGCTGTAAAATTATTTAATTTTGACAGTTAATAAATAATAAATAATTTTATAATTATTCTTCAATTTTTATTCAGAATATTGACAAATTAAATTTATTAAATTATGAAAACTTGAACAAGAAATATGGGACAACCTACATTAATTTATAAATATTTTAATTAATCTGCGAAAGAAATTTAATTGTGATTTAATGAAAAATATTCATTAACATAACGAACAAATTATAGATGAATAAAGATTAGTATTAATGTATGAAAAATATTTTGTTGTCTCAATGAACATCATCGGCTATGATTCGGCTCAAAATTAATTAATATTTCGTTAGCACAATGAATTTTTTCATTATATTTACGTACCAGGTTTTTAACGTAGCTTCTAATGTGTAACGGGACTTTAAATAATTTGCTAAATTTTTTTGTTTTGTTTTTGTGTACAGTGTAAACCAATATTATATATTCAGATCGAATCCCTATGAATTCATATATTATATTATACAATATATTCATTTGAGAGCCTACAACTATGGTATACCATATCACATAATAACATATAATGTAACATAAGCATATATACCAAGCTAAATAATGGTAATAATAATAAAGACCACAAAATATATATATATATATATATATATATATATATATATATATATACAATATATAAGGTTGAAAAGAAATGACAGAACCGATCCATAACGTAACATAAAACCTATTGGACAACCAAATGGATTAAAATATTTCAGTTTGGTTAGTATCATACTAAACCATATACTCCGTTCTTTTTTCATTAGTTTAGGGTCTGTGTCATCTACATAAGCTTTACTTTCTTCACTTATTTTTCTTTTTTAATATAATTGAACATAATCACTTCATATTTGAAAGTTTTTATTTGTTAATATACAAATGTTGCAGTTAAAAGTTAGTTTTGTTAATATACAAATGTTACAGTTATAAATGTTAAATTATCTATTTTGCACTGTTTACGTTATTTACATTGTTCATTCTCATATAAAATAAAGTCATTTTATGTTACCTCCCTCTCTAGAGCCAACAAAATATTTAAAATCTTAAAATATTGGCCATCTAAAACCCACCTTAATATCTCAAACAATTGTGAAAAATATACCAATGTCAGGGATAAATATCACTAGTAAATGACACTTAAAATGCTTACCAGCTAAAACCCACTATTATCAATTTCATTCGTTTAAGCTTTTCCCGACATTTCTTAATTAAAAACAAGCGTACCATACCACACACAACAACATATATAAAATGTTGTATACCCACTTATTCAAGTTCTTAAGCAATCCTATATAAATAAATATTTTAATAATAAACGCAAAACCATCCAGTCCATCTGACCAATAAGTCACGTATTATTACTTTATTTCTTTATTATCATTAATTATTACAAAAAAAAAAAACAAAAAACAAAAACAAAAATACCAAAACAAAATAAACATGGAAATTTTTAAAGTGATCAAATAACATTTTTGTCTGTTATGTTATTAATGAGTGAACATATTATTAAAGCTAATCAAAAATTATTACTGGTAAAATTCTATATTCTAGCTAATGTGCGTTTAAATAGGTGGTGTATACCTAGTCAAAAAAAAAAAAAAAATTAATCGAAAAAGACAAATGATGAACATGTAATACATTACAATAGGTAATTTTTATGTATATATATACATATATATATATATATATATATATATTTATTGTAAAAGGATATTATAAAAACATTTATTATGTGCACATATGTAGTAGGTAAGGTATGTATATAATATGACAAATATGTAAATGATATTTTTAAAATTACTTTTATTATATAGAAAAAGGTGTATATTAAGTTGGTATTGATTAATTGCCAAACCTAAAAGTCTAACTATTTTTTTTTTTATTTTTTTTTTCATACATATTAGAAGGAATCATCGAAAATATGTGTAAATGTGTATAGTTGGATAATTAATATGAAATTTAAGTTGGTATACAAATCATAAAAAAAACAGATACAATTAGGAGAAGGAGGATTAGTTAAAAAAAATTAAATTATATTTTTATTTATTGTATTTATAAGATGCGGACTAAGTACTATTAATTTAAGGAATATATTTTTATTTTTATTTATTTAGTAAAATTTTTTAATGTAATTTTTTGAATATCCTTAAACTCATACTTTACTAACAGAAATTCTTTGGTATTAAATTTAAATTTTTTTTTTTTTTTACTTCTATTGGAAGTACAAAATTATTTTCTTTAGACTCACTAGACATTTGAATCATATTCTATTTACTGTTGTTATCTTCGCTCCGTCTCACTTTATGTGTCTTTTTGCCAATTTTTGCTGTATTTTACCTTTTCCAAATGTTTTTTGTTTCATTCGATGTCAAATGAGAGTATGTTATAAACAAATTTACTAAACTCAGCCACTTGTAAACATTTTCTATATCATTATTCAATTTTTCTTCACATACCCTTACTTTATCACTAACAATGTATATTAATATGTTGTCTGCAAAAGCGATACTTTTGAAAGCCGTCAAAGCCGTGCTGTGCTATTTTTAATGTCAATTGTTGCTTAGTCTCTAAATTCACAAAAAATAAAATTCATAGTGGCTTTCAACAAAAAAATAATCCACAAATTTGTTATTGTTTTTACGCATTTCACTTTATTATGTACGGCACTTTATGCGAAATTCTGTGTTAGGAGAGATTTTATAGTTGGATTCAAAATCAAAGTTCTACACCTTTTACAAAATATTTATATAAATTATTTTTATGCAGCGTGGATACAGCGAAGATATCTCCTTTTTCCATGATAAGTTTGCCATAATTGGTGATATTTTCAACTTCCGGAAAGGACCGGAAAAGGGTTTTTTAAGTTTAAAATTCGTCAAAATTGGCCGAAATCAAGATTTTTAAATGGGAAGAGGTACTTTTTTATGCAAATTTGGATTCTATGGCAAAAAATAAGAAATTTTTTGTTAACTGATTTTTTTTTGTTTTCTCATTATTTTTCTGTAAAATTAATAAAAATAAAACAAAAATTCACCATATTTTTCTTTAGTAAACCAAAAATAAATAATGATAATTTTTATAAATAAATTTGTTTTTCATATTAGCATATTTATTATCTTAGTTTTGGGTACCTACAAAGTTTAAAAAATAAAAAAAAAATAAAAAAGAAATTTAAAAAAAAAAAAGCCGAATTTACATGAAAAAATACCCCTTGCCATTTGAAAATCTCGATTTCGGCCAATTTCGTCGATTTTTGGTTTAAAAAAAACCTTTTTCGGTCCTTCCCGGAAGTTGAAAATATCACCAATCGATAGAGCACCCTCGATTTAGTTGATAAAAATTTTGTTTAATTTTAAAATAACGTCTCCTTCTCCTCTTAAAAAGCTGATACGCTGGCCTTGGAACACTCGGTATATAAAAAGTAGCACAACACGCAGTATTGATTTTTGTGGCACACTCAAGTTTATTTATTTAGGTTGATGATACTCTCTTGTTGTAATTTGGTTTTGTATATTCTACCATTTATGTTCTGCTTCCTCTATGCCATACTTATAAAGATTAGGTGTCAGAATATTTCTATCTGTGGTTTCAAAAGCCCTTTGTTGATCTAAGAATACTGCTACAATTACCTTAACACAATCTTTATGCATTTATTAATTATCGGGTTAAAGCTGACAAGAAAATGCAAATATATTTTATTATACAAACCAGTCGTGTTAACCGGTTTAGATGATTTTGACAGTGAATAGAGGGATACAAACTGAAACTAAAGATATATAAAATGCTGTAAGGTATGATTCCAATCCAAAAATTATACAACGATTGATATTTAACGCTCCGATATTTAATAGTCGATAATGAACATTAGAAAAAATTGCATGTAGTCCCAAGCAGTGATCCACTTCGGGTTAGCACCCGACTTTAAAAATAAAATAATTTTTTTTTTATATTTTTTACTAAAACTGTGTGATATGCGTTTACCTGCCGTCGGCAAAAACTGGTTTCCAATAAATGAGTAGCTAGAGTTTGGACTATAAAGATAAGAGGTCCGGCGTCCCAAGTGTCACGTTTTTAAATTTAATTTTTCCGGAAAAAGGTTATCAATAATTATTATAAATGATTTTTAGAAAATTTTCGGATAGGTCCGCGGTTCAGAAGACGGAACCAAGAACCTCGAACAAAAAAATTGTTCAAAAACTAAAATTTAAATAATGTTCATTACGCAGCAAGATAAGTATAAACATTTTTTTTTGTTTGCTTTTTTGTTCAAAGCATTTGGTTCCGACATTCGGGCCGTCGGACCAATCAGAAATTTTTTACAAAATTATTTATAATAATTATTAACAATCTTTATAAAAAAAAAATACAATTTCAACACGTGATATAGAGTTTCTGCCCAAATTCCTTGCAACCCGGACCTATTGTCTTAATCATATTTTAGGGCTATTGTACTGATGACAAAACAAAAAAAAAAATAATTTCAAGGTATTTCTTGGGTTCTATTGGCAATTAGTTTTTACTGGATTTTTCGTACTGGATTTTGTCATTTGGGATTTTGTTTTACTGGATAACGTCCCCAATTTTTACAAATGAAATACCAGAAATTATGGTTGGACTATATAATTGTATGTATTAATTAAAAAAAATGTGATAATTGTAATAATTATGTATAATTAAAAAAAAATGCATATGTAATAATTAAAAAAAAATTAAATTTAGTTCTGGCGAAGAAAGAAGAAATTCTGTACTTTGGTGACAATTTAATAAATCAAAATTTTTGTATGTTTTTGTATGTGTATTTGAAAAAATTATTTAGATTCGCTATGTCTCTTTTTAATAATAATTATCTGTTATGGTGAAATGGCTCAGATATTTGTACCGTACTTTTTATCAATTTACAGATTAAATATAATGATTTTATTTGGAGCTATACATTAATTATTAAAATATCCTGTCTGAGAAGCCTATAGCCCTATTATAGTGGTCTTATAAATTAGCAATTTTAAGTTTATTATTAGCATTAAACAAAAAGATAAGTATCCTGTGTAGAAAATAATAATTTTCTATATTTTCATTATTATTAAAGCTATGCAGGATCCAAGGTTTAATTTGTGTTAAGTCCATTGTTGTAATTTTAATTCTTAAAAAATTGTTTTCCAAATTCCGATAATTAATTTAGAAGTGAACTTTTCAATCAAGATACAGTCTTGTTTCAACATTTTATTATGCGTTTTGTTTTATAAAATTTTCATTTTTTTTGTTGTTTTTGTTTTTTTTTTAATGTGATCTCATAAATCGATTAAAAATCAACATAATTTTGTTGACAATTAATTAGCATAATGGGATAAATATTCATGTATTGTTTTTTTTTTTTTTTTATAAAAATTTTTTTTGGTGCCGATTTTCTCAACTTGATTTTTATGGTCACGTTTTACCTAATAAAAACAGTTTTTTGTTCTCAATGTGAATCTCCTAAATCATAATCTTTTTTATTTTTTTTTGTGTTAATTTTTTAATTTATATTTTTTGAGGTATGCGATATAAGAAGTTAAGTTTGTGACGTCATTTAACAATGCCTTTGTATATGTTGTAAAAATGTAATTTGGTACTGGCCATCTTCATTTATTTTGGGACCAAATATTTTTTTCTTTTACTTTTAATTTATTTTCATCACTAATTGTCATTGTTCAGGGCTCGCAACTATAAGTTAAGAGCTTGTGTATGTAATGGTTTTATACATTCTTAGCTTAACTCAATCCTGATTAAAATTTTAGATTTGAAATTTTTTTTGCGTACGTAGAAGCATTTTTGTACTGCTTGGGTTCTATGATAGTCTATATTTCATAGCCAATCAGTTGAATTTTCATAGCCAAATTTTTGGCCACCTAAGAATTTCCTGTGATGTGTAGGCGTAGGTATTTAATGCATCTCTTATTCCGCATTGAAAATGTTTGAGAAGGTATGTTAAAGCTTTAATTTCGTCTGGGAAAGTGCTTAACCTCTACGAGGTATGGGTATATAAACATACGACGGTTTTCAAGTGGTACAAGAGAGGATGTCGCATTGGCGAGGATGTCGCGAAGATGTGTCAAAGCATCAATTTCGTCTGAGAAAGTACTTTACATCTACGAGGTATGGGTAAGAAACGACGATTTTCAAGTGGTACAAGAGGGGATGTCGCATTGTGTATATAAGTAAGAAAATATGGTAAAAAATGAATGAGGTGCATGTTACACCGACCCAAATATGTAATTTGTATTCCCACTTAGGTCGTATGAAAAATTTATAAATATTTAGCATGGCCTGGAATAAAGAAAATAGTGGGTATGTAAATAAGATGAACGAATTGCTTCTGTAGTGAAAATTTGACGAGCTTTTAAATGAATTTTGCTATATATATGAACTGTATTCCAACTTATGTCCTATAAAAGATTTATAGATATATTGAGGCAGCATATCCTGGGGAGAAAAATACTTTTTGAAATTCAATAGGTTCAAACCTAATCATCCCTTGGGATTTTTGGCAGTGTTAAAGAGCATTCAATATGATTTTTTTGTTTACACTGCATGCCTAGGATATGCAAATGTCCAGTTCACTGAATAAATAAGCCTCCGAATTACAAGCGGAGGTCAAATAGAGTAGTTTTTTGTAATATCAGACAGATGATAGTTTTAGGGGTGGTAGACGCAACTCTTAAATATCTGAAAATATTCCGCAAAGTTGAAAAGATGATTTAGTAATTAAAATACATGAAAAGGGGGATCTCACTGTGTGCCAAAACTGGCGTGACATCACACTGCTAAATGTGTTCAATAAAATAATGTACATTATAATGTACAAGCGATTATAAAAAGTCCTTGAGCCGTAAATTTGGAATGAACAAACAGGTTTCAGGCCAGAATGCTCAACGCCAGATCACATAAATACAACTTAAGAATCGTTGTTGGACAGGCCTTGAAACATGTTTGTCGACTTCAAACAAGCCTTTGATAGCTTACAGCATGCTTTTATGTGGACCATTATTGCTAGCCCATTAAAATAGTCAATATCATAAAAAGGTGTTACAGGAACACTAATTGCAGCGTGAATGTTGAAGCCGACGAAAGGCACGCTTGGCATATGGATTTTTAAAAATACTTTTGGTGATATCCATACATCTCGCAAAACCTTAAACTTCAAGTCTAACATTCTCTCAGTTCTTTTATATGGATGCGAAACATTGAAAACGACAGAAAGAATAAACTGGCGCATCCAGATATTTGCTAACAAATATCGGAGACGGATTCTGCGAATATACTGGTCAGAGCATATTTCCAGCCAAGACTTTGGGAACGAACAAGAATTGAAGGAATCAGAGAAATTATTATACGTAGGAAATGGAAATGGACTACAAGAAAATTTTGCAAAACCGAATTGAAATCCGCAGGGGCACAGAAGCATGGTTGTTCGAAAACAACTTGGCACCGAACAGTAATAAATGAAGCTAGCACATGTGGATAATCAGGGAGACTAGATTCAATGCATGCAATGCAATAGACAGAATGCTGACATGGTTTATCACAGGTCATCATGGCTCATTCAACAAGCATCTCTTCAAGATTGGTAGACCGAGCACAGACAGATGCAGATTCTGCTTAGAAGAAGAGTAATCCTCTTTGGGAAATCACAGATCGCAAAAGATACAAACAACTCCAGAGATACAAATCGCCTGATTCTAAATTTGACATCAAAGCAATAATAGCATTTATCAAGGACATAGACCTGCAATTCTGAAATGAACGGGGAAGTACAATCTATGATCTTAAGAGGTCGCAGTTACTTAGAACTCCCCAAATTACAAAGAAAAAAAAAAAAAGCACATGTAGTAAAATTTGGAGTGAAATCAAGACGCTTGCGCAACACTGATTTCGCTTGCTCAATACCGAAGAAAGTTTGTTGTTGCGCTATCCACCCACGAGAAGCGACAGGATCAATGATGATGAAGCTCAACTATATTACTTGTTCCTCAGTCAATAATATTGGCCAAGTAATGGTTGAACGTACTGACCATCATATTACGCTTAGTATAAGTAGATGGGAGGTACAACGGGCCGCGATGCCTAAATGCGTAGGGGAGAAGACAGTTGGTTGACGATTCTTATTTCCATTAACCAACTTACCATGAGTAGCTGGGATTGTAGCATGTCACATACGAAGAAGTTGTTGTAGTTCTGTAGCTCTGGATGAGCTTTGTGCATTTTCATTACTGTTTGATCCATCCTATTCAATTCTTCACCATCGTTTTTCAATTTATTATTGATTATATATGATGTTGTCGTACTGTTCAACGCCTTCCTTATTCACTTAATGTAAACCTATTTATTTTCTTACATTCTAATTCTGTTTACTTATTTGTTAAAAATAGTATGAGTGATTTTAGATCCTATAGTATCTAAAATCACTCATACTATTTTAATAAAATTATTTATCTACTTCATAACTCTAATATTTACATTTAGATCTCATTTAAACTCTAACAGAATTCCAATAATCATTCTAAAATATTTTGAACACTGAATTTAAAATTAGATTTTTTTTTTTTGAAGAAATTATAGAAATTATTATTTTTTTTTTTTTTTTTATTGATATTTTAGTAACAACTTAAAACTGGTAAAAATTTCATCTTAAAAAAACAAAAACAAAAACAAAAAAAACTATCAACGATCTGATAGAGATTCCACTGCGGTTGGTATATGTATATATATATACTAGATATATTCACCGTGTAGGTTGTATAGTAAAAACAAAAAAAAACACCATAGATTAGTCATAAAAAAAACGAGCTATCGTGTGACACTGGTGATCGCGCTTGAGCCAACCAACCAACTAGCTAGTAAACTATATAAGATAGTGGTGTTTAAAAGAAAATCAATCAATAATATTTAACCAAAGTGGACATTTAATGTCGTTTTAAAACAAATTGCCACATGAATGAGATTTATTTTCGACATTATACAAAAAAAAAAAAAAAAAATAATAAAAACATAAAACAAAAAATTAATATGAAAGGTATATAAATTAAGCCTGGGAAATATCTTAAAGAATATTCATACCACAGATTATTATAGTTGAATATTTATTTGTGTACCTATACTCGAAGAATTTCAGAAATAAAAATAAATAAAAAAAAAACGAACAAACAAACAAAATAACACAATCGAACAAGTCACAAATCGAGAATTTGAATAAAAAAATGCTTTATGAGAGTAGTTTCCCCACGCCCAAAATAAATCAGATACTGTGGACAATAATTTATCAATATCGAACATTTTTTTTTGTTTATTATTATGATTATTTTTTTTTTTATTTGTAGATTTATGAGGCGATATAAAGTGCGGTCCGATTTAAAATTGTGACAGAGATTTTTAGTTTTCAAGATCACTATACTTTAATGTACAGAAAGAGGGAGGTGGGGAATGTTAATTTGGAAATAGTAGATTCGATTTGATTTTTATATGTTTTATTGTTTTGATTTTTTCGTACTTATTTCATTGTTTTTGTTTTTGGTTTTTTTTCGATTTAATTTTTTTTTTAGAATCGATTTGTTTTGGTCCATTCCATTTTGGTTATGTCGTTTAGTTTGTTGTGTTAGCTATATAATTTCCGGTTTTAATGGTGATTTTGATTTTTTGTTTGTTATTTTTGTTTTTTGTTTTGTTAGTTTTAATGATTTGTAGAGATGATATTGGAGATGCAATGATAATGATCAAAAATAAAGAAAGATGCTGATTAGATTAAGAAAATTATTATTACCTTTTTGTGTAAATGGATGAAAATGTTGTGTATAGATTTAAAAGATTTTTGTTTTTTTTTTTTATTAAAAAATGCTTTATGGTGGTATTTTGTTATCATATGAATTTTCGTATATTTATTTATTTGTTTTTTGAATTCGAAAGATTAATTGAGATCGATTTTTTAATATGATTTTTCGAATACGATATTTTTTTTTCTAATTTAGATGATTTTTACATGTTTTTATCAATATGTTTGGGTGTGTGTGTGTGTACATATGGGTTGCATAGGTAATTTGTCTTATTTGAGTTTGTTTTTACTTGTTTTTTTTTTTAAATTTAAAGTTTAAATGATTGAATGAGATCGAATTTTTATGTATAGTTTTTCTGTTTCAAAGTATTAGATTAAATTTGAATTAAAGAAGTAAGAAAGTCAGTTTTTAAGTCAGATTATTGATTACTTGCGATTAGTTCATGCTTGATTTACACTGGTGGGCTCAAGCTCCACGTAATAATAATCCATAGATCAAAATATTCATCCTAAGTAACAAATTGCACTATCAGTTATAGCTTTATGACATGTTCTCATGATCTCAGGATTCACTACAAGTAGATAAACATTGCCTTGACAGAATTTTCATATCGGGATTCAACCTTGTTTGATTACAAATCAAATAGTTCAGAATATTAATGACTTTCTACTATACTATGTATTATTGTTATCATTGGAATAATGATGTATAGATAACAAGCGTATAGTTTTAATTAATGACAATTGAAGTAAATAAAATATGCTATTTGGGATTCGGTAGTACCAACTATTATTACTTAAATACCATGATTACTTTGTACTTTTGAATTTCGTATGAGTATAGAAAATTCATATAATTGTATTCATTAGAATGTTTTGTTGTTCAATTTATTATCTAATGTTCGATTAGTACTATTGTGCTTGCAATATAATTTATTTGGTTGTTATAGATATTATAAATTATCATGATCAATGACGTGCAACCCCATCCGTGGGTATAGGGCGGAAATAAATTCTTTCCATCGGCTCCTATCTGCGGCTAACCTCTTCAATTGTGGCAACGTTATTTTCTGGGTACTTGCTTCGGCTAAAACAGTTGTTCTTCACGTTTTTCTCGGCCTTTCGACGCGACGTGTATTCTGAGGATTCCATTCGAAACATTGTTTCGCGATGTTGTTGTCAGGTTTCTTCAAAGTATGCCCGATCCAACGCTTTTTTGTTTGTTTGTTGCCACAGCGTTCTGTTGGAAATTGTTTGTGGCCAACGAATGTTTAGGATGCATCATAGACATCTATTGATGTACGCTTGAATTTTCCTGGTGACGTTTACTGAAATTTTCCATGGTACGTACAAGATAACAGATTTTATAACTTGCGTGATAATATTCCTATTTTTGTGCACAGAGATATGTTGCTTGCTTACCATATTTTTGAAAGCATCCCGAAAGCAGTACGGGCTTTACTGATGCGGGGTGCAATATCCAAATCCGCCCATCCATCTGATGGTACGATTCTGCTCAGGTAATTGAACGTACTCACCTCTTCGATTCGCGTTTCTTCATGGAGGCTCGGATGTTGTGATGTATAAGTTGTGTGCATGATTTTAGTTTTAGCTGAATTGACTTTTAGGCTTGAACTTTTTCAAGTGTCATACAGTTTTTGGCTGATATCGCTTAAACCTCTATTCATATGTGACAATAAACACACATCGTCGGCGTAATCTAAGTGGGTGATAAGTGGCTGAAAGGATATCGCTGGATACCGTTGCTCTCGTTTACACCAACAGTAGAAGTCATTATGTCGTCCATTACTACTAAAAACAATATGGATGATAAAATACTGCCTTACTCCCTGACACATCTCGAAGCAATTTGTCAGTTGTCCTCGATGTAAAATGCGACATCTTGCATCTTTGTAGGAATGCTTCGCCTACTTAGCGATTCCCAAATATACTCGCGGCTTATTCTATCAAAGGCTTTCTCAAAGTCTACAAACATGAGATTTAGTGGTGCTTTAAATTCAGTGGATTGTTCAAGAATTATTCGTAATGTGTTGATGTGATCCACACACGAATGGCCACTGCGAAAACCTGCTTGGTGTCCTATTCAGCCTTTAACTTTTCGAGTATTATTCTAGCCATTAATTTCGAGAAAACTGAGAGTAGAGTGATACCTCGCCAGTTATTTAAATTATGGTGTTACGATTAAGATGATTGAGTGTATCTCTGGTATCATTTTGTCAATGATAAAATTTATATAGCTTCAAGGGTTATAACGCAGAAAAAAAAAATGTATATCTAAAAAAATTTCGAAATTAATTTCTATAGTCTTTCTAAAATCAAAATCAATTTTTATTAGCCGTAATGAAGAAACAGACACACAAAAAATATTTAGATTTAGAAAAATTAGAGATAACTCTTTAGTAGAACTGAAATGGCAAAAGAGGTTAATGATCGATTAACCTCTCTCATCCGAATCAATAACATAAGCAATGTAGGTTATCTACAAAGCCTACATACGACCCAAGATGGGGTGCAACTCGCCTCAAAGACTTCAATTCTTACTTATATCTTAACTTACTTATATCTAAAATATTTACAAAAGTAATATATTTATAATTATAAATTATTTATAAGTAGTGAATTAATTTTTTTAATAACTTGAATGTTATATGAATTTGAAATTTAGGTTCAAAATGTATCACCGATGAGTCATCGAGCCCTGAAGGTGGAAAAATGTTTACTGCTTTGTGAACGAAAATTTCACATGTATCACCTGTGACTCTTTGCTATTCAATCTGTTAAATACACAAATAAATAGGTGTACATAGATCGGCCAAACAGTTTATAAACCTTCAAATTGGTTTGCCATTAGATAATATTTAGATTGAGTTCCAACATTTTAAGCTAATTATTGTCATCAAACGATTGTTGTGGAGTAAAATAGAGGTGATCAAAATATGGAAAAAATGTTGACATGATCCCTTAACAATTGCAATTTTTGTCTTTTACCATGATTTTAAATTTACATTTACATTATTGCGGGCTCACTTTATTTGAATCCACAACCCAAAAGAATATCCGAAAGATACAGATTGCCATCATTCAAGTGACTCGTTCTGGCGCGCTATACAATGATTAAATCTTTGAGAATAGATGCTAATTTCCCCTCCCTCCAGAGGAAAAAAGAAATGCTTTATCGTGAATGCTAATAGATAGATTAACTTTGACGCACTTCACATAACATTCTGTAAAATTCTAAACAAAATAAATCCTCCCCGAATAAAACTTCAGCCAAGGATAAAATGATCCACTGAAGCTCAACTTGTATATGACTATGTCTCCCCCGAGCCCTATACAGGCAAGAGTACTTTGTAGATAAACTTTAATCATAATACACGATAACCCATTGTTCTAAACACACCTTCTGTAAAGTATAAAAAACTGTTTATCCAACTAAAACGGTCACTACCCACACCCATCCCAAAATATTTACAGATGGATCAAAAGAAACCCACGGTGTAGTCTGGACGATAGCCAAAGGTAACACACTCTGAAAGACGGGATCCCTGCCGACGGAATATTCCATTCTTATATCCGAGCTTATCACCATATACAGAGTAATCCAGGCTGCTGAAAGCTAACACAAAATCAAAATTTGATAATTTTAATTGATAGTCTCAGTTCAATCAAGTCAATTAAAAATTCCTATATAACAATTATTACAATATATCATCATATATGCTTTAAGATTTCTTGACAGAGTACAACAACGCGCTATTTGCCTCATTGATGATTACATGTTTCATCAATACTTGCTCAGTCACACAGTCCACACAGTCATAGTCGCATCGTTGGAGCACTAACCCTATTTTGCTCAGGTATGGAAATAAAATTGCGAATAGAATATGCTCATAGCAGTTTTTTAGTTCTATGTAAACCGTTATAATATAAAAACCGTTATATCAATCTCGAAACAAAAATCCGATTCATTCAATGCATATGTATAGGTCGATACCCCTCTATATGGTATGGAAGCATATGTACAGTGAAAATAACGACCATGAATTAGTTTTGAAGTATATTTGAAATGCATGGGTATACCGTAGAATACTGAAGATATCATTGGTAGATCGAGTAAACAATAGTGAGGTTTTCAGTAGAATAGGTAGAGACCATGAGTAAAAGAACTTATCTGAATCATAATCATTCAACATGACAAATATGATTTATCTGCAACTGATTCTGCAAGGTTAAATTGAAAAATTGAAGTGTTGGGAGACAACAAATGTCATCGCTAAGAAACACCAGACAATTGACAGGCTTCCAAACGGTGGTAGAACTGACACAAACAGCGCAGAATAGAGAGAGAGCTTCAAAAAGGTGATCGCACACATACATTCGTGGATATGCAGCTATTTTCGATAATTTTTCATTTAATTTCAGAACAAGAATATGAATGGTAATTCTGTAAAGTCTGAACTAACTTTACTTTTAATGAAGTTTTAAAATTTTTGATTTTATTTTTAATATTTAGGAGAGTAAATTAAAAGTAATTTTTTTTATTATTGTATTAGTTTTTTTTTTTTTTTTTTACAAGGGAATCGTTTTTAAATATCATTGCAAAATGTCACTTTATTCATTAAATTTTACCTCAATCATGTCTCTGTTATTCTGTATGAACAAAAAAAAAAAAAAACAAAACGAAATAAAATTTAATAAAATACAAAAACAATAAACTAAAAAAATAAAGGTGATTATAATTATGAATTTTTGAACAAAAAAGGATGATTTTTACTTTTGTATACGTTTTTTTTTTCCACCAATAAACAACCTTCATAATGGCTACCTTATTACTACCATTTTCATAATTTAAGATTAGACCACAAAAATTAAAATATAGCCTTTTTATGAGACAATGAAATTTGCATTTTTCAGAGACATGAAATATATATATATATATATATATATATGTACAATTTTATTGTAAAATATATTTTTATTTATAAATATATATTTTTGTTAATTACTAAATTTCATCATTTTCTAGACGACTGTAATGTTTTACTTAATCATAGACACAAACATCTTCACCCATTTTGTATTTATAGAAATTGGTGCACTCATTCTTATTATTAGACTATTTTTTTTTATTACTGTAGTAAATTTACTACTTTGTAATATGTATGTATGTATGAATTGGTGTACCATATTTTTACGCCTAAAAAATTAACTTAATCTGAATGTGATCTTGTTCATTTTTGTGAAAATGAAAGGAAAACCATTTTATGGTCGATTTATGATTCTAATTAAAATTTTATAAAAAAAAGAAAATTACAAAAGAGTATGATAAAAAAAAAAAAATAGTATAGTATAGATGAAAATTTACTATACATTCAATTCAACCCTTTTAAATTTCGCGTTTTCTAACCATTTTTTGAAAAATTAAAATTTTGACAAAACAAAAAAAAAAATGTGTATAAAAAGGGTAATAAAAACTAAAATCGTGTTTTATCTTATAGATTTTATTAATACCTGCACCCCACTACTTCAAATTCACCTTACATATTTATCGTTTTTTTTTTTTTTTTGCTATGACACTTCTTGTTTTCATTCTTTGCAAATAGATTACAATCTTCTCTCAATAAATTAATATGGTTAAAATGAGATTTCAGAAAATTTTTGATATACCAAATAAAATTTTTTTTTAAGAAATAGAAAAATTAAATATCCTCCCCCTTTTTACCCACCCTTTTTTTTTTAATTAAAAAAAAAATAATAAAAAATAAAATAATAAATAAATAATTTTTGTTTTTTGTTTTTAAGAACTGAACAGTATAAGTAAAATCGCGTGTCATATAACGGTATTGACTTTTTAATTTTTTTCCATCCTCAAAGCTATTATTTTAGAAATATTATGTACTCGTAAAGGATTCTGAGGATCGAGATGAGTAGGTATTTAGCATATCTAAATATTTTAAAATATCCAAGATGCAAATATATGTATATATATATATATAGATTTATTTTATAATGTCTTGTTATAATATTATGCAATATTAAAATTGTATTGTAACTGTAAATGTTCGAAATTTTTTATGAATAATTAAAAATTTTATATTTTTGTGCTTCCCTGCACAGCCTGCACAATTATTTTGTGGATGTCAGTGATTACATACAGTTGACTCAGTCTTAGAAAATGTGGTTCTATATTTGCTTCTGTTATCTGACTGTTGTACAAGCTTACCAATAGATTTAATTTATGTCTATTTGCTGAATAAGGTTTGGAAATAGTGACGCTTTATTTGCTTTGATCGTCTGACAGTCGTACAATCTTACCAATAGACTTAATTTTTGTCCATTTTCTGAAGAAGGCTTGAAAAATGTGACGCTTTATTTGCTTCGACCGTCTAGCAATCGTACAAGCTTACCAATGGATCTAATTTTCGTCCATTTACTGAAGAAGGCTTGGAAAATGTGACGCTTTATTTGCTTCGATCGTCTAGCAGTCGTACAAGCTTACCAATAGATTTAATCTTTATCCATTTTTCTGAAGAAGTCATGGGAAATGTGAGCCTTATTTGCTTCGATCGTCTGACAGTCGTACAGGCTTACCTTTATGGATATAATATTTATCCATTTTCTGATATTTCTTACTTTTGTTTTTTTTACACATACCCAAAAAAAACACTATGTTGGACCTTTTGTATCGATTGGTATGTTTTACTAGAGTGGGAAAGGAAAACTAGGAAGTGGAAGGTGTTAATGTTCGTTTTGAATTTATATCATTGATCCTGTCGCTTTTCGTGGGTGCACAATGCATCAACCAATTTTCTGCACCAAACCCATTTTTGAGCAAGCGACTTGATTTCATTCCAAATTTTTCCACTTGTGCTTGCTTCATTCATTACTGTTCGGCGCCATGTTGTTTTTGGAATGTCATGTTGTCATGTTGTTTCAACCATTCCATGCAAGAGCTGAGCATTCCATTCAGGAGCTTGCTTTTCTGCATAGTCTCCCAGTGTGTGGCCGATTTGAATTTATGTACGTCATAAATATAAAATTTATCATTTTTGGGGAACATATGAGATGGAATTTGGTCCTATTGTGTATTTATTACACCATCATTTACTTAAGGCTAATCTCTTATTAAATATTATAAATATTAATACTATACAAGAGTAATACTATAACTGTATCAATACATTACAAACATTTATATCTTTTAAGAAGAGGTATACATTTATTGAAATAACGTACATAACAGGTCCTACATTCGAGATGTTGAGATTATAAATGAATTTTCATAGCTTTTCTTCTGCCATCTAGGGATTTCTACCGTGTAGGGATTTCTTTGGTTTAGAGATGAGCACATGCTACCATCCGGCTTAGAGATGAGCACATGAAGGCTGAAGTGGAGATAATATAAACTTAATTTCCACTGAGCATGGGCAAGTGCGTACGAGATATCTATAACTATTGTGTCTAGTTTACTTTCTATTTTGCTTTAAACGGTTAACTAAAACAATTTCTATTTTTATATTTTTCGTGGCTGTCATAATATTTTAATTTTCAAAGTCTTTCAACTGATTTTAAAAAATTGTCTTTAGTGAGGTCTTGATGTCACGTCTCAAATGTACATTATAATTTGTCCGAAAATTTCTTAGTATTAAATTTGGCAAATATTTGATGTATAAGAAATATTTGTGAAAATTGAAACAAATTTGCATTAAATAAAAAAATCTGTTTTCTCAATCGAATTTTGAAATTTGCCAAACGATGCGGTGAAATGCGTACCATATTTGTACCTTATTATAGCCTTTTATTTGTCATATTTTTGAAAGCAATGGTATTATATATTGGAAGGACGTGCTGCAAACACAAATTTAAAAATGGAAATGGCCCTCAACAAAGACATACCATTACTTGATAGACCGTGATGCAGACCGAGAACAAAATGGGAAGACAACTAGTAAAATAGCTATTAATAAATTGGTTCATCAAATTGATCAAAATTTTTGCAAGATTGATTCACCCTGAGCTTTAAAGCTAAATCAAAAAGAAGATGAAGATGGTCACTACAAGTAAAGGGGGTCAAATGAATATAACGTTTTTTTAATCATAATTAATTAGTTCTCTTTATCATCGTTCAACATCTACTATTATTTCCATCTTAATCGTCTCATCGTCTTCTTCTTCCATATATGATGATTCGGTTATCTTCTTTTATATTTATAAAAGGGAAAGGTTGTTTGCTTGTTTGCGCGCTATACACGTACATCGTTTTAAAGATAGAGTTCTAAAATTTTGCAAAATTAATCATAATCAAAACATTACTTTATAATATTGGCAGATAACAGGTTCTGGTAGCTGCCATACAACTCATAGTACTCTTCAGGAATATTTAAATAAATATAGAGAAATGTACTGGTACTGGCTCTTAGGTCAAAATTCTAAATTACCTATACATAACAAGATTTTGTTATATAATCAGATAATCAAACCGATATAGTTGTACGGCATACAAATATGGGGATGTGCCAAACGAACACATGTACTTGGTATACAAAAATTGGTAAATGCCCATGGTAAATGCTCCTTGGTATGCTCGCAACAGTGACTTGCACAGAGATCTAAAAATTCCTTGCATAGAAAATGAAATAAAAAGATATGCAACAAAGTATATAGCTCGTCAGAAGGGTCATGTTAACGTTGAGGCCACTCAACTACTGGATAACCAAAATGATATCAGAAGGCTTAAAAGAATTAAGCCACTAGATTTAATACGATAGAATTTCGTAAACTTTTTCTTTAAGAAAATAAAAATAGAAACAAATTAATGGTTAGTCCGTCGGACTAGTTTTAATGTTTAGTCGGTAAAAATCTGGCACACAATGGAAGCTACGGGGCTCATTATGTCTATGAAAATTCCTACCAACCCACACAAAAAAAAAAAAAAAAAAAAAAAATCAGGAATATTTCAAAAACTAAAGCTGTTATAGACCTGATTATTGGTAATCAGTTACTCTCTCAAAAATAAACAAACATGTCTGTTAACATTTTCCGAAATTTAGACCAGCTCAGAAGAATTTGTAGTGAAGGTAATTCTTATATATATTTGACGAGTATTTACCTTAGCTTTGCGAAGAACAATTTCTAAAGACTTAAAGTGTAAAATTGAAGTAGCGACGATACAGTCCAAAGAAAATGAAGCTCTTATTTAGTCAACGTCTAAAATAGTTGGATTTGACAAGGGTTTTGATATTGTTTCCTCACCAGCCATCACAACCAAAAGTAGAAGCTCTAGGCTTCTACCAAGTTGCGGTCAGCGAAAATTATACAATACCAGATTAATAATAAAGAACAATATAATTTTTTTTTGCATTCATATGTTATTGAAGCACAAATTCAAAGCCGCTACCGATTTTGAATTGGACCCATGTGCTTAAATATTCTTGTATAAAAGTGTTAGAATATTAAATAATTATTTTTTAATACGGTTGATAAATCAAATTTTATTGAATTAAATTCTATACATTTTGTGTTGGATCCAAACATGGCTATATCTATGTTGTTATACGTAACTGTAACGTTTGAGTGACTACTTTTAGTCTTAATAAAAATATTGTAGAATTTTGATTGATTAAAGTCATTGCAGTACTTCCAACCGCTTATTCCAGTGATTGAGCGGTCGTTAGAGACTCTAGTGATAATTTACTTCAATATAAAAAACAATAAAAAAATCAAGTTTGTAAGCTGACGAATATTTTGTTATGACTGAATTAATTCTAGAGTTAACAACATAAATAGATATTGATGAAAAATGGCTCTCAAATCTTAATTTTTTGACCGATTTCAATGATTTTTCAACAGTTTTACTTATTTTAATGAATATTTTTAACGTTAGTAACTAAATAAAAGCGTGTACCTAGCACAAGAATAGACAAAAAATCAATTCAACATTCTAAATACTTTTCAAACTTTCGGATTGATACCGTAACAACAAAATATAAAATATAACTGTACTTTTCTGTTTTCACTAAATACAAAATATATAACATTAAAAAATAATAATAAAAAAAAAAATTAAAATAGAAAAAAAAGGGTTGTGAGATAATAAAATAATTCATTTGAGATAAATTTTTATAGTATCTTTACTCGATAAATAAAAAGAAAATTTTTAACACAAAAAAAATAAAACTGTAAAAATTAAAAATAAAGGAGTAGAAAAGTAATTGTATCACATCGAATTTTAATCAATTCATTTAATTTGCATATCTCATTGTTCTCAAAGATTTCAATTCTACTCTCCTTTAAAATTTATTAGGACTCTTTTTTTTTTTTTTCTTTTTTTCTGTCTTTATAAAATTTCTGCCCCTTTGCTACCTTATCTTTCATTGACTTCCAAATAAATAGACATTTTCTTGTTAGCGATGGTAATATATTATATATATATATATATATATATATATATATATATATATATATATCTAACACAAAAGATATATTTTTTTTTCTGAGAAAATCTACATAAAAAATAAGGAGTTGAATTGATAATTATTATTATAAAAACAAAGAAACATGGCGAAAATTTAATTTTTGTGGTGAAAGAAGGAGTTAAAATAAAACAAAAGAGAACAAAAATAAAAAATATGTATAGCTATATATATAAAATTTAGTTAAATAATATTTTAAATATTATAGATAGAAAATTAATGCAAAATATCAAAAAATTATGTCTGAATAGTTTTTTTTTGTGTATTAAATAGGAATAACAATGCCAGAGGCTTTATGAAAACGTCTACTATTAAAGAAAATATACTGTTGTAGAAATTTCGCACGAGTAAGAATCAATATAATTTTTTTAATATTAATTGCGTGGTTAGTAACAAAAACTTGTGCAAGATTTGAATCAGTTATAGATACAGTTAAGGTACCCATTAAAAATAGTCAGGTATTTTAACGTTAGAGTCGGTAAATCCTTAGCGACATCTTGCAGAAATATGACGTCGTCTTATCACGTAGACGCAGATAGAGTTATCAAAGTGGACTTCTACAGTCAGTGCCGCAGCTAGCTTTTCCAGTGCCCTGTGCAATATTGCCCCGATATTTTTTTGGGAAAAATTAAATTATAGTACAGTTATGATATAAAAATGTGTAAGATAACTTTTTTCAAAAAACATTTATTATGGAAAAAAATAACATTACACATTAAAATACGAAATTTTAATTATATATATTAAATTAGATTTTTCTGACCTTCATATCAGAAAATTAATTAATTATATCATCAAATGGTATATCTTTAACTATATTTGTATCCAATAGATATTATGGCAAGATTGTTATAACCTATCTTCTCCGATAGTTCATCTTAAATAATTTTTTATTGATTTTAATTTGCTAAACCTTCTGTCACATGAAGCAAATTGATACTGGAAGAGTAAGAAATAGTCGCAGAGCAATATTAATATTTGGATATGACTCTATTAATCCAAAGTCAAGTAGACCTTGTAAAATTTCAAGTGGTGCTGCAGTTTTTAAATTGTCTACTAATATCGATGCTTCAAATTTTAAACGTTGAATATCATATGCGAGCTCGTACTTATTGAAATCTTTGTTGTACTTAATGGCAAGATCAACAGCCGCTTTTTTTTAAATCTACCACACTGTCTTTTCTAAAGATGTACCATATAGAAAGCTAAAATTTTTACAAATATTTCTAAGTTGTTCATAACGCGAATATAATTGAGACAACAGCTTGTCAAAAACATTTGGTACTTTCTTCATCCGGTGTCTTATCAATTTCCATTTTTTTAACTATTCTTCTCCGTTTACTGAGAAATCCAACTTGTAAATCTATGGTTTTAGCCAAATTATTTGCTTTTTCACAATCTTGCTCGAAACCTGTTTTTCGCAATCCCTTTAAAGCACAACGTAGTCCATCAATTAATTTTGTTGCATGCTCTATCAATACATCTTTTCGTTGTAATGCTTTATTTGTTGGCTCAGTGCATTGTAGAGTGCATTTTATTCCATACAGAAAGATTGCAGATAAATTTATAATCAATTAGAGTAAACTTTTTCCATTTGATATAGTTTCTGGATTTGATGCAGCTGCACCATTTGCAATCGATTCCAATGCTGTTTTTACATCGAATAAATGTAAACTTAACGATTTTATTGCACTGGTCTTTGATGATCATCTTGTATCCGATAAATTTTTAGGTGTTAATTTTAAATATTTCATTAAAATTTCCCATCGCGCTGTCGATGATGAGAAAAAGTTAAATAATTTTTAAGGCACAACATTGTCAAATTATTGATTTCAAAAATACGTGCTCTTACACCTTTATATTTGCCAGACATATTACCTTTGTTGTCGTATCCATCCTAGTTGTCCTCTGACATCATGAATATCCAATTTATCAGGTGCTATTTTATTTAAAATTTAATTTGCTAGATAAAAGCGTATGTAATTTAATTTTTCCGTCGCGAATTTTTCGTCGGTAGTCTCAATTATTATTGCATTTATTTAGTATATTTAGCGTTAATCATACCACCTGATATTAAATTGACACCACTATTTTTTTGTATTTGTCCCTACACTTATTCATTTTTATAGTTTTATGGGGTTATAATCTAAAAGAAAAAATAAGTAAAAGTTTATTTCAGGGCCGCTCAGATATCTGGGCCCTGTATTTGGGCACCTATTGTATCAGCCTAGTTACGGCGCTGTCTACAGTAGGCCAATACCCTACTTAGACTGTAAAAAAAACAGATTAAAAACGAATTTAGACATTCCCTCGGAAATAGAAATGATACAACAGTAACAGCAGCCATCAGTACGGGTACGATAGAAATTCCAAGTGGAACCTCGATGCTCTCAATATAGTAAAAGAAAAAAAAATATCTATCTTATATCTCATCATTGTCCTGTAACCCCATCCGTGGTGCATAGGTCAGAAAAAAAATCTTGTAATCGTCTCCTATCTGCGGCTAATCTCTTCAATTGTGGCCATGTTCTTTATTGGGTATTTGCTTTAGCTAAAATTGTTGTTCTTCGTCTTTTCACTCGATGTGTACCCTAAAATTTTCATTCGAAAGATAATTTTGCAATATTATTGTCAGGTAATTTCCTTTATCGGATTTCCATGTCTATTTGTTTTTGCTTCGTAAAACTTAAATTCTTATTGAAATTACATTCTCTAATGATACAACCTGATAGAATTATACATAACTACATACCTATATTTGTAAAATGATGTAACATAATTTCTTGTATGGAAATGGATATTTTCTGAAAATATAGTCCTGGAAATTGTAAAATAAATTTTTTTTAAACTGCTTCTTTCTATGCAGTCAGAAAAATTATTTATTTATACCCGAATATTATAGTCATTGGCCTTGGTATAGTCAATATTATTTTTTAGACATCACGTGCACATAAATTGGATTGACTTATTTAAAATAGTCGATGATTTTTCTTTTATTTTTACTAACAATGCTTTACATACTATAGATTTGCTTTGCATGTGCCTTTTTTAGTAAAAACAGTTGGCCTAAATACAAATGTGTAGGTTAACTAAAGGTGTTTTTCTTTCGGGATATGGGCACGGACATGCTTCATAATTATAGGTTAGTAGATATAAAGTAAAAAAATTAAAAATAATAGAAATTTCAATGAAGTACCCAAGAACTAGAATTTACTTATCAATTACATATTGTGACATCGAAAATGCAGTAGTAGAGCTCTAACTGCATTGTAATAATGTCCATAACGTACTATATACAAGATACGCATGCTAGAGCCGTCATCATGTTGATTCGTGGAAACAGACCCATTGCAAAAAAATCTAGTATCATAAAAAGAAATACGAATTTTAAAATTTTAAATTTTTTCATAATGGGTTTATTTTGTGACTATCTTTTATCTTTTACAATTCATTAAACAAAGTAAAACAGTTGAAAAAGCATTGAAATCGGTTTAAAAATGTAAATTTTAGAGTATTTTTTCATTTTGTTAATTTTGAAAATTTGTAACGATGCTAACGATTGATTTTAGTAGATTCGTAAAAATAGTGAGTATACCTATTGATTTCACACTTTGTCTGATTGTCGTAATATAGCCTGTAATACAGTCCTGTAAAGTATATAAAATAAATTTTATTTGTTTCCAGAATAAATGAAAGCTATTTGTAAATTTATAAATATTTTATGAATAATGAAAGAACAAACATATATGCCCGGAACAACCCCGAAACCTTTGTGGATTAGTATTCAACTGACATAATCACTATACCATGTGATTTGGTAAGTTTGGACTAACCATCAAAACAAATTAGCTGATATGAAAGTATTGTCAACTTTAAATTCAGAAATTTTATTCCTGCTTTTTGTTTTTGTTTCTGCAAAGCCATTTTTATTATACAACGTTCTGTAACATTTGTGTAAGGTGGCAAAGTAAGAGAGATATCATTTACGATTTAAATAATTAAAAATTCGATGGTAGGTTCTTATTCGTATACAAATAATGCATTTTTAGAGTTTAAATTAATTTAGTTATGGGATGGGAATATCAAATCCAATTGGTTAAATCAAACATAAAAAATATCAACACCAAAAGCATGCATTCAAAGACTTGATCCAAAGCACATTGAATATCACATCAAATTTCAAATTGTTAAAATTTTATATTTTTGTATTTATCTACAATTTTATTTTTGTCATTTGTGTTAAATAAGCCAAACCTAATTAATAAAAAATCATTTTAAATTAAAGATTAAAAATCGACTGCAAACATTTTAAACATAAATATTCACCTTATTTTAACCCCACCTCCATATCCATGATTTTTTTTAAACCACGACATTTTTTAAAACTTAACTGGTAAATCTAGAAAAAAACAAAAATAAAAATAAACAAATTTAACTTTTTTTTTTGTTCATTAAATTTTTTTTTATTATTATTTTTTTTGAATTTCTGCAGGACATGTTGCTCAGATAATAAAATTAAGTACAGATATAGTAAAAGGGTTGTTTGAAAAAAAATTTCCTGTTTTTTGTTTTTATATCTAGAATGGATACTAAGATTAAACTGATTTTGAATACAATTTTAAGAAATTTATTACAAAAAAAAAAAAGTAAATGAAACAAAATAAGTAAATAAGAAGAAAAAAAAAATACTCAACTTAAGCTGGTTATCCTTGCTGATAAAATTTTTTTGTGTATTATATTATGTAAATAATAAAGATGGCAATTGACTAGAAATTGAATAATTCAATATTAAAATAAAAAAAATAAAATAAACAACAACAGTTGAACCGAACAATTCGAAGATATTCAATATGAGTCGGAAGTGGTTGAAATTGTATGGATTGGAAGTATTTCTGAAGTACTTATATTGTTAATTCATTTTTTGTACCATTTTATAGTAAAATTTGTATTAGAATTGTTTTATCACACTTTAACGACATTTGAATAGAGATGAGCAAAAAAGTGATTTTGCAATCACTGCTACTAACTGCGATTGCTATTTTCAAATCACAGTGAAAAATCACAGTGATTTTGTCAAAATATTTATGTTTTTATATGATTCACAATTAGAGATGAAAAAAGAGTGCTTTTCTAGTAAACTGCGAATTTAAAAAATTAAAAGTAGAAATCGCAGTTTGCTAGAAAATCACTATTTTTTTCATCTCTAATTGTGAATCGCATTGTAACAACACAAATATTTTTTTTTGATTGTATTTGGATACCTATAGCTGTTTCTAAATGTATTGATTTTGCTTACAGTTATTTCAATGACGTATTGTATGAATTTTTGAGTGTATGGTACTGAGATATGAAAGAGTGGGATAGAGTTATTATTTTAAATTTTATTTTAAATTAAAAATTAAAATACAAAGTAGCAATCGCTGTGATTTTTGATATTGTGTAGCAGTCTGTGATTACTACTTTTGAATCGCAGTGATTACCTCATCCCTACATTTAAATAGATGAAGCCATCTCAGAAATACACCATATGAATGTGTAGGAATTAATGAAACATATAGTGAGTGACTACAACATTAGAGTAGAATTTAGGAAAAATAAACGACTTCGCCAAATTAAGTTTCGCTTCCTTAGAATGGATAAACCATTTAGATATTTGAATTTTTGTATCTAATTGCTTAAATAAATATAATTATTGTAATGCATTATAATTTCTATACTCTCAAAAAATAAACAAATAATGAAATAACCATTTAATAAATAACTAGTATTCACCCGATCTTTGAAATTCGAGAAAGTCTGATAAAAAATGGTACTATATATTCTGTTATAAGTTATTAGTAGCGTTCCATTATGCTGTGTAATCTAACCATTTTTACACATTTTTGAACACTGCTACACTGCTACCTCTTATTATCGTGTAGAAAATGGTTAGTAACGATCTACTTTCCGCTAGGTTCTGATTACATTTTTTTTGTGCTGAATAATGCCATATTTGTAATTTGAAGTTTCATATTGACATTTAAATAAACAAAAATTTAACTTGAAATATTGTTCAACAAACAAATTATTTAAATATTATAAATAGCCATTTTATTTTAAAAATAATTACATAAAAAACTAAATTTAATGAAGAAAACTAGACAACAGCGAGAAAAGAAGAGAATTTTTTGATAAATAAATTTCCAAAATAAAACCAGCTAACATCAATGTTTTTGGGTTATGTTTTGATCATGAGCATAAAATGAGCCTTCCTTGAATAATCTACTCATGATGAGTAGTTCACACAGCTTAAAGGAACGCTATTATTGTTTTCCATTATTAAAAATTTATTCTTTGTATCTGCTATAAAATTTTTTTTTATTGATTTATCTTAGACAACAACCAACTATGCAATAATTTATTTAAACAAATAAAAATTAAATTTATGCAAGTGGTGTTATTGCGGCAATTTGATAAATTAAAGTTTTTGTATGTTGAAGTTTGAAACTGAATTGTTCTATTATTAAAAATTTAAAAAAATTTAAATAATAATTCGCCACGTCTCTTTTTTTAAATATTTATCATTTCAAAGAATTATAATGAAAATTGGTTTTGAAATGTTTCAAATATTTATACTGCGTTTTCTTTAATTGACAGATTAAATATTTAATATAATAATAAGATATAATAATTTGAATAAATCAAAATTTAATATATTAAAAAAAAAAAATTATATTTTTACTATATTTTTTTTCAACAATAGAATAATCATTTGGTATTTTGTGAGTGAAACTTAAATAATAATGTTCAATGGCTTCGAAGGCTAGTACATGTAACAACAATAAAATTATTATTACGTTGGGTGACGCAGTAGGTATAGCACCTACTTTTCTACAGAAAGACTGCATCAGATGCGATTCCTCAGAAATTAAAAAATGGTTTAACGGTTTTTAGACCTACTTTAGTATCTAACTATTTGTCATTGGAATAAAATAAATTATGCAAAATAGTTGAGAGTTTTGGTCGTCACTAAAAATATATATATAAAATATACAAAAATATAATGAAACTATTTAAATGACAGATATTTAAAAAGAGATGTAACGAAAATATTTAACGGGTATAAAATGTTTAATATTCAATTAGAAAATCTAGTTTAAAATGTATTAGTAAGGACACACATTTACTTTTTTTTTTTTTTTTATAAGTTTTTTTGTTATATGTCATAGCAGTTACAAATTACAAATATTTTTACAAAGCAAAAAACTTATAAACTAAACATTCAATGTCTCTCATTGGAGCATTCTTTATAATATGTTTATAAGCAGTATTTAAATTAAATTAACATATGAATTGAAAAATAATTAAAAAAAAAAATATTCTAGCTTATTTTAATGTAAAGACACACATTTTAACATACAAAACTTTTACAAAATCAAAGTACAGAGTTTTTTTTTCCTAACCCAAAATTAATTTAAATTTAAATTTTTTTTTTTGAATAAATTATCACGTATGCGATTGTTGTCTAGGATAAATCAACAAAAAACCATTATATAGTGTCAAGAATAAATATTGAAATGTTGCAAAGAAATATTTGCAATGAAATTGAATACGATTTTTTTTATCAAACTTCTGTCAAATTTTGACCAGCTGGTAGTACTACTTAACTTTTAGACATCAATTCAAAACCAAAAATGTATTTTATAATACAATTTCTATAAAATTTCATTAGACATTTCGATTAGAATTTACTAACAAAAAAAAAATATACAAATTTAAATAATTCAGTTATAACGGAATATTAAGAAAGTATTATGCAAAATAAAGGATTAAAAAATTTCAATAATTTTTTTGTTTGTTTTTATTTATTGACTTTGAGAAAACCCTTTTTTTTATTTTTTTACTTTTTCTCATTTTGGACACTGATTATCCTTTATTATTTTAAAATTAAAATTTATTGTTTATCGAAAGGATTTGTAATGGAGAAACACTTTTGATCATTTAAGATTTTTAATAAATATTTAATTTATTATTTTTTTTAAACTTTTATTGTAGAATTATTTAAGAATTTTCACAGAAATTAAAATTTAAAAATTTGTTAGCAGAGGATATTTGTATATTTTATTAATTAATTGATTTAAATTTTTAATTAGTTTAAAACACTATTTATTTTGTAAAAATACATTTTACAATGAAATTTTGTTTGATTTTTATAACTTACAGATGTTTTATTGACATCAATAAGTTATAAAGTCAATCAAAATTAAAATTAGGAAGTTGTATAGGTAGTCTAACACTATAATTACCTACTGATGAGTAGTGTTATGATGAACGAAAGAAGTCCTGAAAATAATTTTTTTTTTTTTAATTAGTATTGTAAATATCTAAAACGTTACAGTTATAGAATGTGGCGAACTCATGTAAACTGATATCAACATGTAAATCGATATCAGTTGTCGTATACATATATAAATTGTTTTGTACATAAATTATAATGTTAAAATATAGTTTTGAATCGCACGAGGAAAGCTAAGAATGTATAACAGCTTAGTAAAAAATACCCTTAATAAATAACGCAAATAAGCTGCAACAGAATGTGTAAAAAAATGTTTGATAAAATGTAATTTTTATGTAATACTAGGCTCAAATCTGTTGTTTCTAGTTATATTTCTGGGTTTTTAGTTGTTTAATTTCAAAGACTATACCCAAGTTATTTGAAAAACATAAACGTGACAGATAAAATAACACCTATAATTAATCCAAATCTTAACAACACGGTTTTAGAAAAGGCCGTTCTACTACCACTAATTTAGTGATATTTACATCGGAGGTACTATCTCTTATGGAAAAAGGTCTACAAATTGACACAATATATACAGACTTTAGCAAGGCATTTGATCGAATAAATCACGATATACTAGAAATAAAACTGGCAAAACTAG
This sequence comes from Argyra leucocephala, assembly GCA_963942445.1. Taxonomy (NCBI): domain Eukaryota; kingdom Metazoa; phylum Arthropoda; class Insecta; order Diptera; family Dolichopodidae; genus Argyra; species Argyra leucocephala. The sequence continues at coordinate 121,016,050 of OZ012681.1, forward strand.
GTATCAGTGGCGCTATGTTAAATTGGATAAAATCTTATAATACCAAAAGAGTTCAATTGGTTAAGTTTCAAGGTATTACGTCTAAAGCCATTTATGTCTACTCAGGGGTACCCCAAGGAAGCCACTTAGGACCACTTCTCTTCAATATATACATTAGAGACCTTTCTAATTGCTTATCTGGCATATCTCACCTTTTTTATGCTGATGATCTCAAATTATACCACATTATAAATAATTTTAGTGATTTTTGCTTCCTCCAGTCTAAACTTAAATGCTTAGAAAAATGGTGCTCTGTGAAAACATGCTAGACCTCAACGTTAGTAAGTGTTACGTCATGAGCTTCACTCGTAAAAGATCTACATTTTTATATAACTATACTTTGCATAGCCTCAACTTAGAGCGTGTAGATCATTTTAATGATTTAGGAATCATCTTGGATAATAAATTAAATTTTTATCTCCACTATGAAACAATGATATCAAAGGCCAACAAAATGCTAGGTTTTATCAAAAGAAGGGCAAGAGAATTTAAGAATATATGGGTAACAAGAACTTTATTCTGCTCCCTAGTGCGTTCAATCTTAGAATATGGTTATATTATCTGGAATCCCACCTTTCTAATCCATAGTACAAGAATTGAATCAATCCAAGAACAGTTCCTTCTCTTCGCACTAAGACATCTATATAATCCCAGAGACTTTAATAACCTTCCACCTTACACTGAAAGGCTCTATTCTATAAATTTACTGAGCTTAAACTCGCGTAGAATTTTACTTTCAAACTGCTTTACATTCGACGTTTTATCTGATAAGGTTGATGTTGACCTTATTAAATTAAGAATCAGAATCAATAACGATGTTAGACCTACAAGACACACCAAATATCTAATCGAAACAACACATAGAACTGAATATGGGAAAAATGAACCCATCAACAGGTGTTGCATACTATTTAACCAGTTCAGCTCCCTTTTCCATGACACACTTTCAAAAAATGCTTTCAAATCTAAATTAATTAACAGTCTCAAACAATTGTAGATAATGTATCAAATCCTAAATTAATATATAATTATAACTAACATTAACTTAATAATTAATTATCTCATATTAAAAATTAACTAAAATAAAATGTAATATTAATCTCTAAATTTTTTTCTCTCTCTCTTTCTATCTAATATATTAAAATAATGCAAATCAATAAAATGTATAATTAGTATATTTATCTCTTAATAAGTAAATTCCTGCTAATGTAAAAAAAAAAAGGTAAAAGTAGAAGAGAAGAAAAAAAAAAAAAATTTAACTAGATTTGATTTGATCTAAAATAATTTTTATATATTTATTGTATATATGTAATCTATGTATTATTATAATTATTATGTATCATTTTTTTTTTTTTTTTTTTTTTTTTTTTTTGTCAATACCTTGTAGGTAATAAAATAAAATAAAATAAAATAAAAATAATTTTATATTTTCAGTAAATTCAGTAATCAATTTCAGGTCAAAGAACAAAGAAGTGATGTACTTGATATATAATACTGTATAGCAGATACGGCTATATAAAACTATTTTAAATCTATTTTAAACTGTATAACTACAGAAAGGGGTTTAATTCAAGATTAAGGTACTTGTCATAACTTTTGCTAGTTTGCGCAGTAATTCTGGACTGTTACTAACGTTAATGAAAAAATAAAATTAAAGTATGGTAAAAGTTAGTAAAACATTGGCCAGTACATTATTTGAAAATTACTAAATTTTATATACTGCCCTACTTACAAGACCTATTTAGCTTTATCTAAGTTTTTTGTTATTTTTTGAGACGTTTTTCCGTTAATAAATCTAAAGTAAATTAATAAATTTTTTATAAAGTGTGTGTGTATATAATCGATTTCAAAGTATCGAATACTAATGATTACTGGAAAGTATTGAACATGTACATGCCCCACGTCAACAAATCAAGCAAATAAATCAATGATAAAAAGTGGATATGGAACTGATTTTTTTTTCATTTTGATTAGTTTTGAAATCAGTTTTGATCTTAACACAAGGACCAACTTTTGTTAATACTCAATATTGATATTAGAACTGAAAATAATATTTCTTACACATCTTTGCCAATCCATAGTTTTGCTGATGACAGTACATTGGTGGCATCCTACGACTTTTTAAGGAAATCAAACGTCACATCTACCTCAATCAGCTCGAAGAGAAACATAATGACTAGCTCACGTAACCATGACCTAGCAAAAATAGCCGATTGGGGTATCGTAAACAGAGTTGAGCTCAACACGTCCAAAACTCAAAGCTGTTTGATCTCCTGTAAAATAGATCAACCCGTCCCCACCCTGCGATTTCAAGGAGAAAACTTACAAAAGTCAGAAAATCTAAATATTTTCGGCATGCAGCTAAATCAAAAAATGCAGTGGAATGAGCATATTTTTGATACAGCTAAGAAGGCTGCCAAATGTTTGGGTTTTCTTTCTCGATGTAAGGCCTACTTTTCTCCAAGAGATTTGGCCAATATCTATAAAGCATATATCCGACCTAAGATGGAGTACAATTCTCACATATGGGCTGGCGCCTCCCTTTAGTAAAACATTGGCCAGTACATTATTTGAAAATTACTAAATTTTATATACTGCCCTACTTACAAGACCTATTTAGCTTTATCTAAGTTTTTTGTTATTTTTTGAGACGTTTTTCCGTTAATAAATCTAAAGTAAATTAATAAATTTTTTATAAAGTGTGTGTGTATATAATCGATTTCAAAGTATCGAATACTAATGATTACTGGAAAGTATTGAACATGTACATGCCCCACGTCAACAAATCAAGCAAATAAATCAATGATAAAAAGTGGATATGGAACTGATTTTTTTTTCATTTTGATTAGTTTTGAAATCAGTTTTGATCTTAACACAAGGACCAACTTTTGTTAATACTCAATATTGATATTAGAACTGAAAATAATATTTCTTACACATCTTTGCCAATCCATAGTTTTGCTGATGACAGTACATTGGTGGCATCCTACGACTTTTTAAGGAAATCAAACGTCACATCTACCTCAATCAGCTCGAAGAGAAACATAATGACTAGCTCACGTAACCATGACCTAGCAAAAATAGCCGATTGGGGTATCGTAAACAGAGTTGAGCTCAACACGTCCAAAACTCAAAGCTGTTTGATCTCCTGTAAAATAGATCAACCCGTCCCCACCCTGCGATTTCAAGGAGAAAACTTACAAAAGTCAGAAAATCTAAATATTTTCGGCATGCAGCTAAATCAAAAAATGCAGTGGAATGAGCATATTTTTGATACAGCTAAGAAGGCTGCCAAATGTTTGGGTTTTCTTTCTCGATGTAAGGCCTACTTTTCTCCAAGAGATTTGGCCAATATCTATAAAGCATATATCCGACCTAAGATGGAGTACAATTCTCACATATGGGCTGGCGCCTCCCAACTTCACTAGGTTTCCTGGACAAAATCCAAAATCGCGCCTTACGCCTATTTGGCGACCTTACCGTCCAGTTAACCTTTACTCCTCTTAGCACTCGTCGAAATGTTGGAGCTCTCTCCCTTTTTTATAGATATCTTGTTGGAAATGACACTTGTTCTAATGAAATAAAATCACTAATGCCTCCGCTCAAACTATTCCGGCGAAACACTAGGGAGGCTTCAAGTGCACATTTCTACACTGTGGAAATACCTAGGTGGTCTAAAACTGGCTTTGGAAATTCTTTTATTGTAAGAACTGCTAAAATGTGGAGCATGCTCCCATCTCACGTGTTCCCTACCGTCAAAAATGCTTCATTATACCATTTTCAACTTTTCAAAAAGAACCTCTTCAGGTTCGTCTCCTACTTACCTTCTTCTTAACTACCCTTCTACCTCCTACTTAATTCTCCTCTATCATCCTTTTTCCCTCCAAATCCTTTTTTCCTTACCCACACCTACAATAATTTTGTATAAAGGAATTCTTTCCTAGTGTTTGGGTAGCATGTAAAAAAAAAAAAAAAAAAATCTTTCGACTCAATTTCAATGTCAATTTAATCGAAAAGTATATATTTTGGCGTATGCCTCAAAATAGTATTAAGGCGACCATTTGTTATTTGAATGTCAATTTATATTTTTGAATATTTTAATCACTACCAAATTATTTTAATTTAATTTATTCCGAGAGGGATCCAGTTCCTACATCACCGCAGCCGCAAATGGGCTTAGTGTGATATCTCTACATCACTACCAAATACTTCAAATACCATTTATTAGGCTTTAAGGTGGATTGCTTAAATTATTTTGAAATATTTTTTATTAATACGTCTATAACGAAATAAATCTATGGAATTTAACTAATTTTCATTGATTATAAGAGTATTAAAAAAAAAATGAAAATTGTTTGCACATTTTTATTTGTACACTCTATGAGAAAAAATAATTTGGACCAAAGACTATATAATTAATTCATTATATAGTCCTGGCTTTGATATACATATATATATATCTATATTGTAATACACAAGAGCACGATTAGTAAAGGCACACTTTTCGTGGTTTTTCGTATTACTTCGTTTTATTCCTTATTCAATCAATCAATGATGTGGCCGTGGGGATCAAAATAAATTTTTATTTTAGCTCAGTTGGTTGAAGCGTCATGTTAATATTAGAAATTTTTGTGAGTTCAATTCTCTTTTGAGTCAAATTTTTTTTTATATTGTTTTTGGATTATCGCATTTGGTTTTTTGTACTTTTAGTAGAAACAAAAAATTAATTAAAATTTATAAAATATAAGTGTTTCCTTTTCAGATACACGAAGTTTATAGGAATTTATATAATTTTACAGATTAACACATTTTAAAGAAACGTATATTCACCAATAGTATTCAACTAATACAAAAAAGAGATAACTGAAATGATGTAATATATTATTATGTTTATCGAACCTATATTAAAATTCGATTGTTCAAATTCATTTTACAGATTGAATAATAGTTAATTTTAATAAAAAGGAATAACGGGTATTTGATTTGATGATTATATGTATATATATATTAGAAGACCCCCTGGTAAGTTTCCGGTCAGCTAAAAAAGAGGAATTTTGCTTTAAAACGGCACAATAAAATGATTTTTAATAAATTTGAACATTTGATTTGTTTGAATTATTTGAAATAAATCTATAGAATAGTAGCTAATATTAATAGCAAACCACAAAAAAATAAAAATAGTTCAAAGTTTTAAGTTAATCTTTATAAAATTAACTCTTTTATTTAGAAAATAAAAAATAAATATCAGATAGAATGAAATTTTTTTATAAAACTTTATTAGACATCAATTTTCTTGCATATGCAATATAAATCAATAAATCACAAGGTCAAATATTTCAAAGAGTCGGAATTTTTATCCCTGAACCTACCTTCACCCATGATCAGCTCTAAACAGCAATGTCAAGAGCAACAAAATCCACTGCCCTAAACATTAAAATTCTATCAGAACAAAGGCAGGGGAAAACTACTGATAGGGACAGTGTAACTGGCAATGTTGCATACCAGGAGGTTTGCTAGAATATTCTATTTTATCCAATTTTTTCTATATGATAAATTTTAAAAGTCGCTCATATTAATTGGGAAACGGTGAATGAATGGTACTAAGCCATAGTTATGATTAATGGTTCAATAAAATTTTCGGAAACTATTTTGTAATAATATTCCAACACACTACATTTTCCAAATTAACGCGAAAAAACAATTAATTCGTCAATAACATCAGTTATGGTAAAAGTTTTTGGTGATTAGTAGGTTAGAGTTCCACATAGGTTTTTAATGGTGTGCTATTAATACTACTATTCTATATATTGTTGTCAGATACATTCAACATGTCAAATGTTTAATTTTATTAAAAATCATTTTATTGTGTCATTTCGCAGAAAAATTGCTTTCTTTTGCTCGGCCAGGTATGTACCCGGGGGTTTTTTCTAGTATATATATCATTTTAATTTTCAAATTAATGAAATTCATTATTCTACTTATACAGGGTAGGAACAAAGAGAAAAAAACATACAAAAAAATATTGAAAAATAAGCACAAATATAATCCAAAATTAGGTCGCATATTGTACAATTTTTCATTAGAACATCAAAAATAAATCTTATTCCTTCAACTTTCCTGTATTATTGTAGGTCAGAAAGCGTACATGAAACAAAAATGTACTAACATAAAAAATTCATTCAATTAAATAAGAATTTTAACTGAAAAATTTGTTTTTTATTTTTTTTTTGCATTTCTTGGAAAAAGAGTGAAAGAGAAGGCAATAAAATAAAATATGAACTTTTATGTCCTTGGTTATGTTAATAAAAAAAAAAAATTTTTTTTTGATAAATTTTCGGCTGTCATTCTTTATTGTTGTTAATTCCAATTAGCATCTTATTTTTTATCACCATATGTATGTTATTTTTATTTTTTTTCTTGTTTTTTTTTTTTTTATTATTATTTTTTTTCTGTAATATTGCATTATTGCAACCAATTTTAATTGCAAGAATATTGAATTTTTATAGTGTAAAGATAAAAAAAAAAAAATTGCTGAAAAATTGGATATGTTGGAAGTTAACATTTCCTGTAATATCAAAAAATATAATAAATAAAAAAAAAAAATAAAACAATTTCTAAAGAAAAACCGCTAAAAAAGATTGTTTTTTTTTTTTTTTTTTTTTGAATTTTTTTGGATTAATTTACATTTAACATGTGAATATTTTTATTTTTTTAATTTGTTGCTTATTTTTGTTTGTTAAAATTTATCCCCTTAAAATTTAATTTTTAGGACTTCTTGAATTCATTTTGGGGAATTTTGATATTAAATCAAAGATATTTGCACGAATAATGAAATGACATTATCAAAAAATGTTAGTAAAAATATAGTAAGTGAGAATGTTTGAGTCAATTAATTTATTAATTTTTATTTAAATATAATTGTATATATAGAGTTGTCGTTTTATTTCATTTGGAGTAGATTTTTTTTAACTTTTATTTGTATATACGATTAAAATTTAAGTATTTTTGTACTTTGGTTTATGAAGTTTTATATCGTCCCATCAATGGCAAACTCGCGAATGTGTAAATTTTACAATTTTCAGGAGGACAAAAACAAACTTTAACCTTTCGTGTAAAATCAGGTTTTATACTTTTCGCATTGTATTTTTCGGTATAGGCTTCATTATCAATAGTTGTTTATTAATTTATTTTTAAAGTGTGAAAAATATTTGGGTAAAGCAAAGATTTGCGAAAGAGCCGAAAAGCAATTGCAGTTTCGTTAGTTGCTGTTGTTAGTTTTTCAGAGTTCCTAAAAATTTCAGGTTAAATTTCTTGCATAAAGTAGCGAATCTGCATATAATTTTTGAAAAACTTGAAATTAATATTTAAAAAATTAGTAAAAAGTATATAAGTAATAGAATGTAATAGAATTTATTTTGTATTGGAATAGAAAATACAAAATAAATTTTATTCCAAAACATTTTATATAAAAATAAATGAAAACAACAATTAAAATTTCTATCTATAATAACGAATAATAAACAAAACATAACAATTCATTTTATTAAGTATAAAAGTTAAATAAGTTTATTTATGAAAAGGCTTCAATTTTGAAGCTGTTCATAATCAGATTCTTCAGAAATATCTGGTATTGCAAAAGCATCTCTTACTGAACCAGAGGGCGTCAAATTCTCATAAAGTGCGTGATAAGTTGGAATTTGCAATTCATCGCATCGTTTTTCTAAATCCCATTTTTTACCATCAGATATTGAAAATCTTATCGAACAAATACGAGCCTATCATATTTGTTGTAAGTTCGAAGGGTAACCTCTCCTTTGCTTTAAACTGTATTGTAAAAAAAATTGCTCATAATCAGTTTTTATATGCAATTTATCCGGGGGTGACCTTCGAATACTGAAACCAAACAAAAATTTTGAAAGGGAATGTGTTGTTTTCGTCTCCTATAAAAAAACTTTCTCTGAATTATACATAGTCTATAAAATCTGTGTGTGCTAGCGAAGAAACGCTATACGGAGATGGATTTTTCCGTGTATTTCTTATTTGTTGAACCCATTCTTCTGGAGTATACACCGGAAGTCATTTTGCCGTCACAACATTTTTTTGATGTATTTAATTGCATTTTATGAAGCTTTTTCTTGATTCAAAATATATGTGATTTATTATTTTAACGTAACGTGTGTGTCTCTTAACTGACTCTAAAAACATACACACAAATTTAGTATTTTTCTGTTGTATACTCCACAATTATCAGACATCATAAATACAGTTTCTACTTCAGGATACTGCATAATATATTTATATATGCTGGTAGAAATTTCAATGCTTCCACTTTTTCCTTCGGTCTCATCCCACAAAAAGCATTCTAGTGAAGCATCCCCCAAATTATATACTGTTAAAAGTATATACTGCTAGCTTTACGCAGAAAAATGGACTAGTAGCTCTCTTAGGGGTAATCAAAACCGCTTGTAAATCAAATTCAAACGCCAAAAGTGTATTATCTTTTTGAGTCTTTTCCTTTTGAATATTTTTTAAGTTACGAGCAGCTTCTTTTCATTTTATGTGAATGTCAAGTTGGTATTTTTCTATAGCTGACAATTCACCTGTTTTTTGTTTTGCATTATATATGTTACATATCATTTATTGCAACCTTACATTGCTTAATTATATTCATTTATTATAACCTTACAGGTACTTTCGATTTTTAATTAATAATAATTTTTTCGTTACCTGAATTTGGTAAACTTAATGAATGAAAATTTCTAAAATTTTTAATCGGAATAAATTTTACTCAAGCTTTTAAAATTTATAAATTTTTACTTGACATTTAATTATAACTCGATCACAATTCAATTTTATAAACTGAATACCGAAAGAACCCCCATTCAAGAACATCTATTTATAATGTTGATTATTCTTTGCAAATCACAATTTTTAACGTGACATTTTTCATGCTGTAACAAAATATTTTCATTCTGGTTCTCTATTTAAAATCAACTAAACATTTAAAACAATTTTTTAAATACATAAATAAGATCAAAGAAATAATAATAGCTATTTATTATGCACAAATACAGATTATTGTAGAAAGATTCGTCACTTTACTGAGTGTAGATTAAGTAAATTTTAAGTTTAAATTAAAAATTCACAACGACAAAGACACTAATCTGACACTCTCGCTACTTTTTCAAAGTGAATATTAGAATTTTAAAAAATAATGACAAAAGCAAATTAACATTCGACAGTTTGTTGTAGTGATAAATGTTAGATATGTACTTTCACCAAATTACAACAGGCAGTTACATCGATTTAGAGATAAGATAGAGATTCGGGACTTTGTCACAGTAAATAACTTAAATAAACATGTAAAACTACGATGTCAGCTCAAATTCGCTGATTTTGCAGATTCGATAGTTTGTCATTACGGGGACGATATATTGTAGAATTTTGAAACTGATGATGTGTGTTAAAATAATGAAATATAATTAGAAAAATGTAATTGAATTAATGTACTTAGAAATGTAATCAAACGTATAATCTACAACTTCAATTCACTTCTGACAATTGTAATATTATTATAATCTAGCTTATTTAAGTTATCTTTCTTAAATGTAAATTCTTTGAATAAAGACATTGTTATCGGATTAAATCCTCAACAATGAGTTTTGTTGCAACTCGTATTTAATTTGGTTAATTAAATTTGGGGCGAATGAAATAATCACTCATATTCTCTTAGACGCATCCGTCCTTGATGGTAACAAAAAAAAAATCTCTGTATTTAATTTTTACTTCATATAAAGAAGTTGTTATTGTAAATAATATCTAAGTGATATATATTTTATTCTTTTTCAGTTTTCAGTCATGTAAAAATATAGCTAATGATGTTTAATATGAATAGTGTAAATTATGATCACATGATGTATATTAATAAAAATTAGTTATAATTTATTTATTTCATATTATGATCACTGAAGCAATACTTTTCTCTATTCTGTTAGACTTTTCAAAAAACGTGACAGCATTTTTTCATAACTTTTAGCATTGCAGCAAATTGTTATCAGTTGTTTGTTAAATAATTTCAAAATAAATGAATAAAACAGTTAAATAATAATTGTTAAAATTGTGCTTAAAAAGCAGTTAAAAATTGTGTTTTTATTTTGAAGAAAAACAGAGAATTATTACTATTACTGTTTTACAACACGTGTTTGTATTATATAATATATAATAATATACAATAATTTATATACTATTATAATAATATACTATTATGTATTATATACTATAATAATTTAATTAATATATTTTATAATCTACATTTAAAACTTGAGATTAATTTCACACTAACACATAATGTACAAATATATGATAAGGTGTAGGTACTTTTTGTTTGTATATACCTATTTTTACAAAAAAAAAATAAAAAATGGGTCAGTGCTACCAACATAATAACATATTCTATCACCTCGCTTCCATTGTCTAACATAAATGATTATTCAGCTACACGTGGCGCTAACAATTTTTTCTTCGCGTCAGTGATGAATTTATAAAAAATATAGGTGAATGTTAAAGATGTTTTATTTGGTTTGTTTATTTATTAAATATCTACGAATTGTTTTGAATTTATTTTTCTTTTTCAATAATATTTTAAATATTAAATAAAATTAATTCACATTTTTTTTTTTTTTTGTAATTAATTTATTTACCTTTACAATCTATCTTAATATGTTAATCTAATAATAGTATGCCACTATTAAAAATGATATTAAGTAATTTGTTTTGGCATAATTTTTTTTACAACAGGGGTTAGGGAGTTCATTGATTCATCTCTGAAGTTGCATAGTTGTGATCAAACTAGTGAGGATTTGTCGTTAGACTATTCATAAATCTTCTGCGTAGGTCTGTCGGCAGAAACTTTGGAACCTGTTGCGCATGTTGTTTGGCATTTAATATTAACTAATATATAATTAAGTATAAATTTGAATTTGTATCGTAATTTGAAGGATTTTGTAAAAGACCGGTTTTGCAAAATGTTATATTGTTGCTATTAGTTTGAAAATGAATGATGAAACATATTACTACTATATATCTTTAGGAGTAATTAGTTGAAAATATAATAATTAATAAATGTCAAAATGTATGTTAATTAAGTAAATATCGATTTTTAAAATGTATGAAATATTATAACACTTGCTTAACAGTGAAACATTTTCTGAAAGTGTATATATAAAATTTTCAAAATATAGAAAATTAGTTCTTTTGCATAACCACAGTTTTAAGTCGGGCTTAGTAAAAGAAATTACATACAAATCTAATATAATAAAATGTAACAATCCTGTTGCCAAAGTGCCGTAGCAACCGTTGCTACAATAAAATAAAATAACAAAAACAAAATGGTAAACAAAACAAAAAGTAAAGTAAACAAAAATTTGTTCTTATTATAAACAAAAAAACTTAAAACAAAATTTGTTCTTCTCAGCTGCTTTGGAATCGGATCTGTACTTAGTGTGTTGTGTACTGTATGTATATGCATAATGAAAATAGTTCTAATTGTAACGTATGAATGTAGATATATATTCTAGAATTGATTTTTAAATTATTTTTTTTTTTTTTTTTTATTATATGCATAGTTCTTCATTTCATTAACAACTATAGCTAACTTTCATGCTAAATTCACAAAATAATATAACAAATTAATTCAAATTTCTTATTCTAGTACTTTAATGAAATATTTAATATATATATATACAAATAAAATTTAAACTATACAGTAGCGAATTCACACTAGTGATGTATAGTCATTTAAATCATTCTTAATTTTACTTAAATTTACTTTTCCAAGAAATTAATTGTGGGGTTCCAATACTAATTTGAACCCCAAAGATTAATACTAATTTAATAATAATTTTTAATCTAATGAAATACAATAGAAATTATGTAAGTTTTTTTTTTTTTTTTTTTTTAATAATATAGGATTACATGACCAATGAAATGAAAAAATAATAAGAATATTCTTTAGAAGTAGAAGAAATTAATAAAAACGTAAAATCAAACAAAAAAAAATCTCTGTATTTAATTTTAATTCATATAAAGAAGTTGTTATTGTAAATATTATGTAAGTGATATATATTTTATTCTTTTTCAGTTTTCAGTCATGTAAAAATATAGCTAATGATGTTTAATAGTTTAAACTATGAGCTCATGATGTATATTAATAAAAATATGTATATATGTAGTTTATTTATGTATATATATTATGTGTATAGTATATTTTAATTATTTCATATTATGAATAAGTTGTTGTTATTGTAAATGCTGTATGAAGTTATGAATACTATGGATACAAATTTTGGATTTCAATTTTAGTTTTTTAAAGGTTTTTAATCAAAATAATTATGAATGAATTTAAAAAATTTTGGAGGGAAATGTAATAACCTAACGTTGCAATTGCCAGAGTAAGGTTGTCTGGTGATATTAAAATAAAACCTACTGAGGGAAGGGAGCAAAGCAAATTAATTCCACATTCCACGATTTTCACATCTTATCATTAGAGAAAAAATAGTAAAATGTTACCCTTTATCAACGGTCTTTTGCGTCGGAGTGTGGAGTAGGCCTATTGGGAATCCACAACAAAAAACTAACATTTTTCTTTACCTTCTGGGTGGTGCGGAAAAAAGAAAATAAATTTTCAAGAAAAAAATTGTCCTTGTTTAACTCAATTTGTTTTTGTAAGAAACAATTTTTCAATTTATCGAATTATTTCGATGTTTTTAGTAAAAAAAAAAAAAAGATTTTTGCATCTGACTTAGTGTAATACATCTAATATTTGATTACATTTCTTAGAATTCACTTTTTTGAGCTGTTTCACAAGAAGTTATTTTTTTTTCTAATTACAACACCGTCTTGAGACGGGCTTTACAACTAGTGAAGTATAATTCATAAAATATTTGTTTGTCTTATATATTTTCCATTATTCGGAGACACCCTAATAGAAGGTAATAGAAAATACAACTATTTGTTTATTTAATCATTTTGTGAAATGATAAAGTTTAACAAAAATACAAATAGTTTGTATATTTATTACCTTTATTAGGGTGTCATCCGAATAATTGGAAAATCATATTAGACAAACAAATATTTTATGAAATTATACTTCACTAGTTGTAAAAGCCCGTCTCAAGACGAGTGTTGTAATTAGAAAAAAAAATACAAATGTGCACAAGTCTGGTTAGTTCTGTGTGGAGAAATTTATGGATCTATAACGAAATCATTAATTTAAGAATCCAAATAAAAAAATCCATATCGACAAAAGCAAAATTTGAAAATCCTAAACTCGCAAAAACCAAATTTTCAAAATCCCAAATCGACAAAATCCAAACCGCTAAAATTCAAATATAAAAAAATATTCTACTATTACGCCGTTTATTTTTAAAGTCGGGGGCTACAACTCCCAAGCCCACGTTAATTGTTTTCGCAGATAGCAGCTAAACGCAGACCGTAAGCTTTTAGTAAAATATATAAAAAAAATAAGATGTATTTTTAAAGTCGGTGCTTCTGTGGCCTCCATATTAATTTACTATTCAAAAAGTAGTATATTACTCAAAGCGAGACAATAATGAAATTTTCACTCGGATTTTTTCATGTTAACTGATCGTTTTAGCTTTGATATTAAGCATTAATTTTTTTACATATTTAAAGGGAAAAATCAAATTTTACTGCGTTTTTTTGTTTTTTTTTTTCTTCTACAAATTAGAGCTGTCGCTTGTGGTGTTTATTCTTTTATAAGAAATTGACATTTAGATTTTTTTTTTAATTAGGATTTTAAAAATCTGGATTTCATACGGATTTTGTCGATTTGGGATTTTTAATAAAGTTGGGTTCTTGTCGCATTTGGCTTTTTGAAAATAGGAAAAAGGGGTACATCCGAAATGTATGAATAAAAAATATAAACAGAAACTGTACAGTACCGGTAGCATTCTGAACAAAAGTTTGTTGGATGCTATGGAATTCACTGCTGGCTAGAATAGGTTAAGCTCATTAAAATATTTACAATTTTAAATATCATTTATCATTATTTTTTATTAGGTGACACAGAGTAATCAAAATATTCTTGTGAAAATTTTTCTGGATCCAAATCAATTTCAAAATATTGCCCTAATAGACTCAGAATTTTTGCAATATTTCTAATCATTATTTGGTCGAATTACATATTATATTACATTAATCTAAAATTACTTTAATATTTCATATTAAAAAAACAATAAATTAAACCTCGAAATTTTCTTCTTGTGTTGCCAACATCAAAATTCCAGGATGCCAAAATTGCCAAAATATTAACCAAAAAAAAATTTTAATTCCTTTTAACCACAACAAAGTATAATTTAAATGAAATCAATTTGTACAATAATTTAAATATTTTCTTCAAAATGTTCATTATGTGATTATAACGACTTTAAAAACAAAAAACATAAATTTAAAAAAAAAATCTTTTCCTTACTTCATTACCGTGGGGCCCCACCTCATACAAGTGAATTCATTAATTTATTTTTTTTGTTTTTAACATACCCAAAATTTATAATAATTTTGCCTGAAACAAATTTTAAAATACTTATTATTTATTCTCATTATTTTCACATCCATGTGTGTATGTATGTATGTATGTATGTATCTATACCCCATCAATATAAAATATTATTATTTAATAAAAATAAATGTTTGAAAAATTAATTTAATTTAAAAAGTTTCTATCATCGAATTAAGAATTACAAAAAAAAAAACAAAAAAAAAAAAAAACAAAAACAATACCTTATTATCATTCTCAAACGTTTCTATTGTAATGTTCAAAAAAGTTGTCAGTTATAACAAAAAAAGGGGACCGATTCGAGAATAACTGTGTATTATATTATTCTCTTATATCTCAATACACATATTTTTATATGATTATCTCGTTGTAGTGTGTTGTGTTGTGCAAAAAAAAAAAAAAAAAAATATGGTAAAACTTTGTAATTTTTTTTTTTTTTTTACCGTTTACCAAAATATATCGACATCTCATTATTTTTACAGTTATTATTACTGTCATGTATATAGAATGTTCAAAAAATAAAAACATACATACATGTAAGTATGTATATATGTTGTAATGTAGAAATTGTTGTACAAGTAGCTACCTTCATAAAAGTTTTTAATTTTCAAGGAAACTTTTAACCTCCATTTTTAAAACTTTTTTTTAAACTCTGTGATTTTTCTGTATATAAAAAAAGAAATAACAATAAAAACAACAAAAATAATAAATTTCTACACCACCAATATTGTTTATGATAAAATTTTTGACTTTTTTAAAGATACTTTGCTCCCACTTAAACTAAATATATATATATATATAGATATAGATATATATACAATATGTCTATAATAATAGTACGAGATACAATGAAAATATCATAAGTTGTTGTCAAGAGTTAAAGTTTTTTTTTTTTTTTTCGTTTTTGTTGTAAATAAAAATTTTCCTATGGAAAATCTTTGGAAAATCTCAGGTACCGATTAGTTTTTTACTAATTTTTTTTTTTTTGTAATATATTTTTTTTTTGTAATATGATTTAATTTTGTTGTTTTTTTATTTCAAAAAAATGAAAATTATTGTCTGAGATTTTCATGAAACAAGTAAATTAGGATTAAATTCATTTTTGGTTTGAGTCAATAAAATTAAGGAAGTAATAATAATATCCTGTTGTTTAGTATTTAAGTTTGTGTGTTTGTAATAAAAAAATGATGTGATTTTTATTTTTATAGTGAATAGGTAGGTGGTATGGTGCATTAGGATTTACGCAATTCACTTACAAAAAATATAATGAGTTAAATTGTATATATACATTATAAGTAGGAGATTTGAAGTTGATTTTGAGTTGAAATTTGTTAATGTTTACAATCTAAATTCCATATAAATAGAGTAAATTCAATTAAATACTACTTTAAAATGTCATGGACGTCAATTATCAAAAATTGTAAATAAATAAACGCTAACAACAATCATCAGATTTTTATCAATTAACAATTTTATCTGGCATGTCTGTGTAACCCCTCTAAATAGGCGGATTATTGTTAATTGATAAAATAAATCTGTAGGATGTGCTAAGCTTTTATCTAATCACAATTTTCGATAATTGACATTCTGTAGTGGAATTTATACAACATATGTTGGTTTAGGCTTTGTTTGCCATGATGCCTGGTAGGTACATTAAAAATTTAGGTAGATTTCAATACTTTGAATAAATTAAATTTACTAATAATTGATAAATGATGGCAGTAATTTTGCAATCAGAATATTAATTTTTGGTTGTTAGGGCCTACATGTAATATTTTGTAATTAATGAATTAAATTAGGTTTAACAAAGAATCAATTTAAAAATTTTGATTTTTAAAGTTACAACAAAATTATTATAAGTATTCCAAGCTATGTTTTACCTACAAATTCGGCAAGAAGTTATTTTTGAATAAATTTTCTTCAAAATTTAATAATTCTTAATCATGTGTGAGGTTTTCTGTACCTCCCCAGATGGTGGATATGTGAACGTTTGTCAGAAATAATAAATACCGGATTTTCCGGGACAAGCCAAAAAAATCACAAAACAAATGCAATGAACAAAACAAGGGATTTTACCCAAGGAAGGTAAGTTCGATAATCAGACAAATCCACCCTCTAGGGGGGGCAGACTCTATGGAATCTGAAGAGAACCAAGTATTACATACTAATCCTGTCTCAACACAGGCCATTATAGCCTCGACTCCGTGGACAGTTGGTAAATCAGATGCCATGGCAAATGATTTACTAAGTGTTTCTATGGAGAATCTTCTTCTCTTGAGGACATTGAACCACTGGCTAGCGTATCTGTTGAAATACAGACTACTTGTTGTGGTTCAAGCATTCAGGAAGCAGTACAGAGGAAAAACAAAAACATCTTCCAAGCGTGAAACAGCCATGAATACAGAAGCTGGTCCTTCAAATGGGATAGTTTCGCAGGAGGAAGATGATGTAGAGAAGGCTGTTCTCAAAGACGGCCTCGGGAAGTACAATGGTACTCAGAAACTGAAAAGTCAAAAATCGTCGTAAAATCCTGGAAGTAGAAATCCAAAAACGAATGGTCATAAACCAAAAGACACATTGCTTCGTCAAACTGGTAGAAATCTGTGGCAACTAACTGCAGCCCGTCGGAGGGCCCAATGCTCTCCGCAATGAGGGTCAGCAAACTTTGATGACAGGCATAACAAGGACTAATATTAATTTGTTATTTTGTTTTTTGGTTTTAATTTTGTTTACATTTTTTTTTTGTTTTATTACTTTTTTAATATTTTAATTTTTCAATCCGGATCCCGGGCCGTATTGAGGCTACTAATATTGGTGGATCTGGTTCTCTTTTATATGTTTATATTGATCTCGATAGCGGAAGGATGTACAATACGGGTCTAGTAAAAGTAAGAGTTCCGCTCATCTATAGTCGAGCATTCAAGCGTTGACGCGTAGTTTTTAATACAACTCTCATCAGTCAGCGGTTAATAAAGAAATGTTACGAATTTGCAATATTACAGGTAGATGTTTAGATTCTAATTTATTTAGAGCAATAGGTTGGGAAACATAATTTGCTCAGTTAGTTAAGATCAGTTCGAAGTTTGATGGAGAACCGCCGCTTTTAGGGAAGTAGCGGGGTGAATAACACATTTTTGTTAATATTAAAATCAAATAAGCAACATTTTAGTTTTAATTATTTTGATTGTAAATTAAAAATAAACGAAAATTGTATGGATTCAACAACAAAATACCGACCAAAAAAAAAAAAAAATAGAATGTTCATTATGAAAAAAACAAATTTTCTCATTTCATTTTCGATTTCTTTATTTTAGGATAACCTTAGCTATATTGTTCTACATTATCTTTTGTATTTTATTAATTTCGAGAAGTAGGAAGGAGATTGAATATTCTTTTATTGAAATTCATCATAAAATTTCAATTATATATATATATATATATATATATACATATATCTTTTCTTAAAAATATTTTCTTGTTATCTTCCGTCTTTGCCTTTGTTATTGTTTTTCAATTCTGTAAAAAAAAAACAACATTGAAAATATTGGCCCGCAAGCAAATTTAATTTTGAATGATGAAAAATAGAAATCACTAATAAGAGTTACAGACGACAAAAAATAAGTATATTTATGATGTATATATATATATATAAATACTCGTATATATACTGTGTGACTGATAAAGTTAAAAGCATTTAGATAATATCGAAAAGGAAAAAAATAACAACCCCTCATTATATTAATTTAGTTATTACCTTTAGTACGCAAAAAGACAATAACAACAACAACATGAAAAATTAGAGAAATACACAATATAAAATATATTCATTAATTTAAATACGTAGATACAAAATATATAAAACAACAGTATTTTAAATATTTTTAAGATATTGAAATTGAAAATGATTTTTTGAAGCAATGAAAAAAAAATAATTTGTAAATAAGAAACTTTTCTTTACAGACTTTAATATCAATCAAATTGGCTTTCTTTGACAGATAGTATTATGTCATTAATGTTTGAATATAAACTCGAGCATGTGACCAATGTCGCTGGCGCTTATATGACGCAATATGGAAGCCTTAATCACGTACACTATTAACAATAAATCAGGCTGTATTTCAATAATAACGCGTCGAATACTGGCTTCTAAGTGCTCAATTATTGCTGGTATATATCGGCGTAGACATGCGACCTCACATATGTCGAAAATCGAATGAAGATAAGTCGCACAAACGAAGTGGACAGTTAACAGGTCCATTTCGTGAAACTAATAGTTTGGCCAAAAATTTATTTCACTAAATTAAGTGTTATATGCGCTGCGTGGCATATCTGAAACCACATATCTGCAACATTAATGTCTGCCAATTAGTTTAGAAAAGTTAGAAATCATGTCTATGTACCGCTCTACATTAACTGTAACATTCTGACCAACCATAATCAATTGTGAAGAAATATAGACGATTGATGACACCGGCTCATAGAGCGCACCAAGCGATGACTTTTTGTCGTAATGGCGTTTCGTTAATCGCTTGCGGATTATCATCGGTCAAAATGCGGCAATTCTATTTATTAACGTTGAAGCAAAAGTGCACTGTATCATTGAACAAAAGTTTCAAATGAAATTTTGGAACAATAACAATATTTCCTTAAGCCCATTCACCAAAATCCACGGCGCGAACAATGATTGTGTGGTTTGAATTCTTG
The DNA here is from genome assembly GCA_963942445.1 of Argyra leucocephala. NCBI lineage: Eukaryota > Metazoa > Arthropoda > Insecta > Diptera > Dolichopodidae > Argyra > Argyra leucocephala. The sequence goes on from OZ012681.1 coordinate 121,035,368, forward strand.
GTAATTCGTGTAGATGAATCTTGTTAGCATTAAAAAATATTTGTTCTAAAAAAATGTTTAAGTGTTAAGCACGATGATGAATTGACGCATTTGCACCGTCGCTGCACACCATCAATCGCTTATTGTGTGAGCACTGCAAGATATATTGTGCATTATCGTTTAGAGTAAATGTATCTTGCAAATTATCCATATTTTTTTTAAATTAGTCTCTCTGATGGACGATTATGAGCACTATAAAGGCACGTAATCGCCGATGAGTTTCTCGCATTGAAAATTACCGTTTTAAAGTATATCGTTTTTCCAAATATGCTTTTTAAAATTTCGCTTTTATAAAAAATCGTTTTTTATAAATACCTTTTTTTCCTCCAAATATGGTTTTCCAAAACACAGTTTTTAAAAATATCATTTTTCACAAATATAGTTTTTCAAAATACCGTTTTTAAAGATATCAACTTTTCGAAATATCGTTTTTCCAAAATATCGATTTTTCAACAATTGTTTTCTCCAAATATCGTTTTTTGAAAATAAATTTTCTTAAAAATACCGTTTTTCACAAATATGGTTTTTCAAAATACTGTTGTTCAAGATATTGCCTTTTCGAAATATCGATTTTTCAATTATCGTTTTTTGAAAATATAATTTTTTAAAAATATCGTTTTTTCTAAATACCTTTTTTTCCCTCCAAATATCGTTTTCCAAAATACTGTTTCTTAAAAATACCGTTTTTCACAAATATCGTTTTAAAAACACTGTCTTTCAAGATATCGCCTTTTCAAAATACCGTTTTTTCAAAATATCGTTTTTTCTAAATACATTTTTTTCCCTCCAAATATCGTTTCCCAAAATACTGTTTTTTAAAAATATCATTTTCCACGAATATAGTTTTTCAAAATATCATTTTTCAAGATATCGTGTTTTCGAAATATCGTTTTTCAAAAATATCGATTTTCCAACTATCGTTTTTTCCAAATATCGTTTTTTCCAAATATAGTTTTCTTCAAATAACATTTTCCCCAAATATGGTTTTCTACAAATATCGTTTTTTAGAAACATCGTTTTTCAAGATATCGCCTTTTCAAAATACTGGTTTTTCCAAATATCGTTTTTTTGTAAATCCAGCTTTTTCATTAAGTTTTCAAAATTTTTTAAAATTCTGTCAAAAAGATTTTCTTTTTGTATCCAACAGGGGCTAAGCATACAAATATTTATGGTAAATATTCTGAAATTAAAACGATATTTTGAAAAAACGATATGTTGATAAATCGAAATTTTATTATAAATAACTTTGAACGATTTACACACATTATTCAGGCGTGAGTCTATTCATGATAAATTGCCAACAAAATCTGCAAAAAGCAATGTAAAATAACCGTATCTAAAACAAAATCCCTTTGCATCAACTGGGACAAGTGCCGATTATATGTGGAAATTCAATTGTAATTAACTTTGCCTACATTTACAGTCAATTTAAATCTATTTCCAAATTTCAATAACCTGGTATTATTCTCTGCATATCTACTGTCATTTTCATTATCAATAAACAATTAGAAGAGGGGTGGTATTTAATATTCTCATATTCTTTAACATCATAACATTGCTCATATATGTGAAAATGTCTCGCGGAAAATAAGTATTTATATTTTTTAAATATTCTATTTTCCCTTTATATTATTATTTAACTATACATCAATATTTTGTATACATTATATATGTACGCTTATTGCGATGCTCAAATTCATACGTGCTTCCCATATTAGGAATTCTGTGTAAATGTTTTCGACATAACGAATGTCACAAGCATTTCAACTGACAAGATATAGAAATATTTGGATTTTTATTAAATTCATCACAAATTATTAAATGAATATACTTGAAGGTACGTTCATTTTTTCTTGTTATTATTAATTTTGGTTAAAAGGTACATCAAAACAAAAAAAAATAACTGACACAAGTATATCCTTGTATTTGTACCTTTAATGTAAATAAGGACATTCCAAAATAAATTAATATATTGAATTTTTATTATTGGTATTGTCATATTTTTTTTTATTATTGTTGTTATTTTTTTTTTGTGGAAAAAATGTGTTTTCTACTTGTTAATCACTTCGTCAAAGGATGATCAATACGTAAAATATGCTGCTTTATTCAAACTTGTTTTATGACAATCAATGAAAAAACATTGAAGTTGAAATCGAACTATATTTGTCATAACAGTTTTCAACCAAATTTTATATTTGAAAAAATCGTTCAAATGAAGTATTTTTTATAACAAATTCTTATTACATACACACATACCTACATTTTATTTATTTAAAATATAAAAAATATTTGTGACAAAAAAATAAAATACTTGAAATGTTCTTCGCATTTGGTTAAGTATTTAATAAGGGATAAAAAAAAATAGAAATAAGAATGCTGTAGAAAATATTTGGTGTCGGTGCAGAATTTCGAAAATTGAAAATTATAATTGAAAAAATATATTTGCAGTTATATAGAATGTTAATAAAGAAGATTTGTTCGGGTAGGCCGACTCAACTCATGACATATGTAGATTGATAGATATATTGTGAATTTCGAAAGGGAATCTGTCCCCTATATCACCGCAAATGGGCTTATTGTGATAACCTGTGTCTGTTAGTTATGCTCTGAGTCATTAAGGATACCTAATTTGGTGATAACATTCAGGATATTTTTCAAACGCTGTTCCCAAGTGGATAAGTCTGTTGGAATTGGAATTGTTCAATAGATTCTTCCTACAAGCTGTTTTCGGTTAGATCCATTTTATAATGGTGTTTTTTTTTATTAGGCAGTGGAGGACTGATATTGTTCTTGCTAAGATACGTATCTGTTTCATATTCAGACCTAGAAGAGTTATGGTTTTATTGAGCGAGTGCTTAAGCCTGAGCATTTTGTTTGATGGCCCAGAAATACTCAGTTTTTTAATCTAATCAGGCTGTTTTAGTTACCACAGAACGGATTTGGCCCTAAGAAAGGCGTATCCGATGCTTTTCTTCGTAGATAATCTGCAGTTTCGTTTCCTGCTTTCCTGCTATATACCCACATTAATGTAACTTTATTTGTTTTTGTCAGAGTTTTAAGTATTTCTAAACAATCCCATACTAATTTTGATGTGATGGTATATGAATTTAATAACTAGTATATGGTTGCTTTGCTGTCCGAGAGAATGTAGATTTTACGTTTTTTGTAATTTCTTCTTAAATTCTCTCGAACACAGAGTTCTATAGCATGTACTTCGGCTTTAAAAACAGTACTTTGTAGAGTTTAAGTTTGAATAAAAATGAGACTGAGGCCTTTTTCATACTCATTTTCCAGGCTTTTTCTATACTCTCGATCTTACTCTTTTCATTTTCTTGGAGCCGTCAGTAGACCATTCTAATAATCCTTTGTCGAAAGAAGGTGGGCAGGCTTACCACGTCTCTCTTTTTGGCTTCATTATATTGAAAGATTTCTCAGAATTATTTGTTGATAAGCAGTAGCCGGATAGTGCTATCGAAAGTCTATAATCCTTCTGGAGTACACGAAGTAGTTTTGAGTGTACCACTTTTTTAATGTGAAGATCATCACCAGTATTGAATTTGTAGGTATGAACCATTGTTTGTTTTTTGTATGAACTTTTGTATTCTAGGAGAAGCAGAGTCTGTAATGATGTGGTAAAGGTCGTCCGGATAGCCCCAGTTATCATCAAACAAGCTGAATGCTGTAGTTTATTCAGTTTGTTTTGAGCTGTGATTTGCGTATCGTTTTTGCCCCCAAATGCGGATTCGCAGGTTAAGGTTGTGGTCACTATTGCGGTATATAACCATAATGTCATTTTGTGACTTAGTCTCTATTTACATGTCCAGAGTGCTATTTTTGCTTTGTTCTAGACGATTCAGTTCATTTCAGTTCAGATGTCGAGTTCAAGTACGATGCCAAGCTACTTGACCTCTCTGGAAAAATAAATCGTTACCCCATTTAGATTAGGTTTCTTTAATTTATCCCTAACTCTTCTGCTTGTGAAGAAAAATAATGCTTTTATTTAAATTTACAACAATTTTAACCTCTCAGCACTCTTTGGATACCATGTTTAGTGCCTGTTCGGTTAATTTAGCGACTGTAGACTCAAATTTCAGAATAGCTACATAATCAACGTAATATTGTGCTTCTTTAAATGCCAGATTCATTCAGTTTATGTAGCAGGTCATCTACTACAAGGGATCACAGGATAAGCGACAAAACCACTCTTTGAGGATATCCCTGAGCAGCATTGACGACGAAATGTTTACAAATGAGAAGAAATGAAAATAATTTTGAAAGGTTATATTAGTAAACATGTTATTAAATTAATAACCGTACTAGGGGCCCCTGTTGAGTAATTATAATTCAAGTTGAAGCCAAATTTAAAGTTTCATTGTATATAACTAATATAATAATAACTGATTTGTTTGTTTTTGTTTTTTTTTTTTTAATAAGAACTCACATACATAATATGCATAGTGTATTTGGTGAATAATAAACCAATATGATAAAACAAAGGTTTAAACTGTGTGCGCATTATTGTGTTATATACAACTTATTTATATATTAGGAGTTCATTATATAGGAGCGAAATAAAATGAAGAGGTGTCTACTGCGCAGGTCCTTAAATACTTTACAATTATAGATATTTAAAAATAAATATAAATTTATATTTATTTTTACATTCTATATTTTAATTTTCTTAATTTTATACTTAAACCTATATTTAAAAAAAAAGAGAAAATTAAGAATTTTTGATTTAATTTTTTTTTCTTTCTATTTTTATTTTTATTATTTTCATTCTTGAGTACCTTTTTCAATTTTAATCACTTAAAAAAATTTCTCTTCATATACACAAACACACATGATAAATACATGTATATATATATATATATATATTTACAAACAAAATATGTAAATACGGTATAAGGATTTAACAAATAAATAAAAATGATATCTATAAATAATAAAATAATAACAAAAAAAAAAAAAACATAAACAAACAAAAAAAAATTGTATTACAATAAAAGGGATTGACATATTATTTAAATACATCTCTTTTCTCTTCTATCTTCTATACAAAATATTTACCTATCATTTTGCATCTTTTTCTTACCTAACAAATAGAAGAAAACATAAAAACAACAAAAAAAAATATGTAATGATGAAACAATTGAATTGATGTAGATGATTGCGAATTGAAAAATAAAATTCTATATTATTAATACAAACATTTTTATATACGTATATGTGTGTATGCATATAAGTTTTTAGGGCATAGGAAGCTTATCTTGGTTTTATTTTTATTTCTATATTTCTGAATTTTTAAATATTGCACAACAATAACGGAACGGTGTATCAAAATTGTATGAGCAAATTATTTTACGACATATTTTTATACGTTCACATATACACACTAATGTTTTCGTACATGAGAAAATATTGTTCTCTTTTTTTTTTATTTTTATTTTTGTTTTTTTGAATAATTTTCATTTGGTTTGATTTTATCATAAGGAAATAAATTTTCTTGTTTTTTGTTATAATTTCTTAGCTTGCATATTAATTTAAAAATGCCTGAAGATATTTTGATTTTTTGTTAAAAATTTACAATTACATGTTATGTGTATGTATGTGTAAGCAAATAGATAAATATAATAATGTTTATATTTTTGAATTCATACCTAAATTTTTTGTGTAATTTTAGAATACTAATCAATTGAAAAATAGAATAGGAAGAAAAAATTATAAAGAATTTTCATAATTGAATTGAAAGGAATTAAAAGAAGAGAAAAAACAAAGAAAAAAAAAGTTTATCTTTTTATTGAAACTGAGGTTGGCTTTGAGACAATAAATAAAAACAAAAAATAGAAAATTTAATAATAAAAAAATATATACATACCTATATTGTAAGTAAATAATTGTATTAAAATATTGAATTAAAAATTTGAAATTAAGGGTAACAGAAATTTTATTCGCAGACTTAAATTTAAAATTTTTGTAAATGAGATTAAAAAAATGTAATGTCAAAATTTTCCGTTGATGGAGTTTTGGTGTATTTTAGACTAAAAAATTGGGTTTTTTTTAAATTTATTAATCGTATTTTTATTTTTATTGATAATTTGAATTAAATAATTTAATTGCGGCCAGGTTTCCGTTCACTAATAATCTTTAAATATTTGATTGGAAAAATCGATATTTCGGAAGCAACAGACTTTCTTCACTAATGCTTGTGAATAATTAATTATTTTAATTCTATTTTTTTTTAATTTTATATATTAATCCCTACTACACAGCTATCTGCCTGTACTTTTTCAAATTATTTTATTAATTTAAGCTAAGTATGCTTTTAAAAATTTTTGTATGCAAAAAAAAGAATACAAAAACTACTGCAAAATCGGTAGCAAAAATTTTATCCGAAATTCGTTTAATCAATAACAGGGTGGCATTATTTGTTCATTATTGACAATCAACAACGTGTGAAAATAAAATCTAACTATTTATCTTAAATAAACCTATTAGTATTAATTAATCTATCTATTATCTTAAATAAACTACTTAAAAAATAAATAAATCGTAAGTAAAATAAAGGGAATCTTAAAAAATATTTAAAAATGGAACCTAGATTTACTATGGAACTAATAAATCTTATTTTACTTAGATTTATTTTATTTTACTATGTATACTTCGATTATTCACTTTATTTTACTTAGATCAAACGTTGCTTATTGTCTAATGTCAAAATTTGCATATTTTTTATACCTCTTTTATTGATGATAAATTGTTTGATCCATTTTATGATGTTCTTCATCAGTTATATGATTAGCAATTATTGCCGGCCTAAAACTGGTCGGCTATATTGTTAAATTGGACATCGGACATTCAGTTCAATTGGTATTATTGGAAAACCTCTTGTTCTTGGTAATTCGGATTGCCTTAAATGTTCTTGAAATTTCACCGTAATTTGCCGTTTTTTTACTAGCCCTGTATATACTTTTGGGTAGTTATTGTGGCATAAAATTTTATATATGCGGTTAACTTCTTCCATCTACTTTTTATAATTTGCTTATCCAAGTATGCTGCTCATTTGTTGACTTCTGCTAGTTGTTATTGGTTCCAAATTGATTTGTTTTTTAAATTTTTTTTTTAAATTTTTCCATCTAGGTTTTTCTACATCCTTATTTTGTTTGAACAAGTCATGCTATACAGTTCGATACACGGTGTAAACACTTTCTTTTCATTATAGGTCTATGATTTCTTCATTACCTATATCCATTTTTCCTAGTCGTGTCATTTATGTAGGATCTTTCTTTTTCAAAGGTTAACTTTGGCAATATGTTGATTATCGTATGGTATGCTGCAATTTTTTGCCCATGTGGATGGTTGGGGATGGTTGGTTGGATAATAGTATCTCTTATGTTTCAATCTTTACGTACCAAATTTTATGTCAAAAAACGGTATTTCGTTGTTTTTTTCCCTCTCCATAGTAAATGTTATGTTTCCATATATTTTGTTAAATTGATTTAATATTATATTTATTTTATCTTTTGATACGACTGCGATGATATTGTATACGTATCGCATCCAAATTCTAGGCATAAGTCCCTCTTCCTCTACCATTTCTTCAATATGAATATTTTACTTAAAACTGGCGAAAGTGGGTTACCCATGGCATAACGAATTTCCATAACGTGTTTTCTGCCATCTAGGGATTTGTATGATGTAGGGATGAGCACATGGTGCCTTTAGTGTTTCACAGGGGAGTCGCTTAAGTGTAGGTAATATTTAATATTTACTGACCATGTGCTCGTGCCTACGACATATCTATCTATCTCCGACTATACGACAATGTCCAAGAAGAGCAAGATGAGCAGTGGCATTTGGGTTATTGATTAGACAAATAGCCCTGTTTTGGATTTTATCCAAATGTTTTAACGCATTACTAGAAGCACAAGCCCAAATATACGAATTGTACTCTATTTTGGTTTATAGAGTTTTATGAGGTCACAGGATGAAAAGTAAGCCTTACAGCAGTTGAGAAAACCTAAAAATTTGGCTGAGTTTTTTGCAACATCAAATATATATGATCATTCCAGATCAATTTTCGATTTAAGTGCATACTTAATATATATATTTAAGCTTTCAAGCCAATGAAATTTTTTATATTCCTGAAACATAAGAGTAGGATCAAAAATGGAAATTTTTCCGGAGATTGTACCGAGCTGAGTTTTAGAAGTGTTAAACTCGACTCTGATTTTAAGCTTCAATTAGCTATTGCGACCAAATCATGACTGAGGGTACTGGCCATTATGCTTCTTTTGGTTGATACAGCGATTAAATTATTTATTTGGCTACTAGATTAAAAGCGGTTTGGAGTAAATCATTTAAAAATATAAGGAATGGTGTAGGTGAGAGAACTGATCCTTGGGATACGCCAATCTTTATTTGGAATTGATCGAACTTAAATCCATCAACTAAGACTAGAATCGTACGAATCGAAATGAAACTTGCAATTCATCTGGGAGAACAGGACTCTAGACCTGTAGTTAGACATTTTGCTAATAATGCGCTATGCCATACTCGATTGAAAGCTATAGAAATATCCATAACAACAATATTTGCTTCATCCGAATTGTGCAAACAGATATATAGCTTCTCGTTAAGGTGATTGGGATTTAAATCCAAATTGTCTATCGTTGACAATACCTTGGCTGTCTAGATATATAGTCCCTTTCATGTTTATGAAGATCTCCTTATATCTTTGGAGAGAATCGATATTATAGCTATAGGCCTGTAGTTGGAGGAATCGTTCTTGTCCCAAATTTCGATTGTGTTGGTTATACTCCTGTAGGTAGTATAAATGGAATATGTTCCGAAATAGTTTTAAAATAGCGAATGTTATTTGTCTTATTCATAGCAGGGATGCAATCCGGACCGGTAGATTTTCTGATATTAAGATTCTTTAGTACCTTAACAATGGCACGAGTTCTGAAGTAGACTAAGGTTATTTATAGGAACTGAGGGTGGATTTTGAGTCATTGAGGTAAGTGTGGAATTAGTAGAAAACAATTTAGCAAATAAATTCACTTTTTCAATCGAATATCACATTACCTTGTCTACTAGTGACGGAAATGAAGATTTGCAAAAATTATGCATGACTAATTTTTTAGCAAAGGACCAAATATAAAATTTCTTATCTCAACCTTTGTGTATGTAAAAACTTCTGCTGGTTAATGACGTTTTTTACATTTTTTTCCTGACAATGTTGTAACTCTTCTTTAATTGCTCTGACTCGTTGGTCTTGCGATTTCTAAATGTCACCTCTTTTTCTTTAATAGTTTTCCTACAAACGTCGTTGAACCACAACGTGGATGATTTTTTTTTTATATTTTTTAATTTATAAGATAGATTTGTTAAGATAGATTTGTTTTTCCGGAATTTGTGAAGAATTTCGTTATGTTGACTATCCAAAGAAACGAGAGTTTTCACAAGTCTTCCAGAATTACAAATTTGTTTGGAGAGCTTGTCGGTTTTTCATCGCTGATGCGATGGGTCTTCAAGGGTATGGGTGAATACGTTAAATGAAAAGTTAGATAGACTTGGTTAGCATCAAAAATTATCAAGCAGAAGTTAAAAGCCAAACACAATAAGCAACAAGGACCTCTGGATACTAACCGGCGAAGAACTCGCCAAGGCGAAATAAATTAGAAGAAGGAAATGGAGATGGATAGGCCAGACTCTCAGAAAGCCATCAAACAACATCGCGCGGATGAGCTTAGAATGGAACCCACAAAGCACAAGAAGACCCGGTCGCCCAAAGAACACCTGACGTAGGACCATAAGACAAGAGCTAGAAAAAACAAACATAACGTGGGAACAAGCGTAAATAGCAGCTAGAAATCGAGTACGATGGAAATGTCAAGTAGAAGCCCTGTGCTCCCAAGAGAAGTGGGGGAAAAAAAAGATCGCAAGATAGGAAGGATATGGTTTAGTGGATAAGACTCCCACACGCAATGTCAAACTACGGGGTTTATTGTGGCTTTTGAAGACTCCCACCAGTCTGCGTATAAACAAAAAAAAATATTTTTTAACGAGTTAGCAATAAAAATGTTCATACCTAATTGAATCGTTTTGTTAACAACGTTTGTATCAAAATCAAAATTTTTATGCTGGAAAATAAAAATAAAATACATAATAATAGTTAAATTAATAAATATTTTTATGGTCAAATTGTAGTGCTACTTCACTCTCAAAATTTATCTCCTATCAATTTTTACTAATTATTATTTAAAAATAAAAATCATATTTCTATAATTCCATCCTAGATGTTTGCCCTAAATTTGTCAATCAAAAATTAATTCTAATTTTTAATAGCTTCAAATTAGTTGATCGACATTGAATGAAAATATGTTAATAAAATCTACAAGTACGTACCTATACCTACATTTCTCTTTCTTCGTCTAAACAAACTTTCTTTCAAACTTTCTAAGGACTCTAACCACAATAAAGTTGAATACTTTAGCAGTTTTCAGTTTCAAATTTCTATTTCTATTTTTTTTTTTATTTAATATTTTATTTTTATATTATTATTATTATTTTTTTTGGCTAGAAACAAAAAAATCTAATAAAAATTTCGTAGCTCTATTATAGATTACAATAACAAAAAAAAAAAAAAAAAAAATTAATAAATAAAAAAACATAAGAAAAAGTTATACAGCATAAGAATCCTTACGATTTCGTCCTTGTAAAACTTTTATTACACTTGTTTTCAAAAAACGAAAAAAACAAAAAATAAAAAACCAAAATAATAATAAAAAAAAAAATAAAATTATGTTCTAATAATTACGATGTATTTATTATTTAAGTAAAAAGGACGAAACCTTCCTTTTACAAAGTCCAGTTTACCAAACTTAATATTATATGATCATCAGTTCCGATGGTATAATGGTAATTACATAGTGTTGTATATGAAAATAGATATAGCCATAGTATAGTAGAAGTGATGGTATATTATTTAATATATATTTGGATGGTGTTGGGTATATTTTTATTTTTTTGTTTTTTTTTTTTTATTATTTTTCTTTAGACATTTTTATTTCTTTCAATTTTATTGAAGTTTATGTTTTTGATGATACAATCAGAATAAATTTTTATAACATTTTATGACTTCAATTATCAACAAAAAAAATAATACATAAATATATTTATAATAGTTTTACTAAAACTAGTGAAAAATAAAAATAATATAAAAAAAAAAATAAAAAGGACATTGATTTTGATTTTTACTACAATTCCCCAGTTCCCATCTTAATAAAATGATAAAAGTAAAGCCTATTTTTGTTTATGTAATTTGATGATGGGTACTGACTGTATATATGTTGGTCAAGTAAAAAATATTAAATTTACCCTCACATTTATTTTTCGATGATATTGATACTGTATAGCAAGCATTTACTACTGATGCTATATTGCTGATGATAATGATATTTTGATGAGATTATTATTATAGAATGTCCTTCTCAATTATTTTAATATAAAATAGAAATTTATAGAAATGAAAAAATACATTTATATTATATTATATATATATATATGGAATCAAATCATAGTATATCATATCTTGATGTAATTTTTATTACTAAAAGTATTATTGAATCATAACTTTTCATTTTAGCGATTTTAGGTCTTATATGCGTTGTATATATACAAAATTTGGTACTGTATAAATTTATAGTAATTTTTTTTTTTTTTTTTTTTGTAATAATAATTTTCCAATTTTATATGAGATTTTAAGAACAGGGTAACACACTCTTAAATAATATTAAATATGGGTGTATAAAAACAAATAAAAATAGAAATGTTGTATTATTGACTACAAATAAACTCCTAATAACTGAAAATACTTACACTTAAGATACAAAAAAAAAAAATAAATAAAAAAAAAAAATATTAACACATAAAAATAAACTAAAAAAGCTTGATCATAAAATAGGATTTTAATATTATATAACGGTATATATTATTACATTTTTAGAAGATTTTTTTTACTTTGACACAGAAACATAAAAATAATAAACAAAAACATACCCTCAAATTAGGAATTTCAAAAACGTCGTGGTCCCAGCTAAAATTATTTTGAGAACAACAACAAAAAAAACAAAAAAACATAAATAAAAAATTATATTTTGTTTTTACGTTAAGAACGCATCATCATTAAATGCTATTTCATTGATATTTGTTGTTGTTCCTGCAAGGATATAGATATCATGATGACACAAAAAATATGATTACATATATAGAAAAAAAATAAAGGACATTTGTTCTAATAATATTGTTAATTTCATTTTTTGGTTTTTTTTTTTTATTTTTATTATTTTTATTTGGTCTGGTCCAATGTCCATTTATTTAATGTCATAATTTTCGGTCATAACTATTGATTTTCATTTTCATGTTTTTGTTGTTGTTTTTGATGACAATGTATTTCATCTAATGAAATAATAATATTGATGAAAATTTATTGGTAATATATATATATATATATATATATATATGCATGTGTACATAATATTATAAATGGTTTTAATATAAAGGGATATATTATATAGGGTGAATAAGCAGGATTCCAAATACATATTACAAAAAAACAGAAAAAAAATAGTAATGGAAATTAATATGAAATTATGAGATAAAAGTAAGTAAAATTATTATTTTATTATTTTATTTAAATAAAGTATGAATTAATTTAAAGAAATTATAGTTTAGTGATGACAGAAAAAAGAAAACGATAAATTATTAAAAACTAGCTTTGTAACCCGTCATAAATGACGGAAGCAAAATAAATCCTAGTTTCTTTTTTTCTTTCATTAGATTCTTTATTCCGAAATTACAGTACTTATGTTTATATCACTTTTTATTTATTTTTATTTATGTTTATATTGGCCTAACACTAATCTTTTTTTTTTTATATAACAGAAAAAGAAGTACCATACCAACAAATTTGTATAAAATGTTTGTATTTTTGTATGGTATACTCGTATTCACTTCCATTTAGTTATAATTCGTTAGTTGGGTTCCATTTAGTATAAATTATACCGTATTAGCGTTATTGTGGCCTCTGGGAGAGCAAATTTAAAAATGGGATCTTATTTTCATATAAATTTTGTCTTTTGTATACTGTATAGGGATCTTATTTTGCTATATGAATAAACTGTTATTATGGTATTGTGTTATTTTTAAAAAAATATTCAAAATTTTGTATCTAAATTGGTAAAATTTACAAAAAATACAAAAAAATTTTCATCAATAATTTTCAATTTAAAAAAAACAATGTTTTATTATCCGACGTAGAAGTAGAGTTTATTATCCTACTCTACTTCTATCAAGTTCTATTGATTGAACAGTGAATCTGAACACTTAACACTGAAAATAAAATAATATTTCTGGAATGGAGCATGTAGAACATACAGAATACAGCAAATAATAAAAAAAAAACAAAAATAATTTTTTTTGAGTGAAGTGAGTTACGCACACAATAATGACAAAAATAAAAGGTAGAAGCAATAAAGTAGTATAATGTATAATATTATACAATACAAATATGCTGATACACATGTATATTATTGTGTATAGTTTTAAGTAATAAGAATAACCTTTGAGTGAATTATGTTTTTTTTTGTGTTAAATGCTGTTTGCCTTTTGGTTATTATACCATATTAAACTATTGATTAAATTTCTATTAGTCCTTATTATTATAAATCAAAAAAATTGTTTGTTTTATTTATATTATTATTATTATTTTTTATTTTTCCTTATTATTTGCGAAGACGACTAACATTAAATTAAAAAAATATAGTTCATGCAATAAATTTTTTCTGCAAAGGTTCAGCATGGTAGACAGGGGTTAAAAAAAGCACCAAAGCAATTTGTATATATATGCATTTGTATACATATGCAATTTGTATATGTGTTGGAGCGTTCCGTCGAACTTACAAACATCCAGATAAATGCAGAATAATATTATTAAAAAAATTATGATTACAGTGACGTTTCAATATAACTAATACCCTATATAACGAAAACTTTATATAACGAACGGTTACTTTTTTTTTAATTACTGTTTATTCATGTTTTGATATTTTTTTTTATTGTTATGCGTACCTATTTTCATTCGTTACTTTATTGTTTTGCGTGAGGTCGTATTTTTGTTTATCAGTGATAAGTGGAAAGTACGTAATTGAGAATGTAAAATATCTGAATTTAAAAGAAAAAATAAAAATTATTGTAGATAGACACGGGGGGGGGGGGGGGGGGGGGGGTAGATGTTTTATTAGGACAATTAACTATTAAGTATAATTAAAGTAAATCGACAATACATAGAATTAAAAAAAAACAACTGCTTCGTAATTTTAAACTTATAAAAGCTGGTACAGATGTACTTAGAATATTAATTCCATTACTACCAATGTACATTGTAAACGACAAAGGTATGATCGAAGCACCTAGAATTTTATTTATTTGTAGTCCATATTGTATAAGAAAACGATGAAGATAACAAATATTTTTATTGCATTATAATTCGGTAGTAAAAGGGTTAACAAGAGAAGAGTTTAATAGAATGGAAAATCTTCTGTACAAGTGGTTCCTTAAACAAAGAGATAAAAATATACCAATAAGAATGGGAGCTTTAAAAGTCAAGGCAAAATATTTTCTTACTAAATTTGGAATACATTCAACAACTTTTTTTTACCAGTCAAGGTTGGATGAACAAATTTAAGAAAGGTTTTAGAATTCGACTGCTGAAACAGTGTGGGAAAAAAATATTATCACAGATAGTTTGGCTACACAGGTAGAACCATTTGAACAAAAGTTAAAGTAATGCATTGTTGATATGTAATGCTGATGAAACATGTCTTTATTGAAAGCTCCTACCACAATGAAAACAAAACAAAACAATCAAAAATTGATGATTTTTTCAAATAAATAAATAAGTTTTCATATTTTGTTATTTCAACTAATACACAACTTTAAATTGATATTAGTATAAAAAATGTAGTTTTAGGGGTACTCAATATAACGAATGATGTCGATATAACGTATGACAATGACATTATATTGTTCATTATATTGGAACATTACTGTACTTATTATTTTCTGTAACATTTACAGATCAAAATTTGTTTGTGGATTTTGTTTGATGAAAATTTTTGATGATAAAATGATAATACATCAAACAATGACATTTACATGGTGAAAGTGACAACACATTTTTATTTTTTTTTTTTATTTAGATAATCTTATTAATTTTACAAAAATAGTTTTGCTAAGTGATCTTAGCCTTAACTGTTTGATCAAAAAATAAATTTTATCAAATCGGATATTTTTAAATATTACTTTAACCATTGAGTAAATATATTGGATATAGAGAGTCAAAGCTAAAACAAAAGTATAAACTGATTTTAGCGATCGAGTTGTACTTAGAAGAATAAGAAAAACAGAACATCAAAATAATAAGAAAAAATTCATCATTTATGAACTATGGTGACAATATTTTTCTTAGCAAATTTTATACACATACATACTTAAATTTTTTTATTTTTGTTTTGTAGGTTTAAAAGTGTTATTTGCAGGAAATATATTATGACACTAGTTTTGTAACCCCGCCATAAATGACGGAAATATAAATTCTAGCATTTTTTCTTTCATTAGAATTTTCATTACAAGTTTAAGAAAAATATTTGTATTTGCTTACAAATTTATCGATATCATACCTTTATTAGAATTATTAGAACACTTTTAATTACCATATATATTTGCCATCATTGGAAATTTAAACATATATTATCCTAAGACCTCAATAATTCTGAATAATCAATATTCTTAGACATTCTATTGTATTCAATTAATTATAATATAAGTTAGTCAAAAAGATAATTTCAATTTAAATTAATATAAAAATACTAAATTCAAATAATATTTTTAATGAAAACAAAATCTAACTATACAATATAAGCTTACAATAATTTTATATGTTTACAATTATAGCAGCAGTTCTACTGTAAAATTCAAATTGTAAAATGAAATTAATTAAGACATAATAAAAGTAAAAAGTTCTATGGCGCCATCTAAATTTAACACTTGAATGAAATGACATTCATTATGAAATGATGGACAAATGACACATATAACAGATAACAGATGACAAATGACAAATGACAGAGCACAGATGACAGATGACAGATGCAAGATGACAGGTGGCATATATAAGCAATAAAAAACAGATACTATGTTTATGACAATTACATGATGTTACAATTTGTATATATATTTCAATTTGTATATGTGTTGAAGTATTCCGTCGAACTTACAAACATCCAGATAAATACAGAAAATTATATTATGACATTATCATACCAAAATATAATATCCATATATATATAGTTATTATATGTATGGATATATATAATCACTATATCAAAACATATAGTTATACCACTGGTTTATAGAAATGAGATATTGTATTTTTTATATTTTGGTTGAATTGAAGAATAAAAACTGTGAATGTACATATATAATAAATGTGCTTATTTCTCAAAATTTACTGGCTTGGTAAATCGATAACATTTTCAATAGAATATGAATTATTTATAATGGTTATTATTTTAATGTTGTTCATGAATTTGGCGTTTTGATATACCTCGATTCTTGGTTACATATTTAATTTACTATGTATAAAAAAATTATCGATACATCGCAGATCAAATTTTATTAATTTATATTATTTATATTATTAATTATTATAAATTAATATTTATTTCATAAAATCAGATTGTAACTAATAAAATAATATTAATAAATAGCGCCTAGTATAATTTCGAAAACATTACTATTATCAAAATCAATCAATGAAAATAAACTTAAATTTACTCATTCATTTATTCAATTTATGCAATTTCATCACCGCCAACACTATTGTTTTACCATATAATGAATTCTGTTTGATGAAATGGAGTTATTTGAATATTTGCACATTTTTGTTTTTCTTTTTTTTTTTAGCATTGTAGGATAATTTCATTATGAATTTTAATGTACAAAATTGACCGTAATGAACGGTTGCGTAAATTGAATAAATGAATGAGTAAATTTAAGGTTATTTTCATTGATTGATTTTAATAATAGTAATGTTTTCAAAATTATACTAAGTGCCATTTATTAATATTGTTTTATTAGTTACTATCTGCTGTTATGAAATAAATAAGAATTTATAATAATTATTAATATATGTAAATAATATAAATTAATAAAATTTGATCTGCGATGTATCGATAATTTTTTTATACATAGTAAATTAAATATGTAACCAAGAATCGAGGTACCTATATCAAAACGTCAAATTCGTGAAAAACAAAATAATAACCATTATAAAAAATTCATATTCTATTAAAAATATTGTCGATTTAGCTAGATAGTAAATTTTGAGAAATAAGCACATTTATTATATATGTACATTCACAGTTTTTTATTCTTCAATTCAACCAAAATATAAAAAATACAAAATTTCATTTCTATAAACCAGCGGTATAACTACATGTTTGGATATAGTGACTATATATATCCATACATATAATAACTATATATATATTGATATTATATTTTGGTATGATAATGTCATAATATAATTTTCTGCATTTATCTGGATGTTTGTAAGTTCGACAGAATACTTCAACACATATACCAATTGAAATATATATACAAATTGTAACATCATGTAATTGTCATAAACATAGTATCTGTTTTTTATTGCTTATATATGTCACCTGTCATCTGTCATCTGTCATCTGTCATCTGTCATCTGTCATCTGTCATCTGTCATCTGTCATCTGTTATCTGTGTCATTTGCCCATCATTTCATAATGATTGTCATGCATTCAAGTGTCATTAAGATGGTGCCATAGAACTTTTTACTTTGATTATGTCTTAATTAATTTCATTTTACAATTTGAATTTTAGAGTAGAACACTGCTATGATTGTAAAAATATAAAATTATTGTAAGTTTGTATTATATAGTATTTCTATAGTATTTATTTAGTATTTCTATATTAATTTAAATTGAAATTATCTTTTTGACTAACTTATATTATAATTAATTGAATACAATAGAATGTCTAAGAATATTGATTATTTAGAATTATTGTGGTCTTAGGATAATATATGTTTAAATTTCCAATGATGGCAAATATAAATGGTAATTAAAAGTTTGATCTAATAATTCTAATAAAGGTATGATATCGATAAATTTGTAAGCAAATACTTGAAATGAAAATTCTAATGAAAGAAAAAATGCTAGAATTTATATTTCCGTCATTTATGGCGGGGTTACAAAACTAGTGTCATAATATATTTCCTGCAAATAACACTTTTAAACCTACAAAACAAAAATAAAAAAATTTAAGTATGTATGTATATAAAATTTGCTAAGAAAAATATTGTCACCATAGTTCATGAATGGTGAATTTTTTCTTATTATTTTGATGTTCTGTTTTTCTTATTCTTCTAAGTACAACTCGATCGCTAAAATCAGTTTATACTTTTGTTTTAGCTTTGACTCTCTATATAAAATATATTTGCTCAATGCTTTAACTAAGCTTTACAATTTGTTATTTTTTAATTGTAGGTATTCTAAACATAAAATGATCAATATAAACATACATATTATATACATACCATAATATCATATATTATAATAGAGTTAGTTGTCAACATTTCACCTAAAAATGATTCAATCTATTCATCAAAAATGAGAGAAAATAAATCACCACACCACGACCTAACCTACACTAGTACACTATCATATTTATACAAATTTAAAGAAATTGCATAGCATAAATTAGGTAGCATATGACTAAATGAGTTTTATTTTCATCATTAAATGTAGGTAGGCACTTAGTTTATTTATTTATTCAATTCTTAATGTTAGTATACATAAGACGATTAGTCTTTATAAGTGTATACAAATAAAAATTATTAAAAGAAAGTATTAATTTAAATACATACTTAACTTACACCTAAACCAGCCAAATAATTTACAAATAATAAAGCAATTAATTCAATTAGACTAAATTAAACAAACTTAAAAAGAACAAAAAAAAAAATAAAAAGAAAAATAGTAAAAATATTTAATTCGATTAAAGTAAATTCAATTGAAAGTAACTTAAAATAAAAACATGTAAGTAAAAACATGAGAAAGAAAAAAAAAATAAGACAATAATTCTTATATTACCCAAGTAAACATTGGTTTAGACCGACCTTACATTCTTTCCTACTTCAACTATAAAAAATAAAATACTATATTGTTTCTAAATTAACTATTATCTAAGGTTTTAGCTTAAAGTATTCCCAAGACAGCTCACTAAACTTGTTAAGAGATAATTTACAGCTAATAGTACTTGGCAGTGCATACCATAATATTGCAACTCCAACAAAGAACAATATATGTCTAAGTCTGCCATTGTGACGCGGAACAATTAAATTCTCACCCCTGGGTGATCTTCCAAATATCAACTTATTGTGTAAGTATATAGGTGGGGCTTTAGAAACTATTTTCTTCATGTAATAGATATATTTGTACTTCAAAAAGTTTGCGAATGAGCAGTCAAGTATCAATTTAGATACATCACTAATTCTATCAAATCTACGACGATTGGTATAACGTATCTATCAAATCTACGACGATTGGTATAATAAAACGGGTACATGATATCCTTTAATCTAGACAATTCACATTTGCCCATTCACTCAAATAATATGAAAATTTCCAAAGCTTACGAAGGAGTGAAAAAACACACCCAGAGATGTGATTTATGTGATCACTCCACGTAAACGTTTTATTAAATACAACACTCAGACACTTAGCTTAACTTACATACTCAATAACACAATAATTCAATTTAATTTGAAGCAAAAATGTAGTATCAATATTACGGACATACAGAGTCATGGCTTGTGATTTAGTCGGGTTCAGTCTTAAACCATTATCTTTAGCCCAAAAGACAACAGTATCAAGCTCATCATTAGTATTTTAGCAACATACTTGTGTATTGCATTCACTGGTCCACTAATATAGATTTGAGCGTTGTCAGTATATAACCTACTTAGGTATATAGACAATGTAATGTGTGTTTTTTTTTGTCTGTGTTTAATTATTTACTGTTTAAAATATTTTTACCACTCTATATTGAAAATTTTAAAAATTAATTTCACCTCTTCTAAGTCGAATTAAATTATTAATTAAATCTTAAAATGTATATACTTAAATTACTACTCCATCCATACCTACATATTGAATGAAAATAATTCGAATTGAAATTGTCGGCAAAACTTCAAAACTTTCGATTGTAATTCAAATTTTTTAGATTAAATTTCAGATCAAGTAACATTTTTACAACAGGAACCAAATAATAACAAAATTTATCTCGTGGTATTTGTACTTCATTAAAAATTAAAATAAAAGATAATTTTATTATTTTCTATATATATAAAAAAAAAAAAAAAGTAGTAAAAAAATCTTCGATAATCTACTGAATTAAATTTAAAATAAAAAAATAAATAAAATTAAATTCTTAAAATTTTGTACTCTTTTTCTGATTCTCTCTTAGAAAACACCGAAATAAAATTCATTTGTAAATTAATCGTTTATCGCGACCGACCGAGAACAACTGATGGTACATGGTCGATTATTCTGATCATTTGATGACTCAAAATTTTTTTAAAATTAAAATTTAAAAGTCAACCAAAAATCAACCACAAAATAATAATAACAAAAAAAAGAATAAATAATAAAAAACTAATCATCGATTTTGATCGATAAGTAAAATACCACAACAACAACAACAACAACAACAACAAAATAAAAGCAATAATAAGAAAAACCAAAATAAGTATTTTTTTTCTGAATTCTGTAATAATTCTCCGGGTTAAGTTCGAAATGTCGTTTTTTAAAATATCGTTTCATCAAAATGTCGTTTTTTCAAAATATCGTATTTTTTTAAAAATTAATTTTTATTCCATAAAACCTTGCTTCTTTTAAATTATAATATATAAAAATTCAACAAAAGCATATACCCTGTTTTTGTCTCCAACAGCGTAAATATAAGGTAAATATTCTGAAATTAAAACGATATTTTGAAAAAAAAAAAAACGTTATTTTGAAAAAACGATATTTGGAAAAAACGATATTTTCAAAAAATGATATTTTAAAAAGCGAGATTTTAAGTGACGAGATTTCGTTCCTTCTTTCATCTCTGAGAAGTCCTCTTTTTGCACCCAACACCGGTTACGCATAAAATTAATTAAGATAAATATTCTGAAATTAAAACCATATTTAAAATAAAACGATATTAGTAAAAAAACGAGATTTTAAGAGATGAGATTTTGTTCTCTCTTCTTGCATCCAATAGAGGCTAAAGCATAAAAATTATGAAGATAAATATTCTGAAATTAAAACGACATTACGAAAAAACGATATGTTGAAAAAATGGTATTTTGAAAAAAACGATATTTTGAAAAAACGGTATTTTGAACAAACTATATTTTGAAAATTGAGATTTTAGTAGACGAGATTTCGTTCCCTCTTCTTGCATCTATCTGTAATTCCCATTTTGCATCCAACATCGGTTACGCATAAATATTCTGAAATTAAAACCGTATTTTTAAAAAAACAATATTTGGAAAAAAACGAGATTTTACGAGATGAGATTTGTTCTCTCTTTTTGCATCTATGAGTAATGACTCTTTTACATCCAAGAGCAGTTAAAGCATAAAAATAATGAAGATGAATATTCTGGAATTAAAACGACATTTTGAAAAAACGATATTTTGAAAAAACGGTATTTTGAAAAAAACAACGAGATTTTAGAGATGAGATTTCGTTCTTTCTTTTATCATCCAAGAGTATTCCCCCTTTTTGTATCCAATAGAGGCTTAAGCATAAAAATAATGAAGATAAAAATTCTGAAATTAAAACAAAATAAAAAAAAACGATATTTGGGAAAAACTATATTTTGAAAAAACGATATTTTGAAAAGCGAGATTTTAAGAGACGAGTGTTTGTTCCCCCTTTTTGCATCCAGGATTAATTCCCTTTTTTTCACCCAACAGCGGATATGCAAATAAAAGAATTAGGGTAAATATTCTGGAATTAAAACGATATTTTGGAAAAACGATATTTGGAAAAAACGATATTTTGAAAATTGAGATGTTAATGAATGAGATTTCGTTCTCTTTTTTTGCATCTATGAGTAAAGACTCTTTTGTATCCAAGAGCGGCTGGGCATAAAAATAATGAAGATAAATATTCTGAAATTAAAACGACAGTTTGAAAAAATGGTATTTTGAAAAAACGATATTTTGAAAAAACGATATTTGTAAAAAACGATATTTGCAAAAAACGATATTTGTGAAAAACGATATTTTGACATAGCGAGATTTTAGTTTCGTTACTCTCCCTAATTCGTTACTCTCCCTAATTCTTCATACAAAATTTTGTTACCCTGAAAATTTATCTTAAAAATATTTGTGTATTTATATTACATAGCAAGAAGACTAAGAGGAAAGGGATGTATTGAGACGTAATATGATTTTAATATAAAAGAGAGAGAGAGAGAAAAAGAGAATAAAAAATTAAAAAAAAAAAAAATTAAAGAAATAAAATAAGGTAGGTGATTAAAATTGTTGTAAAGATCAAAGTAACCGTCACACAATATTTCAGATACCGCAATATTTACGCGATATTATTTTATAGGATTTTTTAACTTTTTTATTTTTTTTATCGCTGTAAAATTTTTATTTTTTTTTTTTTTGCAATGCATTCTTTCAATTTTCTGATGAATTTTTGATTATAACTGGTCAATTGATTTTTCCCTATATACATATACAAGTCTTATAATATGTAACAATTCAATGGGTAACTATATAAATCAACAAAAATAAAAGTTTAGTTCTCACGCGATCGATATTAAATTTAATTATGTGATCGCTGCAGTTACCAACAGTTACCAAAAAAAAAAAAAAAAAAAAAAACAGAGCAGTATACGTACTCTAAATTGTTGCATCAAAACATTTTATTTACTGTTGTTTTTTCTTAATATTGCAATGTTGCAGTTAAACAGAATCCGCAGGTGCTGTAGCAGCACATGATATAAAATAATAAAAAGAAAAATCTTTTGTCTGAGACATAAATACAACAAAGGGATTCCCTTCGATTGCAATTGGAATGACTTGAGTGCATGGCATTATTGCAATGGAATTATTACAAAAAAAAAAAAAAACAGAATAAGCATAGAAAATGCAGAAAAATAATTTACGCAATTGCCATTCATTGTTTGAGCATGGGAAAATGTTCAATATCATTATTCGATATTTGATTTAAGATATTGTCAGGTGGTTTAAGAAAATGTTTATAGGTTTATATAGGTGTATATATATAATATAATATATATCTATCAGTGAAATAAACTTCTTTATCAGATATAAAAATGATGAAAGAAAGGTAAAAAAATGATTGTAATGCAATGATAATGATGATGACGCAGCGCGGCTTATTGATAGAATTCAAATAAATATTTTCGATTTTAAGTTATTTACTGATTTTTTTTCTGTGCTCTGTTTGAAGGGTTCTGTGTTCAAATTGGATACATATTGGAATTTATGTTGTAGTCTAATTAATGTGAAATTTCTTTGACAAAATTCCATTTAAAAAAATAAATTATTAAAAAACTTTTAATTTAAAAAATTAATTTTCGGTAATTTTTGTTTTTGGTAGGTGTTGGTTTGGTAACGGTTTTTGCTCAAAATATGCTCATGAAAATTTTAATATTAGACTTGACTTACTAATGACTTACTAACCCTTTTAAGGCAGCATTTTCATTTTTAATATTTTTCAACTTGTTTTTGTTGTTGAGGTACCTTAAAAGTATTTAAATAAGTAAAATAATTTTGTTTTTTTTTTAAATTTTTATTTCAAAAGTAGAGTTTGAGGGTGGTTATCCTATGATACCACTAAGCAGGTTCATACAAAAGATTATTTTAATTTTTTTTTTATGGTATTTTAATAAACAATTTATTTGATCAGATAGACAGAGACCAACTTGGCACTTACATGACCAACGTTTTCCATGTATTTTAACAGACGAACTGCAAAGCTTACATCGCCTTGACGTTCCATATGTGGGCGTATAGGCTGATCGATCCCATATTTTTCTGGAAAAACATAGGGTTTGTAGTGGTCAGGTGATTGCTCAGTTGAAGAACGTCATCTTTTAGGAATGTTCAATCAATCAGCGCATATTAGACCGAATGAAATGGCGAGCCGGAAAGTCTTTGGCTTGGCTCTTGTTCTTGGTCTATGGCTTTTTCTTCTATTTTAGCTTTGTAAATAATTTAAGAATTAGCTACGGCAAAATCAGTGAAATGCCAAAATATTCTAGGCTACCATTTGAGACTTTTTCTATCTATTTCGTATACACTTTTTAGCTTTGTCTACATAGCCCATGTATTTATAATATGAGCTAATATTTTTGTTAGGTATACATTTGACTCTGCTTATGTCTGAGATAGAACTTACATTTTTTTCTTTTACAACCACAAATATATTTTTTTTTATCTAATCTTTATAAAATAGTGATAAACGATTCCAAAACAACTAAAAAAATATAATATCTTACCTGCCATTATCTTTCAATAATGAGAAAACTCACGAAAAAATTAAAAAAAAAATTATTGCAAATTTTGGCGGCAAATAAAAAAAAAATTATATAAAATGTCAAATTAGAATTTTCATACCCTTTAATTACTTTAAAATCCATTAGATGGTACTCAACTACTGCAATAACTCGGTTAGGATACCGATGTTGTATTTTCACGACACCAGTAAGCTTGAAAGGTTAATTGGTTATTTTTTTTTAAATAAACATTTCATCATCATTATCTCATCATCATCTATTGGTTTTACAGCTGATCAGGGTGAGCCTTAAACTCATCTACAATTTCTCTTCATTCTGCTCCATCTTGTCCAACTTGTAATAATCATTTAAGACATAAAATACAAATTATTTTGTCATTTACAAAATTTTAATTTTTCACATTATACCAATCTCAATACCAAGACCAACGATGTCAACGATGAACATAAGTATTTTCGTTGTCAAAGTTCAGATCGTGATACCGAAATTTTCCTTTTTCGGCGTGCCAATTCTAAAATTGCATATTTTTGGATTAAGTTAAGATATATACCGGCTGGTGTTTTGTCTCTCTATATGCACAGCAGCGAATGGGGTTATTTTGATTATTTATGCAATTAAGTATTTGCGTCCTTGTGAATGCCTGATTTAATGACTGTACTCAGGATATTTTCCAGTAGTATGTTGAATAGCTTTCAATGTTTCGAGAACGTTGTTCTAAGATGCTGTGTCTTCAGGGTGCCTTATTTAATGATATTATCCAGAATATTCTTCAGTGGTATGCTGGATCTATCAGTGTTCACAGATGGTAAAGTTTGCGGCGTTCTTAAAGATGCATGATTTAATGATCATATCTAGGATATTATTCGGTGATATGCTGGATAGCTCCCATTGTTCGGGAAATGCTATTCCCAGATGGGCGAGGTTTGCGACTAGTGAGATCTTCACAGATCAGATGTTCAATTGAGTCTTCCTTTATCTTTCGTATTCTGCACATTTTATTTTCCGTTAGGCCGACTTTGTAAACATGCTTTGTAAACATGCAAAACTGGTTTTGCTATAACCGCCGTTGGAATCATATCTCTTTTTTCCAGGATTAATGTTGCCACAATTTTATGGATTTTTTTGTGGATTTGTTAACCTAACCCATTATTATTATTATATTTGTTATTATGTCACCGCAAGTGTGTTGTGACCTTTTTGGGATATTTAGGTATAAGTTCTTCAGATTGAACAACATACTATTGTAGATAAAATAATCGCTTTTATTTGGCAAAGCCTCCTGTTAATATATGTTGCGTTGTTCCATTAATTTCATTATACAGTCTTTACCACATAACTGTTAGTGTTTACCCAAATCTTATAATATAAAATATAATAGAAGAAGACCCTGAGAGAATATGTCCGCCTTCCCTTTTACCATCCTCCTTAATTAATTTTGCTTTCCCACCCTAGCCAAACGTACCAATCGCTATTGAAGGTCACCTAGTGTTTTGACTATGTATAGAAAAAAAAAATAATTTGAAAATGATTGTAGAACTGTAATGGGACCAACCCCTATTCGTCACCTTCATCGATTTCAAAAAAGCATTCTACACAATTAATCAAAAATCAATGTGGCAATTTTTAGCGTGCAAGGAAATACCACACAAGGTAAATAGCATAATAAGGCTGATATATACGAAGCCGCAGCAGCAAGAATCTTGGAATGAACCTTTAGAACCCCCTAATTCCTGTTCAACATAGATTTAATGAGATCATTAGGAAAGCAACAACCACAGTCAGAGGAGTAAAATGAGCTTGCACAAGAAAACATGAAGATTTAGAATATTCAGATGACATTGTCCTTCTCCGCTATTCATGCACTGTGACAGCTGCAGCAGAAAATAAGAAGCCTAACAAAAAAAATGCATTAGAAGTTTATTTCAAAATCGCTATCAACAAAACAAAATGCCTAAGAATTAACACAAGAAATAATACCTCTGTCAGTACGAATAAACAATGAAGTTATAGAAGATGCCACCAAAGTTTTTTACTTGACAGTATAATTAAATTAGAAGCACTAAGAGAAACATTAAACCTCATAGGGCTCCAAAACAAGGTACAACTGATCTGGATACCGGGTCATAGTGGCTTGACTGGAAATGAGAGGACTGACGAACTAGCCAGATCATCGGCAGGAAATGTTTATGGCCCGGAACCAGCAGTTGGTATATCTATTGATAATATCAAACTATCGATAGAAAACACCCTAAAGAGTGAAACAAACATTCTTTGGGAGCGTATTGAAGGCCACAGAGTCTCCAAAATATATGTACCAAGAACAAACACCAAAATAACCAACTTCCTGCTAACTCTTAATAGAGTAGACTGTAGGAAGATGGTAGGCATACTTACTGGTAATAACCACATGAATAAGCAGTGTAGAGTAGCACTAAGTGACGACCCAACCTGCAGACACTGTCTGGAAGAGTAAGAAACCTCTACACATGTTGTAGGAGAGTGCCTAGCTCTTTCAAGGCTGAAACTCAGGTTGTTGGAAACGCACTACATAACCTCAGAAAACTTCTGCAGGATAGACCTCACAAAACTATTGGCTTTTATCAAAAGGGTCGAATAAGTCGAGGGTGGAGGAGGGCATAAAGGGCTAAAAGCCTACATGCCGGCACTGACATATTAGGGTCACCTCCGTTTTTAACAAAAAAAAAAAACAGAAGAGAGAAACTTCACTGAATATCTGTTGAAATTAGCCAGAATTGATTTATGAGTTCAGATTATATGGAAACAATATCACATTGCCAAGGACACTGCGAATATATAATGCCAGCGTGCAATCAACGCTTTTGTATGGCATCGAGACGTGGCTAATAAACAAGGATTATAGATAAAAACGCAGGTTTTCGTTAACAAATTTTTTGTTAAAATATTCTGACCTAGAATAATTAGAAAAAATGGACTCTGGGGAATGAAAAAACAAGAACCAGTAGGTATTCAAATAAAGAAGAGAAAATGAAGGTCGATACAGACCATACCCACAAAAGACACGTACGAATAATATAGTAATGCAAGCATTATATTGGAATCCGCAAGGTCAATGAAGAATAGGTAGACGGCGGGAAACATGGTGTAGATCAGTCAATAATAAAATAGAAAGCAATAAGACAAAATGGAGGGAAATTTTTGCTTAATAATACCTGTTTACAGTACAGAGTGAGATTGAAGAGCTTTTTAGAGGTCTATGCTCCCAATGGGAGTGAAGCAGTAACAAAAAAATATCTAGATCTTCTCAGTCGTTTTTGTTTTATTAGTGACAGTTATTGGAGATTTAAATTAGAGAATTTTCGGGATATGGGAAAATAAGGAAATAAATATTAATAGTTATTATCCGACAAATATAAAAATATCAATCTAGAGAATTTCTTGTGTTACAAACCAACTCTGTCTAAAATCATATTCTGTTAACAAAAATCCAATTCTAATGGACTAAAAAAGTTAAAAAAAAAATATTGATCAAGATAAAATCCTTAATTCATATTTTTTACAGACCAAGATAATAATATCAGAAAAACACAGTTTTTCAATAAAATTATTAAATAAAAATTCACGGCCACAAACCAAAATACAAAAAAAAAAAAAACAAACAAACAAACAAAAAACCAATTGCAATTCAATTTCTCATTTTAAAATGAAAAGAAAAATATTTCAATTGATTTCTTAGAAAATCTCAATGAGACTTAATATCTTTTACTATACACAGATTTATACCCATATACATCCATATATATTAGTATAGATATAGATAGGTTGGTTACCTTAGATTTTTATCGCAAAACTTAAAACCAATGTCGTCTTTTATTATTTGGAAATTCGTTTATTAAAATTCAATTGAATTCTCATTGAATTTTGTCTATAGCTTGTAGCTAGGTATTCAGTTTAACAAAACTACTCTTATTTATATATGTATATACATATTATTAAATGATGAGATGTGAGATACAAATTAAAAAAAAAAAAAAAAAATTTCATGGTCAACAGAAAAAAAAACAACAAAATGTCCCCATCGTGTTGTTTAACTCTTTATGAAATAAAAATAAAAAACACAACTCTTTTGATAATCTTGTGATCCTTAAGTTTCAATCGTTGTTGTATTTGTTGTGATTTGAAATATCATTCTGTTTTGTTCATCCTTATTTGCTACTGAATTAGGCGAGAATATCTTTAAATACAAAAAAAAAAAACAAAAATAAAAATAAAAACAACTCTAAACAAATTGTTTATTACATTAAATCTTAAGTCATCATTATTCTATAAAAAAAAAATAAAAGAAAATGACAGTACATGACATTTGATTGAAGACACTTGAAGAACATTGAAGAACAACAAAATGGGTTGTAATAGAAATATA
The DNA here is from genome assembly GCA_963942445.1 of Argyra leucocephala. Classification (NCBI taxonomy): domain Eukaryota; kingdom Metazoa; phylum Arthropoda; class Insecta; order Diptera; family Dolichopodidae; genus Argyra; species Argyra leucocephala. The sequence goes on from OZ012681.1 coordinate 121,064,520, forward strand.
CTGCAAAGTGTATGTATTTATAAGTTATCGTAAATTAACTGAACTGTGGTGCCATTTTGCGTAAAAGCATTTAAAGAATAGCTTAACAGTAATAAATCCCATTCCGGGACTCTCATGACTCAAATTCAACAGAATTAAATTTAATTCTGAACTGTACATTCTTTCTTTTCTTTAAATACAATACTCAAGTTTATTTAATACAGGTAGAGAGGTAGACAAGTAAGTACGAGTGGGTGCCAAAGTTAGCCACACTTAGGTCAAACAGGTTCATATTGATATCACAAAATCATTATCGTTTCTTAGCATGGATCATACATTGTTTAAGCCAATTTGAGGTTTTTACAAAGCGATGAGGACCCAACATTTGGTAAATTTTTTTCACCTTAACCTCTCCTCTGTGCATTGGGGTCAAATTGACGATTTAAAATAAAAAAAAACTTATTTCGCGTCAATTAAGTTAATCAACTAGCCTATGAAAGCCTCAATTAGTATTTTCTAAACACAAAATAAAAAAACGGGATAAAATTCGATTGTATATCAAGTATTTATCCCCGTTTGAAGAAAACTATACGCATGTCTGTGCACTGGGGTTTTTTAAATATAAAAAAAGTTATTATAATATTAGTTGATGAACAGATTAGTATCAAGTTGCGGCAGATGTTCCTTTCGCCAGTATATACCGTCTAAGGGAGGCAAGTATGGAGTTAAATTTTTTTGTATTTGCGATGCGACAAACTCGTACCTATTAAAAGCTGAGATATATGTAGGAAAGAAATCAACTAAGCCACTTTCAACTAATTATGCATTGAATTTAGTTCAGCGATTTCGTCATCGTTATATGAGCCATACGTCAACAAAGGACGAACTATAACCAGGGATAACTTCTTCACAAATTGTATATTGGTTGAACAGCTATTAAGAAAAAAAACAACAATATATTCGTTCAAATAATCCTAACCTGCCAGAAGAATTCAAGCAAAGCAGAAATCAAGAAAAAAGATGTGATTTCTTCAGAGTTTTGTTTTGACGAGAATCTTACGCTGGTAAGCTACATTCCAAAGCCAAATAAGAACGTCTTGTTACTATCAATTTTGCATAATGATGAATGTGTTGACTCTGGTTCAAATAAATCCAACATCATATTGAATTCCAATTTAACTAAAGACGGAGTTGATAGACTAGACAAATTGTAAGAACATACACGTGCAAAAGAAAGACTAAACGAGGGCCAATGCATTTATTTTTAATAGATCTACATCGCTGGGGTTGCAGCGTTTATTATGTATAAAATTGCAAACCCTCAACTATTCAACCAGCCGAAATCGCTTCAATGTAAACTGTTCTTAAAGAAGTTGACCATGCAACTGGTCCAAAAAAATATATAAGTTGTCTATCCTACCATAGAACAATGAAAAAAAATGTTAAAATTTCTATGGAGAAGATAGGGTATAAAGTAGTGAACCGATGAAGAAATAGCTTTGAATACAGCCAATAAACGTCAACGGTATCATATTTGTCCTCGATCTGCTGATGTCTAAACACGAACATTATATTGCATTTGTAAAGAAACATCTTGTGCAGCATATTCAAAAATTATCTGCATAAATGGCATCAACGAAGAAATGATAGATTTCTCTCAAGAAGAAATCGAGGTTCCAACATCGGACCATGTTTAACCGTAGGATATTTTTCTTGATGTTTGTTGTGATTAAATTGAATTTTGTACTTAAGTTTTGTTTAGTTTTATCTTAATTATATTTATTTTGCTTCATTTTGTAAATAAAATCGTGATTAAAAAAAAAATTAAAAATAATTTAAAATTTTTTATATAAAATATATGAAAATACATAATATGGGTTCAGGTGGACCCCAGTGCACAAACTACGATAAAAAAAACTATGCACAGAGGAAAGGTTAAGGGAAGTTCTATGTAAATGCAACCTCTAAAATTATGTTGTACTTTTGGTACATGCAAGATCATTCAGTTAGTCTAGGAAGTTTAGAAAGTAGGGTTCTTTATAGAATAAGTTTATACAAGTATTAACCCACTCTTCAAAATTTGTAATAAAAAATTGTACCCTTATTTCGTTATGAACTGTTTTCCATCATTTCAATTAACGTGCATACTATGTTTTTTATTCATTTATCTTGAAGAACAACCTCTTCATACGTAGTAAAAATTTATTTAAAAAAAAAAAATTTAATTTAAATTGGATAAATTAAAATAATTGTTCTATGTTAAAATGTTTGTCTATGCTTGGGTGTATACAAGCAACTGCACATCCAACTAAAACAGTCAATTCCAACAAATTTCTAAATAATCCAGGATGAATCAAAGCAAACCCCGATGTAGCTTTCGAAATAACAAAAGATAATAAGCAACTGCACATCCAACTAAAACAGTGGAATTGACAAATTTCGAAATAATCAAAGATAGATTAAAGCAAACCCCGATGTAGCTTTGGAAATAACTAACAATAATTCATTGTGGAAGGCGGAAGCCCTGCCGGGGGAATATTCCATCCTCATAGCTGAGCAATATGCCATATAGAGAGCAATCCAAGCTACTGAAACACAAAATCTTAATTTTATAACATTAACCGATAGTGAATTAAGTAAATCAAAAATCTCTACAACATGTCAATACATGTCAACATATGTAAAACTCTATAGTAAAAAACAATTGCAAACTGAGATTGTTTGGATAGTAGGCCACGTAAGCATAGATGACAACATAAAAGCAATAATCTTGAGGCAACAATATAGACCCAAAGCCCCTTTTGTACACATCCGCAAAGCTTAATATGCCATATACAGAGCAATCAAAGAGATCCACTGAATCACAAAAGTTTAATTTCATAATATTAAGCGATAGTAAATTAAGTCAATCAAAAGTCCCTACAACAATGAATACATGTCAACATATGTCATAAATTAAATATCCAAAAATAATAGAAAACTGAGATTTTTTTGGATAGCAGGCCACATCAGTATAGATGACAACATAAAAGTAGATTATATATGCAAAAATATCGACCAGAAGCCCCTCTTGTAAGGGTTTAATTATGTTTTATGCCCATGTTCAAAAGACCGTATATATATACACGTCACACATCCGCCAAGCAGCCAAGAATTTTTCCAATCGCTTTGCCAGATCCTATGACTCTAATGAAAATATGGCCGACATTAAATGTGAAACTCACTAGAGTACGAATAGGGTACACCCGTTCAACCCATAAGCACATATATACCAAAATTCTGTGTCGGACATGTGCTCATTGTCCCCAATGCTTCACAATAAAACATATAATAACATAAATTTGCAGACTCACTGTATATATAAATAAATAAATAAATTAATAAAAATTTAATTTAATAAAAAAAAAAACAAAAATTTAATTCTGGCGAGGAAAAGAAGAAACTCTGTATTTTAATGAGTTGCGGGAATTCGATAAATTTTTGTATATTAAAATGATTCATACATTGGATGAATTTTAAAATTGAAAATTAAAAATATTTGAAAAAATATTTGAATTCGCTACGTCTCCATTTCAATATCTATTATTTAAAAGAATAATAATAAAAATCGGTTTGTTCAAATAAAATTGGTTTAGAATAATAATGAAAACTGGTTGAGATTCAGTATATTATCTGTTACAAATATGCAAGCCTGTATACTCTCAAACAGTGAGGCTGCAATTAAAGCATTAGAATCGGTAACAATATCAATTAAAAAACTGTGTTGGCCTGTCGCATTTACCTGAACGAATTAGTAGATCGGTTAAACATATCCAAAAAGCCAAAATATGGTGAGGGTCCGGGTAACTGTAGAACGAGATATTGTAGTGTTAAATTGCAGAACTTAATTAAGCACGAAAAGGTGATTCTATCTAAGTTACTGTATACTGTAAGAGTGTCAACAAAAAAAAAAATTGCAATACAAATCAACTTGCCAGAGAGCATACTATCTTGGATACCCTTCTGGAAAGTAGCAACCTGGGTAGGGTACATGTCTAGCTACCTGAAATGTATTACTTCGTAAAGATGCAATAAAAACTGAAAACATCATATGATGGTCAAATCTATCCTGTGCTGAACCTGAAATGCTCTTTTAACTAACTATCGTTGGAAAGCTGTGATATGCATGCCAGAAGGCTTGGGCTACATTCAAACAGCTTTTGCAGAACGTTTAGAGGGTAGGAAGAGAATAAAACTGTTCAACACCTACTCTGTATTGTCTTATCGAAAAAGGGATACCCATCTAAGAGCCTTCTTTCTGAACTCACTGGGTGACCTTGAAAGCACTAAAAAGCTTAAAATGTTTCAATGAATGCGAATAAAATTTTTGTGATATCACAATGGACTTGTCTAAGTATGTCAGCGTATCAAGTATTTCTAAACAAGTCTGTTAGATTGTATTTAAAAATTTTATGTAGAATATAAATACATGGAGATGAAGAGATGTTCATCATAAGATTGATTTTGATAATTTTTATTTGTTATGAGAATAAACGCAAAGATTATGCAAAGTCATTGATTTTCTGTTTTTTTTTTTTTTTTTTTTTTTTTTTTGTTTAAATTCAATAACTGCAATATCATCAGCCACAAGTTTTTCAACAGTTGAATAGCAGTAGCTGAATTCAATGTATACATACCTGTTGAGTATTTTACCAATTGATTTAAAAAATTGTTTTGTTGTTGTTGTTTTTTTTGTTGTAATTTTTATAATGGTTTTAATAGGCATGTGGTTTTATAATTTTGAATCCTTTCAATTTTTTTTTTTTTTTTTTGATCAGATGCTGTAATTTTTTTAAGTATAGTAGATATGATGGGCTCGCTTCTCATTTTAAGTGTGTTTGAAAGAATATAATTGGTTACTAAACTCTTTAAAAACGATTAAATTTGCAAGTCACACACTGTTGGAAAAATATAGAAGAGAAATTTGAAGGAATGAAACTAAACTATAATGATGAGGAATTTTGTTGTTGTTGTTGTTGTTTTTTTATAAAATAAATATAACGATTGTGAAATGGGATAGAGAAGAACAAGTTATGACACAGAAATGGATTTAAGGAAGTGAATTTTTAAGAATAAAAGTCAAGGATAATTGATTTTCGTAGAATTATTTTTTTTGTTTTAAATTGGTTTAACCTACTTCAGACCAATTAAAGTTTGGTATGTGAATTCTAAAGTTATTGTTTTTTTCTGTTGTATATATAGAAATAGATTTTAGTGTGGGTAACAATTTTTTAAATGATTTTGGTAGACATTTTTTTCATTTTAATATTTTGACCTATTTTAACAGAGTAGTTTAATTTCGTATACAAATTCATTCAATAATCCCCTGTGTTCAATACATACCCACTTTAAATATTGAACTCAGTTAATAAATACACTGTGTTTATTAGAACATCTTAATAACTACTTGAATCTAATCAATTCAACCAAAATCCGGACATAAAAATTACTTAAATCCTAATCTGTTATACTAGTAGATGACAGACATTGGTAATTATATTCGTGTAGAAATATTGATTGATTAGGATGTATATTATATATATATACACAAGAAGGACATTCAAAGAAATTATAATTAATGAGTTCCCATATTATAAATTTATTATGATTAGTAAACATTTTTTTTTAAAGAAGTGTGTAGAAAAACTCTAGACAGAATGATTATTAAAAAATTTTTAATAATAGTTTATTTAATGATTGTATACATATATATATATATACAATATTTTGACTACTCATTGTTATTTTAATTGAAAAAAATTAAATATACTTATAGATAGTTATAATTTTTATTACTTACGATTTAAAAAAAAGGTTGTTATAGGTTGTTACTATATATTATATGTATATATATATACATATAAGTTAAATACTGATGTTTGTAATGAATTTAATTATGGCAAGTTTTGTGGGAAAATAAAATTATTATGAATATTCATGATATTAAGATGTAATTAAATTGTATATGTAATATTCAGTATAGTGAAGTAGTATTAGAAATTTTCACCGAATTCGAAAATTTGATTGTTATTTGATTATCTTGGAAATTTTTATTTTATTATAGTTACAAATTTCGTGGTTTGGTATTATTGAATGAAAAACTTAATGATTAACTAGTATTTTTTACTTGTTTGTATACAATTAAAACAAACAAGTTAATCTATATCTATATCTATATCTATATCTATATATATATCTATATCTATATCTATATCTATATCTATATCTATATCTATATCTATATCTATATCTATATCTATATCTATATCTATATCTATATCTATATCTATATCTATATCTATATCTATATCTATATCTATATCTATATCTATATCTATATCTATATCTATATCTATATCTATATCTATATCTATATCTATATCTATATCTATATCTATATCTATATATATATCTATATCTATATCTATATCTATATCTATATCTACATCTATATCTATATTGAACTTTTTCTGATATAGATATGATTAACTTGTTTGTTTTAATTGTTTTAAGTTGTGGGAGCTTATTTTATGTAAAGTAAATATCTTATATGTTAGAAAAATCTTGGAAAAAGTTTTAAATCGATATACACCAGCTACTTATTAATTTTAAATCTACATACGATAGCATATACCGCACATGGCACTTGAAAACTCAACATGTGCTGTGGTGGTTGTAAATAACAATTCTGAATTATTTAAAGCGTGTACCTGATTCCGATAAGGAGATGTACTATTATCCGAGTTATATCCCACTCTTATAAGGATATATTCCCTTTCTGAACAGAGCCAAATTATCTCTGCTATACTAATTTTGAAATTTTCTGTCATTATTCATAATATAATAGTATAATTTGTAATTAACTCCAATAAACTTAAACTATGCTATTTAAGAAAATCTAGCGACTTATAATAGTAGTATATTTTTATGTTTAATACGATACACAAACTCTACAAAATATCTTGCTATGACTCTAGATGCAAAACTATGTCGGAAAACACGTCAATAAAACGAAAAAGTTCTTCCGCAGTCAACTTCAACAGAACAATTATGGCCGACGCGACAACATAGCCGTCAACTAGATTAAAGTAAATAGAGTCGAGTCTGTCTATTGAAAAACTGCAAGGTTGCTTGTTAGTAATAAGCCAGCAGCATACGAACTAATTCTCCGGTTTTAAAATTTTCAGCGACTCAAAACCTGAATATTGCCGGAATATGAGTGAATCCAAATATATACTGGAATGAGCATATTTTTGATATTGCAAAAAAGACCACCAAAGGTTCTGGATTTTTTGTTTCATCTTGAAACTTCTTAACAATCTATAAAGTATATTTATACGGCACAAACTTGAGTATAACTGTAATTAATGGGTAGGTGCGCCACAAATTGCTTTGAGTTTTTTGTGAAAGTTCAAAAACCACACCATTCGTCTTTAGGGGGACATAAATGCAACCTCATTTTGCTTTAAAATTATCACATTTCTTCCTTTAAGTATATTTTAAGCTACATTTTAACAAAATATATTTTTTCAAATTGCCAAAGTAAGAGGATGATCCAAAAAAGGTTTATGAGCACTCTAGCTATAATAGAAATTGCAGCGTGAAAATTAATTTTGAAATTTGGGATTCTATACAGTATCATTCATTGATTTAATATTGATCCTATTGTATTTATTTATTTTAATAATAAATAGTCAAGGTTACATAATAATGCTGGATATTGGCATCGTTTAATGAATCAAATCGTCTTCTATACTACCAAAAAAGGCTAGAGAGAATACCATCGGCTTAAATACAGTATAATTATACGCATTGTATAACTTTTACAGCTAATAACTATGTAAGCTTCATGTAGAAAAAATTTTTAGTTTCAATTTTGATGACTGTCCAATAAAGGGAGTACCTCAAGGCAGCTTTTTCAACCCACTACTCTTGTTTAATCTATTGATTCCAGATCTTTCCGAAAAATTGGATAATATTAATCACTTTGCATTCGGTGATAATCTAAAAATTTACCAAACCATTCAAAATAATTCTAATACTGAATTATTTCAGTCAGAGTTACATAGCCCTCAAGAATGTTGCTTTTTAAATAAATTAGAACTCAATATTCCAAAATGTAAATTCATAACTTTCGTATGAAATAGATCCAATATTTTAAACAATTACATAAATATAATTTAAATTACCCTCGAACTAGAGCATAGTATAGTCGATCTTTTAATTCTGTTTTATAACAAATTTAATTTTGACCAGCACTGTAAACATATGATTTCAAAGGCAAATAAAATGTTAAGAATTCAATAGCATTCTAAGCATAACTAAAGCACTTTTCTATTTCTTAATCTACTCTAGAATATTGGTGCATTGTTTGGGATCCAGATTTTTAATGTCATTCCAATAGAATCGAATCCATTCAAAAACAATTTCTTTTATTTACCCCAAGAAATCATATCAGTTCAATCCATCAGATTTTTCCAATCGTCCTGATTGCTGTGAAACACATAATATGCTAAATATGGTACCTTTATAATCACGTGAAAAATTTACTTTCATTTTTTTTTTCACTGTTCACATCCTAAAAGAATAATATTGATGTTTTTATATATTTTTATTTAAATATCAGTTTAAATATTTTTAACGTAAAAAACCATTTTCCGGTTTTTCGCGATAGTTTAAAATATCACCAATCGATAGAGAACCGTCCATTTAGTTAATAAATTGTTATTGAGAATAAGATTGAAGAGCGAACAATCTTAGAATTAATAAATGAGTTAGACATACAAAAAATAATAAATATTTAGTTGAAAGATAGACGTAGAAAAGCTTATGACAAAAAATAATCAATTCACATTGATGCCGTATCATTTTTAATAAATATAGTAATTTTTGTTCACCTTATATTCCGCACATTATTTCAACACATTCAAAATCAAATTACATCAATTATTTTCAAACAAACAAAGTCAATAACAATCTTAACCTATCACAATTCTATTGACATTATTATTTTTTATTTAAATAGTATCAAATTAACAGTTATTACAATTTTTTATTTTTTTATTTTATGTTTATAAATATGTGTTTTTAACCTGTATGTATATGTGTCTGACCTTTAACTAAATTGTAACAATGTATCAATTTACATTTAACTTAGGTACATTTCAAATTATGACAAAGATGCATTTTTTTGCACACTACTACATTATTATAAAACATTGCATTATGATCCAACATTTTAATGATGTTTTCATATAGTTATATTTTTTTATAGTTGTACAAATTAGTCATAGGTTTTTGAATTTAAAATGTTAATTGTATTTTTTTTTTGTACATTTAGCAATTTTAGTGTATTTTGTTTTTGTATATATTGGGAAAAATTTTGAAAATAAAAAAATAAAATAATATTTATTAAAATAGTATATATAAAATTAGTATACAATATAAAATAATTATAATATAATATAATATATATAATAATTTATGTATATATATATATATATATATATATAATTTATATATATAATAAATTATATATGTATAAAATAATATATTATAAAAAACTCAAAAATATAATTTTCTTTATTTAAAGCCTAAAATCGCAATAACTTTTTTTCTCTTAAACTAAATTTAAATTATCAAAAACTAAATTAAAATAAATCGACTGACATCTGGTGTATAGCAAAAAAATTAAAAAATACAAAAATTAAATGATCGAAATAAATTACAATAAATTATTTATGCTCATCCATTCTCTTTAACAGAATAATTGACACAAGGAAGTTAGTTATATTTGAATTTTATTTAACTTCTGATTGGTAATTTTTACATCAACATAACCGTTCTGATAAAGTGTGCTTCTATTTTCAAAATTAATTTTAAACAAAGAGAAAAAAAACAAATCAAATTAAATCTTCATTATTCCCATATATTTATTTATAAACAACCTAAAATTACAGCACCACCATCAGAACTCTTCATCAGCACAACCACATTAAATTGACGGTTTTTGCTTTTACTTAATTTTCTCTTCATATTATTTTATATATATGCTACCTGTCCAAATTATCTACAGATGTTCGAATCTTTTTAATACAAAAAAAAAAAAAATTAAAAACATATTTTCTTGTCTTTGATATTCGGTACCTAGGTACCAATGTATGTGAAATGAGAATTGGCATTCAAAAATCCAACCTACATAATTTAAAATAAATAAAATAAAATTCTACCATAATATAAGAAAAAAAAAATTGAGCAAATCTCAAATCAACTTGGTTCACATCAATCAATAAATTACATATCAGAGAAGATCCAATTTATTTTTGTTGTTGTTGTTGTTCTTAAAAAAAAAAAAAAGTTAAAAAATTAGTCCATATTTTTAGTGTTTCTCTTTTTCTCTTATTGAAATTTTAATTTACCTTTTATTATTGCTCATTTTCGAGTCGGTTAAAAAAAACTGTTCGAATTGCGCCTATTACGCGATTCAAATAAAAAAATAAAAAATTAAGACAGATTTGCCAGATGTATTTGATAACAACTGTATATCACATTAGCTTGACTGTTAGCTTATCATCATCATCATCATCATTGTCTTGCAACCCCATCCGTGGGGCATAGGGCGGAGGTTAGCTTATACTGTCAGCTTATACTGTTCAATAAAAATTCCAACTTCATTCGAAAATGCAGTATGTTTTTTTGTGATATTAGAGCAAAATATTTTAGAATTTTAGTCATATGAAGGTGAAGGAAAGAAAAAAATGATAGTAAAGAATCAAATTAGAAAATAATTATGGTATTATCTGTTGGGGTGGGGTATTTTAATAAATTGCATCAAATCTATATCTGAATACATTTTGATAGTTTCTACTTTCTTTTTTCACGCCACAAATAAATTTTTTTTTTTATATATTTTAATTAGGAAATATTTGTCCTTTTCAAATCGATCTATCTCTGGATTCTAAATCCAAGATCTCACCCGCTTTGTAAAAACCTCAAAATGGTTTAACGAGTAAGCATTTATCGTATATGTGTATTAAAAAGTATTATGTCGTATTTGCATGACGTAACTGCATTAAAAATGAATATTTGTGAAAGCTTGCTGCTGACAAATTCATATTGTTTTGTCTTAAGAAAGCTATATTGGTTGATTGAGCTAAATTCTATGGTGTTGACCTATAACAGATTTTTGATTTATAAAAAATATTGAAGCCAGTTTATGCATACGGTATTCAAATATAATAAACCAAACCCATACTCCAATCATTCAAACGATCCAAAATAAAATACTGCGCAACATACTCAATGCTTCATGATATGTTCGCGATGCCGATATTCATTGAGATTACAAGTCAGTTAGTTAATTAAAACGATATAATTAAATAGCCTATTTAGTATGGCATAAAACTAGTCTGATCCAGCATATCCGAAGCTTGTATAGCATAAGTGACAATCCAAACTTTTGACTTAAATCAACAAGAACCACTTTAATGATGTTAGTTAGAAACCTGATAACAAAATCTAATTTGATTATGGTAAATCAAAGGTAGAAATTCATTATTTTTAATCATAAGTGAATTAATGGTTAGTCTATAAGACAATAATTTTAACTTGTCAATAATGATATCAGTCTTTAGTGGCTTAAAGTCGTCTCACAGACTTTTAAATTGCTTTCTACGGTCAAAAGTAGTCCATGTATAGAGTCTCTTTCGATTATTTACAGTTTATATAAAAAAAAAATTTGTAATATATTTTTTTCTTCTACTATGATTCGAATTGAGATATATATTATCAATTTTCCCTTCCAACGTAACTAGTTTATTGCTATAACACTCTTGCGCACTCTTACAACACTATTATAAACACTCTTATAGCATTATTAGTTTTAATTTAAGTGATCCGCAATTGTGTGAAACGTTATAAATACGTTATAGCACTAAAATAGAGAATTCTATAAAGCACCTGAACAATTACTGTAAAATGGTTATTGGATGAGTATAAATATGTATTAGTGAATATGTATTAGTGAATATGAAATTCATTTGAAATAATTTATGTTATGCAAGAGTGAGAAAGGTATAATTTTTTATTTTAAAATAATAATTTTATGAATTTATATATTTATTTAATGAGCAAGAGAGATAGATATGAATTACATATTTTTATATTTGTCTTACTAATAAACAATATTTTACGATTAGAAGAATAATTTTATTAATATTTATAACTATTTTGACCAAAATGCAAAATTTGAAAGAAAATTCATTGACATTTATTATAATAACACTTCGAAAAAATACATTGCCCTTCAAAATTTAAGTAAAATAATATATATATACTTTTTAATTGCAAAGAACATTCTTATAGCATTATATTACATCTCATTATTCTCATAAAAACATCATTATAACACCTTTAGTGATCATCAGGAGTCATATAGGAGTCTTATAGCACCAATTTTGTTTTTATAACAATAAAATATTACGTGGGTTATAATGTAATTGTTTCAATTATGTCCCTAAATGCAATTATATTCTAAACCACTTCGAATAGCTCTCATCTTCGAATAGCTCACATTATTCCTACAAAAACAGCAATTATAACACATTTAGTGTTCATCTGGAGTCATATAGGAGTCTTATAGCACCAATATGGTTTTTATAACAATAAAATGTTACGTGTTGTAATTTAATGGTATTAACTATGTCCCTAAATGCAATTCTATCCTAAACCACTTCGAATAGCTTTCCGATTCTGCTTTTTTTTAGTACATTATATTTTTACATAAACACATACATTCTGCAAAAGCAAAATACTGCAGACAAATTTTTTTCAGACAGACCTATTAAAATTTGAATTTTCTACATTTTTAGTTTTGTATTATAAATAAAAATAGCAACACAGCTGATTGCCATGCGCAATCTACTCTACTAAGTTGGAAAAGTACAAAACACTTGTCAATATAGGCAATATTGAAAATATTGCTTGTTGATTAAATTAATAAATTAAGTAATAAAATTCATAATGATTTAAATAGATATATCAATTAGTTACAGAGTGTTTCAGTCACGTCAATATTTTGAATCGAACAGAATTATTTGGTAAAGCTTTGGGAATCTCCACATTCAAAATCCATAGTTAAAAAAACCTCGTGATGAAAAAAAAAAATTTTCAAGAAAAAATCTTTTAATAAGTGAGTAGTTCTCGACTTAAAAATACTCTTTGTTATACAAAAACAGGTTTATTACATTTTTTCAAACATGATTTTGTAATTCTGGATTTTGATTTGTGGATTTTGTAATTGACTATTATTGAACGTAAACTCTGTTATTCATATTGAAACATTTATAATACATAACAATAAAAAATGGTGATCAGACAGCTTCAGCTAGGTCTTAAAAAAAATAATTTAAGTAATTTCAGGCAATGTTTTTTTATATAATATAAATTTAAAATTTCAAATACAATATCATTAATGCTATTTACTTTTATTTTTCAATCTGAATTGTACAAATTACAATTTCATAAATACTTTTATTTTTGTTAAATTTTGCCTTTACGTAATTAACTAAATAAAATTAGGTCTTAAATACAATAAGTTTAAATAGCTAAGTAATATATATTTATTTTTATTTTTACATATAAGTTATATTGAAATATTTACTAGTTTATAAGATTGAAATAAAGAAAAAAAAAATCAAAATAGTATGGCAACACTGTGTTAAATAATACCTAATTTGCAATAAGAAAAATTATGTAAAATTCAAATTGTTATAAAAATTTATCCACCATTATTGCCATAATACATGTGTATTTTAATCTATTGGAATATGCCTATCAACATTTTTTATTATTTTGTTTTTTTGTTTTTTTTTTTTATTATTTTAATGAAAAGCCAGTCAATATTAAGCGGATGGATTTATCTGCTTGTACATAATTTTCATTTTTCATGTTTTTTTTTGTTCTTTTTTTTCAAATAAATGCATTTAAATTATTATTTAGTATATATAGGTATATAGTATTTATTCAAGTAACCAATCTTTGATCAAAAATATAAAATTTAAAATCATGGTTTTACTTTTCAATCAAATGTCACTGAAAATCTGGTAAAAAAATAAAAACAAAAATAAAAACAACATATTTTTTTTTTTAAATTGCTTTAGGTATTAAATAATTGTATAAGAGGCGTAACTCTATCAAGTGTATTTGATATTAAAATAAAAATAAAAAATAATAAAATAAAAATGGAAAATATTTATTTTTATTTAAAAATAAGTATTAGATATAATCATGGTTTAATATACCAATACCGTAGAAATAATATGCAATAAAAAAAAAAACGAATAATGAAAATATGAAATTTAAAAAATATTTCAAATTTTTATATTGAAAGAAAATATTGTGTACATGATTGTGTTTATGTATTTATGATTGTGGAAATTGGAATATTATACAGGTATTAAAAAAATAAATTTCTTTATGTTTTTTCTATATTGTTTTTGTGTTTTAAAAATGCCGAACTCAGTAATAATTTTTGATTGAATTTGAAATTTTTGAGTAATAATATTAAAACAATATAATAATGAGCAATGGTATAATAGGATATCTTATATATAATACAGTGAAAAAGCAAGAAAAATTGAATAGTAAATTATTTACACCACAAAAATATTGAAATTTTAGCAAGTTCTTGATACTGAATACTTAAAACATTTCAAATAGTTACACCAAATAATACCTACAGCGGCTATGCAAATACATCTTGAGCTTCCGCCCTTACATCTTTGTGTAAGAATGGAGGCCCTCAAAGTTGCAAGAAGGTTGCAAACTCTAGGGAATACTACAGGATGTAGGCACAAACATCAGAGGCTATGGAAGGACTTAGAAGAGGAGCAAAAAGAGTTCTTCATGCCAACAGATGACATCACTACATACGTTTCTTTGAAGAAGAGATAAGAAGTAGAAATCCCGACAAGAGAGACCTGGCGTGGTTCAGAAGAGCAGGCCAGCTCCTCAAATACCTCGGACATTTTCACTGACGGATCCCTGACGGCTCTAGGCGCGGGAGCTGGATTGTTCTTTGAAAAAGAGCAACTTGAACTTCAGTTTCCTCTTGGCAAACACTGCATAGTCTTCCAGGCTGAAGTCTTTGCCATAAACGCAGCAGTGAATATAATAAAAGAGCAAAGATGAACTAACAAAGTCATTAGAATCTTTAGTGACAGTGAGGCTGCCTTAAAAGCTCTTGAAAGTAACATCATCTAATCTAGATTGGTGGGAGAATGTTCGGAAGCACTAAACCTCATAGGGCTCCGAAACAAGGTACAACTGATCTGGATACCGGGTCATAGTGGCCTGACTGGAAATGAGAAGGCTGACGAACAGGCGGGAAACATTTATGGCCCGGAACCAGCAGTTGGTATATCTATTGGTAATATTAAACTATCAATAGAAAACACCCTGAAAAGGGAAGCAAATATTATTTGGGAGCGTATGGAAGGCCACAGGGTCTCCAAAATATATGCACCAAGAATAAACACCAAAATAACCAACTTCAGGCTAACTCTCAATAGAGGAGACTGTAGGAAGATGGTGAGCATACTTACTGGTCATAACCACATGAATAAACACATGTGTAGACTAGCACTAAGTGACGACCAAACCTATAGACACTGCCTGGAAGAGGCAGAAACCTCCACACACGTTGTAGGAGAGTGCTTAGCTCTTTCAAGGCTGAGACTCAGGCTGCTGGAAACGCACTACATAACCTCAGAAAACTTCAGCAGGATAGATCCCCCAAACCTATTGGCCTTTATCAAAAGTGTCGACTAAGTTGAGGGGTGGAGGACGGCATAAAGGGCTAAAAAGCCTACATGCCGGCTCTGACATATTTGGGCCACCTCCGTAGAAGAAAAAAAAAAAAAATACACCAAATAATAGACTGTTATTTCCAAGTTGAACGACATCTATATGTACTCTAAAATAAATTTCATGTCATTTTGAATAGACGAACACAAACTTATAGAAAAAAGTACAAAAACAAAAACACAAACAAAAATTGAAAACAAAATAGAAAAACAAAATTCAGATCAGATCATCTCTGCGAAAATGATTTAATTTATTATTTATTAAAATGGAATATTAGGGCCCGCTGCCTTTAAAAAATAATAATAAATGTTAGTTCATTTGAAAATATATACAGTAAAACACAGTTATAGTCATTCGCTAAATTTCAGTAATATTTCTGACTATAACCGTTTTGTGACTATAGGCGTAGTCAAAAAAAATTGCATTTTTATAAACAAAATCAAATTCAATTAAATATCTTTCGTATAACAATTTTAAACTTTATTTTATTCATAAATAGCAATAGAATCCGCATTTGCATAAAAAAGTACCCCTTCCCATTTGAAAATCTCGATTTCGGTCAATTTCGTCGAATTTTGGTCTTAAAAAAACCCGTAAATCGTTTTTTAAGACCAAAATTCGAAAATGCTTTTCTAAAGTTGAAAATACCACCAATCGATAGTGCACCCTCAATTTAGTTCAAATAACGGCTATTTCCCCTCTTAAAAAGCTGATACACATACTCTGGTACACCTAAATCAATTTTTTAATAAAATAATTCACTTTTGATTTATTTTTTTTGTTTTATTGAAAAAATTGCCACAAAACGTTTTTGACTATAAACGAATTAAAAAAATACATCGATCTACTCCGTTGAGAGTAATGGGATTTTATTGTGTTAAGTTATATTGAAATTCGTGTTAATTTCATTATAAAGTATTAGATTTAATACTTTAATTTCATTATATATATATATATATATCCAAGAATCAAGCGATTCGGAAAACAACTACAATTACACCAAAACAAATATTTCTTTTTATATAAAATCGTATCTCAAAGAACTGCTTCTGTGCAGTTGCAAAGGGGATTCACTAGTGTATATAGATTTAATTAAATTAAATAAGTGATTGTGTACAATTAAGATAACATTTAATTAGATAAAATTTAATTAAAAAGTATAAGGTGCTATCAAAGTCATCCAACGTTGTCCGGATCCAAAACAAAATGTATAAAATTTACTTAAAAAAAATGTTGTTTTATTTATGAAGCAAATTTCAAAATGTGATTTCTGAAAAATAATTCTAAAATTGTTCTATAACAGATATTTAAACACATGGGTGCCATTCAAAATCTGTAGTGGGTTTGAATTTGTGCTTCAATACCATAAGGATGTAATATTTTTATATTTCTACTTTTTTTTCAAGTTAAGCCAAACACTAGGTTTCAAACACGAATGTATAGGTTGAACTAATTGAGGATTGTAGAAAGGAAAATATCCTTTTGATCAGTAGGGACATTTTGAATAAATTTATTGTTAAAAGTTTATTATTAATCTGGTATTGTCTAATTTTTGTTGACTGGAATTTCGTACAACCATAGGCTGATGCACTTCTTTTGGTTCTGGCTGGTCAGCAAAAAATAAAAAATTTTGTCAAATCCAATAAATTTTCTTTGGACTGATTTATTGTCTCTATTTCAATCTTACGATTTAAATCTTTAGAAGTTCTTCTTTCACTGAGTTAAAGTAAGTTCCGGGCAAATATATATAGGAATTGTTTTTACTACAAATTCTTCTAAGCTAGTCAAAATTTTGAAAAATTGTAAAAGACGAGTTTGCTTATTTTTGAGAGAGCATTTTGATTACCAATAATGATATCTGCAACAAATTCAGTTTTTGAAATATTTTTGTTGCCCAAACCGGTGTAAATTACGAAAAACTGTAAAAAAAAAGTGTTTGTTTATGTTTTACAAAATATCTAATTACAAAATTTCTGATACCTGACAGAAGCTGTACGACAGCTAGCCGAAATAGTTCGAATTTTGGAATGTGATAAAAGATGATTATAAATTTTCAGATCTAATAAGTGGAAACTAGCAGTTGAGTTGTATGACAGCTACCCGAACCTGTCATCTGACAGCATTATAAAGCACACTAAGCTATTTTTTTTTTATCCTGAATAACTTTTCTGGCTTTAAAATTGTGGATGTGTACATCCAACTAAGAAACAAACAAGCTAACTATCCCTTTTATAGGTATAAAGGATAATAAACAGTTGTTATAAGGTTTTTTTTAAAATTTTAATTCATTTATTTCGCAACATCAGCACTCTGGTAGCGTCATTGCGGGTCATTGTCTTTTTGGCAAACATCCCAGAATGTTTGGATTCCACTCAAATGACTTTTACAGAATCTATGGAGAAAAGGAAGATGATGAAACTGTCCAAAACCTTCTCTGTACATGCCCCGGTCTTTATCAACAAAGAAAACTCCATCTAGGATAATCTTTCTGAACTAACTGAGTGACTTTGATCTTCAAATTTTACATAAAGAAATTTGCATTTTTTTTTGTATGATGGATAATGAAAACATTGATTATAAAAACCGTTATAATTTGATAGCATTGATTAGAAAAGAGAGGGACGGAACAATTTTTTTAAAACGAAGAAAATTTTGGCGAAAAATTATTAATAATGCTGCGGATGTTCGGATTAAATTTTCCCACGT
This sequence comes from Argyra leucocephala, assembly GCA_963942445.1. Classification (NCBI taxonomy): domain Eukaryota; kingdom Metazoa; phylum Arthropoda; class Insecta; order Diptera; family Dolichopodidae; genus Argyra; species Argyra leucocephala. Next base: position 121,083,108 of record OZ012681.1, read on the forward strand.
CCCTGGTAATGACCGTAATACAACGTGATCGTAACCCACTTGCAAAAATAATTAATTCAACCATTCCTAAATTATAATAATAACTAAAAGACTACGGAGAAGTATCACTTATACCACTTTTGACTATAACCGAAGTATCAGAAAGCGAAATAAAAAGCGGTAAACGGGGCATGTGATACTTCTCTCCATATAGTCAAACGTAGTTGAAGCTTTCTTCTAGCTCATGTAAATTTTACTTGACTTGCTACTTGACTTGAAGCAGTATGACAATGTAAATATCTGATTGACCTGCAATTTAAAAGTAAAAATGCAGTTTGAAAGTAACGGATTCGCTTTTTTGAATCATAATGTAGAGCAAATATATTTTCAGGTATTTTTTTTTTTTTCTTTTTTAGTTTAGTTAAGTTTTTCAAATACACAAATTTTTTGATGTTTATTTGAAGCATAAAGTCATTTTGGAGCTTTCAAACTAAAAAAAGAAATGCCTTTAAACTCAAGCTGATTTCAAGTTTAACTCAAACTGTCAAACTGTCATACATACTAGGTAACAGTGTTGTAGACCTATACAAATTTATTGATTATTTATTGCTGATTTATCATTTCGTAAGACGTTTACTATCAGACTGCATCACATTATAATAAATTATACAGATTGAGAATCACTGTATAAATCTTAGTGCCCCAGGTAATAACTGACAATACTTTTTCCAATAAATACAAACTTCGAAATGAAATTACATTATCATAATACTCCATTTTATTACAAATCAATTGCAATACCATAATATTATTAGTGTAGTATAGTAAAATAAAATGTAAAAGAGTAAAAGAGAACAAAACAAAATATATAGAAAAAACTTGATTTTTGTTATTATTTTGTACATAAATCGCCACATAAAGTGTGCCGGCATTTCAATTTTATTTTCCAACTTTTGTTTGTTTTTTGTTTTTCTTATAAGAAATTGCACATATCAAAATTTAAGAAATAAAATTAATACGTTCTATCAACAATTGAGATCCTTCTCTTCTGAATAAATAAAAAAATAAAAAAAAACAAAAATAAAAAAAATAAAAATGAAATGATACATCCATCGAACACCAATCTGAATACGAAAATTTTCCACTAACATAAATAGCTAATCGAGATTTCGAGTGGTTAAAATCTGAAACCGCTTAAGTCGAGATAATAAAAAATATTAGTTATTAGCGCCATCGCATTCGTAGGTATGAAATTGTTTATCTAACAAAATTTTGGAGTATTTTGACAATTTGAACGCGAATTATCGTAAAAAGTAGAATGCTTAAGTAGGCATGGCTTTATATTTTATATAAACGCTTAACTTACTAAAAAAGTTGTAAAACATAGCTTACTTTTGTATAAAAATAGTTTAAGTAAAGTTCAGCGATTTTTAAATTAAAAAATTACTTTATGACTTTTAATACTACATAATATATATTACCGTGACATCGCAAATGTATAGACAATGTCGCCAATACATTGTCACAGGATCTGAAATGTTAAAAACAAATTTTTTTGTACATTGTTTCATGATCGGTAATGTATTTGACAATGCATTTGTGACTTATTTTGATATTGCTAACTGTATCCGAAAACTTACAGTATATCACATTGGTGTTGGTCACTCATTTCAAGTAGTATAAACAAAAAGGAAACCAATAGTATACATAAAAAAGGTGGAAGAAGAAATATTAAGTATAAATTAAAATTTAAAAATAATTAAAAAAATTTTTTAATTTTTTCAAAATAATTCATATTTGTTTATTTATACTTTCTGAAAACAAATTTCTATTCAATTCTTTCACAAAAAGTATGAAAATAATATGAGTATAATTTTTTGACATCTGATTTGAAGTTGGTTTCAGAGCCAATGTGTTTAGAATGATCTGAATTGTAAATTTCATTTTTTATTGTATTTTTCATGTAAATTGTATCGAGTTAACATTTTTTGGATACATTTTCGATGTCATCGTTTTACTAAAATAGCTTTTCTCGAGTTTAAGTCATTTTGTCATATATTTTTGAATACCATATTTAATCTTATGTCGGCATAAGTGTTAACATTCAGTTTTTTTTTCAATTTTTATTAATATTATGTCACTATTAAATAAATAAATAAATAATAATAAAAATAAAGATATAAGATATAAGATATAAGATATAAGATATAAGATATAAGATACAAGATATAAGATATAAGATATAAGATATAAGATATAAGATATAAGATATAAGATATAAGATATAATATATAAGATATAAGATATAAGATATAAGATATAAGATATGAGATATAAGATATAAGATATAAGATATAAGATATAAGATATAAGATATAAGATATAAGATATAAGATATAAGATATAAGATATAAGATATAAGATATAAGATATAAGATGTAAGATATAAGATATAAGATATAAGATATAAGATATAAGATATAAGATATAAGATATAAGATATAAGATATAAGATATAAGATATAAGATATAAGATATAAGATATAAGATATAAGATATAAGATATAAGATATAAGATATAAGATATAAGATATAAGATATAAGATATAAGATATAAGATATAAGATGTAAGATATAAGATACAAGATATAAGATATAAGATATAAGATATAAGATATAAGATATAATATATAAGATATAAGATATAAGATATAAAATATAAAATATAAAATATAAAATATAAAATATAAAATATAAAATATAAAATATAAAATATAAAATATAAAATATAAAATATAAAATATAAAATATAAAATATAAAATATAAAATATAAAATATAAAATATAAAATATAAAATATAAAATATAAAATATAAAATATAAAATATAAAATATTAAATATAAAATATAAAATATAAAATATAAAATATAAAATATAAAATATAAAATATAAAATATAAAATATAAAATATAAAATATAAAATATAAAATATAAAATATAAAATATAAAATATAAAATATAAATTATAAAATATAAAATATAAAATATAAAATATAAAATATAAAATATAAAATATAAGATATAAGATATAAGATATGAGATATAAGATACAAGATATAAGATATAACATATAATAATGAGTTTATTTTTATTTTAGCTACACCATACATTTCAGAAATCCATTTAAAACTTTAAAGATATATACTGAAAATGTTACTATTTCGACTTAACCGCTTTTATATTTTAACCATAAATTTGTTTTACCTGAAATTGCATTTTTATACTACAAAATACATACAGGTATTCAAAAATAATAAAAAAACACATAAAAATAAAAATAACAAAAAAAAAAATGCATACAAATTCATTTAAATTTTATTTGCAATTATTTGGGCTGAAAAGATGTTGAATTATAATTAAATGACCATTTGGTATATCACTGAGCTGCTAAGTCAAGCAAGTTATAGGTATGGATGTTTATAAAATGAATGTGATATATACAGGAAGAAACAGAGAGAGTGAGAAAGAAATAAAAAGTATAGTGTCAATAAAAAATGTGATTTGGTTCATCAGTAACAGCAGCTTACATTTTAGAAGAGTAAAGACAGCCTTCAGCTAATAATCAAAACGTGTTTTTCTTATTATTTTTTTATTATTTTTATTCATGGTACTGGAAATGTGCATATGCATATACAGATATATATTTGCAGCTTTCTTTAATGCAACGAACTTTTGTTGTTGTTTTTAAAGATTTTTTCCTAATAAATCGAATTGACTGATTTTAATCATATTGTGGTTAAAATTTTGTTGATTCAGATTCTGAATGATGTTATGTTTTATGCATATAAAAAACAATAATAACAACAACAACAACAATATGGTGTTCTTTTTCAAATGACATTTTGACAGCTTTGAATTGGAATCGTTTTAAGAAGTACAATTTTTTTTAATTTGTTTGGTATCTATACACAATAATTGTGTGTGTGTAGAAATATTAAAAAAAAAAACAATACCTACAAAATGAGGAGGAGGAGAATTCAAATAATATTCTTTGATTTTTAAGAAAAACAAAAAAAAAAATAATAATAATAAAAGAGGTGGGATTGATGTTATTTTTGATATTATATAATTAAAGTTTCAAATTTCAAATGTATGAGAAAATAAAATATTTTTATTGTAAAATTTAAGAAATGTGAATTTTATAGAATTTCTAAAATAAAAAAAAAAAATTAAAAATTTTTTTTTTCTTTGAAATGTCAATCAAATTTTGATTTTGATGTTTGAATAAATTAAAAAATTTTTTTTTTAAGGATCCTACATTTTATTGAGGCCATTCTTTTTTATTAAAAAAAAAATTGTTATTTTTTTCTGTTTTGTTGTTCTTAAAGGGATCTTATGTACCTAATATTAATACACGAAAGTTTATTTAGGATTTGTATATTAAATATATATGTATGTGTATATACACAAACTTCATTTTTTAAAATTATATTATTCATTAAAACAAAATTAATAAAATATAAAAAAATTTTTGAATTCAGAACATAATTGTACTTTTGCAAGTGAATTTTATTAATTAATTTGTAAAAAAAAAAAAAACAAAAACAAAAAAAAATATATTTTTAATTTTTTGTTTTTTAAAAATCTCAACAAGTGCCTAGAAAAATAAAAGAAAACTTTTTCTTGATTTTTTTTTTATACTGGTTGGATTTTTGTTGTATTTTGTTTTTTTTTGTTTTGATTTTTTTTTTTTTTAGTTCGTCAACTTTTCACATCATTATATTATACTATATTTGAAAAGAGGGGGAGATGGAGGGATGATTTTTTTGTTTTTTTGATACATATATAATATCGTAAAACTTGTCAACTGTCAATTTTTTATAGTAAATTGGAATATATATAATATATAAATATAAGAACAAGCCAATTGAGTTTATATCGTTAATGTAATAACAGTAAGATTGTTAATGAGTAAAATATTAAAAAATAGTCAAGAAATCAAAATAGGGTGACGATAGATGTACATACGGTTACATGGCAAAATTACATAAGACAAAATTACATTGAAAAAAATTCCATAAGACAAAATTACATGCAGACAAAATTACATGTGGACAAAATTACATATGGACAAAATTACAAAAGGCAAAATTATAGAGAACAAAATTACATATGAACAATAGTGGGACAAAATAGCATATGGACGATAGCAATAGCATGTGGACAAAATTACATATGGACGAAATTACATAGAACAAAATTCCACATGGACAAAATTACATATGTACAAAATTAAATATGGACAAAATTGCTTATGGACAAAATTACATGTGGACAAAATTACATATGGACAAAATTCCATATGTACAAAATTAAATATGAACAAAATTACATATGGACTGAATTACACAAGACAAAATTACATATGGACAAAATTACATGTGGACAAAATTACATTAGACAAAATTACGTAGAACAAAATTCCACATGGACAAAATTACATATGTACAAAATTACATAAGGCAAAATTACAATGAACAAAATTACAGATCGACAAAATTACATAGGACAAAATTACATATGCACAAAATTACATGTGGACAAAATTACATTAGACAAAATTACGTAGAACAAAATTCCACATGGACAAAATTACATATGTACAAAATTACATAAGGCAAAATTACAGAGAACAAAATTACATAAAACAAAATTATATATAGACAAAATTACATATTGACAAAATTACAGATCGACAAAATTACATAGGACAAAATTACATATGCACAAAATTACATATGGACGAAATTTCATATGGAAAATTTTTTATATGGACAAAATTACATATGAGCAAAATTACATAAGACAAAGTTATATATGTACAAAATTACATATGTACAAAATTACATGTGGACAAAATTACATAAGATAAAATAACATATATGGACAAAATTACATATTACTTCTGTCAATTTTGACGTACACATATAAACATCTCAATCTTAGATCTTCATTAAAAATACCTGTTAACAACTGTCATAAAAAACCGACTGTCAAAACAAAATATACACTCTTACAGGCAGTGAAAATACCAATGTACAGAGGCACAATCGTTGATGTTGATAACTTGAAATATGTCATTGTCAAAACTGCATAAAAGTGAACAAAAAAATACGATAAACGTTACGATATAACATAAAAGCAGGGGTGAAAAAGTGTTTATTTTCGTGATTAACGTTAAACCGGTGACTTAAATCTTTTGTATGAGTAAACAAAAAATAATGAAGAAGCCAATCAGGCACGATTAATCAAGCGGTATGGAAAATGTAAAATAAAATGTAGATGTAATATCGTAAAATAAATTTTATTTCTTGATGAATTTGAATGAAGGATGTTTTTAATGCTTATTTATTTTAATTTAATTGTAAGTTTTTTTATGTTAAACTAATTTTTTATTTCTACTTTATTTTAAACTGTTATCTCAACTTTAAATTAATTTTGTTATTTATTTTATCCTCATCCCCAGCACCCAGCATAATTCGACACCCAGCATAATTCGAACCAATAATTCGAACCTGTGACTTTATGGTTGAAAGATAATTGTTGATTTAAAAATCTCAGACAGACAGAACGACAAATTAAACAAATTAAATAAATGAACACAAAATTGAAATATTATCCTTTTCTGTAATCCACAAAGAGGGTACTAGAATAGTTCGACCGATAACACATTTTCAACCTTCATCGGTCACAGGTTCGAAACTTTTTGGTTGAAATGTAGGCGCGATACCGTTGATTTAAAAACTATACAGACAGACAGACAAACAGACAGACAAACAGACAGACAAATTAATCAAATTAAATAAATGATTACAAAATTGAAATATTATCTTCTTTTATAATCCACAAAGAAGGTACTAGAATAGTTCGACCCATAAAACCTTCATCGGTCACAGGTTCGAAACTTTTTGGTTGGAATGTAAGTGCGATACCGTTGACAGACAGACAAATTAAATAAATGAACACAAAATTGAACTATTATCTTCTTCTATATTTTTTTTTTATATCCAGCTAATAAATAATATTTTATTAACGAGCTAAAAGAGAGGACAACATTTTTATTCTTCTTTTTTTTTTTTTAAATAAACTGAACCTTTTCATCAGAGCCTAAAGTTATGCTACCACTTCAACGAAAAAAAAAACAAAAAAAAACATAATTTGTCAACTTTTTTTTTTGTTATTATTATTTTTTAAAATAACAAATTTCTTCATTATTGTCGCCCACAAAAACTTTTTATTTTTCAAAACTTTTCAACTTCATGAAACCCTTCTGTAAAAATTTTGATTTAAACAAAAAAAAAAAAATGACAAAAAATAAAAAATTTAAAAAAAATTAAGTTGGAATTTTTTTTTTTTTGTTTTGTTTTTGTTTTTGATTCCTTTAAAATGAGAAAAAAAAATTTTGCACTTCTATAATTCTCTAAGGCTTAATAAATAAAACAGAAAAAAAAAAATTAAAAGAATTGTTAAAAAAAAAATATGTATAAACTAAAAGGAAAAAATAAAAAAATGAATGAAAAGTCAAGCAAAAAAATAGCGAGTTATAAAATAAAGATCAAGAAACAAAAAGGGTTAAAAAATTAATTAATTTGAGTCACATCGTGTGATTCTTAATAAAATTTACATAGGCTACAATAATAATAAATAAATAAATAGAAAATACAGTTGATCTGGTGAATTTTGGGTATCAAATTGGTAATAATGCATTTTTATCAAATTGATTTGTGTAAGAGAAAGTGAATGTAAAAGAGTAGGTAATGAAAAATGTATTTTTTTTTTTGTATAATTTATTGACAAAATTACATAAAACAAAATTATATATGGACAAAATTACATATCGACAATATTACATATGGACAAACTTACATAAAACAAAATTATATATGGATAAAATTACATAAGACAAAGTTATATATATGGACATAAGGCAAAATTACCTATGTACAAAATTATGTATGGACAAAATTACATGGGGACTAAATTACATATAGACAAAAATACATAAGGCAAAGTTACATATGGACACAATTACATGGGGACAAAATTACATATAGACAAAATTTCATGGGGACAAAATTACCTATGGATTAAATTACATAAGATAAAATTACATAAGACAAAATTATATATGGATAAAATTACATATGGACAAAATTACATAAGGCAAAATTACATAGGACAAAATTACATGGGGAAAAATTTACATATAGACAAAATTACGTGTGGAAAAAATTAAATATTGGTTTAGAAAAATTACATAATCGTTTGGAAAAATCGATACTTAACAAAGGGACTAGGAATAATGGAGATTTGGCAATTGTTATTTGCGTAGGAAGCTCTCCCCTATTTTCCGCCGGTTTTTTCTAGATACATACGCATATTTAAATTTTCTGGAAAAGACGATACCCTGATTCTAAATTTAACTTTAAAATATTTTTTATTTAAGGGTATTTGTGTATCCCACGTTCAGCGGTTTTAAATATTTACTCGCGATTACAATATTATTACTAAATAATAATTTTGTTAACTGGAATTTAAAAAAATATCCATTTGTTAAATGCAGTTAATCTGTTAAAAATATTTGAATACTCATAGACAGTCAGGCCGCAATTAAAGCACGGTCGGTAACCATCAACTCAAAAAGTGACGAACTAGCGGATATGTTTAACATATTGCCAAGATGGGTGCCGTTCAGTGATATTCCGGGTAACTGCATTGCAAATCAACTTGAAGGAAAGGGTACTATATTAGAAAACCTTCCGGAAAGGAGAAATCTGGGTGCACCTCTTGCCACCTGTAATTTATTGCTTCGCAGTGATGCAATAAATGCTTCAAACTTCAGATGGTCAGTTAGACCAGACTGCAACATCCCCAAGCAAATTTGGCCAATGCTGAACCTGAAGCGATCCCTTATCCTACTAACTCTGAAAAGCTGTGACATTAGCACTGGCTGGGCTTAGAAGGAAAAGCCATATGGTCAGGCATGACCGAAGAAATTGTGGGAATTTTATTTCTAAGCCCCTCTCCACTTAGGCTAGACATGTAGGGTGAGCGGGAAAATCTCATTTAAACAAACATGCGGTGCGTGGGATCCAACCGAATATCTTCTGATTACAGTACTCAGACAATATAACCCCTACATTATACCTGTAATTTGTTGATAGTATAAAAATGTATTTACAAACATGCGGTCAGCGGGAAAATCTCATTTAAAAAACAATGCGGTGAGTTGGATCCAACCGGGTATTTTCTAATTGCAGTAGTAAGACAAAACATAACCACTACAACATATCTTTAATTTGTTGATAATATAAAAGAGTATGTACTTACAAACATGTGGTCATGCGGGAAAATCTGATTCAAATAAACATGCGGTTATATTCTACATGCTGCTGCGAATTCGGAAAATCCATCAATTATTTACCAATACATACAAACTCTGTTAAAACCGTATCGCCATTAGGCTAGGCGCAGACATGAAATTTTTAATTTTACAACTGTTTGATTGCACATAGTTTGTTTATATAAAAACACGCACACATAAAACCAGTTACAGGTGTTAATAAACTAACGGGACACAAATGTGTAAGCAAACAATTGCAAAACGCTTGTCTATCCCACTTTTAAAACACCTCAATTATAAACGTTAAATATTAATATCCATAATACTTTAATTTTATTTAATTTAATTTCAAATTGAAATTTCTCATTGGGAATTGAATAAAAAAAAATAAAAACAAAAAAAAAACAACAAAATTTCAAGAATGAAGGACATTAGAATTTCTCATTCGTTTGTGTTCGTTCGTTCATCAAGGATATAAGTATTTTGAGAAAAAATTTCAAAAATTTATAGAAATATAAAAGTCAAACCAACAAAATACCAAAAATAATAAAAAAAAAAATAACAAAAAAGTCAAAGTTCTCAAACTCCTGACCAAATGATTTCTTTTTTAGAGTTTTTTTTTTTTTATTGTTTTTTTCATTTTTGTTTACTTTTTTAAATTTGTTGCCAATTTAATTTTTTTTTTTTTTTTTTGCTATTTAATACTTTATTTATTATACCTATATTATTATTTTTATTTTGTAGTTATAGACAGCCGTTGGTGTGTAATCACCGCATTAACCCTTTTTTTTCTCAATGAATTATATCGTGTTTTTGTTGTTGTTGTTGTTATTTGTTATTTTTTTTTTTTTATCCTTGATGAACTTTTATTGAAAGAAAATGAATCGAAATCAAAAAAAAAGAATAACAAAAATAATAAAAAAAAATTTACAAAACAATTTTAAGTGGATGGATAATGGTGGGTAAATTGGTGGGTGGGGGTTGGTTGAACTTAACTTGGAAAATTGTTATATTTATTTTTTTTTTTCAAATTCTTTGTTTCTTTTTATAAGAATTTTATTTTATTTTTATTTTGTTTTGTGTTTGTCGTTAAAGGTATATTATACATGAATAAATAGCGCGCAATGCCTGTGGTGTCCTTATTACCTTTTCTTCTATAAAAAAAAAATATAAAAATTTCTTTGAGCCTATGCACTTTTATTATTTTTGAAGTATTTCTACATTGAATTGAGTTGTATTTGTATTCTATAGTCATCAAAGTTTCAATATTTTGTTATTTTATTTATTTTTATATATATATATTTTTTTAAAGAAATATAGAAGAGGACAAAATTGTTTTTTTTTTTTTTATAGATAGTAAGAGATAGATTTATATAAATGAAAGGGTTAAAAGGGTAAAAAAAAAAAAAAAAAATTGAAGAGAAATAAATGCGAGTTCTGTTTTTTTTTTTATAATTTTTAAAAGTCATCGTCCAATGAATGAAGAAATGAATGAATAACGGCAGTTGTCTTTAATTAAAAGTCACTTTTTGACTTTATTTTCATTTTGACTGTTGTTGTTGTTGTTGTTGTGAATATTTTTTTTATTGTAAATTTTCTCGCGATACAAATAAACGAAATACATTTTTTTTTTTATACAAAATCCTTTGAATATCCTTTTTTTTATTTACTTTTTTTATTTTCTATTTTTTTTTTTTTTTTTGTGATATTATTAACCTTTGTCTTTAAAATTTTGATGATGTAAGTGGAATGAGGAAGGTAGAAATGAATGATTTTTATATACGAGTAACTTCTTTCATTTTAGAACCCATCAAAGTTTGAATTATTTTACTACCGAATCTACTTTGGATTTCCACTGTTAAACTTTATTAAAAATGAATTGAAAAAAAAAAAAAAAATAGAATAAAAGAGAAGAAAAATATAATATCATCCTATCCAGCAGGATATACTATAAAAAAAAAAAACAACAACAAAAATACGATGATTTTAATTTTTTTATTATTTATTTTAAATAAAAGTCGCGCAATAAATTCTTGATTGGGACACCAAGTGGTACTTATAAAACTGCCACCGTTCTCAACACTTAAGAATTTATATTAGTATTTTTTTTTTCTTTTTTCTGTTCTTTTTTTTTGCTTATTTTCTATGAAATTTTATCCTTCTTATTATTATATTTTATTCGAGAGCTGTCACTTATTTGTCTCTTGTATAGTACCGGCTACTGTCAAAACTAAAAATAAATTTTTGGTGTTGTTTTTTATTTGTTTTTGTTTTTTTTTTTGTAATATTGTATAAAAAAATAAGTAAAACCTAATAAAAAGTTTGAAGTAGATTTATAGAATTAGCAGTCCTTAGTTTTAACTTTTAATTTAGTTTTTTTTTTTGTACATGTCTCTATCTAAAAAATAAAAATGTTTACATTGTATTTTTATAGAAAATTTGAGTAGAATGAAAAAGGGCTGCAAATAAAAATTCTTAAAACTGTCCTTGAATACAATATATAGTATCTATGTATGCACTGAATTGAGTTCATAATGAAGTTCTAAAAATTTAAATAATTTTCAATTAAAATTCCGTTAACAACAAAAATTGAAATGTTCACCAAAATGTAAAGTACTTTGGTTGTATTAATTTCATTTTCTGTATATAGGATTGACTTTCAATTTCTATAACTGGATATTTTCTTTGTCCCTATGTGTTCTGTTCTAACAAATGATTGTGATTTGATGTAATCGAAAATTATAGCCTTTATTATTGTGCAGTTCAAGCACATTAGACGTTTATTGGAGATGTGAAAGCTTGTTATATTGTTGTTCAATATTTAATTATCATTCAGTGAGCTTAGTGGAACCCCTTATCTACAGAAAAACTTTTTTTTTGGATTTATTAACTGGAAATTTTCAATTAGCAATTTTAATTAATCAATTAGAATTGTATTTTCAATATTCTAAGTTCAAAAAAATATTCTGTTTGATTGGATGAACTAATTAAAATTTATATCTTAGCAGTTTAAAAAAATAATATGTATTTGTTTAATAAAGAAACCCCGAACACGGAAGCAATTTCGTGCCGGATTAGTATATACGAACAATTGGAACATAGTATATACGAACTGGGTATACTACATAAATAATTGTAACAATTGCCTATTTTGAAAATGACACTGTTAGATGAAAAAGAAAAATAAAAGACATGCTGATAGTGGAGTAAATAAAACATACAGTTTGGCTAGGCGCAGAAAAGCAATTTTTAGTTTTGTAACTGTTTGATTGTACAGTTATCTTACATTTGTTTGTATTAAAACCAGTCCAATTAAACAGTTGAAAAATTTAATGTCTGCATTGTACACTTATCTTACATTTGTTTATTATAAATCGGACACACATAAAACCAATCCAATCAAACAGTTGAAAAACAAAAACTTTCTGCATTGTACATTTATCTTGCATTTGTTAGTATTAAATTGCACACAAATAAAACCAGTCGAATCAAACAGTTGAAAAACTAAAAATTGAATGTAATGCGCCTAGTCACAAAAACTTTAAATATATTAAAATACTAATTTTATACTAATAATTAAATAAAATTAAAATAAAAACGAAAACAAACAAAATAATCAATGGACAAAGAAAAAATAAAACTATTTTGAAAAAATTTAAAGCATTACGTACATTATTATGCAGTCTACTTATATCAAACCCAACGCATACGCCACGGTCAAAAAAGCTTGAAATTAGAATTTACTTCACGTAGCATTCTAGTAATTAGCAAAAATTCACCATAGTCTTAAAACGCTGGATGGCGTCGTAGGTAAAGCCTGTGTGGCTCAGTAGGATTAAATTTCTAAACTAAAAAACTGTTGTATGCAATTGTGTATGTCAAATCTCTGTGTAAAAGCAATTGGTGTGTTCATCCCACAAATTTGAAATTGTATAAAAAAAAACAAAAATAGGATGAAACGGAATGTGGAACATCTCGGCCGTTCTGAGACTATTGATTTTCCCAAAATTGGTTTTCCCACCCAAACATTTTGAAGTACGTGGGGTTTGCTTGTGAGTATTTGGTGGATGAAAGAGGCAGTTGTGCAACGATCAGATAATAAATGTAAGTCTATAAAATTAAATTAGTGGGAATAAGATGGAAATCTAAGTGGATTATTCCACGATAAAAATGTAAGTGCGAAACGTAAGAAAATTAGCTGAACATATTCCAACCGATTAATATATTATTCAAGTTATTTGACTGGCTGTATGAAAAATTGCTCAAAACCAAACAGCCTAAAAACTGAAAATGAAAAATGACCCAAAAAAAAATTGCAAAATTGTTTGGACGATTTTTCATTAAGAAAAATCGTTCAAAATATCAGAAATGAAAAAATGGTTCAAAAATATTTGATGGGTCATTTTTAAATCTGCTTAAAATAATATTTTTAATAAAAATAAAAAAAATTCTTCAATAACATTGTAACCGTTTTTATCTTACGATACAATAATATATAAATTACATTATATTTGATAAAGAATGATGAACAGGACCTCCGTTAAGTTTTCAAACGTTAAAAAAATTTTCTGGAAAAAGCACGTTTACTACTAAAGCCTACCGTAATCCTGTTTTAGAAAATTGTCTAAATTTTATAATACATTCTGGCTCTTCTGAGGAAGATGTTGTATCGGCGTAGGACCTAATAACTATCTATATTACTCTATTTAATAGATCAAACAAAAATAAAAACATCAAAACGACAAGGATACTTTTAAATGTCCTTTTTGTCCTGAAAGGATAAGATGCGCCACTAAAGACATATATTTTTGGAAAGCTAGGAATTCCAGCTATCATTGAGATATGGTCATTAAGTCCTACGCCGATACAACATCTCCCTCCGAATCCCCAAAATAAAATATGAGCGATTTAAGAGTTTGTTACTAAATCAGGGTTATACGCTTTTTCCCAGAGTATGATTATAAGTATGAGAGTATGAGTACGTACATATATAAAACGACTATAAAATTCCAGTTTTTATAAACCATACTAATTATAATTTAAATTAAATAAGCAATGGTTTTTGAAATTGGGCGATTTTGTATTTTTTTTTGGCTATTTTTTTTAATGAAAAACAATCCAAAATTGTTTGGGTGATTTTTAATTTTTTATTTTGGTGTTTTTTTTATTTAATTTTGGGCGGTTTTGTATTTTGTTTTTTTGCTATTTTTCATAATGAAAAGCGACTCAAAAATGTTGGGTCATTTTTAATTTTTAATTTTTGGGCGATTTGGTTTTGAGCAATTTTTCATACAGCGCTTTGGACCAACGTTTGATAAACCGTTTTAAAGAATATTTAATTGTTTCACTATCTATATTCGTTTAAGTAACGAAACAGTAGAAACAGTACTGCATTGTTAAACTTCTGAAAATAAAAAAATTTAATCGTTGTCTGTTATTAAATTTCCACCCGTAAATAATTTGATATCTGAACGCCAACCATATGAACACAGTAGTTAATAGGACCGAATAACAACATAAAATATGCTTGATATCTTTATGCGTATCAAGACTCTTATAGATCTAAAAATATTTGCACTGACTAGTCCCAAAATAAAAGACTATCATAGGCATAAATAAATCTGTACTGACAAGTCCCAAATACTTTTTACATGTTTGTTGAGCAAATATATTGATTGACCTGCCAATGTAACCATTACTGTTCCTGTCTTTTTTATATTAAGCAAAAGCTCTTTCACTATATTCCTGTCATAATTTTCCACCTATATAAGTATCTTAACCCTCATATTATCCTCAAAAAAAAAATTGCAAAAACACTCCTCGGCTATTTTTACCAGTATGTACATTTTCTTTGGGTGATATTTTATCCAATATGATAATTTATAAAAAAAAAAAATTATTTCTGCACTTTCTTTTATGGGTAAAAAAACATTTTAAATGTATTGGACATTAGTTGGTTATTTCAAAGCTCCTATTTACGATTATTGTGACACGGAGCACAAAAAACAAATTGATATTTATGTTCTGTACACACTACGAACTCCGCATTTGCTTTTCTACTTTTTTATGCAAATTTGACAATGAACACCCGATGAAGTTGTTCGGCTTTTTACTTTTTCAACAAATGTTACTCCAGAAGTTGTCGTTAATTCGATCCCGGAAGGTAATAAGTTGTTCATCAACATTTTACTCTATAAGGAGTACAAAAAAATGGAGGATTGTTTACCCATTTATCCCATAGCTCTCTAACTGATTTATATATACATATAAAAAAAATGCATAGTTCAAGAGCTGCAAGGCTTTAGAAAAGTTTAAAAAGCAGTTTGATCATACCTGCAAAATTGAGTAATCCAATAAAGTTTTCTATAGTTATATCATCAATGCTATTCCCCATACACTCGTTTTCCCTCCAAGTTTGTATTATCCACCACAATCTTTATAATAGTTGAATTAAAATATAACTCAAATGCATTTTTGATACTGTGAACTCTGGCAACAAAGCAACATAAGAAGTAATTCCAAGTCGATATTTGATTGCATTTTCTACTGGAAAGTAGAAAAACATTTAATACTGGAGGTTGTGCTGACTCTTCAACGGATTTGTCTGTTGAAGTTCTGATTAAATTTTGGTCAATTTATGCCTTAAAACGTATAAAAATTTAAATGGGTAAAATGGCACCTGAAGAAAATTTACATATTGGATGAATTTTCACCCGATGATCGCTCACGTAGTAAGTTGCATAGGCCCTACATTTTTTAAAATTTTCCAAAAACTGTTGTAATTTGCAAAGAAGTAACTATTTTTGACAAAATAAGTAATAGGAATAAGAAAAAGATTTAAAATTATGGAATATAAAGGTGCATAAAATTGAAAATGGGGGAAATTTCACCTGAGGATAATATTAGGGTTAAAATATTACAGAATTTTATTTCATGTCAATCCATCCAAAAATATTACACTAATACAACTCTCTTCTCTGAGGTTTGGTATTCATTCATATTTAAATATAAAACTGAACTTGCTTCGAACTGCACTACTTATATTTTTCTTATATTTTATTTCATATTGTAATGATCTAATTTGAAATAAAAAAAATAACACAGCCCAAGGCATTATAGAAATAATATACATTTTTTATTATCACATTATTACAATACACCTCTTATATAGGAAAACGCATGAAATTATTTCTCGATATACTTGCAAAGAGTTCAATTGCAAAAATAAAGAAATGAAATCATACACGAATATTTGAAAATTACGTGATTATAGTAATAAAATTTTAATAATAATAGCAAAAAGCATTTGTATAAAACAAATGCAAAGAAAAATGCAAAAAACAAGACAAAAAAAGAAAATATTAATTGCAATAAGTGTCACCTATGTATCAATATTACCTGAACCTCGACAAATCAATTAAAAATCTTTTATTTATTTTTTTATCGTTTTTTTTTTTAAATCTATTCATTACTTAATAATAAACAGACAAATAATAAATAATATTATATATGTATATATATATATATTATATATATATATATTATAATATAATTAATTCAATGATTGATCACCATTAATTAATTAATCCCCACATAATATACTTTTCAATTGAATGTTCATTGTGAATTACTACATGTACATAATGTTATGTACATGGGTATGTTGTATATAAAGAATGTAATAAACAATTCAATTTGTTAAACTTATTTAACTAACTGGGTGGTAGTTTGTTGTTATGTCTTTATAGTTAAAATAATTCATGTCAATTATTATTATGTGACTATATTTTAAGTATATAGAGGTAATCAAAATATTTAAAAAATCTTTGATATTGTGATCATTGTGTTATTTCAATAATTTCAATATTTTCAATACTTTGAAATTTCATTCGATTAACAATCATTAAAATCCAACACGTAAATATTAATATATGTGGTTAGTCAATAATAACAAGTCAATTGTTTTGTTGTGCAAAACTGTATAAGAACATAAAAATTATCAGAATCAGTGGCTTCAAATATTTGTAATGTTAACATTACAACTATACTGTCATTTAATTACGTTTATTATATTTTACTGTCTTGTTATTTTTTTGTATTAAATTGGTTCAGTTATTATTGTAACGAACGTATTCAAAGAAATTATATTTTATATAATGATATATACATATAGGTATATATTTGATATAATGTATATTATAAAGAGAGTATGCTAAGCGTGAACGATTTTTTTGCATGATTGAATTGGACAAAACAAATTTTTGCTCATGAATTAATACAAATTGGTATGACAAAATTTTAGTTTTTAGTAAACCAGTAAAATTTAATTAAAGCTTTCGGGGTTAATTATAACACTTTTAGCTTTAACAGAGTCTACATAAACAACAACAGTTCTGCACACAATCAAATCAGCGGTGGATCAAAAATATTTTTTTTTTCTTGCGCCCTAGGCAATCTTTTTTGTGGCGCCCTCTCTACTAATGAAAACAGATACGTATAAAGAAAATAATCTTGCTCCATGAAATGGTTCTTGAACAGAAATATCTATAAGCTCCGTCATATATGTTTCCTAGGCTGTAACGAAGTGGCTTCAAAGCATCAATTTGGCTTTCCCACATTGTATTACTTAATGGTTTTAAAGTCAGCGACCTTACATAACGCACAAACACATCCCATCTGCGTGATGAGCCTTGAGAAAAACGTATATATACATTGTACGATATCAAAAAAATTTACTACTTCAATGCAACACTTAGCTGCATCATTAACTACCAAATTTAATGAATGCGCATTGCAAGGCACAAGAAAAGCTCTAGAATTGATATGACTTTCATGCTGCTTCCATTATCATAACCTTGTGCACGTAGCTACTGAATATCCAAAGACATATCTTTCAACTCTTTTAAAACAGTTTCTGTCATATACTAACCTGTCGTGAATTTCAACCGTACGAAACCCAAAAAATGTTCCTTAAGGATGACTTCAACTTTGTCGTCGTCTAATATTTTTTTTTATATCTACAAACCGAATGATCATATTTGCTCGATATGACTGACATCTGGAGTACAATTTAAAATTGTTGAAAAATATTTAGCAAAATGAGCACTATCAATAATTTTTTTTTAATTGCATTTGCTAGAAGTTGAATCATTCCATTTTGAATATTTTTCCCTAAATAGTGATTATGTATTTCATTGACGGTAACCTTACGCAAGTGCTATCTCATGAGCGGCTCAAACATTGCAATATACTCAACAAATTTTAAAAATCCGCTGCCATGAGTAAACAATTATTCTCCGCCGCTACCAGTACCACGTAGTGCTGAATTTTGTTGACCTAGATCCCGAACTAAAGAGATCAAAGGTACTAACCCAACAAATAATTTGCGACCGATGGGACACATCAAACCGCATGCGACGACCGAAATTTAAGAATAAACATTTTTTTTAAAATCGCACAAGTTTTTTTTATTCTCACGCGTCCACTTGCGTAATGTTTGAAATTGACTTTTAAAACTTCTAACAATAAATTACTTAAACATCATTTCATCATTTTCAATTTTTTTTATTCTTTTTTTATAATTTTGATCCCGCATATGACATTTTACTATTAATGTAATAGATATTAAAAATACAAGTGCGAGTGAGATGAATAAACAAACTTTACTAACTGAGATACAATATTAAACATGCAAGCGCGGGGGAGAATATATATGAATACAAATAAATATGAATTGAATTGAAAAGTACCAGCGCATGGATAACTGATGTGAGTGTAAGTTATTTATTTAGTCATAATATAATATGCCAGTCACAATTATTCGGTCAGTGAATTCAGTTAACGTAATTTAAAGAGTGATTTAAAGAAGAGAAGCGAGAAAAATATTTGAATACAGGTATGTAAATGTAATATAAATTGCAATAAAAGTGTTTTTCAACTGAAATCCAACTAAAATAATATTATGTGTACCTACAGGTAAATATAATTTTAATATAGATATGTATTAAAATGGCCACGGGTTAATGGGTCATTGGGCTATGTCCCATGAGTACAATAAATTTATAATTTTAGTTTATAAATTTTATTGTACCTACTCATGAGACATAGACCATGGACCCATTTGCCCATAGAAGTGCTGGTAGAAGTGCTGAAAAGAAACTATCGAAACAAAATAAGAATGGAAGCCAAAAAACGACCCGAAGCACCGTCATCGACAACATTGCAGGCAGCAGAAGATAATACTGATAAAAGCGATTCATCATAGTTATTTGTGTTTATGTGCAATAAATATTTGTGTTTTTGATTATTTATCGGATTTTATTTTTATAAATAATTAATTATATTTCAATTAATGTCCTTTTTTTCAGTAATATTTTATTTTTATTTGATTGCAATGATTATTTCTGATATAACTATTTTTTATTTTAATTTATATTAACTTTAAATAAAATAAAACAGAGTAACAAGCAAAAATTAATCTAATTCAATATTTTTTGTTAAACTATACTTTAAAATAAAAAAAAACATATGCAAAAAATTGACAAATAGTTATTATTACTTTAGTTAACCCCTAGAAGCTATAGAGCGCCAATCCAAACGCATGAAACGCTATTTGCTGGGCTCCTGTCCATCACATGAGTGCATCGCATTGCCCATATAATCCCTCAAAATATAGCGAATCTGTATCACAAGAGCATTAGTTGTGCTTGATTCAAACCGACGCATGCAATGCTATTTTATAGACTCTTATCCACCGTATTAGTACATCGCATTGCTAACTTATGAGTTCATGGAATCCCTCAAAATATTGCGAATTTTGATTACAAGAGCACTAGTTGTGTTTGACTCTTGCATTCAGAATGCGTTAACCCGGACCCATGTAGCGGTGTTTTCTGATAATTAATTACGATTTATACGGAAATTCGACGCAACATGTTGGAGTTTTGTGTGGCGACTGAGCGGACGCGAGCGGTGGCATTTACGGGCACATATTCAAAATTATTTTTTGGGTAGCACTCCTTGCCAATAATTTTCTTGTTGTTTAATAAGTCGCAAATTATCATCGTCAATAGTTGTACCTGTTTTTAGACGCAACTACAGTTCTTTCCATACCTGAACACATTCTAAATGTTTTGGATTTTTCTCATGTAGTAAAACTATCGCAGATATATTTTTCCAGTGCTTGCAACCATATTCAGTAATGTACGAAGATTTTTTATTTCTATTTTCGAACAGTTTGCCGCAAAAAACAAAAAAATTAATCCTTAAGAAGTGAATATTGTAACCAATTCCCATGAATTACTTCACCATTAAAAAACCTTCTTTTGTAGTGATAATTTGAAAATTACAGATTAATCTGTAAGCCAATAATATCCAATGAATATTATTTTTAATATAATATGAATTATACACAATATTGATTTATATGAGCGTTAGCTGCCTAGGACTATAGGCTTTACAAGTATATAAATGAAAATAAATGATCTAAGCATGTTTTTACGTAAAAAATGAACACCTGTATTTGTAAAACACACTCAAAGTCTTACATCATCACACATAATCAAAATTACACTCTTCCATACCATCCTCCTCAACATTTTCTTCCAACAGGAGTAATTTTTTGTTGCTTTTATAAAATTTTGATTTTTTTTCTAATATACTTTCTAATTAGTTTGTATTCAATCATATTTTCCAAAATATTTTAGTTTATAACAAATTTTACGGAACAGTGGCAATTCACAGAATACAATTTTCAAGTCATTTTGTATGGTACCTAACTTAACTATTTATGACTATAAAAGCATTTACAAGTTATTTATTAAACTACTCGTATTTCCAGAAAACATTTCTGTCTGTTAAATTTTTTTTATATTATATGTATTTTAAATTTAAAAAATTAATATATAGGAAATTATATAAAATGTAATAAAACATAAAAAAATGAATAAAACAAAAAAAAAAAATTTAACTTGCAAGTGATTTTCTCGCGAATTTAATAAAATATATATTATGTATATATATAAACATATAATTATCCAAGGTATAAGACTTAAGTTGAATAATTGTTCAATAAAACTGTATGTATATGATATATATACATATATATATATATATATATATATATATATATATATATATATATGTAATATATATAAATTATATAGAATATATATTATATAAAACTATATAAACAATGACATTAAATCAGATATTTTTCAGTTCTCAATAGTGCTGCTAATAATGATAGTAATAATTGGAATTGTTATATTGTTGTTGTTTTTGTTTTTTGTATTTAAAAGCAAGAAAAACAAAATTTTAATTGTACCAAAACCAAATCTATTAAAAGTGTATATACACTGAATTTGCGGTTCACCTACTTGATGACAATGTTGATAATAAAAAAAAACAAAAAAATAGCAAGTGAAAAGCGAAAAAACGTGTATATTACACAGTCAGTTCAATCTAGATCAGACCAATTGCAATTTAATAAATTGTCAATTTGAATTACATTTATTTTTATTTTCAGTATATCTAAAAGAGATACTGTTAGCTGATACAGAGTGTATTTATAAAGTAAATCATATAATGATAAAGTAGTATGTACATAGCTTTTCAGCTCAACTAAGCCATTCTATTAGGACTAAAAATCAATTTGAAAGGGATGAAAGAAATAAAGAAAATAGGCTAGTTTGATTTATGAAAAGCAAATTAAAATTTGTGTGATCCATGATTATGAACGAAAGGTCGAAACACGTGTCGGAATAAAATAATTTGGTGAAATTAACAAGTGACTTTAATTTTTTAAAAAATCAAAATTTTAGTTAAATGACACTGGTTCAGAACTTGGTACATTATCTTTTCTAAAATTGATAAAATCGTATACTGTGTGGATCTTCTTTAATTTGTGTACAGCAAAAAGTTTTATTTTTTTCGATAAGTTGTTTGATATAGACGCAACCACTTCAGATCTATTGTACTTCTCGGTTTGTTATCGCAAAATTGCAGGTTTAAATCTTTGATGAACGTTTTTGCAAGGACATTTGCTCACTGATTAACTTTGAATTTTTTCATGTCTAGGAGTCGTCGTAGTCCAGTAGTTCAGAAGTATTTTCTTTTTTTTTTGCTAGCTCTATTAAGTTTCTGCAACAGCAATAGATGAGCTTTGATTTAAAAATTGGGATTGTCAGAGTTTTTTTAGAGCAGAAAATTTTAACAATTGTGTTGAATGTAGAAAGCAGGAATATGGAAAGTAACATGTTTGTATATAATTTTTTTCTTTTTTATACAATCAGATCAATACCTAGAGTAAGCACATCAGATCTCATAAATTAGACAAAAGCTTAGTACAATTGATTGTGCAATACAATATCATCATCCAGATAGGGTTAATAAATCACTTGCATCGTTAATGAGAAATATTAATTTGGTCTTCAGATTAATCAGAAAATGTCCTGCCCCTTCAGTTTTGGTCAGTTAAATAAGCTGTATTCTGTTAGTTCATCGTTTGCAATTATTATCAATTGAATCAAATAATTAACTCAAATAACTTTATTTGGCTATACCTTTATAAAATTTTTCTAATATATATTGTAAAATTTAAAATGGCGACCAAATACAGCTCAAAATAATATAAATACAAATATTTAATAAAAAATTGTCATTCAAAAATTACAAATGACTGAAAATATATGACTTGCATTAGAGATGAGGCATCGAAAGATATGAAAAAAAACTTCAAATCACTAACTGGGAAGACTCCGTTTGAAGAGCAAAATTATTATTTTAAGGAACAAATTGATTTGAAGATAAAATGAAAGATTGGGTTCTAATGTGGCGACCCACTATTTAAATATAATATTTTAAAAACTTTTATTGGATGAGACGTATTTTTATTATATTGTATAGTACTTTTTTCTAATATGTATTATAAAATTTAAAATGGCGGCTAAATACAACTCAAACTAATATAAATACAAAATAAATTAATAATAAAAAATATATATTTTCTTACAACAACAATAAAATAACAAAAACAAAATAGTAAACAAAAGAAAACGTTAATTAAACAACAATTTTTCTTCTCTGCTGAATTTTCTCTAGACCTATCTCTTTCTAAAAAAAAAGACAAAAAAAAATTAAAAAAAATATTTAATGTGTATTGTACTGTGTATGCATAATGAAAAGATTTCTAATTGTGACATATGTAGATGTGTATATTCTAGAATTAATTTTGAAATTTTGTTGGACTACATTATACAAATGAAATGAATATAAAGAATATTCAAGTAGAAGAAATTAATAAAAACGTAAAATCAAAAGAAAAAAAAACTGTATTTTATTTTTACTTCATATAAAGAAGTTGTTATTGTAAATAAAATGTATGTGATATATATTTTATTCTTTTTCAGTTTTCAGTCATTTCAAAATATAACTAATGATGTTTAATATCATGTATTATATGTATAAATATATATATTTTATTATTTATATTATTTATTGTTTATTTATATTTTATTATATATATTATATTATTTATTGTTTATTTATATATTATAATTATTTCATATGAATAAGTTGTTGTTATTGTAAATGCTGTATCAAGTTATGAATCGTATGGATAATAATTTTGGATTCCAATTTTATTTTTTTTAAAGGTTTTAAATCAAAATAATTATGTTATAAAACTTCGTTTCGTTTATAATTCATTCTAGAATAAAATGAAGGGCTAATATAACTTAGAAATTTTGAAAATTCTAATAAAATAGAATAAAATTTATTTGAATTTTTTCTTTAATAATAACTAAATTTTTATGCTATGAACTTTTTGCCTCAATCTATACCCTTTGATGGAAAGCTCATAATTCTAGGTGGAGATTTCCACCAAACAGACAAACAAGTAAACTTAGCGTCAAAGTTTATAGCGAACAAATAATATTTTATAATGAGCCACAACTTTGAATGAAAATAATTTCAAAAACAAAAATAAATAAAATTGTAAATATAAAAAAACAATAAACACATAATATTTATTTTGATGAATAAAATAAAAACTCGTGTTGGAGAAAAAATTAAAATAAAAAAATTTACTGCAAATAAATAGGTATTTACAAAACTGTTCATAACTTGTGATAAATTGATCGGTTATTTAAAATTTCATTTCATTTCAAAAAATTCATTATCGTACTGTTCATGTTAAAATTCAAACATAATTATTACTTATAACATACATTAAAAAGAAGAACAACAATCAATATGGTTTAACCGATACCTATATATACCTACCTACTATTTTTAAAAAAATTCATCACTCTCTACAACATACATTTCTACGCACTTGAAGAAAATAAATATACCTAAAAGTTATAAATTTACAAAGATAAGAAATAAAAAATAATAGTACAAAATTTCATTTAATTTCTTTAAAAATGTATAGGTTCTTATTGAACTAAAACCTAACCCCATAATATATACTAAATATTATATACAATCATAAATTTATATATCATATAGATATATATATATATATATATATATATATATATATATTTAAAAAAAACAATAAACAAAAAAATTAAAAATAATTAACAATTTTAACTCTTCATCGCATCACATTTCTGGCTATAGTATATATACCTATAGTACTATAGTACAGGCAATGCATACGGTAGCAAAACTATGATGCTATGATCATTATCATAACAACAAAAAAAAATCAAAAAAAAAAAAATATGTACACACATATGCATATTGTATATAATTTTAAGTAATAAGAATAACCCTTAACGGCATTATGTTTTTTTTTTGTGTTAAATGTAAAAGGCAAACATTTTGTTTATTATACCATATTAAACTATTGATAAAATTTCTATTAGTCCTTATTATTATAAATCAAAAAAACTGTTTGTTTTATTTATATTATTATTATTATTTTTAATTTTTCCTTATTATTTGCAAAGAAGACTAACATTAAATTAAAAAAATATATTTCATGCAATGGTATTTTTTTCTGCAAAGGTTCAGCATGATAAACAGGGGTTAAAAAAAGAACACCAAAGCAATTTGTATATATATTGCAATTTGTATATATATTGGAGTATTCCGTCGAACTTACAAACATCCAGATAAATGCAGAAATACATATTTCATCATTGTGTATTTCAGAATTAAAATAAAAAAAAAATATATATATTTAATATAATAATGTTCCACATAGAGAAGCATTACTGTATAGGATATTTATGAAAGAAAAACATATCACGCACATAAAACAAAAAAAAAATTATTATGTTTTAAAAGAAAATTTTTGTTTGGAAAAATCATAATAACATTAAGTCAATTATTGTTATTTGAACGATATTATTGGTTTGTTGAATTGTTGTTTATTATGTATATATATACACAATATAAAACATAAAATATACCTATACTAAAATATCATGAGAAAATGACATTTTTATACACTATCTTTGATTTGGTGCTTGATTCAACTAATTGCTGTCACTTATTTATTTTCAAAAAGAAAATTTTTTTTTTAAAGAAACTGAAAAACAATAACAATAAAAAATCAAAATGAACAGAATTTTATCTATTTTATAGATTTTGAGGTGCCGATAAATAGATGAGCTGTGTTGTTAGGTTTTTTTTTTTTGTTTTTCAATTTAATGGTGTTGGAGTTGTCATTCATCCATCCATGGGTTTTTCTTTTATACATTTTATTTGTTTTTGCTGTTGTTGTTGTTATTGTTTTGCATTATTAAGTAATTTGATTTTTAATGACAGTAGTATATTTTATTATATTATATAGAAGACCATTGATAAACAATAGTAATAAAATAACAACAAATTAAAAAGAAGAAAATTGTAATAATGAGTTTTATTTAAAGAACATTGTCAAGTGGAAAAAATCATAATAATAATAAACATAAGGCGGAACCCATCAACATACATATATAATAATAATATGTATGTACAATTAATAATATATATGTAGGTATATATAAGAAGGTGAAAAAATAAATGAAAACTGAAAAGACAGTGATTTTGTCACACAGAGTTGAATCAAAATTCCTTGAGATCTTGTCAATGATGGATTTAGATTTTAAGTTTTTCTCTTCAATGAATTTATTCGCGCTTATGATTTTTTTTTTTTTTTTGTTTTATATTTTGTTTGTATTTTTTTTTTATCTTTAAATATTTAATTTTATTTTGTTTTGTTGTTGAATAATCTTTGTAGTTTGCACGCCATTTAACAGCTTTAAAATACCATGTTGTCTGCCTTTTTTTTGTATTTTTTAAATTTTCTTGTGGTAATCATTTTTTTTTTTTTATTGAAAAAGATGATGGAAATTGAATTGAATGTTAATAATTTTTATAATTTTATTTTTTTATTTTTGTTTTTATTATAAAGAAATGATATTATGATGAGAATTATATAAAACAAAATAAAAAAGACAAAATATTTGTTAAGATGTTGTCTTTGGTTTTTTTTGCGTGCAAAATATCTACTTATTAACTATAAGAAAAGAACATGTATTTTTAATTAAATAGTAATAATGATAAAAAAGGAGAAAAACTAGCATAGAACAATTCAGTTTTTGTAAAAAAAAAAATAACATAAAATTTTATATAATTGGCAGATAAGGGGTGCAGATTAATTAAGAATTTTTAATAAAAAGAGAATTTCAGATTCAATTTCATTGGAATCAAAAATAATTATTCTTGGTATATTTATTTATGTAGGTATATTTTATATATATATATAGAAAAAATTAATAATAATTGAAAGAGATAATGATAATATGAGATAAGCAATTATTATGGAAGGAATTGATGCGAATGAAAATATTCAAGGTATAATTATTATTGATTCAAGGATAACATTTTAAATATTTAAATTGCGATTTTTAATTGATATTTATTTACTAACTAAAATTGTTATCTCTATACAGAAGATATGTTATACAATAAATAGTTTTCAATTTGCAATAATTAGATAGGCCGCTTCTGTTCAGCAAAAGTCAAACATATGTTCATAAAAGTTTGGGTGGCGATTTGGTTGACACATTCTAATTTCAAAAGAATTGAAATGGAAATGCGATCGGTCAATCACCACTACATAAGTCAAACTATGACGTTGTATTCCGTTATAAATTTTAGTTAAAATTTTGGATGTCGATTTAGTTGACGCATTCGGATTTTAAAAGTTTGAAATGGAAATGTGACCGGTCGTGTTTGCTCAATCGTCAAGCTACCACAAAAATTCAAATATATGACGTTGGATTCAGTTACAAATTGTAGTTAAATGTTTGCGTGGCATTTTAGTTGACGCGTTAGAGTAGGTTAAAAAGTAGGTTAGAGAAAATCGCAAATATTTATTTTATCGGGATTGGAAAGCTCATACACTTTAAAGGGTAGACTGCAAATACTACAGAACAAGTCTATAAAAGTTATTCTGTTGGCCACGTTGAAATGATTAAATCTTGAAGAGCAATTTATTATTTATTATAATTATAGTGTTAGGATGGGGTACAAAATCTTGTGTTCCAAAAACTAGTTTTATCAAAATCTCGTCAAACGTCATACAAAAGTCAAACATATTATATGGTGTTTTATTCCATTACAAATTGTAGTCAAGAGTTTGGGTGGCGGTTTGCTTGACGCATTCTGATTACAAAAGCAGGTTTGAGTTGGCAACAAATATTACTTTTATCGGGATTGTAAAGCTGATGCATTTAAGCATTAAAAATACTGCAAATACTACAAAACAAGTCTATGAGAGTTATTCTGTTCGTATTATAATTATAATGTTAGGGTGGGGTACGAAATCTCGTGTTTCAAAATCTAGTTTTATCAAAATATCGTCAAACGTCAAACATAAGCCAAAGATATTATTGTGTTTCATTCCATTACAAATTGTAGTCAAGAGTTTGGATGGCGGTTTGCTCGATGCATTCTGATTTAAAAAGCAGGGTTTGGGTAGAAAACAAATATTACTTTTATCGGGATTGGAAAGCCTATACACTTTGAAGGGTATACTGCAAATACTACAGAACAAGTCTATTACAACAAATATTACTTTTATCGGGATTGAAAAGCTCATAAGCATTTAAGCGTTAAAAATACTGCAAATACTATAGAACAAGTCTATCAGAGTTATTCTGTTCGTGTATAATTCTGTTCTAATTATAATTATAGTATTAGGGTGGGGTACAAAATTTCGTATTCTAAAATCTACTTTTATCAAAATCTCGTCAAACGTCAAACAAAAGTCAAACATATTATATGGTGTTTCATTCCATTACAAATTGTATTCAAGAGTTTGGTTGGTGGCATTTTGCTTGACGCATTCTGATTTCAAAAGCAGGTTGGAGTAGACAACAAATACTACTTTTATCGGGATTGGAAATCCTAGAAATGTCAAATAATAGACTGCCAAATAATACTACCGAACAAGTCATATAAAAGTTATTCTGTTGGCCACGTTGAAATGATTAAATATTGAAGAACAGTATTTCTTTATTATATTGCTACGGTGGGATACGAAATCTTGTCTTCCAAAATCTCGTTACTCAGAGCGAATATGTTTTACAAAACTGCTTAAAATTTTTTTTTAAATTTCTGGAAAAAAGGGATCATATTTTGACAACAATTTAATAAAACCGTTCCAAATTTGTGTTTAACCTTATGAAAATGACAGAAGCTTTGAGAAAATATGGCTGTATACACTGTAAATTAGATTAAATTTTCTGCAAAAGGCAGATATCTCCGTTTTTGAGAAACGAGAATTTGAAAAATTTAGCATTCAAGCCGGAGCCATATTGTTATTATTTAAAATATAATTTCCAAAATTGGAGTGACAGGTAAGGGTGTTTTAATTGGTTCTATTACATTTCCGGTCTTTATTTAGGAGTGAATCATTCTGAGTTTTATAAATTTCAATGCTTAGTCTATTTTCCTAGTACTTCTTATGCAATTTAGAAATACTATATCTTCTTTGGAAACACTATGACTCTCTTGGATGATGTGTTCTGTTACTTTCGATTTAAATTATTCGGTTAAATTCTTCTTCTTAGCTAGTTCGGCTTCTTTAAAGTGTTCCTTGACTCATGTTTCCATGTTTTTCCTATAGTTTGTCCAATATAAAATTTGTTGGGTTGACTACAAGTGATATCTAATATATCCTGATTTTTGCATTTGATCAATTGTGTTTTTTAGTTGATCCTTGAATAGTCTTGAATTGATTGGTGCTGCTGGTAAATACTATGGGTAACCCATATTTTTTTTTATTTCGCTCTGAGTAGGAGAGAAATCTCACTAAATCCCAATTAATGCCAATTAATCCTAAAAATGTTGATGGCAGAATTCCGCTGTAAAGTTCTTCTGCGTTTGATGAGTAAGTTTAAGATGATCAAATATCAATTTGAAATATGTGCTTAATCTCTTTTACTAAAACTTTGTGCAAGCCAAAGCAAAAAAAAGCAGCCATCTTATGTCAATAGAACTGGTTCGAGGTATTTGGGACGACCCTGTCAGTATCAGTCGACTTCCTGTATATCTCTAATTCTATATACGTTCTTATTTTGATTAATAATAAGTCTAAGAACAGTAGTTAACCTTCTATTTCTACCTCTAGATTGCGAAGGACGAAATAATACGAACGAGATAAACCTATGAATGGTATAATTATTTTACTCTGCACATAAAATGCTTGTCGTATAGGGTAAAACTATATTCAAGAAAATTACATAAGGCAAAACAATATACAAATTAAAGTGTAAGCACTGATTTGTATGAATATTTTGCACTATACTCCAAAAATATTTTGATATAGGGCAAAAATATGGTGATATAGGTTTTGATAAAAAATTGGATATGTAGCAAAAACAACCTGAATACTATCTCTAAAACTACTAAAGCTAGGATAAAGCTGTTAAGTTCAACAGATCTAATACCTTGAAAAATCGCAGAAACAAATCCTAACTCCAAATAGATGATTTGGCGTATTGCTTTAACCTGTCATAAATCTCAATGGGACCTAAAACATGCTTCCGAACAAACCAATCTTCAGACTACGATTTACATTTAATTGAAATTGTCAATAAAATTTTTTCAAAAAAAAGGCTCTTCTGAGAGAGATGTTGTATGTGCGTAGGACTTAATGACATGATCCGAAAGATTGTTATTTCGTAAAAGGCACATTCCTATAGTTTTACATAGAAAAAGGGTAAAAAAAAACGATTTTTTTTAATAAATGCCAAACTACTCGACGTAGACATAAAGTATGTATACATGAGTTATAGCAAATATTGCGAACGTTTAATCGTAAGATCATGAGATATTTCCTTTTTCCAGAAAGAATATAAAGATTTATTTTTTTTTTCCAAAACTTTCTACTTTGAACTACAATATCTCCATAACGGCAGCACCAATCATCATCAAATAAATTTTAAAATATGCTCCAAACCGTTATTTTTTTAGAATATTTAACTGAATATATATATATATATATATATCTAATTATTCAACAGGTATGACGGTTTGTATACAAAAACATCAAAACAACAAGGATACTTTCAAATATCCTTTTCGTCCTTAAAGGATAAAATGCGCCAATAAACATATATATTTTTGGAAAAATATCAATTCCAGCTTTACTTCACGTATGGTCATTAGGTCCTACGCCGACACAATACCTCCCTCAGAATCCCCAAAAAAAATAATAATAAAAATTTGTTAACATTTTCCAAGTACAGGAGGATTTCGGAACTATTTCCAAAAATAATTATAATTATAAGCTTTCTATTTGCAGTATTTTTAATGCTTAAATGCTTATGGGCTTTCCAATCCCGATAAAAGTAATATTTGTTCTCTACTCAAACCTGCTTTTGAAATCAGAATGCGTCAAGCAAAATGCCACCACCCAAACTCTTAACTACAATTTGTAACGGTTTTTATTTCAAAAACATCAAAACAACAAGAATTTTGTCAAGTGTCCTTTTCGTCCTTAAAGGATAAGATGCGTCACTAAAGATATAAATTTTTGGAAAAATATCAATTCCAGCTGTACTTCACGTATAGTCATTAGGTCCTACGCCGACACAACATCTCCCTCAGAATCCCCCAAAAAAAAAAATAATAAAAATTTGTGTTACATTTTTCGATTACAGGAGGATTTCGGAACTATTTCCAAAAATAATTATAAATATAAACAATAATGTGAAATTTAGTATTTAAAGTGCAAATTTAATAAAAATTCAAAGTTCATTATAACATAAAAATTACACTCTCCAACTTGACCTTTGATTTCACAAATATTGTAATAAAATAAATTACTAGCTACCTACAGCTTCTAATTAAAATTATGTAAATCACAAAAGATGAATTTGAAAAAAAAAAAGAAAAAAAACAAAATTAAAAACAAAAAATATATCTTTAATGTTGTCAGTAAATAAATATAATCAAAAATATTCTATATTTATGTTCAGTTAATGTGATTGACACATTCCATTGAATTTATAAAAAACTAACAAAAAAAAAAAAAAAAAAATTATTAAAAAAATTCAATAATAATCTAAAAACTCCAATAATATTGAAAATTTGAGATTTAAATAATTCTACCTTCCTATTATTAATATTTTGTATTTTTGAAAATTTCAACAATTCTTTGCAACTCTTTTGTCTTGTTTTTTTTTTTTTTTTTTTTTTTTTGAAACAGCTTTCAATTTCAGACGATCGGATTAAATTCAAAAAAATTTATATATGTGTATATAAAAATAATAATATGTATATCGTATAAGTATTTTTTATTGTACCTCGAAAAAAAAAAAAAAACGGGATTACCACCTGCGGTTAAACATGTCTTAATGTAATATTGATTAGTAGACGGCTCCTTGTTAATTTTGTATTCAGTATTTTTTTTTTATTATTTTATTTTTTTTTATTTTTTTTATTTGTAATAAAACGAAACAGAAATGAATTTTGATATTAAAAAGTTAAATATTTTCATAACATCATAAATAATTATTAACGGCAATCGAAAATAAATAAAAAAAGAAAATAAAAAAAAAAAGTATCTATAGATTTTTGATATAATATAGTATATGTATCTTTTAGATACATATATACTTATATTCATAGATTTATTTTTTTTTATATTATTATGATTAGTTAATTTTTGATTTTTTTTTTTTTTTTTTTTTATTAACAATTTATTTATATTATTTTAAAACAGGCTTCATTACTTTACTACCTTTCATTTCATTTCAAATCAATTCAATAAAAAAAAAACGAAAAAAAAAAAAATAAATAAATCCTCCTTCCAGAGCTGCTCTGTGTGATATGTGCAACTACATATGAATCACGATCATCTCTTAAACTTTTTCCTTAAATATAAAAATTTCGTGATTATATAAAAATGAAATATATTTGATTATTTTGTTGTTGTTGTTGTTTTTTTGTATCTTATGTTATTTTTTTTTTGGGTGAATCAAACGAATTGACATGATATGGATAAAAATCAATTGAATTTTTTTTTCTTATAAGAATTATTATTTTTTTTTTAAAGGAATACAGAAAACATGTTAGAATGTCATGTTATCCTTATGGATTAATAAAAATGAAGAGGACATATTGTGTATGCATATGTAGTATCATATGCAGATGTAAAATGGTCTTGTCATTAAAATTCTAACCATTGATGATAGGACTTTAATTTAAGTTTGATTCAAAATGCATGTCTTCTTCTTTCATTAAAATTCATTTCAATTACGATTTTGTATGGTTGTCTAGATTTAATTGGACATTATCGTATTATGGTATTCTTTTGGTGTTGTAACCATTGTAGAAGATTTTGTTTTAGTAAGCCAAAATGTTGGTAGGTAGAAATGACAATTACAGTTGTTTCTGAACAATCGATTAGCACTTAATTGTCCATTTTTGATACCACCACTGGAGTGACCAATTTATGGTTGTGGTAGAAGATTTTGTTTTAGTAAGCAAAAATGTTGGTAGGTAGAAATGACAATTACAGTTGTTTCTGAACAATCGATTAGCACTTAATTGTCAATTTTTGATACCACCACTGGAGTGACCAATTTATGGTTGTGGTAGAAGATTTTGTTTTAGTAAGCAAAAATGTTGGTAGGTAGAAATGACAATTACAGTTGTTTCTGAACAATCGATTAGCACTCAATTGTCCATTTTTGATACCACGACTGGAGTGACCAATTTATGGTTGTGGTAGAAGATTTTGTTTTAGTAGGCCAAAATGTTGGTAGGTAGAAATGACAATTACAGTTGTTTCTGAACAATCGATTAGCACTTAATTGTCAATTTTTGATACCACCACTGGAGTGACCAATTTATGGTTGTGGTAGAAGATTTTGTTTTAGTAAGCAAAAATGTTGGTAGGTAGAAATGACAATTACAGTTGTTTCTGAACAATCGATTAGCACTCAATTGTCCATTTTTGATACCACGACTGGAGTGACCAATTTATGGTTGTGGTAGAAGATTTTGTTTTAGTAGGCCAAAATGTTGGTAGTTAGAAATGACAATTACAGTTGTTTCTGAACAATCGATTAGCACTTAATTGTCCATTTTTGATACCACGACTGGAGTGACCAATTTATGGTTGTGGTAGAAGATTTTGTTTTAGTAAGCCAAAATGTTGGTAGGTAGAAATGACAATTACAGTTGTTTCTGAACAATCGATTAGCACTTAATTGTCCATTTTTGATACCACGACTGGAGTGACCAATTTATGGTTGTGGTAGAAGATTTTGTTTTAGTAAGCAAACATGTTGGTAGGTAGAAATGACAATTACAGTTGTTTCTGAACAATCGATTAGCACTTAATTGTCAATTTTTGATACCACCACTGGAGTGACCAATTTATGGTTGTGGTAGAAGATTTTGTTTTAGTAAGCAAAAATGTTGGTAGGTAGAAATGACAATTACAGTTGTTTCTGAACAATCGATTAGCACTTAATTGTCCATTTTTGATACCACGACTGGAGTGACCAATTTATGGTTGTGGTAGAAGATTTTGTTTTAGTAAGCCAAAATGTTGGTAGGTAGAAATGACAATTACAGTTGTTTCTGAAAAATCGACCACGACTGGGGTGACCAATTTATGGTTGTGTTGATTGTTTTAGGGGATCACTTTACCGTTATAAGTCTTTCAACAAACTCAGTACTAGCGGTATGCTATTGACAAGGTTGGTTATAGATAACAAATTTTGCTTTCCACAGTAATACCTCTGATCACAGTAACAAACACAGTACAACTACAAAGTTAAGGGAAAGCGTCTCATAAAGTTCGGAGTCAAAATGTTGCATTTTAGTTTTATTATTTATTTATTTATTTATATATAATTGAACCTGCGGATAAATTCGCAGGCCTGCTTCAGATAGTTATATTATATTGTTTTATATTGATTGACATTTATTGATTTACATTTGATTGTTCTATGTTAGTATGTTATACTTTTCGACAGACAGAACAAACATAATTCAATCTTCTGCAATTTACTAACATAAAATGTAAATCACAATTTCAAACTATCAATTCAGTTCAATTCGTACTATGTTTTTACGTCAACTTATAAGCCAAATAAGACTTATACGTCAATAGCTTAGGGTTATTTATCATATTCTGTAGAATAGTTACAAGCACTGAACTAGAACAGTTAATATAAGTTCAGACTAAGAGATGAAAATAAAAGTAAAACCAACATATTAGATTGCTTAGAAAATTACAAGATTATCTGGCAAGTCCTGGAATGAAATTTATAGAAAAAAAGAAGTATGCAGAAAGACCAGGATTTACTTGGAGTAGATTACACAATATTAATATAGAGAAAGTAGATTAAAAATAGAGTAGGAATTGAAAATTGAGACAGTTTTGTTAAATTTTTGATTTGTGTGAAGTAGTGGAGTAGAAAGACTTCGACCAATTTGTAGGAGATAAATACAAGTATCTAAATCTATACTTCAATTTAGTCAACTATCACAATGGACCGTATTGCTATAATTGTGTTTGCGTTTGGCATTCACTTTTACCTAGCTGGTCACATTTATGTGTTAACAATTTTAATGTAGTAAAATATGAACAGGCTACAACGGGTCGCGAGGCCTAAGTTCGAGGGATGAAGGCTTATCGCATCCATCTAACAAACCAAAGTTGTATTGGTATACCAAAATTATATGAAAAGTGGTACAATTTTCGTAAAATAGAGTGTGATTCTGAAACTATATGACAGTCCTTCGATACTTAGACGGGAGTAGAGTAGTAGTGATGTTATAAGGATGATAATGAATAATTAATCATTTCAATACAATTTCAGGAAAAAAAATTATGAAAGTGATGATGCTGAAGATGATGGTGCTAATGTTGATGATGATGATGATGATATTGATGATGATGATTATAATGATGATGATAATAATGATAAAGATGATGATGATGGTTATAATGACAATAAAAATGATGATCATGTTTATGACGATGGTGAAGATGATTAATGGTTATGATGATGGTGATTATTATAATGATAAGATATGATGATGGTTATGATGATGATGAAAATGATGATTATGATGATGATTATAATGAAGATAATGACTGTTATGATGATGTTGATTATAATGAAATTGATAATGCTGAATATGATGGTGCTAATGATGATGATGATGATTATGTTGATGCTGATGATGATGATGTTGATGATGATGATGATGATGATGACTATGATGATGATCATGATGAAGATGGTTATAATGACAATAAAAATGATGATGATGACTATGATGATGGTCAATATGATGATAGTTATGATGATGTTGATTATGATGATGATGATAATGATGAAGATATGATGATGGTTATGATGATGTTGATTATGATGATTATGATGATGATTATAATGAAGATGATGACTGTTATGATGATGTTGATTAAAATGAAAGTGGTTATAATAAAATTGATAATGCTGAATATGATGGTGCTAACGATGATGATGATTATGTTGATGATGATGTTGATGATGATGATTATGTTGATGATAATGATGATGTTGTTGTTGAGGATGACTGATGGTAATGATGAAGATGATGATCATGGTTATAATGAAAATAAAAATGATGATGATGGTCATGATGATGATGATTATAGTGAAATTGATTATGTATGATGAAGATGATAATGATAATGGGTATAGGTTCACCAAACTCTACACATCAACAATATTCTTTCTTCAACATCTTTCCCCTAATATTTTCTCAACATGATAATTAATTTCACACAATAAACTACATAAATAAATATAGCTTTAAACATAATAAGAACACAAAAAAAAAATGAACTGAACTGAAATTAAGGTGAGTTAAGAGAGGGTGGACATTGAAATATTGAAAAATGAAAAACAAAAAATCAAAAAAACAATCTTTAAGAATTTTATCTACCAAAAATTTTATTATTGGCATATTTATTATTTTTTTCATCTTTAACAAATGACCTAATGAGTTCAAAATTCGAATTTAATTTCATCATTAATTCTTTCTAAAAAAAAAAAAAACAAAAACAAAAAAAAAGAACCATAAAAAATTACAAAAACAAAAATTTGTTTTAGAATGAATAACAAAAAATATTTCTGATCAATCAAAAATCGCTAATTTACCTATATCGTGTGCTACAAAAATATTTTTGTTCGAATTTATTTATTTATTGTATTTTTTTTTTTTTTTTTGTTATTTTAATTTGATTGATTTGATACCATTTTTTGATTACCTTCTTTAACTTCTTTTTGCTTTTCTATTCATTTACAATATTATTCTACATATATACATATTAATATATAGTTAATGTAGTTAGTTGAATATAAAATCGACCGACCAAACTGACTGTTTATAGGTTAGTCATATGCTAAAATCAGTTTAATAATAATAATAATAAAATCATTTTTATATATTTTTCGGTTTCGGTTTTATGGCGTAGAGTAGTTTTAATAAAAATCAGTAACAAAAAAAAAAAAAAAAAAAAAAACAAATTTCTTCCCTTGAAAATATTTCAAAATCGAAAACGAAATCAAATCATTTCTCTTAATTTGTTATAGTTTTGATTTAACGAAAAATAAAAAAAAAAAAAAAAAATAATCCATTCAATCAAATCAAACTAAACTCTCGAATATCGAAAAATATCAGTCTTTAAATGAGAATAAAATCAAAAAAAAAAAAAAAATAATAATATCAAAA
This sequence comes from Argyra leucocephala, assembly GCA_963942445.1. NCBI lineage: Eukaryota > Metazoa > Arthropoda > Insecta > Diptera > Dolichopodidae > Argyra > Argyra leucocephala. Next base: position 121,120,742 of record OZ012681.1, read on the forward strand.
ACCAAAACTAAATTATCAGTTTGCGTTTTTGTGATTGATTTTTTCTAGATTTGTTTTTTTTTTTTTTAATAATATTAAACGGCATTTTCAAGGTATAACATTTTGTATTTCTAATTCTTTTATTACCTTTTTTGTTTTTTTTTTTTTGGTTTACCTGTGTTTAAGAAAATATTGGTCGCCATATCCCGCCCAGGTAGAAGATAGATTTAAAGAAGGAATAATAACAAAAAAAAAACAAAAAAAAAAAAATAAGAACAAAAGTAATATTAATAATTTTTATTGATCGATTTAGATATTTTGATTATTATTATATTGGAAGTGGAATAGTAGTCCGAATGAAATTTATACGCCTCTGAAATAGTTTAGAATATTTTTTTTGTAATATTTTTGTTATGTGCTTTTAATATGTTCAATCTATTTCCATTTACGTCTATTCATGTAAATTGGTAATGGTTCCTAATTAAAAAGAAACTATAGTTCTGTACTCTGTAAAGCTGTTCTAGAGGATATGATGAATAATATAATAGTACCAGATATATGTACTATTTAAAAATAATATATTTTGTGATATATGGTAGCCAGACGTGGCCTCAGTTTTAGGATGTTCATACAACGAACATATAACGAAGTCATTCAAAGGAAATTTTTAGGATTAACTCGGCGGTCCCATCACTACATAATAATGTAATCGTCCCATCACTAATTTTGTCATTCAATAATTTACTAATTGTTTTCCATAAGTCTCTCTCTCTCTCTATTGTTGGACTTCAATCAAAGCGAACAAAATACCTAATTATAAAAATTAAAATAATAAAACTTAATTTTAATGTAGTTTTAAGATAAGAAAATTTAGAGTAAAAAAATGTTACAATAAAAATATTATTATTTTTATTATTTCTTGATTTACTATAAATAGAATTAGAACTAACTACCAGGGCTATCGGCTTTACAATAAAAATAAATATTGATTAGAGATAAAAAAAAAATTTTAATATTTTATTACAGTTAAAACTACATCTATTTTATCAGCAGACCTACAAATAGATCTATAGGCTAACTAGTTATAGGTCCTTTTCCATTCCGGAATAAGGGTCTGCTATATAAAATTATAATTTTTAATTTTTAAATCCGTTCATTTTTTTTACTCTGGTCCACCATAGAACTAAATATGGGAGATTTTAACCCATTAACAGATTGCTAATTTTTAAAGATTGAAATTAATTAAATTATAATAAATGATTCAAATTAGAAATATAAAATATAACATTTATAAATTAATAATATTGAATATATATATATCATTCAATATTGAAATAAATATAACATTGTAATTAACCGCCTCTTTTCAAGTACTATACAATAAATTTTGTAACTATATTTTACTAAATACTATTTGAAACTAAATACGAATTGTAACTGCTTGGATTAATCTTGAAATAAATAAATTAAGTATAAATGAATAAATTATGATTAAATTTGTAAAATAAGCTAAAGTTGATTTTAGAGGTGATTGGGAAGCTTCTAAAGAGCAAAAAATGATAAAAGAAGTTGCATTTATACTTTAAAAAATGGCTTTACTGAATATTTTGTTTTAATTTTTTTCTTTTAAGCTCGCAATCAATTTCGATAAGACAAAAAATTGTTCTGGGTACATTAACTTTAAGCTAAATTGAATTTACCTAATACCAAAGTATTATATTGATTTACTTAGATTTGTTCAATCGGATGTTATACAGCTATAAAATTATATATTATTAAATTTTTATAAAATGTAGTTTAAAGCATAAGAATATTATGTGAGTAAAATGAGTTAGTGATTTGGTAATGAAAGTTGTATGAAAAATTATTTTTAACTTGAATTCAATTTTGAATATCGTTCTTGTATAATTTAAATTTTTCTTTCCCATATTTAGAGTCCTAAAAACATTTTTTTATAGTTAAAAAGTCACAGAATTTATGAACATTGTTCAAACTCTTCTTAATAATTTCATAAAATTAGTCTTTTTTTTTTTTAAATTCCAAACAATGGTTTGAATCACAAATAATATCAAAAATAAATACAATAAACTGGTCAATTTTATATAATCTTTTTATCTTAGGGCATTCTGATATGACCCAAATAAAATAATTTACATAAATGTTATATAACGGTTATATTAATTTTACTTCATATAATAATTATGTAAATATAAGCCCTCAATGGATTTCCAGTGGATCAGGATTCTTGTCCATGAAAGATTTTATAATTAATAGGTGAATTCGATAACCACTATTCAATATTTATAATAGCATAGAGTTTTATAACGATTCAAATGTAAGTGAAAACATTTTTTTTTCTATGTTACCAACATAATTATATGGAATTTGTAAATATTGACAAATGCTGATGTACTTAATGCACAAACAAATAATTCTACCTAATTTACAAGAATATAACAAAAAACAATCCACAATTCCTGCTTGTTTAGTATTTTAGTAGAGTTTTAGTATAATTTACTGGTGTAAAAACTGATTGTCCAACACAATTACATTATAACAAATACTAGGGGCCCCTGTTGAGTAATTATAATTCAAGTTGAAGTTAAATTTAAAGTTTTCAAAAAAACAGTAATTTACGTACTGACATAGACTTCGTTCGATATAGCAGAAACCACTCGTGTTTAATAAAAAGTTTTGTGGTTAGTAAGTTTTATTTAGGACATATAAATACATGTCCCTCATATACTGTTTCGTTTCTGATATATTCCCTATAGTAAGTGTCATTTTGTGGATAAAATTACTATAAAATAAAAAATTTTGTCATTAAAGAGGTACGTATATACCTACATAATAAATAATTTTAATAAAAACTATATTATTACTACAAATAACCAAAATTTAGAAACAGTTACTTAAAAAGGTAAAAATGAAGAATTCAAGTGATTTGTTTTTTTGTTGTTTTTATATTTTTTATTTTAGATATATTATGTATTTGTTTTTTTTTGTTTTTATTTGACATATCTACAATGTACATTATATTCACTGCATGTAGTTATAATAACTTATTTGTTTGTTTCTGTTTTATATTTTAATAAGAACTCACATATGCATACTGTATTTGTTGAATAATAAAATCATATGAGTAAAAAATTTTCAACTGTGTGGGCATTATTGTTTTATATACAACTTATTTTTATATTAGGAGTTCATTAAAGAGAAGCGAAATAAAATGAAAAGGTGTATACTGCGCAGGTCTTTAAATGCTTGTCAATTATAATTATAGACAACATGTATAATACAAATTAACATTTAATTAAAGTATAAAAATTTATTTTAATATTGTAAGTTTAATATGTATTGTACAATCATTAGTATAAGTTCTTAAATTGTGAATTTTTTTTTTTTTTTTTTTTTTGTTTTTTTTTGCGTGGATTGGTGGGAATCTTCATAGACACAATGAGCCCCGTAGCTTCCATTGTGTGCCAAATTTTTACCGACTAAACATTAAAACTAGTCCGACGGACTAACCATTAATTTGTTTCTATTTTTATTTTCTTAAAGAAAAAGTTTAAGAAATTCTATCGTATTAAATCTAGTGGCTTAGTTCTTTTAAGCCTTCTGACATCATTTTGATTATCTAGCAATTGAGTGGCCTCAACGTTAACATGTCCCTCCAGACGAGCTATATGCTTTGTTGCATATCTTTTTATTTCATTTTCTATGCAAGGAATTTTTAGATCTCTGTGCAAATCACTGTTGCGAACATACCAGGGGGCATTTACCATGTTGCGCAAGACTTTATTTTGGAATTTTTGTATACAAAGTACATGTGTTTGTTTGGCACATCCCCATATTTGTATGCCGTACAACCATATCGGTTTGAGTATCTGATTATATAACAAAATCTTGTTATGTATAGGTAATTTAGAATTACGACCTAAGAGCCAGTACATTTCTCTATACTTATTTTCAAGCTCAATTTTTTTCTTTTTAACGTGCTCTTTCCATCTAAGTTTGACATCTAATGTCATTCCTAGGTATTTAGCATTGTTTTCTTGGGGTATATTGACCCCATTCAGATTTACCAATGGTGGTGGATTTTCTAATTTTTTATTTGTAAAATTTACATGTACTGATTTTAACTCATTGAGTTTAATTTTCCATTTCTTTGTCCAGAGGTATAGGTTATCGCTTGCTCTTTGCAATTTAATTGTAGCCTCGTCAATATTTGATCCTACTGCCATCAACGCAGTATCGTCAGCGAATGTAGCTACAGTTATATTTTCCATTTCTGGTAAATCATTGGTGTAGAGCAAATACAGTATGGGACCCAGAATACTACCTTGAGGCACACCCGTTTTAATATCTCTAATAGTAGAATACTCTTCGTCTTGTTTTATTCTGAATAGTCTGTTTTCTAGATATGATGAGAGTATATCTACGTATTGCTTAGGTAACATATTGTTTAGTTTATTTATTAAGCCTTGATGCCATACTTTATCAAAAGCTTGGGCTACATCTAGAAATATGGTAGAACATACTTTCTTTTCCTCTAAAGCTTTTTCTATTATGTCTGTTATTCTATAAATTTGATCGATTGTCGAGTGCTTAGATCTAAAGCCAAATTGATAATTTGGAATCAGATTACTATTTTCTATGATCGGTCTCATTCGAATCAATAATAGTTTTTCAAATAATTTTGATACTATTGGTAGTAATGATATTGGTCTGTAGGATTTGACCTCATTTATGGGCTTACCTGGCTTTGGTATCATAATTATCTCTGCTATTTTCCACATATTCGGCACATACCTTATTCTTATAGCAGCGTTTATAATGCGTGTTAGCATTGTTATAGCTTTTTTCGAAAGTTCTTTCAGGACTTCCGATGTAATTATATCAAAACCTGGAGCTTTTTTATCTCTGAGTTTTTTAATTTGTTCAACTATTTCACTCTCTGAAAATGGTGATATAACATTTTCTTGCCAATTATTAGTTTCTTCAGTGAGATCAACCGAATCTGTCTCGTCTGGACAAAAAATTTCTTCAAGATGATCTGTGAATGTTTCAGCTTTATTTTTATTATCTCTAGCCCATTCACCGCTTTTCATTCTGATTGGCGGGATTTGAGAGATCGAGGTTTTTGTACTCTTTGTTGCTTTCCACAACGAGTAGTTATTTTCTCTTTTAGCTGATAAATTTTTTATATATTTTTCAAAATTTTCATTTTTAAGATCTTTAATTTTTCTTTTAAGATTCTGAGTTAATCTATTTAGCACAGTTTTGTCTGCCGGATCACGCGATTGTTGCCATCTGCGTCTAGCTCTTCTTTTTATTTTTATCATATTTAATATTTCTCTAGGGTAGTTGAATCCTACCGATTTATATTCACAATTTTTTGTATTATTCCATCCAGCATTTTGAATAATTTTAATAAAATTTTCTACTTCAGAATCTATATCACATTTGGATCTTAGTTTTGTTTTTATGTTTATTTTGTTTTCTATTTCTTGTTTAAAGCTAGCCCAGTCAGTTGTCTTGTTCGTTAGCAGAGGTTTCGACTGTTTCTTAATAACCTTTTCATATAGACTTAGTATGACTGCAGAGTGATCTGAGTCCAAATCATGGTTATCTTCTAGCTTAATATAATTGGGTGAAATTTTTTTTGTTATATAAAAATCAAGCAGATCAGGAGTTTTATTTCTATCAGTTGGCCAATAGGTAGGCTTACCTGTAGATTGGTAAATGCAGCCTTTTTCTTTTATAGCTTTTCTTAGCTCTCTTCCTTTCATAGAGGTTACTCTAGACCCCCAATCTATGTGCTTGGCGTTGTAGTCACCTCCCAGGATAAATCTTTCGCCAAGTAGTTTAAGAATTTCTTCAAATATGTTATTCTTTATGTTGTATTTGGGTGGACAGTATAATGCACCGACACAAAGGCTTTGTTTAACAGACATAATTCGTAGCACGATTAGTTGGAATTCATCTATTTCTAGACTAACTTCCTCGTGGTGCTTAATATCTTTCTTTATTAAAATTGAGCTACCACCTCTGGGTGTATTACTCGGATGGTTTGCGCTGTAGCATGTATAGTCATTTATTTTAAGCGATGACTTATCTGTCATATGTGTTTCTGTCAAGAGACATACATCAATATTTTGCGTTCTCAATAGAATTTCCAAATTATTTTTCTTGTTCAGAATACCATTGGCATTCCACGTGACTATACGAAGTGCGTTCTTAACCATGCCTTGCGGATTTATTTTTTGGTGTATACATATATATTTCATTATGTTTGTTTTCTAATGTGCATAGTCTTGTTGAGATTTAATTCATTGTTTTTATCATATTTTGCATCATCTGCATAATGGTATTTTCAGTCAACTTTTGTGTAGAAACTTTATGTTGTTCTTTCGGGTTTCTTTTTTGACTTAGATTATTTTGTGTTACCTGTGAATATGATAAGCCTACGTAAAAGTTTTAGGTATCTCTAAAGTTTCAATGCAATTCTGTTTCTGTGCACTAGGTCACACTAAATTGTGAATGGACAAAATAAATAAAATAAAAAATATTTTAGCATATAAATACTAATTAGTATATGGTTAGCATAGCTTAGTTTAGTTAAGCATTGTATATAAGGACTGATTAAAATTACTCTAGTATTACAATTACGAATTTAAAAACAACTCCGTTCGCCATAACGAATATATTACCAATTACCATCTCAACTTCTACTTTCGAAATGAACTAATAGAATCAAGAAGTAAAGCATAAATCAAACTGCACCATTTAAAAATTTTATATATATTATTTTACCTTGTATTATTATAGTTACATTTTATTAAAGGTATATTATATTTTATTTTAAATCTATAGATTCGTGAATTAAAATTATACCTCAGTTTCTTCAATAAATTTCTTTAGTTTTATTAATGTCTTATCTCACGAAATAATCTGTCAATCAATCACTGCCGAAATTTTTAAAGGAGAAAAAAAAAACAACAAATCATAAATAAAAACAAAAAAATAATAATAAAAATTATTAAAACAAAAATATTACTGAATTATATCTGATAGATATATTTATATCTAAATAATATAGACAAAATGTATCTATTAAATTATTATTTTCTTAGTAATCATAAAAAACAAAAACAAAAAAAAACAAAATTAAAAAAAACAGCAAAAAAAACTAATAAATATTATTTCCAGATAATTAACTCTAATTACGGATAGATAGGTAGTATTATTTTATTAAAAATTTTTAATTGGAAATTTTATAAATAATTTTTTAATTTTCTGATCGATTTTAAAATTTTATTTAATTGAGTTCGAATTGATTGTAACAGTAAAGAAGTACAGGATTTTAGAAAAATATGTATATTGATTTACATTATTATTGATCTACATTTGATTGTTCTAAGTTAGTATGTTATACTTTTCGACAGGACAAACATAATTCAATCTTCTGAATTTTACTAATATAAAATGTAAGTCACGATTTCAAACCATCAATTCTGTTCAATTCTTACAATGTATTTACGCCAACTTATAAGTCTAATAAGACTTATAAGTCAATAGCTTAAGGTTATTTATCATATTCTGTATAGAACAGTTACAAGCACAGAACTAGTTCGGTTCGGTTTGGATTATTTATATTTTTAAGATATGAATAAATAATTTGATTATTAATAGGTTTTCGTTAACTAATCTAATATATTAATAAGCTTAAACTGTCTGTAAAACTTTTCACATCAGTGAATTAAAGCAAAAAGCAGTGAGGGTAGCCTGAAAATTTAAATGTTAAACTTTTTAAAAATATTACCGCAAAAAATTACCGATTGAGAAATATATTAAAATCTTTTATGCCCTATTAATATATTCATTTATAGAAAAAACTATCCAAGTTCTAAACCCATATAATAAAATTATATATTTAATATAGAAAAAAATATCCAAGTTCTAAACCCATATAAGAAAACTATATATTTAATGCAGGAATTGAATAAGATCATCTGAATAAAAACAAAACATCATAAAATCAATAAAATATGAAGCTTTTTCAAGTTAGAAGTACTTGTTGAAGTCATCAAAATAGTTAAAATTACTAGCTAGTAATTATTTTAACATTTAATTGCGAATATCGATATTTTGAAAGCAATAAACGACCTTCATCAGTGTGATTTGTGACGAACCTAACGACAATTAAATTATTTAATTTCTAATCTGAATTATAAATTGAAAAAAAATATTTAAATGGTTGTACAAAAAAATACCTAATAAAAAATACCAAAAAATACATCTTTTAATAAGTGAACAAGTTCGATTAAATAATATAATAAATCAATACATAGATTTACAGTTATATCATCATTGTATCTATAATTATTACTATTTTGTTCTATTTTTATAACTCACAGATATAAATAACATCTTTTAATAAGTGAACAAGTTCGATTTATTAATAGAATAATAAAACTTATTAATATAATAAATCGATACATAGATTTACAGTTATATCATCATTGTATCTATAGTTATTACTATTTTGTTCGATTTTTATAACTCACAGATATAGATATAGAGATGGTACTTCCTTTGAATATGGTTCAACAGCATAAGTGTGATTTATACTTGACAAAATGTTTAGGTATAATAATAATGAGTTTTTTAGAGGTGAGCATGTTTAATGTTATGAAGTTCAAATGTAAAATTTTTTTTAAAAATGTTCAGCTTAAAATCGCATCAAACTGGATGGGTAACAATAACAAATGTATAACAAATAGACATGTATTATCAACAATTATACATGATCGATAACAGTCTGTAGAGAGCAGTTAAAAAGGACATCATCAGTTAACATTTTACAGTTTGACTAAATATATATCTGAAAATTCATATATAAATTAACAATTTTATTGTTAAAACTATACCGCAAATCTATTGATTTGAGTAAATAAAATTTTTGCCAATAAAAATATAAAAGAATAAAATAATTTTTTCTTCATACTTTATAGATTTTACAACTAAGTATGTATACAAAAATTTAAATGTAAAAAACATTCATTACCTTAGGTAAAAATAAAAATAAAAAATGCGTGATACATTAAGCATAATTACAATTACCTTGACCTTGAACTTCAGTTCAAACAACCATATCAAATATGTCATTTATTTATTTATTTTCTGTTATGAATGAAATCTGTAAAGTAATTGTCTACTAAAATGTAATGACTCTTAAAATTTCTTAAAAATATATTTTTTTTTTGTTGTATTTACATTAAAACACGCATGATCAAATCTAATCATTTGCATTACAAAAATTGTTTTTTATCCAAATTTAGCTAATAGTCAAAATATTTAATACTTATATATTATAATTATTTACCTATTAATGTTACATACGTAGTAATTTTTTATTTTAATTATGACTTTCTTTTATATAGTATAATTAAAAAATATGATTTTTAAAATTTGTAAAAATATTTGACTATAAAAAGAGTTTATTCAAATGATGAAATTTCATTAGTGTATATAGTGTATTCATAAATTGATATTGTCATCGAAATATCACTTACCTACCTAATATAAATTTTATTAAACTTTCAAAAAAATAAAAATGAAATTTTATACAATATTAATTTTATTTGTATTTGTTGCTGTGACAACAGCTAAATTTTCCGAGGAGCATATTGAAATGTTCAAAAAAGTGATTGCAGAATGTAAAACAGAGAATAATTTTTCAGATGGTTTGTATAAATTTTTTTGTATATTATATTATGTATATATATAAAAGCACTTATTTAATTATAAAAATGAATTTAATTAGAAATAATTATTTATTTATAAAATTTATTTATGTACATTGATACATACATGCATATATGTTTTGTTTATTTTTCCATTAGAAATATTAAATATTTATTTTTAAATTAAAATTAATTTTATGTGCAATATATAGAGTTATATATACCATTATATCTTTTTGTTTGATTTTTATAACTCACAGATATAAATAACATATTTTAATAAGTGAACAACTTTGATTTATTAACATAATAAATCGATATATAGATTTACAGTTATATTACCATTGTATCTATAATTATTACTATTTTGGTTGAGTTTTATAACTCACAGATTTATTAATAAGATCTTTTAATAAGCGAACAAGTTCGATTTATAAATATAATAAATCGATACATAGATTTACAGTTATATCATAATTGTATCTATAATTATTACTATTTTGTTTGATTTTTATAACTCACAGATTTATTAATAACATTTTTTAACAAGTGAACAAGTTCGATTTATTAATATAATAAATCGATATATAGATTTACAGTTATATCACCATTGTATCTATAATTATTACTATTTTGATCGGATTTTATAACTCTCAGATATAAATAAAATCTTCTGATAAGTGAACAAGTTCGATTTATTACTATAATTAATCGATGCATAGATTTACAGTTATATCACCATTGTATCTATAATTGTTACCATTTTGGTTGAGTCGTATAACTCACAGATATATTAATAACATCTTTAATAAATAAACAAGTTCGATTAATTAATATAATAAATCGATAAATAGATTTACAGTTATGTCATCACTGTATCTGTAATTATTATTATTTTTATAACTCACAGATATAAATAACAATTTTTATAATAAGTGAACAAATTCGATTTATTAATATAATATATCGATACATAGATTTACAGTTATATTATCATTGTATTTATAATTAATTCGAATTATTTTATTTCGGCTATTTTTTACATCGGATTTCTCCATAGTTTCTCTATTTGTTCTGTTTCAGCTCAAATTTTACTGTATTAATTTTTTTTCAATTTTTACAGATTATATCCATCAGATCATTTTTGTTCAACCAAAAACTAATTTTTATGTGATTATTTTTTAGTCCTGATTCACTCTGTATTTGTTCGGTTTTAAAATTATGATTTATAGGGCTTATGCATCACTAGGCTATTGATTATCTATCACGATTACTCTTCGGCTTTCTATTTAATACCACTGTCTTGTTTTTGGAGTTTCATGCATTCTAATTACATCGCCAGCCCATTTTAGTCTTTGGGCCTTTACAGACTTTACAATGTTTTATATTGATTGTAGAAAATTGTAGTTAGATAGGAAGACCTAAATATTGTTCATAGTATTTTAAATGTTATCTAAATTAATTTTATTATATTTTACATGTCTTCATTTCACCTTACATTTGTATTAATTACACTACCGAGGCAGTTGAAGTTCGATACTGCTTATATTTGATTCTTAAACCTTCTGACTCATAATATATTCGTATTGTATTTACTATAATCGACTTAGTCCTGCCTAAAATATATATTTTTTTATATATAAAAATAAATGTTAAATAATAAATTTTATTTTATTACATTTCTATTCTATTTTTTTTTTGCTCTATATGCTATTTTCATTTTTTTCTAAACTTAATTTTATTTACAATTATTTTAGAAATTGTTGCACAATTCATGGCGAAAAAAATAGGTCCAGAAATAAAATGTTTAGCTGCATGTGTGATGGGAAAAATTGGGGTGGTAAGTTTATCGATTTTTAAATATAGATAGATTTTGTTTGATTACTCTACGTTATTTTAATTAAAGCTAAACGATGATAATACATTGAATAAAGCAGTTATAATGACAGATGTGAAAGATTTCTACGACAATGACGCAAATTTATTGAAAAAATTGGAAATAATTTTAAATAAATGTGGAATAGAAAGTGATCCGGATAGGTAAAATATATTTTTAAATTTTTTTTATTTTAATTTTTACCATGAATAATTGTAATTATAGATGTGAAGCTATTTACAAGATATTTATTTGTGTTGAAAAAGTTCGTAAGGAAGAAGGTATTGAGGTTCCATTTTAAAAATGTTTAAAATAAAGAAAAAACAATAAACAAGAAATAAAATTTTAATTTGTGCGTTTTGTAAATTTATTTAATTTTTATTTTTAATTTAACTTTACAATATTGGTATTGTATTGATGTAGTATTTAAAGTTAAGACTGTCTACAGGTCTACAACAATCTTATAACATATTTGAACAAATTATTGCTAGAATGTGTAAATGTGATAAAAAGTAAAACCTGTGTGCTTTTACTGCTTCCCAACATTTGTTTTTATCCTACTAGATCGTGGGATTTTAGTCTTTTCTATCAACTTATGTCATCCGATCTGTCGATTGATCTCTTAGATATTTTTTTTTTTTTTTTTTGGGCCGATCTTAGTTAAAGTGCAACACTAGGCCAACCCGTGATAGAGTTAAAGCAAGCTTTTGTGCATCTATCTATTTTCAAAAATCAGGTTATCATTTGTGACTTCTTTGAAGTCTATGTTAAGGTGATAACAACAGATACTACACTTTGATCTTAGCCATAAAGCCGAGAAGCGATTTTGTTTGTCTTAACATAACTATTTTAAAATAATCTGTTTTCGTGTTTCATAGCATAATTTCTATATCGACTTCGGTAATGGTTTTTGTTTTCAAATCTCTGTGGATATCTTCATTTGAATTATCGTAGAATCATTCGTGATGATTCGAAGGAATCTGTTTTGACAGCACTGTAAAACCAGCACATCACTGTATAACACCAAAGCAGGCTGCCCATAACCCCATAAGTCCACCTCTACACGAATGAAAATGGAATGATATAATCAACACCGATTAAAATCGAATGGAAGATAATATTGATTTCGTCGGATGAGTTATTTTGTCTAGTGTAAATTTAGTGTGCTACACGAACGACAACATACAGATAGAATAGCAACACTGTAGACTAATAATGTACTTTATGAAAATTAAATTTTTTTTTTTTGTTTTTGTTAATTTCATTACAACTCTATCTTAATAATTTTATTATACCTAAAATCAAGTATAAATTTTGATTTGAATGAAGGTTTGTGGAAGAGAAAAAATCCAATGATTTCTTCTTCTAGAAACTTAATTTATTTGGCGTTTCCAAACAACTAGGAAATCCGCAACTTTGTTCCAGCGGCGTGAATCTTTTTAGTCTGTGTGTTTGCCGAGTAATTAAAAGCTATGGAATCAGCGCATTTGGGTGATTTTGTAGTCTTGACTGATATGATGTTGACTTGGAAGTAACTGTTTCTTTTAGAAGATGGAATCTTGAGATCTGCTCGTATTCTGTCGTTTCTTACAAACCAAAGGGTGTTTACAATGGATCGCAGTACTTTTGACTGAAAACGTTCAATTATTTCAATGTTTGAGTTACTTGTAGACCGTATGTCCATATTGGTTTCAATATTGATTTGATTATATCATTAATTTGATATGATTTGATAGCTTGGAATAACGCCCTAAAATCCAGTAGAGTTGGTTGAACTTTATTCTGAGTTGTCTGTTCTTTTAGACAATGTGAGTTCTCCAAGTAAGTAGGCAGTCTAAATGCATACCCAAGTACTTTACTGAGCTCACCTGTAACAGTAGTGAACCGTTTAGTTTTACTGCAGGACCAGATACCTTTTCGATATGTAGACGTAATGTGCAAAGATTTTGATGTGTTTGCCTTTATTCCTCATATTTTAGAAGCCAATTTTCAATTTTAAAAATGTTTTCTTGCAATATTTTAGACACTATCATCGGATTTGTATGGAATGTCAAAATAACAGTATCATCAGCAAAAGTAGCTGCAATAATTTTTTGTGATATTGGGAGATCGGGTGTTTAGATGACATAAAGCACTGGTCCTAAAACACTTCCCTGTGCTACACCTGATTGTATTTGTCTAATATCTGTAATATTGCTTTTGTACTTTACTACAAATTTTCGATTGCTTAGGTATGATTTAAAAAATTGATGATAATGGTGAGGCAGCAGCTTTTAAATAATTTTTTTTTTAAATTATGCAATTTAAATAATAGCCCTTCATGCCTTAAATGAAAATTAATTGATTCAAGAAAATTAATAGAGAAACATATCGAATAGAAGTAAGAAAAAGGGTATAAACCAGAGTCAATTTTAATGCTTCAAAAGCTCAGATCTGCTTACTATTTCCCGAAAAATATCCAATTTTGATCCTAATCTTTCGGTTCTGGAAGATAAACTTCAGCGGTTTGAAATGAAATCTTAAGCATATTAGGTATATGCATTTAAATCGAAAAATGAGCTGCAAGCTTTGATGTTGCAAAAAACCCACCTAAATGTTTAGGCTTTTGTTAATCGCTGTAAGACTTACTACTTCTCTTTCCATGATCTCTTGAAAATCTATAAAGTTCTCATATGACTTAAAATTCTCGTATTTGAGTTGGCGCTTCTAGTAATACTTTAAAACATTTGAATAAATTCCAAAAACTGGCTATTCGTGTTATTAAGGACGCAAATGTTACTGCTCATCTTGCTCTTTTTGGTCATTTTCATATAGGCGGATCTCTTTACCTTTTCCATAGATATATCGTAGGCATGGGCATATGCTCAGTAGAAATTAAATCCGTAATATCTCCACTTAAGAAACATGAAGGTCAGAATATGGTTATTTCTACATCGTAGAAATCCGCAGAAGACAAAAGACAAGTTATTGAAATTTGTTTATGACCAGAACACCTCGATTGAGGAATCAAATCCACTTATGGGTGATAAAAATATGACCAATTCTATATTTATGAACTACTAAAATTCTAGAAGAACATTTGTTTATAACCAGCACACCCCGATTGAGGAACCAAATCATCTTATGGGCTATAAAAATATGACCAATTTTATATTTATGACCTACTTAAATTCAAGACGAACATTAACACCTTCGTTCGTAATTGTCCTGAATACTTTCCTGAATTACCTTTTCACCCCTAGCCAAACGCACCAATCGATATAAAATGTCCTCACCTAGTGTTTTGGCTGTGTATAATAAAAAAAAATATTCAGAATTTGAACTCAAATATTGCAATACTACAGCGTTTCCAGTCAAAGCTATTAAGAGTGATAGTTGCCTGGTCTGTCAATAATAATGTCATACATCGTGATTTGCAGTTGAGAACCATTAAGGAAGAAATTAGAAGTATAAGCGGAAAGTACCAGATAAGATTAGCTGCACATGCAAACAAACTGGCAAGCAGTTTGTTGGCTATAAGTAATGTAAGTCGCCTTAAGTCGCCTCCTAGCATCTTGCAGCTACCCTGTAGACAATAGGAATCAAAAGGATAAAGAAATCAAATGGAGTATAATGTTGGGATCATGGATGGCTGACCACTGGGTTATCTTATCCGCTAGTCAGTGCAATTTACCTGCATAAAAAATGCCATACAAACTACTGAATTTCTCCTTCAGAGACAGATTCTAATGTTTAATTGGGAAATAAAAAAAAAATTGTACAGCATAGGGTCAAATAAATTAGTTAGTGTTGATCAATAGATTTTCTATTAAATTATCTTCTTACAAATTGTTACTTTTTCAAAAAAAAGTGGTCTTAATACTTCGACAAGACCAGAATAAGTATTTTATGTATGCATATCAGATTTATTATATTTGATTGGTTGATTAGTATTAGTTGCAGGTTCGTAAATTCGTTTCCACATGAATTCCAATCAAATCAAACAGTTAGAGTGCAGAAGTGGCTATTCCAGTTACTCCTAGGAAACCTTAATTATGCTATTTTGATACCCCGACTGGAATGGTCTATTTGTTGTTATTGGTTGGTTTGGGGGATCACTCTCCCATTTTTACTAGTGCCACCCTGTACGATTTGTAGATGGTTAGATTAGATGGGATTAGATTTAATTTATTCCGAGAGGGATCCAGTCCCTACATCACCGTAGCCGCAAATGGGCTTATTGTGATAATCCGTTTTTTTTTTTTTTATTAAGTCTCTGAGTCCTTAAGAATACCTGATTTTGTGATTATAGTCAGGATATTCTTAAATGGTATGCTGGATAGCTCCCATTATTCGGGGAACGCTGTTTCCAAGTGGCGAAGTCTGCTACGGATGAGCCCTTCGCAGTATTTAGAAGGTTGATCAGTTTGGCAATAAGAAGATTGATCCATTGTTCGGGAAACGATGTTTCGAAGTGGCGAAGTCTGCTACGGATGAGCCCTTCGCATTATTTAGAAGGTTGATCAGTTTGGCAACCAGAAGGTTGATCCATTGTTCGGGAAACGCTGTTTCCAAGTGGCGAAGTCTGCTACGGGTGAGCCCTTCGCATTTTTTAGAAGGTTGATCAGTTTGGCAACCAGAAGGTTGATCCATTGTTCGGGAAACGATGTTTCGAAGTGGCAAAGTCTGCTACGGGTGAGCCCATCGCATTTTTTAGAAGGTTGATCAGTTTGGCAATAAGAAGGTTGATCCATTGTTCGGGAAACGCTGTTTCCAAGTGGCGAAGTCCGCTACGGGTGAGCCCTTCGCATTTTTTAGAAGGTTGATCAGTTTGGCAACCAGAAGGTTGATCCATTGTTCGGGAAACGATGTTTCGAAGTGGCAAAGTCTGCTACGGGTGAGCCCTTCGCATTTTTTAGAAGGTTGATCAGTTTGGCAACCAGAAGGTTGATCCATTGTTCGGGAAACGATGTTTCGAAGTGGCAAAGTCTGCTACGGGTGAGCCCATCGCATTTTTTAGAAGGTTGATCAGTTTGGCAATAAGAAGGTTAATCCATTGTTCGAGGAACGCTGTTTCGAAGTGGCGAAGTCTGCTACGGGTGAGCCTTTCGCATTATTTAGCAGGTTGATAAGTTTGCCCATACTTCTTTCACGGCAATTACACATATACTGTTGGGGAAAGTCTTACATAAAGTCCAAAGTTTGTATCTAGCTAATGCTGGGGATCATTTTTATTAGTCTTTTACTTTAACTTTTTAATAAGTTTTTTAATAGAACTAATACTCAGATTTGTTGTCGTATTCAAGTTGAAATACTTTATTTTATTTGATCTTGTTTCTGCTGCATACAACACCGGATACACAGTTTATCATATAGTCTTAAAAAGCCTGACTGTCAAGTTGAAAAAAAATACACATAAATTCAAAGAGCAGTTTTTAATTACAATTCAATTTCTGTTTTCTAAATGTACCTAATCAGCAGCCAGCAACGTATTTTTATTTATTTGACTAGTTCGGTCTTTTTGTTATATCCTATATATAAATATCTGAATATGCCATATCCACTTTATTCGATAAATTTATTTAAACAAACAGTGTAATTTCCTACACCCACCACCCCACACCAAATTTAATCTTAACTTAAGTAATAAAATAAAGCAATCAATAGGTCAATTACTCTGATTAACAATACTTCTATAATACTTCTTAAAGGAAATAACAAATTATTTCACTTGAAGGCACATTTTTAAGTTTTCATGAAAATGAAATATAGCTTAAGCAGGTGTAAATTTACATTTAAAAAAAAAAAATGAAAATAAAAACATAAAAAAAAATCTTTCTTAGTTAAAAATTTTCATTGTAAATAAAATAAGATTTTCCACAACTGAACCACCACCACCCCATTGTTAATTTCAAAATAATGTATTTAAAGATACTAAAAATTTTACTTTAAAGAAAATTCAATTCTAGTCACGTGCTATTCAAAGGAAAATTATTCTGAAAATTGTTTTTCAATTTATGTTTTACAAATTTAATAGATTCAACCCAGATTGAACTTTCAACAAATTAAGAAGAAAAGTAAACAAAAAAAAAAAAAAAAAAACGTGAAATAATTTTATTTATAAAATATCTTTAAGTATCTTATAAGATTTTCCGACAATAAGGAATTTAGAAAAAAAATATATATATATATATATTTTTTTGGAAAATTATTATATCTTAAATTGGAATCTAAAGAAAAATTGTTAAATTGAAGTGGGGTATTATTGTTGTTGTTGTTTCTTTTGCCAATATATTTTCAGTGTTGAAAGATTTTTTTTTTTACTAAATCAAGAGGTTAAATCAATTTATTAGATACTTAAGTTTAAGGTTAAAAAAAAATAGTTTAATATAATTTTGTTGTAGCTAATAAAAAACAAAAAAATAATAATGTTTTGAATGTACATGATCTGAAAATGAAATAAAAAATTAATCATATAAGTTAGAAGAAAGTTCAGTTTAAAAAAAAACATCTTTGGTATCAAAATCGTATATACAAATTGTTTATTTGGTTGTTTTTTGTAACTAGCTTTAACTATATCTATACAATACACTCTGATACAAAACTAATTGTATCTGTGATTTACTTTACATTACATACATACATACTTAATGATATCAAATAGTAATGCTGTTTATTTTATACGGGATCGCTATGATACATAATGTGGTGTACAGTATTGTGGCTCTCGAAAACAAATTATTTGAAACTAGATAACTACATCGCTTTAGTTGGATGTTTAATGGATCAATTATGTAATTTCTGTATTTTCAAAAATACAGCTTAAGATCGATCTAATTCATTTTTGACATTTCCGATTGAATCTAATATTGTCAAACTGTTTATAATCTATAATTATAATTGACAAGCATTTAAGGTCCTGCGCAGTAGACACTTTTTTTATTTTATTTCGATTCTCCTACTCCTTAATGAACTTCTTTCTAATATATATATAATATATAAGATTGTATATAAAACAAAAATGTGCACACAGTTGAAATTTTTTTACTCATATGATTTTATTATTCAGCAAATACATTGTGCATATGTGAGATCTTATTAAAATAATAAACAAAAGCAAACAAATCAGTTATTATAATTTACATTATGTACTTGCAAATGAATCTATGTACACATGCCAAAAACAAAACAAAAAAACAAATTCATCTAAAATAAAAAATATAAAAACAACAAAAAAACAAATCACTTGAATTCTTCATTTTTATCTTTTTAAGTAACTGTTTCTAAATTTTGATTATTTGTAGTAATAATATAGTTTTTATTAAAATTATGTATTATGTAGGTATATATATACGTACCTCTTTAATGACAAAATTTTTTATTTTATAGTAATTTTATCCACAAAATGCCACTTACTATAAGGAATATATCAGAAACGAAACAGTATATGAGGGACATGTATTTATATGTCCTAAATAAAACTTACTAACCACAAAACTTTTTATTAAACACAACTGGTTTCTGCTATATCGTGCGAAGTCTATGTCAGTACGTAAATTACTGTTTTTTTAAAAACTTTAAATTTGACTTCAACTTGAAATATAATTACCCAACAGGGGCTCCTAGTTAGTTTATAATTAAATTACATTTCTAATAGTTCGTTTAATTTTAAAAATTTGTTAATACATAATTTATAATTATAGAGTCTTCTTATACTTAAGTCAGAGTTTAGATTATTAGTATCTTAACAGCTGCGAATTTTATTTTATTCTAATTTTTATTTTGCATTACATTTGTTGTTTGATTTACAATTTATTTTAATTGATACAAGGGAAAATGGTGGCAAATTACAAAAACCTTGTGACTACTTGTATTTTTAAAAATTTTACTTAAAAACTTATAAATAAAAATATCGAAAAAAAATAAAACAAAAAATAGATAAAAAAAGAAATGATTAAAGCAAACAATCACAATTTAATTACATCGACCAAAATTGCATAATTAAAATGTTTTCGGAGCTGGAGCAGTTGGCAATAAATTTGTTAGCTCTAATAGTAATTTTGTCTGTTATCGTCGTACTTTTAGATTTTAAATGGATATCTAATGTACTGTGATACCAAGGCAGGTTTCTAATAAATAATTCTAATACCAGATCAATTTCAAATGAAAATCCTAGAGTACAAATTGTAATATAATGTGTTTTGGTATAATCATGAATATTTTCATACTATAGGATGGACCATATTAAAAGCCACTGAACATTATATTTTCGATATAATGCTTTTATTTTTTATTATAGATTATTTTATTTATTTATTTTATTTATTCAAATAACCTAAAAGAGCCTAATGGCTCGTATAAGGTGTATATAATTATTATGTTTTACAATGTGACGCAAACAATAAGGAAAATTTTTTACAAATTAATAATTTGAAATTTTTATTAAACAAATTAACAGTTTGAAAACAAATTAAATTGCAAAATGCTACTATTTGCTGTACCTGGTCAATAACTGAAACCAAAACTGGTTGATCAATCGCAGTAATTTCATTTACTATAATGTCTTTTAGTTGTTGCAGTTCTTGCGATTTCGTTGCGTATACACAATACTTCAAATATCCCCACAAAAATAAATCTGGTAGTGTTAAGTCAGGTGATTTTGATGGCAAATTAACATCTCCAAATCATGAAACGATATACGGTTATCAAAAACCGTTGGCAACAAGTTCATTTTTTGCAGTATGGGACGTGGCTTTTTCTTGTTCAAACCACATTTCTTGAGTATTATCAAGTTCGGGAAACAGGAAAAATTTTCCTAATATAGCCCTGTAACGATCCCTATTTACAGTCAATGCATTGCCATCTTCGTTTTGGAAGAAGTACGGGCCATAGATATTGTGTGTACTGATATTCCGCACACCAAACTATGACTCTAAGTGAATCGATCATTTCGAATAAGCCGCATTTACACATTTTTCGTCATAATGACTTTTTTGCACCAAAAGAAGGTTCATAAAGAAACACATTTTTGCTGTGAAAATGGAATATCAAAATAGTTTCGGTGTGGCAAAAATTGAAGTGAATTTTTTTTCAGTCCATTCACATATTTCCGGAAATATGGCCTTTTACAAAATATTCAGCAGTAACTTCTATTTAAAACTGAATGTTTACAGCAATGAAATTTGAATTAAATAAAACGTTATAGATTTAAAAATAACGTCTGTATAATATATAAATGTATTGGGTATTGCAATAGATTACATGCAGAATCTTCCTGTGCTCAATATTTCAGTTCAGCAGATTTTTTACTACAGACGATTATGGGTTTTTGAATTCTGTATTTGCAATATGAAAAATAGAAAAGCTTCATTTATTTCAGAGCCCAAAGCAGAGGTTCTTAAAGGACCAAATGAGGTATGGTCTTTTCTCTTGTCAATATTTCAATACTAGAATACCAGAAAATGTTGACGAAGTACATAGTATTTTTTTTGATGGATGTCCAGGACAAAACAAATATAATACCGTAGTATGATCTTGATTGGCCATAGAATTCAGCGAAAGATATAAAAATATTCTTCAATATTTTCCAATTCATGGACATTCGTTTCTTCCCTGCGATCGGGCGTTTGGTACAGCAAACGACTTATCCGAAAAAATGTTTGAATTTGTACGTTAGAAGAATGCAATAACCTTATAGTAAAAGGTAGTCCGAATTTAGAATTCATAAAAGTAAAGATGAGAGATGAGATGGTATCATTTATTTTAAGAAAATGGTAGCCAATATAAAAATAAATTTTATCCATAAGATCTGATGCTATGATGCTAAGCTGATTTTTTTTTTTGACTTATAAGTTTGAAGTATCAACACGTATTTTTTTGCGCGCTTGTGTAAATTAAAAAAATTTATTTAAAATTCATAAAAAAAGAATAACTCAAAATAATTAATACAATAATTGTAATAATTTCAAAATAAATTATTTGTGTTTTTTTTTTTATTTATTTTCTTTCTTTGTTGCAAAATATAATATTTAAAAAAACAAAATAAAAATATAAAACAAAACTCAATAAATAAATAAATCTGAATTGAACTTACCACAAAAAATATTAAAACAAAACAATTATAAAAAAAAGAATAATATAAAAACAAAAATTAAAAAATAAAACAAACTAAGTTCTCAATAAGAAAAATCAAATTAAAATCTAAAAATAACAAAATGTCCAAACAATGTAGTGAAAAATCATGCAAAAAAAGCTTAATGGGAAAATCAAAAGGAGTGGTTTGTGTTGGTCAATGCAAGGGTCTCTTTCATATAAAATGTGCTGGAGTTTCTGAGGAATTATACAATTCGATAAAAGCAGGTAATATTTCGTGGAGATGTAATAAGTGTACCAGTGTACTGCATAATACCACTTGAAAACAAAAATAACTCATTCATTAAATCATAATACAATGCAATACAATATAAAATATTTTGTATGAGTTACTTGGATTTGTTTCATACAAATCAACAATTTACACTTGCTTAGATTTATGAAATATCAATTCATACTTGATATGAATTGAATATGATTTACTTATTGAGTAAGTATAGCAAGTATAGTGAATATATTGACGATTACAATATATCAAATGGTGTATTATAAATTATAATGTATAGTATATAATCGTATAATAATTATAAATTGGTGTACATATAGTTGATTTTTAATTTTTATGTGTCTGTTTCTGTATAATTGTTCTTGAATGTATATTATTGTTTTTCATTTTTTGTTATTTGATTTTGTATAATTTTAAAAAATTTTGAAATTCTAACTTCCAAAATTTCAAATATGGATATCATTTTTATCGAGTAGGCTTTTAAGAAAAAAAAATATTTTATTTTTCTCAATCAATACTGTAATAAAATAATTTTATAATTGTTGATATATTGTACGTGAACCGTTGTACATACATATGAATATTTATTATTTATAGTTGTATATATTGTATTGTTTTCTAAATAAAAATAATTTTCTTTGCTTATTCTTTTTTTTTAATTGAACAATTTTCAAAAAAAAAATAATTTATATAATAAAGAAACATAACATATAAATATAAATATATATTATAAATAAACAATATAAATATATATGTACGTACATACATGTTTACAAAAAGGATCACATTTTTTTAGTTCTAAATAGCTATGTACTATTTGAAAAACTCATTATTAATAACAAAGAAAGAGCCTTTTTTTACGATTTGAATAGATAATCCGAACAGTTGATTCTCTTATAATCTTTGAATGCGTTTATGATGTTAGCTCCTCTATCAGTTACAAATACAATTTTACCAAAATTTTGTATTTCAAAATCTTCCAAAATTTCTTTAATTTTGATATTTTATTGCCGGTACATCTTTCAAAATCCATAGATTTCATTCCGAGAACAATTTCTTGCATTTCCGCTTCTTTTTTATAATGAAATGTTGCACTCAAGTAAGTTCTTCTAATAAAATTATCCGTCCAAAGATCTGATGTTATAACACCAATACCTTCATTAACTACACTTTGGATTTCTTTTTGAATATTTTTTCTTTCTTTTACGGCAGTTTCATTTACATGCCGGAAACTGTTGTAGAATGGGGTAATAAATCTTTGACGTCCACAGAATCAGCATTTTTTGCTCCAGTTTTAATAAGTTCTTGAACTAAATTTATAAAACCCTCTCCATCAACTGCAGAGAATGATCGACAATCTCTAATAGCCTACTTACAGCATAAATCTAAAATATTTTTTATTCTTCAGCTCTCACTTTTTGAAGAATTTTTGTTTCTACATTTTTTTATTATGGCAGAATTCAATAAAACATTTGTGACGCAAAAGATTTGTAGTTTGCTTACCGTTAAATTTTAATAATCCCTAACATTTCCGGCAACAAACTACATTTTCAACAAAGGTTTCATCTTCCTTTTGAATTTCTGAAAAAACTTGCCAATACAATACATATTCATATCTAATAAAATTACTAATGTTGAAAAAGCTTAAATATTCAATATACTCAATATACTCAATACATTTTCTCTATTCACTATATTTGAAAGTAGTATAATTCATTTTAGCAAGGAATACAATACAATATAAATACAGATACAGAATGAGTATAATTGATATTTTCACTCATTTCTTATTTGTATTGTATTGTTTGTATATTGTTAAATGTAAGTATATTCATAAGTGTTCACAATAATGAATGGATTCATGCAGTACACTGAAGTGTACTCCTGCCTTAAATGACTCGATATTTATTGATGAGGAAGATAATTCCAAAAATCTAGACATTATATCATTCTCCTCATTTGATCTGCCGGAATTCAACTCAGTAGGATGCACACTTAATACAGCAGGTGCATATTTGAAAACTCTAGGCTCCTTAGTATTAGATATACACAAATCACAAATATTTTTATTTAATAAAATCGACGATGTAACAAAAAAATTTACATCAATTATTCAAGAAAACACTACACTCAAAACTGAAATAAAATTAATATGAAGAAAATTGTTTGGATCTGGAAGAAGCAAATTCCATTATCTAGAAGCACAGGTAGATCGGCCTCTACAAAAAGAAAATACCAATAACATTGTGGTAGCTGGTCTGCCTTCTGAAATCAATAATTTTAATGATTTGTTTATTAAAATGGCGACAAAATTGGATGTTAAAATGTGTAAAGCCGATATAACGAACATATCAAACATTAAAATAACATTCAAAGAAGATGAAAATAATCTCTATGTTGTGCATTTGAAAACAGAAAAACTTAAGGATGAATTAATGGCGAAAAAAAGAAAGTGTCATCTTTTTACTTCAGAGTTTGGCTTATTGAAAGAAGGAAACAAAGAGATATACTTTCGTCACCACTTGTCTCCACTTCAGAAAAAATTATATTTTGAGGCGAAAGAATTTAAGGCGAAAAAAAAAACTTTCAATTTCTATGGATCAAAAACAACACTATTAAATTACGCGAAAATAACACCAGCAGAATTTTCAATATTACTGGATTTAATGACATTATTAAAATTAATGCCATCTTTAGTATTACATAGTTTTGTATTTTTTAATTATCCACTTTCATTTTTATTTTAGTTAGTTAGTTTAAGTTTTAGTTTTAAAATTCTTTATTCTCAAATTTACAATTAAAGTGCTTACAAATAAAGATCGATTTTTATATAAATTTTCTTTACAAATAAGAGAATAGTTAGTGACACTTTTTATTAAGAAAATAGTGTTAAGCGCCACTTCAATAAAAATTTACAATTTGAAATTTACAAAATTTTTTATTGTGGGGTAACAATAAAGTATTCAAAATTCAATATACCCAAATAAATAAAAAAAAACAAAAAATTAAAAATAATACATTAATTAGGTAATAAAAGAAAACAAAAAAGAATAAGAATAAAAATAAAAAAAAACAAAATAAGTAAACTAAGATAAAATAGTATGAGTATAAGCATGTGAAACAAAAATCAAATTATTCACAAACAAAATATAAGTTCAATAATTAAAAACTCAAATATTCAACTATTGAAAAATAAATCATAAATCCAATTTAAATAATAAAAACAAGTATTAAAACGAAATGAATGTAATAAAATATTTTAAGTAAAAGCTAATAAAAGACAATTAAATTACAAATCAAAAGAAGGAAAAGAAAAAGTTAATAATTCAAGAACAAATTATAATTCACAATATTATTATACTAAAATTTCTAGAAGAATTTCGATTTCATCATGATTAAAACTGAGAAGCCAAGATTTAGTCAAGTTTAAAAAAACATTTCTATTATGTAAAATTCGGATTGCATGTGGAAGTTTGTTAAATAATCTACCTGAAACTATGGAGTATGAATTTCGGAAATTTGTTGTGCGGAAATTAGGAATGTTAACTAACAGGCTATTATTAATTCTTAAATTGTGATTACTAGAGATTCTAGAGTTTAAATATCCGCTCCGAACAAAAAAAATTTTTAAAGTTTTAAAATAATACAAATGTCTAACAGGTAAGATTTTAAGACTCGAAAATAATTGAAATGTTGGATAGAAGCGATTCTTGTTACAAATATTTCTGATAATACATTTCTGAAGTATAAGTAGAGGGGATATTTTATTATAGTATGATCCTCCCCAGCAAGCAATACCATACTGTAATTTAGAATGAAATATTCCATAATAAATCATTTTTAAAGTGTTAGA
This sequence comes from Argyra leucocephala, assembly GCA_963942445.1. Classification (NCBI taxonomy): domain Eukaryota; kingdom Metazoa; phylum Arthropoda; class Insecta; order Diptera; family Dolichopodidae; genus Argyra; species Argyra leucocephala. The sequence goes on from OZ012681.1 coordinate 121,146,556, forward strand.
AGAACATAGTTGCCTAAGTCGATAAAAGCTACGTAACGTAGATCGTAAATACTTTTTTAAAAACAATGAATGTTCAGCCCAACTCATATTATTGTCAAAAGTAACACCCAAGTATTTAAAGCTTTTCACTACTTCAATTTTGAAACAATTAACACTACAAAAAGAATCATCACAAAAGGAACGCTGAATAGCAATGGAAGAACAATTTTCATTAATTAATTTAAATTTACTACATTCAGACGCATGGAAAATTAAATCTAAGTCCGGATAATCTTGTTGAGATAAACTAAAAAACATTAATTTGGTTTTATTACTCACAACTAGCCTATGTTCTGAAAACCAACTTCTTAACACATTTAGATCGTGATTAATTTCTGCAACCATATTAAGGGGACTTAGCGAGGTATAACAACAGCCGATATCATCAGCAAAAGCAGTTAGTTTACCTTTAAAATTTTGATTGAAAAGAGAGTTAATATAAATTAAAAAAAGAATCGGTCCTAAAACTGACCCTTGTGGTACACCATGTTTAATAAACTGAGGCCTAGTTTTTTTATCACCAATATTAACCCTTTGCATTCTAAAGTTGAGATAGGATTTAAACCAGTCAAAAATTGCACCTCTAAATCCAATATTATATAACTTTTTTAAGAGAATTTCGTGACTGACCATATCAAAAGCTTTCTTTATGTCGACAAATAGTCCAGCGCAAAATTTTTTACTATCTAATCCTTTATTAATATTTATGCAAAAATTAAGTAGAGCATCCTCAGTAGATAGCCCTTTTCTGAAACCAAACTGTTCTGAGTTAAAAAACTTGATTTTTTCTAAATAATCCAAAACTCTATTCTTGACTAGTTTTTCAAATATTTTGGAAATTGAGGAAAGTAGAGAAATAGGTCTATAATTACTAACATCCTTAGGGTTACCTTTCTTGAAGATTGGTATAACAGTTGCAAGTTTTAATGACTCAGGAAAAACTCCAGAATATAAACTCAAATTAAAAATATGTGATAAAATATCTATGATATTAAAGGCAACATTTTTTAAAAATACATTCGAAATACCGTCTTCACCACAAGAGTTAGAACTATTCAGGGCATTAATAGCAATCATTAATTCATAGGGCGAAATCGAACTAAAATATAAACTGTTCGTACGATAAACATCATTAACATTTATTCCACTAACACTCACACATATTATTTTGTATTATTATTAATAGTAAGTTTTTTATTACATATTTCTTTCTTTTTCTACTTTCAAATCACTAACACTCAAACATTTGAAATTATAATATTACTAGTGGCCCCTGTTGAGTAATTATATTTCAAGTTGAAGTCAAATTTAAAGTTTTTAAAAAAACAATAATTTACGTACTGACATAGACTTCGCACGATATAGCAGAAACCACTCGTGTTTAATAAAAAGTTTTGTGGTTAGTAAGTTTTATTTAGAACACATAAATACACGTCCCTCATATACTGCTTTGTTTCCGATATATTCCCTATAATAAGTGGCATTTAGTGGATAAAATTACTAAAAATAAAAAATTTTGTCATTAAAGATGAAAAGGTGTCTACTGCGCAGGACCCTAAATGCTTGTCAATTATAATTATAGATTTACATTATCACACTAAAAGGTGCTTATTATTGGAAAGATAATAAGAATATAACAATATTTAAACTTAAAACAAAAAAAATAATCATAAAACCATTTGAATATTAAATTTTCTCAATACGACCAGACAGCTTTTTGCTAGGTCTTAATTTTTAATATACTAATAATTATTACATTAGAAACTTGTTAAAATCTTTTTTATTTAAATTATAAATTATAATAATTTAATATAAAACATGTTCTAAGTTAGTTTTTAAGTAATAGTTGAAAATAAAGAAAAAAAAAAAAAAAAAGATTCCAAGCAATCAAATTAGTATCGTTTCATTATTCTGAATATATCGTCCCCTCAATGGCAAACTCGCGAATGTGTAAATTTCACAATTTTCAGGAGGACAAAAACAAACTTTAACCTTTCGTGTAAAATCAGGTTTTATACTTTTCGCTTTGATTTTTTTGGCATAGGTTTCATTATTAATAGTTGTTTATTAATTTATTTTTGAAGTGTGAAAAATATGTGGGTAAAGCAAAGATTTGCGAAAGAGACGAAAAACAATTGCAGTTTCGTTAGTTGCTGTAGTTAGTTTGTCAGAGTTCCTAAAAATTTCAGGTTAAATTCTTTGCATAAAGTAGCGAATCTGCATATAATTTTTGAAAAACTTGAAATTAATATTTAAAAAATTAGCAAAAAGTATATAAGTATTAGAATGTAATAGAATTTATTTTGTATTGTAACAGAAAATACAAAATAAATTTTATTCCAAGACATTTTATATAAAAATAAATGACAACAACAATTAAAATTTCTATCTATAATAACGAATAATAAACAAAACATAACAATTCATTTTATTAAGTATAAAAGTTAAATAAGTTTATTTATGAAAAGGCTTCAATTTTGAAGCTGTTCATAATCAGATTCTTCAGAAATATCTGGTATTGCAAAAGCATCTCTTACTGAACCAGAGGGCGTCAAATTCTCATAAAGTGCGTGATAAGTTGGAATTTGCAATTCATCGCATCGTTTTTCTAAATCCCATTTTTTACCATCAGATATTGAAAATCTTATCGAACAAATACGAGCCTATCATATTTGTTGTAAGTTCGAAGGGTAACCTCTCCTTTGCTTTAAACTGTATTGTAAAAAAAATTGCTCATAATCAGTTTTTATATGCAATTTATCCGGGGGTGTCCTTCGAATACTGAAACCAAACAAAAATTTTGAAAGGGAATGTGTTGTTTTCGTCTCCTATAAAAAAACTTTCTCTGAATTATACATAGTCTATAAAATCTGTGTGTGCTAGCGAAGAAACGCTATACGGAGATGGATTTTTCCGTGAATTTCTTATTTGCTGAACCTATTCTTCTGGAGTACACACCGGAAGTCATTTTGCCGTCATAAATTTTTTTTGATGTATTGAATCGCATTTTATATAGCTTTTTCTTGATTCAAAATATATGTGATTTATTATTTTAACGTAACGTGTGTGTCTCTTAACTGACTCTAAAAACATACACACAAATTTAGTATTTTTCTGTTGTATACTCCACAATTATCAGACATCATAAATACAGTTTCTACTTCAGGATACTGCATAATATTTTTATATATGCTGGTAGAAATTTCAATGCTTCCACTTTTTCCTTCGGTCTCATCCCAGAAAAAGCATTCTAGTGAAGCATCCCCCAAATTATATACTGTTAAAACATATACTGCTAGCTTTACGCAGAAAAATGGACTAGTAGCTCCCTTAGGGGTAATCAAAACGGCTTGTAAATCGAATTCAAACGCCAAAAGTGTATTATCTTTTTGAGTCTTTTCCTTTTGAATATTTTGTAAATTACGAGCACCTTCTTTTCATTTTATGTGAATGTCAAGTTGGTATTTTTCTATAGCTGACAATTCACCTGTTTTTGTTTTTCATTATATATGTTACGTATCATTTATTGCAACCTTACATTATAACCTCTCCGGGGGTTCGATTTTTAATTAATAATAATGTTTTCGTTACCTGAATTTGGTAAACTTAATGAATGAAAATTTCTAAAATTTTTAATCGGAATAAATTTTACTCAAGCTTTTAAAATTTATAAATTTTTACTTGACATTTAATTATAACTCGATCACAATTCAATTTTATAAACTGAATACCGAAAGAACCCCCATTCAAGAACATCTATTTATAATGTTGATTATTCTTTGCAAATCACAATTTTTAACGTGACATTTTTCATGCTGTAACAAAATATTTTCATTCTGGTTCTCTATTTAAAATCAACTAAACATTTAAAACAATTTTTAAATACATAAATAAGATCAAAGAAATAATAATAGCTATTTATTATGCACAAATACAGATTATTGTAGAAAGATTCGTCACTTTACTGAGTGTAGATTAAGTAAATTTTAAGTTTAAATTAAAAATTCACAACGACAAAGACACTAATCTGACACTCTCGCTACTTTTTCAAAGTGAATATTAGAATTTTAAAAAATAATGACAAAAGCAAATTAACATTCGACAGTTTGTTGTAGTGATAAATGTTAGATATGTACTTTCACCAAATTACAACAGGCAGTTACATCGATTTAGAGATAAGATAGAGATTCGGGACTTTGTCACAGTAAATAACTTAAGTAAACATGTAAAACTACGATGTCAGCTCAAATTCGCTGATTTTGCAGATTCGACAGTTTGTCATTGCGAGGACGATATGCAACTTCAATACAACAAAAGTACTGCTGGAGTTTTAAAAGTACACAAATTTATTGATGGGTTACAAAGTGAGGAATTTTCATTTGAAAAGTCTGCAAGATCGATTTATTACCTTCAGAAAGCGCTTACAATAATAAGATTCCTCTAAATTTAAAAAAAAACAAAATAATAAAATACATACCAGTACCGCAAGAGAAACCAAATTTTTATGATGAAATATTTGGCCTAGATATGAAAAAGACTTACAACCAGAAAAGGATTTCTAAGAATTTATGTGAATTTTTTTTTTTTTATTATTTTAATTTTTGTAATGAAATTATTAAAAAATTAAAAGAATGGTGTTATAAGAGTATTTTTTTATTTAATTTCACATTTTAAAATATTTTTTATTCAATATATCTTCAGATAATTCCAAATATTAGCTATATTCCATTGCAAAAGGTCATAATCTTATTTTACATTTTGACCAATAAAACAAAATCTGGTTTGCCTACCTATAATCTGTAAAAGCCAAAAAGTTTTAAAATGTAATGTGTAAACATAAATAATAACTGTAATTCTATGATTTGAGTATAATTTTAATAAAATAGTTTTTTCTTCCCCCCCCTGAACAATTTAGTTTTTCGTAAATGTGACCTTGTCGAAATGACCGATTCAAGTGTATGAAACGGACGGTGTGTTTTCAGTGCACATGATTCTAAAATTTTGCTTATTAACCACTTACTGTAACCAATCAAATTGAAATGTATTTCATCGGTCCATAAAATCAGGGGCATCAAATAAAGCTCAACAATTTTTGTTCGTCCTCAATCGTATAAAAAAAATTACCAAATAAAAAAATTATATCAAAAATGTTCAGTGACTTATTTAATTTCTATATGTTTCTATATTAGTATTCATTTATAAAATAACCAGTTATAGGATTTGTAATAGAGAGATGTCTCACATCCTACCCGGAAAAGTATCTTAAATTTTGGCTGTACATTGATATCCAGTTGAAATTATAAAATTAAATTAAATCTTGTTTTCTTAAACATTTCAATTTAAACATTTAGTTTAGCTTATAAAATGGATTATTAAAAAATAACATAACATAACCATACCAATCTGTTTTCCAATGGAATCTTATATTTGCAGATTATTTCCAATTATTATCTTAAATTATTTCAAATAGCACCTAAAGATATTTTAATTGAATTCAAGTGAACATACCTATATATATATATATATATATATTATAAACCACACCTATCATATTATATTTATTTAAATATTTAAAAAAAAAAATACCGCCTCTAGTTAAACTAATTCTATAACTATATAGATACTATTGTATATCTATAGATTATAATTTTTCTAAATCCTTTTTCTACACATCCAATTATTTTCAAATATAGAATGAGCTAAAAACTAAAAAAACGTCAACCAATTAAATTATTATAAATTTTTTTTCTATATTAAATAACACATATATATATATATATATATATATATAAAATATATAATTTAAAATTACTCGTAATCCAATAACTTTAAAAAAACACACATGTACTCATCATATTTTGATAATATCTTTAAGGTTGTTATAAAGATTTTTATAATAAAAAGCACGGGGCAACTAAACTTTAATAATTTATTTAAATAAAAACTAAAGATGAAAAACAAAAAAAAAAAAAATAAATAAATAAATAAACAAACAAACAAACAATCAAACTAAATCCAACAATTTCATTATTTTTTCACAAAGCATTGGAAATAATCATTATGAGGTACAAAACAATAAAAAAATAAAAATAAAATGAGATCCTAATCACTTAAAAGATTTAACCGTGGCCTTAGAATTTACTTATATATATATATATAAGTATGTATATATATAACTTTTTAACCCATCTTCCAATTTGTTTTATTCCAATAAATTCATAAGAGATACTATTGCAGTTTCATTTCCAAAGTTAATAAAAAAAATTAAACAAAAAAAAAAAAAATATGCCAACTACGTAAAGATATTTACCGCGCCGCGTATTGCAATATTCTTTAGTTTTAATTTTTATATGTGTTTAAAAGAAGAAAAAAAAAAAATTATTTATATATAATTAATAAAAGTAAGGTATTATAAAATTTAATATTCGTTTGTTTATCACATAGTCAAAGATGTAATAAAGTCTTCTACGGAACATGTGCCTGCTCAAATTTGCTTAATTTTTCAGACTGGTGTTTCCAATCTGCAATTAATTATTTTCTAAATATTATCAAGGAGAGCTTTGTAGTAGTAATATCCTTCAATTTATTGCTATTTGACAATCAAAGTGTAATCTATACTTATAAAAGTGAAAGTTGGCTTGTTTGTTTATTTGTTTGTATGTTCGCTATGCATGTCCACATTTTTGAGTCAAAAATCACAAAATTGAAATCGGATCGAAATTTTGCACACATGTTGTATTTGTTTATTCATGATAAAAAAGGAATCGGTACACGGAGTCGATACATTATTAAGCTATCAAATGACAGGTTCGGGTAGCTACCATACAAATCGTAGCCATGTTTCAAACAATCATTGTGGAATTTTGTAGTCCAAATTTTCGAAATCTGTAACAGTCGTTTTTATTAATTTTTGAAAGAGTATATAAGTGTAAATTTTCACTAAAAACAAAGAAAAACGAGAAAAAACGACCTAAAAAACGAAGAAAAACGACTGTTACCGATGTGGGAAATTTGGACTGGTTCGAGTTGCTTCCATACATTAAAATAATGACTGCAAAAATTAAAGGATTACCGAATATTTACTGATATATTAGGTATTGAAGACTGGGTGATATTAATATGAAAATAGCTGGTACTAAATATATGGGTTTATTGCTATTCAATTAGATTTGAAAATACCTGGAATACCTTTCAAGATTGTACATTTCAAAGCTTTTAAAAAGGTATTAAAGCAAAGTTGAAAATTTTATATATTATGAATCAATGCATAAATCAATATATTAAAAAATCTAAAGCGCTCATGGCCTGTAACAGTAAAATTTGAAATACAAGCGCATCAACGTTCTACTTGGGTATGGTGCAATAAATGTTAAAAAACTTCAAATTGAAAGTGATGGCGTTCAAAATAATTCAAGTTGAATAAAATTTAATTACCACTGTTTGCAACTTCACAAATTGCAATCGATGAAGTTAAAGAATGTAGTGAAAAATTAGAAAGGGATAACAGTCAAAGTTGGGAGCTTGGCGGCATATTTAGATATACTGGGTGTTCCACAGCACGCGTATCAGCTTTTTAGGAGGGGAAGGAGCCGTTGTCTTAAAATTTAAAACAAAATTATGGATTGGTGATATTTTCAACTCCGAAAAGGATCGCAAATCGGTTTTTTAAGATCAAAAGTTGCCGAAACTGGCCGAAATCGAGATTTTCAAATGGGAAGGGGTACTTTTTAATGTAAATTCAGATTCTACGACAAAAAATAGATATAAGAGATATGGGTGTTCTTTTACATAATTCCCAGTAACATAAGAAAACATAGCTCATTCAAGTGCTTTAAATTTGAAAATAGAACAAGAAATTCAAGTGAAATATTTTGGTCGTGATCCAATTACAAATTTTCTAAGAATATCTAGAAAAGTGATGCAACCAGCTACGACATTAATTGTAAAAAAATTATATAAAACAATAAATTATTAGATTTAGGGCGTTTTCGAACCTCTCGCACTTGCATTTGATACTCGTACTAAACCTGTCAAATCGCACTAAATTTTTTTTTTATTTTCACTTTTAATAAATTTAATTTTGCCATATCTAGTGTACTTGAGACTATTCGGAATTTTTCGGAAAAAATTTAGTGTGAATATCAAGTGCAAGTGCGAGAGGTTCGGAAACGTTCTTAATATAATTAATAAATAATCTTTGCACATACAGAAAATGATTTCAAAAAACCATTGTGTTACATACATGAAAATTTATCCTCTCTCAAAAATAAACAAAAACATGACAGTTGACAGTTTTCAAGTCAAAATCTGGATTGATTTAGATAGCTAGTATTCAACGTCCAGCGCCAATCAAAAATATTTTAAAAACCAAAGGTGTTTAAGGTCTAAAAATTTACGTACTACGTACTCTTTCAAAAAATTAAGAAATAAAATTATTACCAATTTCGAAAATTTGGCTTGCTGTCGCTGCCATACAACTCGTAGCACCTATCAGTTTCAAATGTTTCGAAAACAATTGTGTTTTCATAAATGTCGAAATACAGACATGCAAATATATACATGTACATATACATATATTATATATATACATATATTATACATAGCTATTCTATCAAAATTGAACAAACACGTATTTTACAGTTTTTATTAGTTCTGGTTTATTCAAGTAAGTACAAATACAACTCCTAAAACATATAACGAAGATTTTCAAAGCCAAAAGTGTTTCATGGTTAAAGTCCAAATACTTTTTGAAAAGCAATTAAGTCTTTTATCGTTTGCAAAATTCAGACTGGTATGGGTAGCTGACATACACCTCCCACCACCAATGAATAATATCTAAAAATTTAATAATAAAGAAATTTTTCGTTTGACAAAATAAAATGAATGTTAATTAAAAATTAAAAAAATTAATGTTTTTCCAGAATTAACTAGAATAGCCGCTCTATAACCTAATAAGTCCCTATATTTAGTGTTATTGATCTTAACTCAGTTGATTTAATTTTTATCCATTTTTAACACCTATTATCATTATTACTAATCAATTTTCCATTATTATTTTTATTTAAAACAAAAACATATCCTATAGTTGCTAACCTCAAATTCAACCATTATTTTTTTTATTGTAATTTTTTAAATACTCCAGCTTCTATAATATAACACTCGGTCGCGTTTAATATTGCGCGGTCGGCAAAAGATTAAAACGATAAAAAATGAATGATTTTTTTTTTTTTTATTTTGTTCTTTTCGAATTTTTTATGAGTTTTTGTCATTCTCTGTCTTTCTGCAACTGAGATCTCTATGGTATTATAGAAGATCAGTTCTTAATTTTTTTTAACAGAAAAAAAAAAAATTAAATTATTAAAATAAAAATATAATTTTTCTTATTTTATTTTTTGTTGTATTTTTTCTGTTTTTTTTTTTTTTTATTTGTTGAATAAGATTCATAAATCCGTGGGATGATCATCGCGCTTCTTTATTCAAACCAAAACAAAAAGAAAAAAATTAAAAAAAAAACACATTGCAGTCGAACACGCATATATTATGATGACGATGATGATGTTGATGCGATTTGAATCCTTTTTATTTATTATTTTGTTTTGTTTTTTTGTTTTGAATTATTATTAGGACATGTACAGATAATTAGTGTTACCGTGCTGCTTTAAATATTAATTTTTTTTTTTTGCAGATAATTTTATTTAGTTGATTTAAATAACGTAGTTAGCAATGTGTGATAAAAAAAGTCTCGAATATAATAGAGATTTAGTTTTGAAAGGTACTGGCAATTGATGTTTGCAATAATTACTGTTGTAGATGTATTTAGATAGGTGTGAACAAACTAGCACATTTAGTTCATTTCATTTGTAAGCAAAGAAGCCGGTCAATACAACAACCAGATCTGAAGAGGTTGCATTTGCATAGAGGACTACCTTTCCCGTCGTATTGTTAAGGGTGTTATTAGTAATATTACACCATAGGGTATGAAATTATACAATTAATAATACTATAAAGCTCAACAATGCTTATAGCTTTCAAGAATATGTTAAGGATACGATTAGACAAAATAACACATGATACCACAACATTGCATTGCATTTTGAGAACCAGTAGATGTTACTGTTCTAAGGTGGACTTATATTCACGCACAAAAAATTGATATTGTAGCATTGTTGTCGTCACAAAATGAAAATTAGAACAACATAATTTATATTATGAAATTTTTGTTACGTCTATAATCATAGATTTGGAGCTGCATTTAGCTATTTTAATAACAATAGGTGTTAGTTGTTAAACATGAAAAAATAAACTGTGTTCAGCGCTCGTAGTTATGTAATTATTTCTAACAACTAAGTGAATCGGTGGTTATATTCATTTTTGAATTGTACTTAATCTGTTTTAAATGAATTACGGTGTATGTCGATTCTCATAGCCGTATTACAATTAAGCTATAACTCAAAATCATTTACTAAGCCTAATAATAAATTTTTATCGAGTGCTTGATAATGTATGTGGTATTAGTTGCTGAGTGGTGATTATATAAAATTTGAATATAGAGTTCCCATATCTGTATTAATGGCTTCCACGTCTTTCTTTAGTGGCTGTCAATCTCTGAAAGAAGTAATGATAGTCACTGTACTAGTTTATTGTATCTTGGAAGTCTTCTAAGTTACTTATTAGAAATTCCAATAACTTGTATACAGGTTTTAGAAGCATTGGGCTTCCATAAAACTCTTTTATCTGACTCTGTTCTGTGCTAGGTGTTAAATATCAATCCATGTTCTATTGTTATTCTTCATTTCTTTATGGACTGAGCTGCGTCAGGTTTCGCGCGGTTTATCTCTTCCTGTTTTACCTTGCTATATTTTTCGTAGGTCTTTAAAGTATGGGGCCTACCTACGTCTGTTTTTTTTGCTTTATTTGTGAACTTGGCCATTTCCCAGACTGAATTGTTTCTATTTGAATACATTTTAGTAGTTTCTATTTTATTTTCCCCACGCCACAAATAAAAAGAAATTTTATATTTTAATTAGGAAATATTTTTGCATTTGCAAAATGCCTGCAACCTGATTTTTTTTTATATAATTCTGGTTTATCAATCCTGTCTCGTTACCATAGAATAGGGTTGATTTGAAGCAGGCATCATATATTCATTCTAAGTTTCGTGCCCCCTGACGATGTAAGGCTATTAAGGTTGTCTCTACACAGCTCGCTTTTTTCCGAAACTCATTCTGGCTATTTTTAATCAATTTTCTATGTCTTGAGTCTCATTATCTCTTACAATATCCTAGATTTAGAGTAGATTTAATTTATTCCGAGAAGTATCCAGTCCCTACATCAGCACAGCCGCAAATGGGCTTATTGTGATAACTCGTTTTTTTCTATTAAGTCTCTGAGTCCTTAAGGATACCCGATTTTGTGATGACACTCAGGATATTCTTCAGTGGTATGCTGGATCGCTCCCATTGTTCGGGGAACGCTGTTTCCAATCATTATCTTAATAATATGTGTAGATCAAAAATGGAATTGAAAATAATAATACAAATATATTTTAATAGTTGTTTGATTGTTAATAGAAGATTTCAGTGGATTAAAGCTGTACCATTTTTTTGACAGTATCCGGAATTTGAGCCTTGGACTATAGAGCTGTAAATAAAAACTCTTTGCGATGATTTCCTTTGACTTAACATCAAAAACAAACTTTCGGTAGTAATAAACTTAAATTTCCACACTTTTCGTATAAAACGGCAACACTTAAAAATGTATTTTTAGAAATATATTTCTTTGTTTGTTTTTTTTTTTTATATTTAATTATAATGTAAATAAAAAAGTTAAAATTAAAAAATATAGTTTTAACATTATAATTTAATATTTAACAAGTGTTATACTATTTATAATATAATTTATTTTCGAGACTTCATTTGTTTAACTCAAAATAATTACATTTAAAAATTTGTAATTGGTTTGTGTCTTTGATATAATAAATTATTTTTTTAAAAAAAATATTTTACTATTTGAGTAATATTTTATTTTGAATTTATTAAATTTGAATCACTCTATTAACATTTTTGTCTACATCTGGAATTACAGCTCGAAATGTTAAAATTATAACTGGAAATGAAAAAAAAATGCAAGTTGAAAATGTCTTCAAAATTTTGTACGGTGCATTACGCATGATATTTAATATTAATAATTTTTTTTATAACGGAAATTTTGGTATAGAGAATTTTTCAATGAAAATAAATGCATCAATTTCGAATATGTTTTCTATTGTGTTTTTCTAGCTTCGAATTTTGAATATGTATTTTGTAGATGGTCAAGAATGAAGAGAAGGTTTGTTTACAAAAATTTCTTGACATTGACAAAAACACATTGCGCTCTTGAGACATTTACATGTACGTATGATTGAGACTATGGTGACAACGTTTGTGTTTTAGTTCTGTTAGATGATTTGCTGAATAAACTTACACCGATTGGTTGAAGAAGAAGAACTACGAAATTTAAATGAAATTAAATTGTTTTTCTATTTAATATTACCAAATTATCCATGTCCCGAGTACTGTTTAATAAATTGTCCTTCTAGGACTAGAATTAAATCTTAAAATAATAAATGTACCTAACAAATATATTACAAAATCATTATAAATTGCGGTATTTCTTTGTGTTTCATATTATTTGTGTATTGTTAAGGTACCTAAGACATAATGAAACGAAAATTATAACATGTTCATTTTAGGATGGTTTTAAAGTTGTAATAAAATTTTTTGCAATAAAAAAAAAAAAAATAAGAGAAAACTTGAACTCTAAATTTTTTTGTTTTCATATATTTTGAATACTTTTTTTATTGCACATTCAATTTTCCATTTTTTTTTCTCTTTATTTTTGTTTTGTATTTTATATTATTGCTAATGATTTATTTATTGGTTTCTGACGAAATCAATATAAATAAATTTTATATAATAAAATTAAAGATAAAAAATTGAAGTATCATTAAAGTGATTTTATTGAACACTATACCATGGTTGTAAGTTGTTTTGAACATTTTGAATGTCAGGGGTGAACTTAAAAAAGTTTGTATAGACAATCCTGTCTTATAACAATTTTTATTATCATGTTGGCTGGGGGTGATTTTTAATTGTTTGTACAATATTTATCAATTCAAGCTGATCTTTCTTCGATTTGCAGCATTGAGTGGTATAATTTTCTACCTTGTCCACCCATCTAATTTTTGAACTTCTCCTTGCACTAGACAGGTATGTGCGGCTGTTAAATAATAAATTTTTTTTGGTCCTAACAAATTTTGTAATTTTTTCACATTTTTTAATCCACCTTATCAACCAACCAACCTAACACAAAATATTTTTGTTTCTCATCAGAGATAACTATAGGTAGAACAATATAGCAAATGATTGTACTATATTTAATGCTTGAAAATAATTGAAGTTACATCTCTCAACAGATATGAAAATCGATAGTTCAGTTATTACAACTTAGAGAAGTGCTGAATGTATTATCAGAAATGGTATGCAATTATTTGAAAATAATATAGTTTTAAGAAATGCCTTTAAAGATGACATACCTGGCATGCTAGAAATAAACATCAATTGCTATTGTAGACTAAAAGATGTAAAAGAGGCAATAAAAAGGTTCGCATAAATCATCGTACTTTGGGTCCCGTAAAACTGATCTTGGAATTAAAACCCTCTTTATTAAGCAAAAAAACATATTTTATCATTCAAAAATATTAATCTTCAGCTTAAACTTGATCCATGAGCTTTAGGTTAGTTTTTTTAAATTCATATTTACTTGATGTTTGACCTAAATGTTGTGATATACTTACTCAAAATTGAAACGAGCTTTAATTTATATTTTTGCATACTCATACAATTTAAAGCAATTACTATCTTATTTAGAACTCAATCACAAGCTTGAACTCTTTTTTGTTCACACTTTGAGCTTAGTCTCATTTTTGTTCATTCCATTCATTGAACCACATTAATTATGAATTAGATACTGTTGTATTTATTCCACATGATCTTTTCGTATAATAACTACGGTAGTACAATTCTATAAAAGTTGTGATTTAATTACGCAAAATTGAAACGAGCTATAATTTATATTTTTGCATAGTCATATAATTATTGATCTCTTATTTAGAACTCAATCACAAGCTTGAATTCTTTTGCTCAAAATATGAGCTTAGACTCATTTTTATTCATTCCATTCATTGAACCACATTATTTATCAATTAGATATTGCCACATCATCTTTTCGTGCATTAACTACGGTACTATAAAATTTTAACTACATATTTTATTGCAATATATTTTTAATACTTAATTATCAAATATACAATAGTAGTATTTTTCCATATTAATTGAGCTGTTAAGGCATAACCAGCTCAAAGAGCTCAAAATGAGCTCAAATGAGCATAAAAACTCAAATGAGTATGAAAAAGCTCAAATGAGCATAAAAAGTTCAAATGAGCATAACAAGTTCAAATGAGCATAACAAGTTCAAATGAGCATAAAATGTTCAAATGAGCAAAAAAGCTCAAATGAGCTGGTTATGGCATATTAGCTCATTAAATGTAGAAAAATATTACCATTATCAGCAACTAAGCATTCTTAAATAGCGTAATTTTATTTTATTTTAACTTGTTACAAAATTCTTCTTAATTATTTTTTGCCACTAATCTTATTCCAATGGCAAAGAGTACTAGACCAGGTCCAGACCCAATAATGCATTTTTTTTTCTTCATAGGGAATCAAACTTTCGGTTTAAAAGTATGTGATCTACCTACTGTACAACCCTGTGTGTATACGGTTGACGTCTTCTAATGCTCATAATTTTCACAATCGTGCCTATCGCAAAAAATTATATTTTAAAAATAATAAAACTTGAATATTTACAAATAAATGTGTACTAGGTATTGTTGGAATTTAATCTTATTGCACTTTTTTATCTTCTTCCCATTTTTAATGCTTTCATTTAAATAACTTGGTTCAAAAAATTTCAATCCATAATGTAAACAAATACGGATTAAAGAAATTTACATTTAAAAATCTGTACTGTAAATTTTTGTATTAATAATTAAATGCTGCGGGTTCAATTTATTAATCGTATCTTAAGTCTATTACAATACCCATTTCATATTCAAGTGACACGATTGTACTAATATGATTCGCATCACCTAGTCTATTATGATAGATATAATAATAATGTCTCTATAATTCGCTTACACAACTATTTTAAGCTTCACCACTGCATTTTTAATAATTTAAATTTAAAAGCAGTTTATTTCTCATTTTTACCAATGATTAATTTCTGTTTTCAGTTCAATAATAAAATTCTTACACAGTTTTAGAAAAAAAAAAAAAAAAAAATTAAAAGAACAAAACCGAACTCTTTTTGCAAACGCTTTCTGTAATCAACAATCGTAAATAAAAATTTATTATCCTCATTTTATTTTTCATTAATAAAAGCTATAAAAATAAAAAAAAAAAAATTAAAAATAAAAAAAAAAAAAATTGAAGAATAAAAGTATTTTAGTGTTCAAATAAATTCACCAAATGAAGACCAAATACCTAGGCTATGTTTTTTTACCTTAAAATTAATATTATGATCAATTTTCAGTCAATTTTTTTTTTTTTTTAGTTTTTAAATTTTACCGGAATAAACCTAACAGAAAATAATGTTATAAAATTTCATTTTTATTGTTTATGATTAAATCGAAAGGATCAAAGAAACAACAACAATAATAACAACGAACAAAAAATTTTTCTATATACATTTTTGCAATTTAAAAGCCGCTCTATAATTCCATCTCTTTTTAATTAATGTTCTCTATTTTTTTGTTTTGTTTTTATTCTTATGCACAATAATTCGTCATTTTGTGCAATAAATCCTGTTTTTTGTTTTTGTTTTGATATTTTTTTTTTGTTTTGATTTTATTTTGTTCGTGCAAATAATCAATAAAACATTATATTTCTGTTGCGCAAAGCCAATTCGGTATTTTTAACAGATTACTAATGTTTATGGATTATAAATAAAATAAAATAATTTTTGGTTGTATATTTTTGAGTATATCATAACGTCCTTTAAATGGCTAACCTTCAAATGGTGAATTTGCGCCAACACCATATGATTATGATGTGGTGTACACCCGTACAAAGTACTTCACATCTGTAATTCCGATAAATTTTAATTACAGCCGGTCATTCGATTGGGGCATTTGCGAATATATCAAATGCGAATACGCGTTTACGCTAGTTTGCCAGTGTGGGTACGATAATTTATATTGTATGAAAAAAAATTAAATTAAAATTTAAAATAAAATAATTTAAAAATAAATAAAAAAATAAATCGAACAGAAAAAAAAATTATTATTACTCACTTTTAATGAGTAATTCATTTTTAGATCTTTTTAATTTGTAGTGGGTACTAAAATCGACACCAAATAAGTGGTTTTATAAAATAAAATATTTTTTTTATTTTATTTTAAATTCCAATAACTATTAATAAAAAAAATGATTTACTTCTTGTATCAAAACCATTTCTATTTCAATAAGTAGGAAAGGAATACTATTTGGTAACTAAATCATAGGAAATATTTTGTTATTAGGTATATTTACAAAAAAAAAAAATAAAAAAAAAATAAAAAATGGAAAAAATAGGTTAAGGTTTTTTTAGAAAAAATATGTTAAGGTTTGAAATAAATATTAATTAAAATGTAAATAATTATAACTGACTAAAAAAATACAGGTTATGTAAGACGTTGGCTTAATATTTTTGTAATTTTTTTTTTGTTATTCGATTTTGATATTCATTTCCGACATAGTTTTGTAGCTTAAAATCTTTGATTCAGAATCTGGACTATAGTGACATTAACCTTTTCGTCTCTATATCAAGTGTCATTTGTTAAAACAACATTCTTTTTCGACATGGTTATGTAGCCGGAATCTTTGATTCACAATCTTAGCTATAATAACATTAACCCCTTCGTTTCTATATCGTGTGTCATTACTTATAATTCCATTAAAATAAATAAAAGTTCATATAAATATAATTCGTGGTCTGCATGGTTGTAGTGACAATGTATTGTTCTTATATATTAACCCCTCGTCATATCATCTATATTGTGTGTATATCATTACTGGTTTATCGCTCGTTTCAAACACATTTTTTATATTTTTATTTTAATATGAATGTTCATATTTTTTTTTTTTTTACAAATGAAGGTCTGAATAGCCAAATTGATATAATATGATGCTTTCATTGTGTTTGTTCAAAAGCCTCTGTCACATTTTTACGTCACGGTATACAACGTGCTGGTGCAATCAAATAGATTAACTATTATATTACTTGAGATGAATTAAATCTTTCAATTATTATTTTAAAAAATTTCATGTCATACTGAATTTGGTTTGACATTGAAATGTTGCAGTGATTCTAACCAAAAATAATACGATTATAATAGCTGGCATACTGTGATTCGTCAATAATGCTAATATATTGTGATGTTTTGGTAAGAGCCATTAAGGAGGAAATTGATAGCTTCAGCATCAAATATCAAATAAGATTAGCTATACATACAAACAGACTGGTAAATTCTACAGAAAAAGCAGTTAGGGGGTTCATCCCATAGACTTGGATTTATATATAAAAAAATTAAAAATAATAGTTTGTTCGCTCTATAAGTAGTGTCAGTAATCTTAAGCGCCACAGCATTCTTCAACTACCCAATTGACAGTATAGGAGCAACGCTAGCCATTATATTGTGGTAATATAATATACAACAAATTTCATACAAACTATTGAATATCCCTAAATCCACAAAAAATAAAATCTGTACAAGAAAAAATCTAAAAAAAACGATTTTTGTTATTGCTTTTATTCTTTTTGAATTTGTTAATTTTGTGTGCTTTTATTTATCAATCAAATATGTATTTGTATATGTATATACATATGTGTAATAATAATAAATAAACAAACAAACAATCAATTAAAAATTAATTATTGCCTATTTTATTTCTTCAAAACTTACAATACTAAAATTGAAATAGAAATGTAGACAGTTCACGATTTATAATGCATAACTAATATATTTTATTCTTTTATTACTATTATTTTTATAATTTTTTCTAGATTCTGTGATTTTATCATTGACTCTATTATTGTATGTTTAAATGCATACTTATTTCAATACATATTATAATTATTTATGTATGTAACTATCTATATTCATATCAGTGTGTATTCTGTAACAAGTAATTATTTCATAGAAAGATGGAAAGATAGAAAAAAATAAAAATTATAATTTTGTTTTTGCTGTTTTATTCACCCCTTTTTCTCTATATATATGTGTGGGTCTAATATGCGAACCCACAATGCAAAAAATTTTCTTCAAAAAATTATATAAGATGGTACTCCTTAACTTTTATATATTCTGTTTTTTTTTTTTTTTTATTTATACTATTTAGCTCAAACAGTTTACAATGTAGTATTACACTTCATATATTAATTAAAATATAATTAAATTTACTTAGTATACATTGAAAAATAACAAAATTTAAAATACAAAAATAGTTATATAATTTTTTAATATAAATTAAAAAAGTCAATTTAACAAAATATTCAATTAATTTCATATAATTTTCATAAATTTATACTATTCTTATAATTATTACTAACTATTAACATTCTATATTATCATTCTATAATATTGATATAATTTCACAGAAAGATAGAAATAAATAAAAATGATAATTTTGTTTTTACTGTTTTCTTCACCCATTTTGCTCTTAATCTATGTGTGGGTCTAATATGCAAACCCACAATACAAGAAATTTTTTTCAAAAAATTATATGAGATGGGACTTCTCAATTTTTATATATTCTTTGGTAATATTGAAATAGTTTCACAGAGAAATGGAAAGATAGAAATAAATAAAATTTATAATTTTGTTTTTGCAGTTTTATTTACCCATTTTTCTCTTAATCTATATGTGGGTCTAATATGCGAACCCACAATAAAAAAAAATGTTTCTTCAAAAAATTATATGAAATGGGACTTCTTACTTTTTTTTTATTCTATATTCATTGGTAATATTGATGTACTGATATAACATATAATGATATATTTTTACAATATACAAAAAACGTTAAGATGAAGAAAAATAAATAAATATTATTAATTCAAAAATCTGTAGACCGATCACGATTTATAATGCATAACTAATATATTTTATTCTTTTATTACCATTATTTTTATATTTTTTTCTCTGTGATTCTATCAATGACTTTATTATTGCATGTTTAAATGCATACTTATTTCAATACATATTATAATTATTTATGTATGTAACTATATGTATATTCATATCAGTGTATTCTTTAAAATGCAATTTTTTCATTGAAAAATATAAAGATAGAAACAAATAAAAATTAGAATTATGTTTTCGATGTTGTATTCACCCATTTTTCTCTTAATCTATGTGTGGGTTTAATATTCTAACCCACAATACAAAAAATTTTCTTCAAAAAATTATATTAGATGGGACTTCTTAATTTTTATATATTCTTTGGTAATATTGAAATAATTTCACAGAAAGATGGAAAGATAGAAATATATAAAAATTATACACCCATATTCTGTTAGACCCATCTCGCGAGATCGCTTCAAAATATCTCTAAAGAGGTAATTTTGTATTCTGTGAGACACCACAGACGCGATAGCAAATTGCCGCGATGGCAAATGTCAAAACATTTTCGTGAGTAATTTCTGTTACACCTTTGACGAGAGGTGATAACCATTTTTTATCTCCTCCAAATTTTGTAAACGATAGAGTATCTCGCCAAAGTATTTTTTGTTTTTTTATCAAAAAATTGAATTAAATAAATAAATTGAATAGATAAAATAGTTAAGTAAAGATTAATAAATAATTTTTCATTATTTTTTTTTGCCTTATTATTAAAACTGTGCTTTTGTTTAAACCATCTTTACTTTTAGCACTGTTTATGTACTAAGCTAAAAAATATTTCAAACATAAATATATTTATATTTATTTTTTATTTAACAAATATTTTAAGACTAAGCCCCATTAATACTTTCCAAACATTATATAAACAATTTTTGTTTATATACCAATAATTTTTTTTGACAGTAAAAAATGATCAATATTACCAATAAATAATATGTTCTATCGTGCCGCTTACAGTTTCTAACATAAATGAATATTCAGCGAGACGAGACGAGATAGATTTTTTCTTCTCGTCAACGAGGGGTCTAAGAGAATATGGGTGATAACTTTGTTTTTGCTATTTTCTTCACCCCTTTTTCTCTTCATCTATGTGTGGGTCTAATATGCGAACCCACATTACAAAAAATTTTCTTCAAAAAATTATATGAAATATGTCTCTCTTACTCTTTATATATCCACTGGTAATATTGATATATGTACTGATATAACATAATATGATATATTTTTACAATATAAAAAAAACATCAAGATGGAGAGCAAAAAAATAAATTTTATTAATTCGAAATTCACTATAAAAATTTTAGAATTGGAATTCTCCAAATTTCGATTTAGCATTTTTAATCTCTATAAATCTGATTTATTTTAGATTGTTTCAAATTAATTATACTATTCAAATAGTATAATGTGTGCATATATAGTGCATATAGTATAATAAAATATGTGCATATTCTTATAGTATATAAATATATATTTTATGTGCATCTAGCTAGATCAATAAAATAAATTTAATTCACTTATACATATCAATATACACATCTGTATATATATAAAATCAATTAAGTCCCAAAGGCATATTTTATTTTAAATATATTTTTAAATTTATTAACTCATAAAATCAATATTCAAATAATTTGCCTTCTTACATTTTCCATTTCAAAATGACTCATCCACCCACCCAATATAAGCAAATAAATCAAATTCTAATTAATTAGTTAACACTATTAATTATATGAAAAAAAATGTCAACTCCCTACAAATTTTCTGAATAATGAAATATAAATGAAATATTGACTATTAAATTAGTCCAAAGTGCTCAATAAATAAATAAGAATTATATATAAATATTTTAATATTGATAATTCGATTTAGTTTTTCATAATTTTCATTTCATATAGAATTATAAAAATTCTGAATACTTTTCCAAAATAAAAAAAAATATTTTTTACATATTTAATACCTTCTATCTTTAAAAACAAAAACCAAAAAAAAAACAAAAACATATGTAAAAAATATAATTGAACATAAAATTTCCATTATGTTTCAATAAATTTTATTTTAGAATTTTAAAAATATAAATTCATAAATTTAAACATGTCTAATTAATTAGTTACCCCACTACACAACAAGAATTTTAAAAATGGTTTTGCTAATATGTTCGTCGCAATATGCAAATATTGAAAAAAAATAAAGAAAAAAAATAAATGATATATATTCATACAATATGCAGTCACATATTCTGAAAATACAAAAAACAAAATACAAATAATAATAATAAAGAATTATTAATTCTCAATGATCAATTGGTTTGCGTGATCAATGCATCATGTACAATTTGTTGTAAATTGTAATCGAATATTAAATGAAAAAATAAGTTAAAAAAAAAAAAAAAAAAATTATTTAAATTAATGAATTTTAAATAAATTATTATATTTTTTTTTTTGCACAGAGAAAAATATAAAATATTGATTGTGAGTTAAGTTATAATGTATGTACAATATTAATTGATTATGTTGTTAATATATTATGACATACTAGGAGGTCGTGTATTTGAATGTCATTCAATATACATAGACAATCAATCTATCATTATAGTTTCGATATGGTATATATTCCTTAGTCGAATGATTGTATATAGTACCGATGATATATAGTGGTTGTGCTTTCTAACTAACTAGAGATAGTAGGATCTAACTCCATACATTGATGCCTATAAATAATTATAAAATAAACTATTTTTAGCTTGTTACTAGAAATGCGAAGAAGTTTGATCAAAACTTGTACTTTATTTCATTTTCAAAGGCGGAAACAGTAAAATACCTTGGATTACAACTTCATTCGCGCCTCAACTAGAAATATCATGTCGGACAAAAAGTAACATAAATAAAGCAAAAAACAAGGGATATGTATTGGTTAATAGGAAGACAGTCCTAACTAAGCCTGTATTCCAACCTTCCAATATACTGCGTGTTCCAGAGCATGCGTATCAGCTTTTTAAGAGGGGAAGGAGCCGCTATTTTAAAATTTAAGACGTAGAATCCGAATTTGCATAAAAAAGTACCCCTTCCTATTTGAAAATTTCGATTTCGGCCAATTTTGGCGATTTTTGATTTAAAAAAACCGATTTTCAGTCTTTTCCGGAATTTGAAAATACCACCAATCGATAGGGCACCCTCGATTTAGTTAACAAACTTTTTTTTTAATTTTAAAATAACGGCTCTTTCCCCTCTTAAAAAACTGATATGCATGCATCTGGACAACCGGTATAATAGTATAATTAAGCCCATTTGGACTTATGGCAGCCTGCTTTAGGGTTGCATTAAGAAATCTAACTTATTAATTATACAGCGCTGTCACAATAAATTTCTTAGAACTATAACAAACGCATACCGGTATGATTCAAATGATGATATCCACAGAGATCTCAAGGTAAAAACAATCAATGAAGTCATTAGGAACTATGCTCTGAAGCACGAACACAGATTGGTTCAACACATCATCAATTCAAAGGCAATTGAGATATTAAATAGAACAGAAAATATAAGAAGGCTGAAAAGTCTGAAACTCCACGATTTAGTGGGATAAAATAAAAACATGTGGGAGCGAAATATTGATTCCGGTAAACCCACATGGGTGTTGCTTTTTAAGTACTGTTTAAATGTAGTAATAATTTATTGTAATATGGAATGAAATTGTTCTATAATAACCTAAAGGTTGTAAAAAAACATAAAAAATTTAATTTTCCGTCATTTCACATTCTTGGTGCTATATAATTTTTTTTTATTTGATTTATCAAAGACAACAACCACAAGCATATGTAATAGTTTATTTTAAAAAAAAATGTGTAAAGATATAATATAACTAATAAAACTAATAATATAAATATAACATACAAAAATATATACCAAATATTTAATATAATTTAATAAAAAAGCCCACATTTCGAAAGGGGAAAGGCCCTTTAAAGTTGGCCTACAGATTTATAACGAAATAAATAATAAATAAATAAAAAAATGTGATGAAAATTCTATGTAAAAATGCTATGCAAACTCAACCTCTTCAGATATATTGCACTTCCGCGTTTGTTGTTTTAGAATCGCAGGTCTATGTGCTTGATGAACGCTATTATTGCTTTGATGTTAGTTTCAGAATTTTTAGACGATGTGTAGTCCTATTAATATTCATGTGATGTATTTGGTGAATTTGGTAATTGTATGTGAATACATATAGAACTACCAAATGAAATTTATATTATTCTATTTATTATATTAATTTGTTTGGAGGCGTAGCAAAATTATATTAAAAAAATGTTTGTTTAAAAATTTTACCCTTTCCAAAACTGTCCAAACTGTCCAAACTGTCCAAACTGTTCAAACTGTCAAAAAAATGTCCAAAAAATTTTTTTTTTAGAACTGTTTCAACTGTCCAAAATTTATTTTAATTTTAGGCAATACAAACCTTAAAAAAAATTATTTGAGTGTATATGAGTCGGTTAATATCAGTAATATTATAACAATCTTATGTTATTTAACTACTATTACCATTATCTATTTAATATATAAAACATTAACTAATCACGATTAATTAATAAGATTGCAGAACAATCATGATATAAATGATATAAATTTTGAGCTTCACACTCAAAATACAGCACAAAGAATACTGTTTTAATTTGATAGATTTGATTTGATTTGATTACTGACATTGTAAGCGCCTCTACTATCAAATATATTAACTAAAATACAAAGTTAAATACATATCCAAAATTTAAACAAAAATTTATTGTTGTATTTACGTGATATTAAATCGGAAAGCAAATCATTTGACATTCGTAGCATTATATAATTTTTTTTTATTGATTTATCTAAGACAACAACCACAAGCATACATTTACCACAAGGATTTATTTAAAAAAAAAATGTGATGATAATGCTATGTAACAAATGCTATGTAAACGCAGCCTCTTGAGATACATTGTACTTCCCAGTTTGATGTTGTAGAATCGCAGGTCTATGTCCTTAATGAACGCTATTATTGCTTTGATGCAAATTTCAGAAATAAACGATGTGTAGTCCTATTAATATTTATGTAATGTATTTGGTGAATTTGGTAATTGTATGTGCATACATTTACATTTCTAGAAATTTTAAATTGAAATTTCTAATTGAATTTTATATTATTCTATTTATTATATTTATTTGTTCGGAGACGTAGCGAAATTATATTAAAAAAATGTTTGTTTAAATATTTTACCCTTCCGATAGTTCAAACTGTTAATTATGCTAATTGTTAATGTTTATTGTAGGCAATACAAACCTTAAAAAAAATTGTATAAGTGTATATGAGGCGGCGAATATCAGTAATGCTACAAAAATCTTATGGTATTTACCATTATCTATTTAATATATAAAATGTTATGTAATTTAACTACTAATTACGATTAACTAATAGAACTGCAGAACAATTATGATATCAGTGATATAACTTTTGAGCTTCAGAATTTGAAATTTATATTATTCTATTTACTATATTTATTTGTTTGGAGACGTAGCGAAATTATATTAAAAAAATGTTTGTTTAAATATTTTACCCTTCCGATAGTTCAAACTGTTAATTATCCTAATTGTTAATGTTAATTGTAGGCAATACAAACCTTAAAAAAAATTATTTGAATGTATATGAGTCTGTTAATATCAGTAATGTTATAAAAATCTTATGTTATTTAACTACTATTACGATTATTTATTTAATATATAAAAAATTAACTAATCACGATTAATTAATGGGATAGCCGGACAATCATGATATCAGTGATATTATTTTTGAGCTTCACACTCAAAGTACTGCACAAAGAATACTGTTTTAATTTGATAGAACTGTTTGTTATCCTTCACATTACTGACACTGTAAGCGCCTCTATTATCAAATATATTAACTAAAATACAAAGTTAAATCCAAATCTAAATAAAAATTTGTTGTAGTATTTACATGATATTAAATCGAAAAACAAATCTGATTTGGATTTTTGAAACAAGTACAAATTAATTTCTAAAATTTACTAAATTGTAAGTGAACATTTGCTTGTTCCAAGGCTGTGAAGAATAAAAGCCAAAAATTATTTATAATGATTGGAGTAATAATATAAAATGAATTTATGAAAACATTTGAATTTTTTCTCCTTGTACTCAATTACCATCCATAAATAATCATTTCAATTATCTAAATATTGAATGAATTGAGATTCCCAATAGATAATTGATTAAAGGTTTTCTTCAATAACATAACCAAATCCACATGAAATAAATTTACAGTGGCAAAATAGATTCACGGTGGGTCTATCCAATCATTTTATTCAAATAATAACAATTATTTTTATTTTTTGTTATTGTTTTTTTTTCCATTTTTGAATCTTAGTATAGGCTTCCTCTCTGACATTTAATCAATTCAGTTTATTTTTTTTTTTTTTTTTATTTTTTACAATAATTGATCAAAGAAATTCTTCTAGCCAAACTCTATTCATTTTTTTTTTGTATTCTCTACATCACTATGTATATAAAATTATATACATACATATATATATAGTAGTATCTACATATGAGAAATTATTTATTTATTGAGATCAACATAAATTCTTTCTCCTACAAGGACTTAAAAAAAAAAAAGAAAGAGAAGGAAAAAAAAATAAAAATAAATCAAAATTTGTGTCCAGTTTTTCTACAGATTCATAAATTTTTATTGAAATGATGATCACGCAGTTGGATATTTAAAAAAAAGCAAAAAAGCAACAAAACAAAAAATAAATAAAAAAACAAATTCTTAAAAGGTGTGTAATAAGTCAAAATGATGAAAAATTAAACGAAAAATATAAAAAAAAATAAAAATAAAATATGAATTCGGAATGTTTACATATAAAATGTAAAGAACATGTGTATTTAATACTTAATAATAACAATAATAATTTGTATCTTTATGTCGTAAAATTATCGAATAAAAATGTTGTTTTTGTTCTGCTTTTCATTTGTAGTTTTTATTACAAGTTGTAATCAAGGAGATTTCTAGAACTCTAGGGGAATTTTTTTTAGCAATATAATGAAGAATTGTAATTCGGGAAGGAAAATTAAATATCGTATATGTGAATTAAATGATGTGAAGTTACTGGATTCGACTTTGTAGGCTTAACTAAGTTGTAATAACTACAACGCTTTACTCGATTAGTAGAATTAAAACTGTATTATCTAATTTCAATTATGTTTTAAATTTTAAATTAACAACTACTGGCTTATATATCTACCTCTGATCAATAAAAACGTATTATATCAGAGATGTATTCGATTTTGATTGATAATTGTAGCTCACACATATTTTTGTAACATTTTGATATAAGTTAAAAAATTAATCAAAGTTAAAAACCATTAATTTTCTGTAGGTAGTTTAACAAACTACAAAACTGTTCATCAAACCTTTCCATCTACCCACTTTAATTCACCTCTGATCAATAATAACGTATTCAAAATGTAATAATCAATAAAAACATATCAATAGAAATATATTCGATTTTGATTTGTTATTATAGCTCACAGATATTTTTGTAACATTTTGATATAAGTTTAAAAATCAATCAGAGTAAAAAACCATTAATTTTGTGTTGGTAGTTTAACAAACTATAAAACCTACTAATATTTGAATAATACCCTTCCACTTACTCACTTAAATCCACCTGTGATCAATAATAACGTATTCGAAATATAATAATCAATAGAAACGTATCAATAGAAATATATTCGATTTTGATTTGTTATTATAGCTCACAGATATTTTTGTAACATTTTGATATAAGTTTAAAAATCAATCAGAGTAAAAAACCATTAATTTTTTGTAGCTAGTTTAAAAAACTACAAAACCTACTAATATTTGAATAATACCCTTCCATTTACCGACTTAAATACACTTGTGATCAATAATAATGTATTCGGAATGTAATAATCAATAAAAACGTATCAATATAGAAATGTATTCGATTTTGATTTGTTATTATAGCTCACAGATATTTTTGTAACATTTTGATATAAGTTAAAAAATCAATCCGAGTTAAAAACCATTAATTTTCTGTAGGTAGCTTAACAAACAACAAAACTGTTACTAATATTTGAATAATACCATTCAACCTACCCACTTAAATCTACCTGTGATCAATAATAATGTATTCGAAATGTAATAATCAATACAAAAACGTATCAATAGAAATATATTCGATTTTGATTTGTTATTATAGCTCACAGATATTTTTGTAACATTTTGATATAAGTTAAAAAATTAATCCGAGTTAAAAACTATTAATTTTGTGTTGGTAGTTTAACAAACTACAAAACGTACTAATATTTGAATAATACCCTTCCATTTACCGACTTAAATACACTTGTGATCAATAATAATGTATTCGGAATGTAATAATCAATAAAAACGTATCAATATAGAAATGTATTCGATTTTGATTTGTTATTATAGCTCACAGATATTTTTGTAACATTTTGATATAAGTTAAAAAATCAATCCGAGTTAAAAACCATTAATTTTCTGTAGGTAGCTTAACAAACAACAAAACTGTTACTAATATTTGAATAATACCATTCAACCTACCCACTTAAATCTACCTGTGATCAATAATAATGTATTCGAAATGTAATAATCAATACAAAAACGTATCAATAGAAATATATTCGATTTTGATTTGTTATTATAGCTCACAGATATTTTTGTAACATTTTGATATAAGTTAAAAAATTAATCCGAGTTAAAAACTATTAATTTTGTGTTGGTAGTTTAACAAACTACAAAACGTACTAATATTTGATTAATACCCTTCCATTTACCGACTTAAATCCACCTGTGATCAGTAATAACGTATTGGAAATGTAATAAACAATAAAAACGTATCAATAGAAATGTATTCGATATTGATTGATAATTATACCTCACAGATATTTTTGTAACATTTTGATATAAATTTAAAAATCAATTAGAGTTCAAAACAATGAATTTTATATATGTATAGTCTATATAGCATATGCCAATAAACATTTATGGGGATTATTATAAATGACTAATATTATGGAATTGAATTCCATTGTTCTGATTCACAATCACAATAGTTATAATACAATTGCTATATAGCTTAATCTTAGAATAATGCAGCTCTATCTTATACTCTAATGCATTTCGAAACACTATGCGAACTATTTTGGTTGCAAGAAACAGATTATATTGCAATAAATATAATAATATAGATTAAATTTGCTTAAGCGGGTAGGGATGTGGCTCTACTGCATCCAAAAATGGGCTTTTTATGATTACCCCACTCTTATTAATTCAAATTAAGTATGCGAGTGTCTAAGGATGGCTGATCAATACATGTGATCAAAAAACGTATTACATATCAAAAATATATCAGATTTTGATTGGTTATTATAACTCACAGATGCTTTTGCAACATTTTGATATAAATTTAAAAATCAATTAGAGCTCAAAACAATAAATTTTCAATCAGTGTTTAGAGTTCAAACAATGAATGATAACATCAAATAGTGTTTAAAACCAGGAGTTGTCTTGGTAGTCCAATACTACAATACCTACTTATGAGTTTATTAAATTGACAAAACATGCCTTTAATAATTATTTATTTAAAAAAAATAACAAACCATTCCAATTTATTCATTTTTATCGAATTGAGAAATTAATTAAAATTTAACTATCAACTCCTAGACTATATACAAAAAAATGCTTACACATTCAATATTAATTTCATATATTCATATTGGTGTGTGGTATAACGCTACGTTTTTTTACCAAAAAGACCAACCACTGCCATTTAAAAGTGCTGCCGAATGCAATAATATTTTCAACTCTTCTAGTCTATGCATCAGTTGAAAAAAAAATCAGAAAAACAAAAATAATAAAAAAGGCAAAAGAAAAAAAGTAAAATGAAATAATAATTTTTTTTAATAAATAAATTTTTCAAAAGGATTAAAATTATTATCGATCCTATCACAACAAGTGATCTTTTTTTTTTTATTTTTTATTTTTTTTATTTATTAAAATAAATAATACCAGAAGCTGATCACAGCCAATTTTTTAAATTCGCCCCGGAATTAATTGAATACAATCTAAATAACTTATTATACAATAACACAAAACAAAAACAACAAAAAAACAAAAACAACAAAAAAATAAAGAAAAAATATGAGTTTTATGAACAGACAAATGAATATGACATTAAAATTTCTTGTAGATTATGTATAAAGATTTAATATGGATTAAAAAAAAGAAAAAAAATAGAATAAAAAAAAATGAAATTAAAAAATTACATGGACTTGTGCCAAAAAAAAT
Organism: Argyra leucocephala; assembly: GCA_963942445.1. Classification (NCBI taxonomy): domain Eukaryota; kingdom Metazoa; phylum Arthropoda; class Insecta; order Diptera; family Dolichopodidae; genus Argyra; species Argyra leucocephala. The sequence continues at coordinate 121,176,230 of OZ012681.1, forward strand.
TATGCAAGTTTAGATATTACAAATATGGTCATCATAATCAATAATTGTAACTTGCGTATGGTGATGTATAGTGTGAGGTTTGTAATAACATTTTGTTTTTGATTATTTTTCAAAATAGATATTAAAAAAAAAAAAATTGTGAATTTAAAAAATATAAAATTGAAAAAAAGGTAAAACGTTTGAGAAAAGTCTAAGTGGTTAGATTGAATTGGAGGTATACGAACAAAACATCTTTATATAGCGAAATCACAATTCTATTATTACTACTACTGAATTGCTAATAATAAATCTATTAGTATGTGTGTGTTGAAATTGCTATTATTAAATACATAAGTATGAATCCAATGAATTGCTATCTCTTCATAAAAGCAGTCAGTGAAGTGGATAAATAGTGTTGGGGAAGACTAAAGTGGACCAAAAATGATATTTATTAAGACCACACAGTCAAAAAATCATAATACTATTATTACTATTACTGAATTGCTATTATTAAGTCTGTTAATATGTGTATATTGAATTTTTTATTATTAAGTACATTAGTATGAGTCCACTGAATTGCTATCTCTTCATAAAAGCAGTCAGTTAAGTGGATAAATAGTGTTGGGGAAGACACACAGTCAAAAAAATACTACACAAAATAATTGTTGTAAATTTATAAATTAAGCTATACAAAAATATGTGGATACAGATAAAAAATGTAGCAACAGCATCAGGGACGCATGCGCCATTCAAAATATTGCCCGTTGAAATCGAATTAGACAACTGGAGAGATTACGTAAATATAATGGCAGAAGTTCGGCTTGCGAAGGTAGTATTGAATGGTCAAATCAGTATCAAATGATTATCATGAAGAAAAAATGCTATGAATGCTTGATGTTGTCATCACAAAATTAACGATGAGATATATTGAAAAAACAGGCACCCTAAATGCCTAATTAAAGTAGAAGAAGAAGTAAATCAAACTAAATAAATTGTTTTTACAGATATTTCAATTAACAAATTAATGTATTACAGATAGCTTTTTTAGAGAAATAAATCATTTAGCAATCTTGAGCAATATTGAGCAATATTGAGCAACAAGATTAAATTTTAATAACTGCTGTAAAAATTTTAATCTGGGCTGGTTAAATGTATTAAAATGAGTGTATTACAGATATTCATCTACATTTTCATTCTTAGGTATCGTACTATGATCCACAGTGATATCGAAATTTTTCTTCTGTCCAGATACAAATATTAACATTGTAAATAAAACACTGGTGATTACGGTACCTATGGATGGTATTGCGAAATATTATTGGGGATGTGTAATGTACTGGAAAGGAGGACAATTTGTATTTGTACTGGAAACTGTACTGGATACAAATATTAACATTGTAAATAAAACACTGGGGATTACGGTACCTATGGATGGTATTGGGAAATATTATTGGTGATGTGTAATGTACTGGAAAGGAGGACAATTTGTATTTGTACTGGAAACTGGAAACTGTACTGGATACAAATATTAACATTGTAAATAAAACACTGGTGATTACGGTACCTATGGATGGTATTGCGAAATATTATTGGGGATGTGTAATGTACTGGAAAGGAGGACAATTTGTATTTGTACTGGAAACTGGAAACTGTACTGGATACAAATATTAACATTGTAAATAAAACACTGGTGATTACGGTACCTATGGATGGTATTGGGAAATATTATTGGGGATGTGTAATGTACTGGAAACTGGAAACTGTACTGGATACAAATATTAACATTGTAAATAAAATACTGGTGATTACGGTACCTATGGATGATATTGGGAAATATTATTGGTGATGTGTAATGTACTGGAAAGGAGGACAATTTTGTATTTGTACTGGAAACTGGAAACTGTACTGGATACAAATATTAACATCGTAAATAAAACACTGGTGATTACGGTACCTATGGATGGTATTGGGAAATATTATTGGGGATGTGTAATGTACTGGAAACTGGAAACTGTACTGGATACAAATATTAACATTGTAAATAAAATACTGGTGATTGCAGTACCTATGGATAATATTGGGAAATATTATTGGTGTTGTGTAATGTACTGGAAAGGAGGACAATTTGTATTTGTACTGGAAACTGGAAACTGTACTGGATACAAATATTAACATTGTAAATAAAACACTGGTGATTCCAGTACCTATGGATAATATTGGGAAATATTATTGGTGATGTGTAATGTATACTGGAAAGGAGGACAATTTGTATTTGTACTGGAAATTACAGTTTATTTGTTTTTTGTTTTTTATACCTGGTAAATATGTTAAGGTATATTTCCGGAAAACTATGAACATTTATCATTACTGTACCTAATAACACACTGAAAATAGTGAAGATTAACTAGATTTACTTACTTAGTTTTCATATATTCCGCTGTTAGTAAAAAATTAATTTAATAAAACAAAAAATTATCCAAAAGATATAGGGATTAATCTCTAATTAGATATAGGGATGAATTACTAAAAAGATATAGGGATGAATTTGGTCTCTTCGAAAAGAGAATTTTTCGTCGAATATAATATGGTTCTGCAAATGAATAGGGAGACTGGAGGAGAATAATATAATGATGATATATCGAGGTTGTAACGAAAATGTGACATGTAGAGTGGATAAAAATGTTCCAGCCATCGGAATCTTCAAATCCAAACCCGAAGCTGCAAGACATCAGGTTGATCAAACCTTTGTTTCTGAAACTGAAATATCAGCGAACATGAAACAATTTCGTTTTTTAAACTGGAGAGATGGCAATCATCGTAGAAATGGATGGTAGACATGGATAACGTTGATAGGTTAGGTGAAGGACCTTCATGGGAGCTCTTGTTGGTCACCTAAGTATGTGAGTAAGTATTTTTTTCAAGATGGATGGATAAAAATGTTACAGCCATCGGAATCTTATCAAATCCAAACCCAAAGCTGCAAGACGTCAGATTGATCAAACCTTCGTTGCTGAAACTGAAATATCCGTGAACATGAAACAATTTCGTTTTTTAAACTGGAGAGAAGCCAATGATAGTAGAAATAGAAGGTAGACATGGATAACGTTGGTAGGTTAGGTTAAGGACCTTCATGGGGGCCTCTTGGTCATCTAAGTATGTTAGTAAGTATTTGTTTCAAGATGGATGGGTAAAAATGTTCCAAATTCAGTTATATATTCTGGAAAGATAACAGCTTGGAGCATATTTTAACACTTATTTGATAATGCTGTCGTTATGGAAATATTATAGCTACTTCCAGCTATCCTTGGGATATTGTTATTAGGTTCCACGCCAATACAACATCTCCCTCAGAATCCTCATATTAAATCTTATATTGATGATACTTGAATCATAATCTTATCGATTTGTTCAAGCCACTGTCGAATCGACATTTTAATATTGATTCGTTGATAATTCTGCAATCAATTTAATTAATTAAATTATTTAAAATTCACATTGACCAAGATGCAAATTTTGTATGCGATAATCAATCCACTATACAAAAATCTATAATTTTAAAATTTTATATGTGAACTTCAAAGAATAATATTTTCGTTTCGCATGAATTCAATTAAATGAAATAATATTAATATTTTCCATTATTCTATATTTAAATTTACAAAACAAAAAAAATATTGTTCTAAATTTTTAAAAAACAAAATAAACTCAAACCTATTAAAAATAATTCAACAACAAAATGTACAAAATATTAAGCATTATTTTAATAGCGTGAAATAAAAAAATTCTTTCATGACACTCACAACAGGCATATACCTACAATATGAAATTTCAAAGAAGTCACTGAGTTTATTAATATTAATAACCATGGTCAATTCATCTTTTTGTATATTTCTTTATCGAAATTACAAGAAAAACCAATATTGATTCAGAAAATATTGCATGAAAAAATTTTGCAAAAACAAAAATATATTTCAATAGACTTATGCAAATAATATAAAAATTGATATAATAATAAAAATAACAAAATAAAAATTTTAAAACACGTTCTGACCTATAAAAAATGGGATGTTCGATTAAAAATTGAATTTTTATTTTCACAAGAGCGCACTATAATATACTGGCCATCAAATAGTATGCAAAATGATCGGGTCCGATCTATGTAATTGATATACAATTGTAAATATAGTATGTATAATATAAAAACCAAAATCAAATCGATAATCAACCTGAGGTATGTTACAGTTTACTTTTCATTGTAATTTAATCAAGAAAATATTAAAACTGCATAATAAGAAGAAGACAAAAAATAAAAATAAATAAAAAAAAATTACTTTTAAAATTATCAGAAATTTGTAACGCTAACAGCAGGTAAATTTTCTTGGTACAATAATATAATTGAGTAAATTTTTTTAACGTAATCTGAATTGTCTGTAATATTATATTTTTTTTTTTGATTTATTTATTTGGCTTGTAGCCATTTGAATTCAAATTATTTAAAAATTCATTTTTTTCAAGGCCGGCATTTAGGCTTTTATTCATCATTATCAGGGCCGGCATTTAGGCTTTTAGTCCTTTATGCCCTCCTCCAACCTGAACTTAGTCAACTCTTTTGGTAAAGACCAATAAGTTTCAGAGTTCTATTCTGCAGAAGCTTTCTGAGGTTATGTACTGCGTTTCCAACAACCTGAGTTTCAGTCTTGGTAGAGCTTGGCACTCTCCTACAACATGTGTGGAGGTTTCTTCCTATTCATGACAGTGTCTACAGGTTGGATCGTCTCTTACCGCTGTTGTATACATGTGCTTATTCATGTGGTTATGACCAGTAAGTCTATTATGACCAGTACTCTATTGAGAGTTAGCAGCAAGTTGGTAAGTCTGGTGTTTGTTCTAGGTACATATATTTTGGAGACTCTGTGGCCTTCAACACGCTCCTAAAGATCGTTTGTTTCCCTCTTCAGGGTGTTTTTTATCGATAACTTTAGATTACCAATAGATATACCAACTGCCGGTTCCGGACCATAAATGTTTCCCGCTGATGATCTGGCTAGTTTGTCAGCCTTCTCATTTCCAGTCAAGCCACTAGAAAAAACGTGCTCAATAAAAAGAGGAATAACATGGAGTCTCACCAAACAATTTGAAGATCTCGACTATGCAGATGATATCATTCTTCTCTCGCACAAATTCAGTGACATGGAGAGCAAATTAGAACACCTGGAACAATTTGCTAAACATGGAAATCAACATGGAATCAGCCTGGAAAAAACCAAAGCTTTGAGAATAAACAACACCACCACGGAACATCTAAGGTTGAAAGAAGAACAAATATAATTGGTGAAGAATTTCTGCTACTTGGGAAATACAATAGCAACTAATGGTGGGGCTCAACAAGATGTAGAAAATAGATTAAAGAAACCAAGAGCAACATTTGGAAGATTGCAACTGATATGGAGGAACAGTCAAATATCCAGAGCAACTAAACTTAGAATATTCCGGTCATGTGTAAAATCAATCCTGACATACGGCCGTGAAAATTGGTTAACATCAAAAACTATCAACCAGAAGTTACAAGTCTTCATTAATAAATGTTTAAGAATATTATGCAGAATATTCTGGCCGAACACAATAAGCAACAAGGTCCTCTGGATACTAACCGGCGAAGAACCCGCCATAGCGAAATAAATTAGAAGAAGAAAATGGAGATGGATAGGCCACACTCTCATAAAGCTATCAAATAACATAGCGCTGATGAGCTTAGAATAGAACCCACAAGGCACAAGAAGACCCGGTCGCCCAAAGAACACCTGACGTATGAACATAAAACAAGAGCTTGAAAAAACAAACATAACGTGGGAACAAGCAAAAATAGTAGCTAGAAATCGAGTACAATGGAAATGTTAAGTGGAAGCCCTATGCTCCCAAGAGGAGTAAAGAACAAAAAATTACTTATTATATAACAGTGATATTTCATAAATTATTTAGTTTGTAAACCCGCCCAAATCTTACGATTTCAAGTAGAAAATAACTATAACGGTCTGAAAGTCAAAATGTTTTAGGCATATGCAGCTAAACCAAAAATGCAGTGGAAATGAGCATATTTTCGATGTAGCTTAAAATGCCGCTTAATACGGTTGGGGCTTCTTTCCCGCAGTCGAGTTTTATTTAACAGATCTTTCCAATACCGATAAAGCATCATATCCGACCTAGGATGGAGTACAATTCTTACATCTAGAATAGTGTACTCAAAACTTCACTAGATTACCTTGAAAAGATCCAAAATCGCGATTTATGCTTAATTGACAATTCCACCGTCCAGGTAATCATACACTTCTTAACACACATCGAAATGATTATGTTATCTCCCTCGATATCTTGTATTGTTGTATTGAAATAAAATCAATAATACCTCATCCCATCAAACAATCCCTTCAACATTGCTTATCATACACCAAGCCATATAAAACAACCGCTTCACTTCTTGAATCTGTATTATCAACGAAAACAAGCAATTAAGAATAAATTACAATCAACTTTACTGTTCAATAACACGCACATTATAGTCTGCCAGTTATGGAGAACTGGTTCTAATAATAATATCGAAACAATGCAATCGAAAATTTGACATATCATAACCGCTTTCGTACCTTAGAAATATTAGTAGAGTACTACATAAAGATTTGGACTTACCCTTGATTACAGAAGAACCAGAAAAAGTAAAAACAGATATGCAACCAAACTGGTCCAACACCGTAAACCGTGAGAGGCTTACAAAACATGACGAAATTGGTTTCAGAATAAAATAAAAAAAAAAAGAAAGATATTTTTCCCAATAAGTCAATAAATCCTGTTCGTCTTGATGGTGGTCCGGTGATGTGCTTTCTTCCAAGCTAGTTTTTTGTCTAGGTGCACTCCCAGATATTTAATCTCGTTAGTTTGCGGAATAGTCTTACCACTTTTACCAACTTGGGCCCCTTCTTTAACGAGAAAGTTACATATGTACACTTTTACTCTCATTGACCTTCATTTTCTACTCATAAGGCCATTTCTTTATGTGCGGCAAATTTTCTTGCAAATCTGTTGATTCTGTTTTTTAATTTAAATAGCAGGTTAAAATTTCAGAATCGTTTGCGAAGGTGGATGTAAGTAGATAAAATATATATACAAGGTATATAAGTAATCGCACACTACCTTGTGTGTGGGACACCAGCATTGATTTGATATTCTTCTGTTGAATAGGATTTGAATCTAATTCTAGAGCGTCTATTGGTTAAAAAAGAATTTGGTAGTTGATGAGACTCAACTGGCAGTTTTTTTTTATATTTTATAGATTAATCAGGTGTGCCACACTTTGTGAAATACCTGGCTAACAAAAACATGGTTGAACAGAACTTTCTTTCTTCAAACCCTTCTTTTATTTGTGCAGCTATTCTATACACATGTTGGATCATGCATGCTATGTTTAGTCATGCATGCTATGTTTAGTCATGCATGCTATGTTTACTCCATTTTATTTTACTTGCGGCATCATTTTATACATCTCCGCCCTATCCCCCACAGATGGGGTTGCAGAACAGCGATGATGATAATGATCATTTTATGTACTGTAAATTTTTCAAATACGTTTTCGAGTACAGACGATAGACTCATGGGGTTATATGGTTGGATTTGTACCTCATTGTAAGATCATTATATTTATCAACTGTTTCCACAATGATGGAAAATAACTTGTTCTGAAGATGGTATTCAAGATTTGTGTGATATGCTTAACAGCTATACCTAGGATCTTTTACCGAATTCTAACTGAAATATCGTCCGAGTCTGCTGCTTTTTTAGGATTAATTTTTTTGTTGATTGTGGATTCAACTATAGCTGCGTATTAATTCTATAACATGGTCTTGCTGACATGTTTTGATTTCTAATTAGTAGTAAATCGCATGAGGTGGTAAATCGCGTAAAGATATCTTCCATGGTGGACTGCAACCGATTTTTTACTATCAATTAAATAAATATTTTTAATCTCTTCATTTTCAAGCAAACAGTTTAGACAACTTGACAATTGAAATTCCTTACAACTGCATGCTCGCAGTCAATTTTTATAATTTACATACAACAAAAATTCTACAAAAACCAACCTATATAATTCCTTGGAATACAATAATATTGTAATTCTCCTGTTCAATTTAATGGACTTCAATATAGTTTTATTTATTTGTATTAACAATTGGTTCAATTTTCAATGCACTCATTTTAAATAATTGAGAAAATAAAAGTGTCAAAGTCATGCACGGGTTTTCAATTATACGTGATTGAATTCTAGGTTTTGTTTTGTTTTTATAAAAAATATTTTTTTATATTTATTTTTTTTTTTTACAATGAATTTTATTTTTTAATGTAAAAATTGATCAGTTATGGATGACTTGAGAATAATTGTAAGAAATTGTAATAATATGAAGATTTTGAAAATAAAATTGTATACTTTTCATTTGGTTATTGAAAATGTTATTTTTTGTTGTTATTTTTTTTTATTCGATTCTTCTCACGTTCATTATTTTTGTATTCTGATCAGAAGAGAAATGAGTGAGTTGAGTTGAGTCTTTTCAATGATAATGTTGTTATAATTTTTACTGTTTATACTTTAGAGACTTCCGACTAGATGATGATGTAATATGTCTTAACGCAAATGTCCTGTAAATAAGTAAAAAAACCGAGCATGTTTACTTAAAACACCTTCCAACAGTCAAACTTAGTATGAAACCATTACCAGTCATTTTTGCAGTATACCTTTAGTTCAGTATAGATATTCTAATATTTTTGAAGTATCATAAATCCGAGCATATTTAATTAAAACACCTTCCAACAGTCAATCTTAGTATAAAACCACTACCAGTCATTCTTGCTGTATACCTTTAGGTCAGTGTAGATATTCTAATATTTTTGAAGTAGCATAAATCCGAGCATGTTTAATTAAAACACCTTCCAACAGTCAATTTTAGTATAAAAGCATTACCAGTCATTCTTGCTGTATACCTTTAGGTCAGTGTAGATATTCTAATATTTTTGAAGTAACATTATTCAGGTCTAATTCTTTAAGCCCTAAACTAAATAAAATTGATTCAATATTTTCTACGTTTATTCATCCGTCAATGGTTTATGGTGTCAAAGTCAAAATTATATAAAAAAAAGTAATTAATACAGATTTTTGTTGTAAAAAAAAATGTAATTAAACTTTTTATTGATGGTTATTAAACAAAAAAAAAAAAAAAAAAATTAAATTAAAAAAACAACAAAAAATATTAAAATATAATTTAAGTATGTACATTAAGTGTTTCAGCTATCATAATAATCCCAATTGCGGCTGCGGTAATGTAGGGACTGGATCCCTCTCGGAATAATTTAAATCTATCTAAAATTAAGTATTTCGGCCCTTGCTCCACGGATGGGGTTACAGGACAATGATCATATTAAGTCTTAACAATCAAAATCAATTCGATGCAGTTAGTTAGTTAATGTAAAACGTATTGTAGACGCAGAAATCCGTCGCTCCCATGACAATAGGTAACATATAGACACACAGTGATCTATTCACCATAATCCCAAAACACAAACTGGATAATTACCTATTCTTCGAGCAGATCCGTACCTGTGACAAATTTTTTAGTATTATGAAAACAAATATTTATCAGGTTATCAAACATGCACCTCGGCTTAATTTTTGCCAAACCCGGGCAGTCACAGAAGACATGTTTAGTGATTTCCTAAGTGTCAAAATTCTCCCCGATTCATTTTAACAGGTCCCAGTCGCATTTTGAGCTTGTTAAAATGAAATTAGTGTATTTTATAAATTCTTCTGGTGATTTAGCCAACAACAATTGGTGTCACCCAGATGTACTTTCACAAGTAATAAAACAAACTTCCCACAACAAGCCAAGAGTTAAAAATTATAGTGGACGTTTTCATAAAGTAAATCGGAGCAGAGCGCGATCTGTCAAAATAAAAATTTCTGTTCATTTTGTAGCTCGGAGCACTCAGAGCGTAAAAATTGTGTTCATTTTTACAATCAGAGTGCGCTCAGAGCGTGATCTCTATGCTCGTTATAAAATTGCGGAGCATGTAGAGCAAACATCTATCTGTTAAAATTGAAATCGTTGAAATTTAATAAAAAATATTTTGTTTTAATTTATATGTATACCAAGGAGGTATTTTATTTTCACATTTTTAACAAATTTTCAATAAAATTAAGAAAAAAAAAGTTCTATTTTTGTTCTTTTTTTTTTTTATTATTTTTTAAAACAGGGTATTTAATAAATTACTTCATTTAGATTCTGCAAATTCACTAGTAGCTTCATCATTGTAACTGTTTTCAATATCTTCGATTTCATCAATATTCTTCTTCATTATTTAAACATATATTATGTAATATTTTACAATCAAATCAGGTTTTAGATGCAATCAATATAAAATAATCGACGAAATTTGCCTTAGAGCAGCCCAAATTTTCGCTTAATATATACCTTGCATTTAGAATGAACTGTGTTAAAGATTTTTTGATGTTCTCTTAAGTGACCATAATCTTTATATGGAATTTTTTAATGGGTAGGCCAACCTAATAAATGTTGGTCTTCTCGAATATTGAATACTCCGGCAATATTTGTTCAAGCTGAGTATATAAAATTATTTATTTTATAAATTTTTAACTAACCTGTCTCAATTTTGTTTATTAGGCCAGATCGAATTAAAAGCAAAGCATCATGAATAGATCCTGCTTCGCCGGCATAGCAATATGTAAATTTCATTTCATGGTTACATATGCCCTGAAATAACACTGAGTGAAAAGCTTTTCTATTGACGTATGAATTTGTTGAATGAATAGCAGATCTAATATGAATATGTGACCCGTCAGTCAATCCAATAACTCCTTCAATCATATGTAATCAAAATTTACATTTAGTTTTAGCAAAAATATAACTTGTAGATTTTATGTACCTCTAAAGCGATATTGTTGTTGCAAAGTGATTGGATGTTTGTGCACTTGTGGGCCATTTTATAAATTTTTCGAATCTATTCAATTTAATTAAATTATTGCAAATTAAATTCAGGCTTTTCCAAACAAATCCATACACATATATCCCAAATCTATCAGCAATTGATCTAAAAATATACACAAAATAAAGCATGGACAAAAATAAAAACATATATACCTACCTCATAGACTCCTGATTTCCCAGGTACCACAACGTAATCATGAACTGCTTTTCTGTTGTTATCGAAGGTCGTCCTAATTCAGATTCATCATCGTCAATTGCATGTATTTTCATACACATTTCTTCAAAAATAACTGTAGTTATTCGGAAATGTTCTTGAAATGTTTTGAATGAAAATCGCGGAACAACATATTCAGGATAATTTTTATTTCCATTTTCCCCCTTTTCTTTATTACTTTGTCTTCGGAATCCCTACTTTCGAAAAAAAATATTGTATGCTTGTTGTAAAATAATCGTTTTATCCATAATACTGGTTTTAATTTTTTTTTTAATAGTTGTTTTAACTATTTCGATTTGTTTACTAATAGTCAATATGTTAATGAAATTTTTGGCAACTGTAGCTGTGTGTTGTTCATTTATTAAATCAGAGTGCTTTGAGTACGCTCTGATCAGATTACACTCTGTATGCTCTGACAGTGCTCGGAGCGTATGCTCTGATTTACTTCATGAAAACGCCCAGTAAGGGAATGTGGCAAAAACAAAAGTATATACATATACCGTTCCTATTTTGAATTTGAAAAGTTTTGTAATATTTGATAATGAATTCTGAATCTAATATATATGTTACAGAAATCAGTATGTGAGTTATAAAAACCAAATAAAATTGATGTTAAAAATTATGGTATAAATTATATTTAATTTAAAAATTAATAAATTTATTCCTAAGTTTATAAGGGCTTTATGCTTTTACTGTCAAGTAAATAATTTTTAACATCTAGTTTTGATTTTACCACCAAGTGTGAATTTGATTTGGTTTTTATAACTCACATATTAGCTTCTATGTTTAACATATGAGTTTGAAAACTTACGTATTTTTGTTTTTTTTTTACACGCTACCCAAACACTAGGAAAGAATTCCTTTATACAATATTATTGTAGGTGTGGGTAATGAAAAAAGTATTAGGAGGGAAAAAGGAGAATTGGACGGTAAGTTGGAATTAAACCTTAAGAGGTTCTTTTTGAAAAGTTGCAAATTGTATAATAGAGCATTTCTATCGGAGGGGAACACGTGAGATGGAAACAAGTTCCACATTTTAGCAGTTCGTACAATAAAAGAATTTCCGAAACCAGTTTTAGACCACCTAGGTATTTCCACAGTGTTGAAATGGGCACTTCATGGGAGGCTTCCCTAATGTTACGACGGAACAGTTTGAGGGGAGGCATTAGTGATTTTATTTCATTAGAACAAGTGTCACTTTTAACCAGATATCTATAAAAGAGGGTGAGAGCTCCAACATTTCGACGTGTGCTAAGAGGAGTAAAGGTTAACTGGACGTTTGGATTATGTCCACGAAATATAGTGAAAATCGGGCGACGCCCATATGTGAAAATTGTACTCCATCGTAGGTCGGATATATGCTTTATAGATATTGGCCCGATCTCTTGGAGAAAAATAGGCTTTACATCGAGAAAGAAAATCCAAACATTTGGCAGCCTTCTTAGCTGTATCAAAAATATGCTCATTCCAGACCTTTGTAAATTTTCTCCTTGAAATCGCAGGGTTGGGACGGGTTGATCTCTTTTGATCATAATTTACATAAGGATTTAATACTATTTAAATTAGGGACTGTATAGGTAGTCCAAAACTATTATATCTAGTTTTCGGTAGTGTTGGTAGTATTTATATAGTATTGGTAGTATTGGCATTATTGGCATTATTGGTAGTATTGGCAGTACTGATAGTATTGTTAGTATGTTTAGTATTGGTAGTATTACTATGCAGTTGGTAGTTGATAGGTATTGGCAGTATTATACTATTTACTAATATTGATGAATAAAACAAGTAAATTTTTTAAGTAATGATTAAATTTATTCGATAAAAAACGGAAGCCGAAAATGAAATTGCCAATAGACTTATATATATATAATTAACATAAACAACTATTATCTAAGGACTATAAAAAATGGAGGAAAAAAAAAAATCCTGCACACTCGTTAAAATAAATAGTGCCAATCCTACATTTTACAAAGTAATATTAATTTACATAAGAATATTTTTTGATTTACTTGTTAAAATTTAACAATGCTGTAGGTCCGTTTTTGTTAACACACATTTATTCTCGTATAGGTACCTCTATTTTAAACAAAAAAAAAAATTATTTAAAATTAATCTTTTCTATATTCTACAGGCAGGCACCCATCACAATTATTTTTTTTGTTAAATATATTTATAAATATAAAGTTTAAATCATTAGCATGAAATAACATTGAAATTGTGAAAATTTTTACAAGTTTTATCCCTTCTCTTTTTGATTTTATTTTTTTTTTTTTGTTTTAAGTTGTTCGTTATTAAAACTCTACCAAAAAAAAGACTATTTTATACAAAACAACAACAATAACAAGTTCAACGTTGAATTTATCTGCCAAGTCACACCTCTTATCTGGACAATTTATCAGTAAAGTGGATAACAACTTAGAAAACAAATTTTTCTGATTCGTTTTTTATTGAATAGCAAAATAAAAAAAAAAAAAAAAATGCAACAGAAAAATAAAGGACTAAAACAAAAAAAAAAAAAATTATTTAACAAATTTCATGTATTTTATATTTGTTTTTTGCTTTTGTTTTTTATATTCTTGTTTTCCAAAAAAAAAAAAATAAATAAAATAATTTTTCAGTTTTCATGATTTTGACATTTTCATATAAAACAATTAAATAAAATGAAAATTGAAAAATGGTATTTTGAAAATTATTTAACGTTTACAATTTTGATTTGTTTGCAGACCCTCTGAATAAGTAGATAAATAAATAAATAGAACTCTGGTGATCAAATTTATAACTTAAAATGATCTTATGTATATGGATGACTATCAAAAGTAGGCTAAAATATTTGTGCCAACAAATCATAACCGCTTATGCCAACATAATAACAATCCAGGTCAAATAACCACAATATTCAGAATTTTTGAAATAATTTCCTGTCGAAATTTGATTTGATTTTTAAAACTGTTAGTTACATTTTTGTTACGCTATATAATGTCAATATGACCTAAAATGTTTGTTCAAAATTAATTATGTGGAGTATAGGAAGAATATATTGAAAATGTGATCTGATGTGAATACGATGGTTAGACTCTTAGTAGACTTCGCCATTTGAGAACAGTATTCCCAGAATGATGGGAGCTGTCCTACACATACCATTAAATAATATTCGGAGTGTAATCATTAAATCAAACCCATTTGCGGCTTCTTAGAGATATAAAAGCTGGAGTACCGCAAGGTAGTATACTGGGTTCAATTTTATATTTGTTATACACTTGCGATATACCCGAAGTTGAAAATATAAAAATAGCAACCTTTGCAGATGACACAGCGTTGATGGCAGTTGGTTCTACTATAGAAGAAGCTACAAACAAACTGCAAAAAGCTAATGACAAAATTTCCAACTGGTGCAAACAATGGAAAATTAAATTAAATGAAGCCAAATCTAGTCATGTAAACTTCACCTATAAAAATCGTGATCGATATCACCATCGTGATTCCATACGAGAATAAAGCTAAGTATCTTGGCATGACCTTGGATGCAAAACTGAAATGGAAAGAGCATGTGAAAATCAAAAAACAAGAATTCCAGTTCAAATATAGAGAAATATACTGGCTGATTGGGCGGAATCTAGAATTGAATTCTACGATCTCGACCTATAACAAAGTTTTAAGGTATAATCAAATATTGAAGCCAGCCTGGGCATACGGTGTTCAAATATGGGGATGTGCTAAAAAAATCCATATTCAAACTATCCAAACGTTCCAAAATAAGGTACTGCGCAACATAGTCAATGCTCCATGGTACGTTCGCAATGCCGATATTCATCGATATCTGAAGATCTCATCTATAAAAGACGAAATAATGAAATGCGCTGCACGGCATAAAACTCGTCTGATCCAACATGTCAATACCGAAGCTTCTAGCTTAATTGACAATCAAAACTTTGTGAAGCGACTAAAACGAACAAGACCATTTGAGTTAGGTTAAAATCTTTTATCTATTAAAACCTTATTGGATTTTGGTAGATCAAAGGTATCTTAGTTTCTTTGAGTTAAATGTAAATTAATGGTTAGTCTATAAGACTAGTTTTAATGTTGCAATAATGATAGGAGTTTTTAGTGGGTTAAAGTCCCACAGTCCTTCAAACTGCCTTCCCCTGTAATATAGGTAGTCCCTGAAGCCTCTTTCGATGATTTACGTCTATCTGAAAAAAAAATTTGCGGCTTCGATTATATACGATCAAAACCCAAACCAATATATAAACTAATCTAATCTCATCTTACCCTATTTCGAAACACCTATTTTGTGTAATTTGTAATCAATAGTAAAACTACTTGCATATTCTGAATGATGGGAGCTGTCCAACAAACCATTGAATAATGTCCGGGTATAATTATTAAATCACGCATCACTAAGGAGTCAATTGCATAATTTGGTAATCAACAGTAAGCTTATTTGCATTTCCCGAATGAAGAGAGCTGTCCTACACATACCATTAAATAATGTTTGGAGTATAATCATTAAATTAAGTCCATTTGCGGCTTCGATTATATAGGATCAAAACCCAAGCCGATATATAAACTAATCTAATCTTACCCTATTTCGAAACACCTATTTTCTGTAATTTGTAATCAATATTGAGGCTATTTGCATTTCCCGAATGATGGGAGCTATCTAACATACCATTAAATAATGTCCGGGGGTATAATTACTCAATTGTATAATTGGGTAATCAACAGTAACCCTAATTGCATTTTTCGAATGACAAGAGCTGTCCAACATCTAATTAAATTATGTCCGAATTATATAATGATTAAATCACGCATTACTAATCATCAAATCAAGTCCATTTGCGACTTTTATTATATCGGAAGGAAAACCCAAATCAATATAAAAACTAATCTAATCTAATCTTACCCTATTTCAAAACAATCTTATTATATCTGGAAAATAATCTAACTTTTAGTATATACATATTTCCTTTAAAATTTCACATTCTGTTTTTCTTTTTCAATTTTTTTTCATCAAATTTTCAATTTAATCCTACCAACAACAACAACAACAACATCCCACTTTGTACCTTTTTGTTTTAACGAAAAAAAAAACCCCACAATAAAAAATATACACTGTAAAATACCTACTTACTCTCTCTCTAATATACAAAATTTCATATCTTTGTATAAATACATACTCTAGTACATACATACTACCTATAGTACCTATATCCAATTCAAAATATTTCGTATAGAGAGTATAGAAATTATTTTAATAGTTCGCGAAAATTACAATATTTTTTTTATTTTTACTACAAATAATTCGAAAATTTCGTACACAAAATTTATTTTTCATTCAACTACACACGGGGTAATGGTAAAAATTTTTGTAAAATAACAAGGTGTACATCTTACTCGCTACTCCTCCTATCCACCCCACCTCTCTTTCTAATATTGCATCTTTAATAAAAATATGTACCACCACCTATTAAATAGTGAAAAATAATAGTAAGGAAAGGTGAGAGAATAATTTCTACTACTTTTATGTTGTTACTAATGTATATATATATATATATATATATATATATATATAGTGTATAATAGGGAGAAGATGAATGTTGCAACTAAATTGAAATCATGTTATTAAATGTTGCATAAAAACGATTTTATTATAACATATTTTGCGCTTATATTCACTTACTAAGGTGTTGTTGCGTTTTTCTGGTCGTCGTCGAGTTATTCGACTTTATCCGTGATAATATTACAATTTTTATATATACATATATATATATATTTATATATATATATATATTATATAGAGGTATTTAAGTTTCATAGCAAAATGTAATAGTCCTTACAAAAAGATGCATAACCAATTTTCTTTAGACTTTTACTACAAAAAAAAAAACAAACAAAAAAAAAAACAAAAACAACAAATTCTAATGGAAAAATCTGTAAATACGTAAAATAAAAAAAATAAAAAACAACAAAAATAATTTCTCTAACAAACGACACTTTAAAATTGTAATGTTTAAAAAATTGAAGAAAAAATAAAAAATAAAATAAAACTTAAAACAATAACATGGTCTCTTAAAAATTAAAAAAAAAAACAAAAAAATCAAAAAATTTCTATCTTGTTGAAATTTTTAATATTTTGAATGTTTGCTGTTGTAAAATGTGTTCTGTAAAAAAAAAATAAAACAAAAAAAAGAAAGATAAAAATTCAATAATCATATCTC
Source organism: Argyra leucocephala (assembly GCA_963942445.1). Taxonomy (NCBI): domain Eukaryota; kingdom Metazoa; phylum Arthropoda; class Insecta; order Diptera; family Dolichopodidae; genus Argyra; species Argyra leucocephala. Next base: position 121,193,683 of record OZ012681.1, read on the forward strand.
GTACAATTGAATTTATACTGTATTTACTATTCAGGTGTAAAAAACAATAATAATAAAAACAAAAACAAAAAAAATGCGATTATTGTTTTAGAGATTAATATTATCGTATTATAAAATTAGTGTTCTTCATTTGTATAAACGTTCATTCATATAGTACTTGAGAGAGAGAGAGAGAGAGAGAGAGAGAGAGATAGATTGTGAGGGTGTTATTCATTTTTATACCTAAACTGATTTTGTTAATGGGTGATATTATTAGTCGAATTCACAATATTTGGTTAAACTCTGTTCAACATTGAATGAAATGCGGAATGCTTCATTTGTAATATTAAATATGTATTTATATAATTTTGTATTTATATCGTATTAAATGTGTATTTATATTGTATTTTGGAATGAGAGCAATAATTTTTTTAAAATTAAAAAATAATTATTTTAGGTCATACATATTACTTTAACCTTTATTCAGCTGGCATTTCAAACCCCTTATTTCAGCTGGAATGATACACGTCCTGTACCTTCAAACAATTTGTATGGTTTTGGTTATTATTATTGTGATTATTTTTGTATTTGTCTTACTTTTACTCTTAAATTTAGTTTAATTACTTGTGGGAATCTATTCTGTAAAATATTTTTGTGGATGTAATGCTATTTTATTAAAAATAAGGTCTATTAAGCATTTATGTTTGCGACGAAGTATTTAGTATGAAGTTTGGACTTGAAACAGCAAAAGTGCATCTAATTCAAAAAATGTTATAAAAAAAAAAAAACATTGTTCTAGAAAGGTATTTGATCATACTATAAAGTTCTGTAACCAGATGGACAACTTATAGCAAATGGTAGCAATGAAAATCAGTCATATGGTTTGTCCTAAAAACACAAAACACGCAAAAAATATGCTTTTTTGATTAAAAACCCTATTTTTTAAATTATATATATTTTATTGTAAATATTATTTAATTTCTTCAAATTTAAGCAAAAGTGTTCAAAATACATGAAATTACAAAAAAGTGTCGGTTTTTTTCATTAATTTTTTTTTTCATGGAAATTTACTAAAAAAGATACAAAAAATAAAAAATAAACAAAAATAAAAAAAACATTAAAAACAAAAAAAGTTTAGAGCAAAAACGGTACAAAATACACATTTTTATAACATTTTAATATGCAGCATTAGGTACCGAACTATTCTTATTTTATATTTGAGTGATGAGACATCTTCTGTGTAACCAAGTACCGTTAGAATTTTTATTTTTTTCATATACCGTTTCAGGTCCAGAGAAATTTATTTTATTTTTACAACAAACTTATCATTAGGTACCGGCCTATTCTTATTTCATATTTTGATGACGAACTGCCCTTTGGGTACCCAAGTACCTTTATTTATTATATAAATTTTATGTAAATGAAAAATGTGTATAAAAAAAATGTTGTTGTAATAAATTATTTCTGTGATATAAAAAATAATATTTTCTTATTTTAGAAATTAATAAAATTTTTTAATTATTTATTAACATTTAATTAAATTAAATAAAACACTTGTTATTGTTTCACTGATTAAGCAATTATTAAAATTTTCTTATATATTTTATTTTATTTTAACATTTTCATAAAAATAAAATTCGAGCCGAGATGTTTCGTCATTCTAAGACATTATCAAAACTTTAAGAAATACAATAAAATTTAAATTTAAAAGATGAAAATTAAAATGTAACTCCGAAAAATACATATTCAATTTAGCATTTATAATATAATATAATATTTTATAATAGTAGGTAATAATAATCAATTTATATTTTTCATTTTGATAGAACAATATTATATATATAACAGTATAAAAAAAAGAAACTGGTAAATTACTAGTAAAATTACTATACATTTATTAAAAAAACACACATATGATTTTTATATTAACAAAAATTGACATGTTGTAAGCTACAAAATATATAAAATACAGAATTTGATTTAAGATTTAAAAAAATTACTATTAAGTAGCTGGCTCTCATTAGTTAAGTCTAACTGGTTATTTAATAAGTTGGCTTTTTTTAAATTTTAACTTATTAATATGAAAAATTTAATGTTTATCCAAAACTCTGCTACCTGTTAATTCCTTTACCAGTTCTACGTTGTCTATATCGGTAAAGTGGTCTGAAGATTTTAAATGTACAGCTGACCACGTAGATAAAAAAAATATGCCTGGTTTACCCAACCCCTAATTATTTTTTTTACTTTAAAAAATTTTTTGAAATATAAATTTTGATAAAAAATGAATTCTCACAAAGATTCAAGTCTCTAAGTCAATTTGCATCGAAAATATTCACAAAGTAAAATGCATTTTGGTACAGGTGTACCTTTTCAGCTGAATAAAGGTTAAATAAGATGCCTGTGTTGATCCACGTTAGTTTTAGGTTCATTATAATCTCAGAAATTTGATGCTTATAGACTAAAATGTATTTTTGCAAACGATAGAAAAATATAAAGCCAAAGCTTTGAACTGTAAAGTTCGATACTTATTTAAAAAAGTCCACTCATTAAAATGATAGAAAAAAATAGATATAAACCCTTTGAAATAAATAATGTTATTGTGACTGGGAAGTCCATATTATGTTACAGCTATTATTTATATGGCTTCAGTGCAACAGTACTTAAGTTCAAAATAAAAAATAAATGTTTTTGTTTTTAATGAAGTGTGTTTGTTCATGATTCGATACCACTTAAAAAAAATATATTTATTTATTTATATTAATTTATTATAAATAATTAAAATTTATCTAGGTATTAAAATATATTATATATAAAAAAAAAGCCAGAATTACATTAGTCTCAGGTACTTAACCCTGGAGAGGTAGTTATATTTTACTATTGCTTAAAAGTAAACATGAGTAAATTTTACTCACTTTTACTAAATCTTATGAAAAAGCGTAAAAATGATATCTCAAATTGAAATATTATTAAAAATATTAGTGATTCATAACATAGAAAATATAATAATAAAAATAAGATATTTATTTTATGTTCACCACCTATAAGTATATTGCAATTAGAACCAAAAGTGGTGGTGTATCGTCTTTTTCTGTAATTACAATTACTGCAGTGCTTTCCGGATGAGCCGAAAGTAGATTTGAATTGATTTTACCTACTATTTACTAAAACGTGTGTAAACTTTATTCACTTTTTACGTTAACATGAGAAAAATTTACTCATCGACTTTTACTAGAATGTCTATCTACCTCTCAACATTCAAATACAAATTACTTATTTATTTATTTTTTGTTTACTTAAAATTATGATGAAAGAGTAAAGTACAGTTACATGATTTCAAAAATATATATTTGCTTTGTAGTAGGCTAATAAGAAAATGTGTGAGTAAAATTTTCATAGATTACCTTTCCAGGGTTAAGACAATTAAGTCAGAACCGCTTATTTTTGCAAAATTATTTTCGCATTTTAGTATTTTGTACTCTGTATTGTGAAATTAGAGTCGATGTAATGCGAAAATCAATTAAAAAGTATATATTAAAGCATTTTTTGTACTAGCATGTATTGCAGCTTGTGTTGCATGTTAACTAAGCGGTATTCATATTCTCATAAGAAATTCGCTAATTTTTCGTTATGCGTATTTGAATGTTTTACGCCGTTAGACCCCAGCAGGGGTAAAATTACTCTAGCCAGAAACAATAAAACCATGTTTTAAGAACTAAGTATACCTCAACACCACTTGAGTCATAGGTATTAAAACTTGGATACTTAAGTCAGGTATTTAAGCCACTTAAGTCATGGTAAAAGTACTTAAGTCAAAACTAAAAATTAAATACTTTTGTTATTGAGTGTGCTTATGCACGATTCAATACCACTTAAGTCATGATTTAAATTCCTGAAAAATCACTTAAGTTATCTAGCAACCATTGAAGTCATTATTTATATCAAAAAATCGCAACCAAAGGAATAATACATTCATAAGAAGGCTAAATATATAAAATTAATAATAAAATCTTTGAAAAAAGCTGTCTCCTGAACATTTTATGGATGATGTCGGCGGCACCAGTATAGAGACTGTCTTTACCCATGTGCTCCATCAATCGATATTCACTTAATATACGACGTCTATATTATACAAAATTATACTGGAAAAAGGAAGGAAGGTTTACAATTATTGCATACTTATACCGGACGTTCCAGAGCATAATTAAATTTAGGCTGATATTTTAAACTTCTTGAAAAGGGTTTTTAAGCTCAAAATTGATTGAAATTGGCTGAAATCGAGATTTTGGCAAAAAAGTACCTATTCCCATATGAAAATCTTGATTACAGCGTATTTCGGGGTTAAAAAACCCTCTTCTGGGTCTTCCCGAAAGTTGAAAATATCACCAATCGATAGACCACCCTCGATTTAGTTAATACATTTTTTTTTTTTCAATTTTAAAATAAGGGATCCTTTTTCTCTTAAAAAGTTGATACGCATGCTCTGGCACACCCGGTCTACTAATAATAAAATGTGATTTATGGGTGGATGTGTTAGTTATTTTTATATCCACTTAATTGTTGTGCAAGTTTGTTGGGTGATTGCTGTGGTGAACACTACAATCTACCAAAAATTAAAGCTCCTTCACTACCAAAAATGTAACCCCTTCACTACCAAATCATGTATATCACAAACAAAAATAAATTTGTTAGGTTGGGTACTTACTAGCTTTGACAAGCAAACACAATGAAATGCTACAGGTTTTTTGTTCGAAAATTTCCTTCCACTATAACACACGTAGGTAGTTTAAGGGTTAATTTAAACACATTTTTACAAATTTATAAGAAATAATTTTATTTTTAAATCATGATTAAATATTAACTAATATTCAATTTGAACTACTACAGAATTAATTTATTCAAACTGTAAATCAGTTCCCGTTTCGATAAACAAAATATACCTACTGTTGACAAGTAAAATAGAAAAGAAATATTTGTGTTCTTTTAACGTTCAAAAATGCTGATTATATTCGCTATACAATTTTTAAAATTGAAGTAGAAACTAGTTTTAACAAAACTAACGGTATTTATTTAAATCTTATACAATTAATGACAATTTGATTATATAAAATTAATATGCCTAATATGATTTATTTTGTATTTTTTTTCTAATTTTTCCTAAATCAATCAGATATGGGACGTTGATTTTTTAAATGTAATACCGATGAAATAATATATTACAATAAATGAATATAGGTATACCTAATAATAACAGTAAAAGATGAATCTTTTTATTCAACAAAAAAATATTAATAATAATAATTTAAAAATATTTAATTCATAATTTTTATTTTTCTTTTTTCTTCAATTCTTTTAAATACACAAAATGTCAAAAATATCTTGATTACATTTCATCAAAAAAATTTGACATTATTGCAATGCAGTTGATAGGTCTTGCGTGTTTATACTAGAAAATATTTTTCTTTCTTAATATCTATATATTTAGATCTATGGAATATAAATAAAATACTCGGTGTGGTCTTAATTGGAAATGAAAATATAATATACAAAGAGAGAGAGAGAAAAAGAAAATAACAGACATGGCCAAATTATTATTGGTTATGTACAATGTACTAAAATACAAACTGAAGTGAAAAAATATTAGTTTTTGTTTTATATTTATTTTACTGATAAGTAAAAATAATCAAAATGAAAGATGCATTGGCAAATTTGGAAAACGGGATAGTGTCGATATTGCAAAAGATAGTTTCATAATAAAACAAAATCTAAAAAATGTAAAAACGCAATTCCTAAACACAAAATTCCAAATACTAAAATTATATTTTATTACAAAATTCCATTATGTTAGGGTTGCACATCTCTCTACAATATTTTTGGATTTTTTTGTATGAAATATTTTTTTTATACACAGTAATCGATATTTTTGAATTATTTGGAATGTCATATGCAACCCGCTTATAGTTTTTGTGTTTATTAAATAAATTTTTTGATTGTGAAATATTAAAATGTCCATGTCATTTTACTTTTAATTAAAAAAGACAAGCTCGATTTATTAATTAATATTGATACATAGACACTTTATGTCACCATTGTATCTATAAATATTAATATTATTTGTGTTAACAAACAAAATTATTTTTAGGAAAGTGTTTCGTTCATCATAACAGTATTAGAACTCATCAGTAGGTATTTATAGTGTTAGACTGCCTATACAACTCCTATTTTGATTGATTTTATAACTTATTATAGAAGATGTCAAAGATGTACATCTGTGAGTTATAAAAATCGACCAAAATTTCAGTGTAAAATGTTATTTTTATAAAATAAATTTATGAAATTATAAATTTTTTATATTATAAAATGTTTGACCGCACCCTACAAAGTTAAAATATTACTCGTAGTAGTTTACATCTACGGATAGAAAGTGAATAAAGTGAAAATAGTGATTGTGTTAGCTTTTATATGTAACGGATAAATTACACAAAGAAGTAAAAGTCTAATTTGATCGATTGCCGAGTCCGGATAATTAAATCAAGTTTAATTCAATTTGTCAACTTCTTCTTTCTTTCTAAAGAAGTAAATTGTTCCATTCCATTACAGTAAGCTACCATGACCACTACTTTTACTTTTTATCAGGGAATAAAGTGGAAATAGCGATTGTGAAATATAAATAAACTAGATACCTGCGGCACTAGAGACTTTGCGGCACCTTTTACATCATATTGCCGACAAAGCACCTTCTGTAGTAAGGCTAATCAGACCTATTTGATTTTTTTTTTACAAAAGTTTTTTGAATGAACTTTTCTGAAATGTTACTAAAAATTTGATTTATTTTTAAACATTGCGTATAATGATTACACAGTGATACAGTTAAGTTTTATTTAAAGTTGCAAAATTTAAATATTAATCCATTTTTTTATTTGATCTGCCACCTCCAAGTCCCGCTCCATATTATTGAAACCCGAATATAGCTGACGACAGAAAAAAAAAATTGATGTTAAACTATTTTGTAAAATCCGGACTAAATAATTTTATTTCATACATTCTTAAAATGGGAGAGCCATCGTCCTCAAATCCTCGATTAGTAGGTAAATATATGATATTGAATGAATTGGTTGGTATATTATTGGTATATAATATACATGTATACATAATTTGTATGGTTGGATTTATTCTAAACGATTTCGTGTTTTGTTGAACTAATTGATAAGATAATAATAATTAAAAAAACACTTGTTTTTATTAAAAAAATATTTTTTTCTCATTTATAAAAATTAATATTATAAATTTTATAATATAATAACAAAAAAAAATATTGTTTTAATAAAGAAAAAAAAATATTATTTTAATAAAGCAAAAACAAATTTGACTCAACTAAGCTGAACTTTGAACCGATTCATTTTTTTTCATCAAAATGCAAACATAAAATAAAAATTTTTTTTGATCCACACAAAATGCAATAAAATAAAATGAGTATATATATACCCAAATGGGATATGTACAATACAAACGCAATCAGACTACTCGTAAAAAGAAAATTGTATATATATATAAGATAAAGACTCAGAGAATGCGTATCCTACTCTAATATTATTATTGTGTGTTGTGTAAATCAATACATTCAGGCTTTTTGAAACCAGCTTATATAAATAGTATTAGAGATAATGTGGAAATAGTTACAAACTTACATATGTAAAGGATAATTTATACATCAATGAAGTAGAAGCCTAATTTTATTCTATTATCTGAATGCTTCAATCAATTAAATTTTTATTCGTATACCATGTTGTTTTTTTTCAAAATATTGGCACAATAATTTTTCCAACCTCATTTCCAAGTCAATATCAAATTTTTATAATACAAAAATAAAAAAAAAATAGAAATAGATTTTCATGCCAAATTGAACTGTCATTTATAAATCATTTCAATTTAATAAATATATTCATTTTCTAACTAGTTAACAATATATTAATTAATTAATAAGATATTTTATAATATTAATACACACATGTATAATAATATTGTATCTACCAGACTACAGCTATTAAAAAAAAAAAAATAACAAATATATTTTGAATAGCGTGATTAACGTATGAATATTTGCTCAAAAATTTCATATTAAAATTAAAATTTGGTATCTGAAATGAATATCGTGTCATTAAAAATCAAGATTCTCTGATGTATGAGCGATCATTAATTGAACAATAATTTAAAAAAAATTTGAATTTTTTTTTTATTTTTTTAATATTATTAACTATAGGTATATTTTTATGTTAAAAATTATATTAATGGGTTTATTTTTCAGTTTTGTAGACATTATGAAGTAGTTTTTCATAGTTGTAAATTTTTCGAATAACTTTAAAATTTTGGGCTAATAATAAAGTAGGCGATACTACTACATTAATTAATATACATACCTATATATAATATTATGGCTATAGTAGCAGCTACTGTATTTTAAGCGTTTTCATCATATATGCCTAAACAATAAAGAAATATTATCATGACTGAGAGGTTCCAATACAACATCTATTATTTCTATGGCTTCAGAGCAACGGTACTTCAGTTAAAAAAAAAAAAAAACATTGCTAAATGTTTTTGTTTTTAATTAAATGTGAACGATTCAATACCATCTGAGTCAGGTACTTAAGTTAAGCCAGTTGAGTTAAAACAAAACTACTTAAGTTCGAAATAAAGATAAAATGTTTTTGTAATTAAGTGTGTTTGTGCACAGTTCAATACCATTTTAGTCATAATTTAAGTTTGTAACAAGTCTGTTAAGTCATCTAACAACCACTTAAATTATGATTTAAACTACCGACAAACTATTTGATAACTCACTGTCAGCTGTTATACTTCTACAATCAATTTCTATTAATTCTGTTAACTACACTAGATAACTATTACTACTCTAGTATACTCTAGCCTGAAATTCCATATAAAATTAAAATTTTATTTAGATACATCAATAAGAGGTAGATAAGAACTATTGTGGGTTATTACAAATATTGCACCTAGATACATTTTTATTAAATATAAATTTATACAATGTTTATTTGACCTTTAGCATCATAATACCACCTAATCTATTTTTGAATTAACTGACAATCAATGAATCAAAATTTTTTGTATAATTTCTTGTTTAAAATTTAAAAAAATAAGCTTTGAAAATAATAAGGGGTGAAGAAAAGTCGAAATATTATATATGCATTCAGTAGTAGAAATATTATACTACTCAATGGCAAAAAAGTTTGCCTACCATCTTGTGTTTGTATTTTAAATCCATTTTTATACTGTCATAATAACTTCGGTGTCTATTACACATCAATATTCTTGTCCTAATATAATTTGTCTATAAATGTTTTTGACTTCAATTCAAATTGAATTTTTAAAGTAACTTTTTTGTATAAAAAACAGCAAATTATTTTTTTTGCACATTTCAAATAATACATCAGTATTGTTTTATAATACATTTATACATTACAATAATTATTATGATTATTCAAATTAATATAAAAATTGTTATTTTTATAAATTAACATTATAACCTTATCTGAACATTCTCAAAAAAGTCATTTTTTCACATCAGCTGATTTATTGATGAAATTCTTGATGAAAATACAACCACCATCAATAATTTCTCATCAATACACGGACAATATATATTGGCAATATATTGACCATTCATTGACGTGTAATAATCACCTTTGTTTTTGTTTTATTGTGCCATCATTGGGCTCAGCAGATAAAGTCAAATCAGAAGATAATAAGCCTATACAATAATTTTTATTGGGATAAGTTTAAAGGTATGGGCTAACTTTTTTGCAATAGAGTAGTACATCATATTATTACCTATGTATTTGATAAGAGTTAAATTAAATCTAAATTAAGGTAGTCAATGTATATTACATTGATTTTATTCTATTTTGAAATGTTATTAAACATTAAGTCATTAGGTATCGTAGGTTTAGGTTTTTGATTAAAATTGAAAATATTGTCATAATTAGGAAGGTTGTTTTTATCGAATTCAATTAATTTAATATAAGGTGTACAAGATTTTTTTGTTATGGACCCAGCAAGAAATTGAGCGAAAATGAATATTTATTATATACAAAGTGTACATTATGTACATGGAAATGAAACATGGAAATGAATATTATTATATATAGGGGGGGGGGGGGGGTTTGCGTGTCATTTGCTTGTACCTATTATAATTGATCTGTATAATTTATTTGCCTGTATTGCACTTGACTGGATTTTATTTGACTGGATATATTATGTGTAATGCATGCGAGATTTTAGAGTTGTATTCAGAATCAAAGTTCTATGCTTTTTCTCCAAAATATTTACCTAAATCATTTTTATGCGTAGCCGGTGTTGGAAACAAACAAAATGATTGAATTCGAAAACACTGAATGAATTGAAGTCGGATTTTGGAATTTTGGGATTTTGGTATTTCGGGATTTTGTAATTTGGGATTTTGATATTTAACCGTTTTGTATTAGTGATTTGGTATTTTGGATTTCGGGGATAAAATTCATACCGACAAATGAAATTATTTATTTATTTACTTATTTATACTGCTTAGCACAAACAGTTTACAAAAAAAAGTTATTACATATTTGCTACAAATCACATTAAAAATTGAGAATTAAAGCTAAAATTAAAATTGAATAAACATACACATACACTCTAATAAAACAACAAAACATAAAAAAAAAAAATAGAAATATCCTAACAATAGCGATTGTACAATTTTTGTTTTTGGGAATGTTTTGATAGTGTAAAGTCAATGCTAAATTTATGTTTGTTACCTATAATAAGCATTCTAGGTTCATATTTGCCATAATTAGTCCTATGATTACTGATATTAAATAAATTGAATGAACGAAGACGGTGCAGATTTCTAATAGTGATATTGCTGGAAATGAAAGTTGATTTGACATTGCCCTTTACAATATCTGTAATAAAAATAACATCAGAAACCTCACGTCTAAAGTTCAATGTACACAGATCAATTAATTTTAACCTTTGATCATATGGTGGTAAGATAATAGGATTAGACCATGACAAGTGGCGTAAAGCAAATCTAAGAAAGTTTTTTTGTACTGCCTCAATCATATCAATGTGTACTATATATAAAACAGTGACCAAACTTGACTTGCATATTCAAGATTCGGTCTTACAAGGCAGGTGTACAACGACTTAAGAACATATGAATCTGAAAATTTCTTTGACCAACGTTTAACAAAGTTGAATTAGCTTTATTTATAGTGTTATTATAGTGAGTTTTAAAGCTAAGATGAAAATCAAAATACACTAAGCGTTTTATTGAGGTAACTTTAGGTAGACCAATACCATCTAAGGTATAGTTAAAAGAAATCGAACTTGAACGACATGTATAAGATATGAGTGCGCATTTATCTACATTAAGTAAAAGATTATTGTTAAGACACCAGTTGTTAAAATTGTGAAGGTCATTTTGCATAAGGATAGCGTTCTGGTTAGACGTGATCTATTTAAAGATTCGAAAGATAAAGAAGAAATACGACAAATGCCATAGATAGAACTGAAATACAGACATGTGATATTTACCCAGGTTGCTACAATATTCCTTTCAAAATAGTATAAATGGAGGTACTATAGAAGTAAAATATTGATTTAGTGAAATTTCATTTTGCGATCCTATTCTATCCCACCGTAGAAGATCATCGATCAGTTCTAAGTAACCGCGACCTCTTAGAATCTATTGTACTTCTCCGTCCATTTCAGAATTGCAGGTCTATGTCCTTGATAAAGGCTATTATAGCTTTGATGTCAAATTCAGACATGTTTATGACCTGTGATTCTGACATTGAGTCTAGTCTTCCTGATTGTCTGATTCAATCTATGAATATTTAGTTTGAAAAAGAATTTAGACTGCGTAAGTCATTTTAAAGGGTTGCTGTGGCACACCTTTAGATTAAGTCCTTAACTAAGTCCGAAAAAACTAGTATTTTGATAAAGAATAACCTGAATCGAAATAATGCGAAACACAAACATTAGATTTTTACATTGAGAACATTCTTATAAAATCGAATCTACAACGATTGTTATGTAAACAACGACAAATATAGTTGGAATAATGATAAAAATTTTAATGGCTTCAAGTCCAACATTTCTGAAAGCTGGTTTTAATGGTAAGGAGCAACCCCTAAAAGCCCCTCCTACGATTTACTACTATGTTTTGATTATTTTAAGACCAGAGTTACTTCAAATAAAACTTAATGAACCATTGCTTCCCTTCTTTTCAGCTACAATGTGATGGCTATAATTTTTTAACAGCTTTAATATTAGGCTTTTATTAAGCATTGTACCTAGGAGTAAATTTTATAATATTAACTTTTTCACTAATATCTTTATATGCTGTTTTTTCAGTTGAAACAAATGAGCGAGAAAATTAGTTTGTACATACAACCTACAGTATGATATCAGAAGCTTTAAGCCCATTAATTCATTAATCCAAAACATATGACACGTTCTCTTCAAATATTTGGCCACAAAAATAAAAATAAAAAAAAAATAAGTATAAATTACAAACAAGTAAATAATTTTTATCTGATTTCAATTGAATATATTATTTTGTGTGTTAGTCCTTGCAACATATTTTTTTTTTTTTTTTTTTTTTTTTTGTAGTTGAATTAACAAATAAAAAAATCTGCATCAGAAATTAAAAACAAATTATAGCTACCAGTGTTGTAATTTGTCCAGAAATGTGAGACGACACAATTTTATATTTAACAACTTAGTAGAAATGACTTTCAACTTATACTTTAGGTACAATGTGATTTTTGATTTTTGGTTATTATTTTTTTTTTCACTGTGTTGTAATGAAATTCTATCAGAACATTGCACATAAAATTGCAAGTTCAAAATACAAAAAAAAAAACAAAAAACAAACAAGAATAAAGTATAACAAAAAAAACAAAAAAACAGCAAACAAATAATCTAAGGAACGATTAAAAATCAAAACCATACAACCAAAAACAAAAACAAAATAACAATAAAAAAAAAAAAATAAAAAAAAACTTGGAAAATAAAATCGTAATGTTTCAACTCACGCTCTTACATCACAAATTGGTAATCACGGATTCTGTGTCCAACATGAAAACCTGGGGGCTACTGCTTTAAAGTTTATTGCATACCATAAGACACATAAAATTATTCTATATATATATATATATATATATATATATATATATATATAGTAGGTATATTAAATCTATATATACAATATCACAGGGAACGATCCACATAAGAATGTATCATTTTGCTTTTGTTTTGATTTTGTTATATGAATTTTGTAGTTGACTGGACATATTACAGGATGGTTTAGTATATGTCGGATACCTACCATGTATATTAAATTTTTAATTTCTTCTAAGAGTCTATAAAAATTATGGTTTGATAAAATTAAATAGGTTTTTGATTATTTTCTACAATTAGGATGTACTTTTCTACTATAATTAGGTCTTACATGCGGCTTGGAGCGCCAATCAAAATACTTTACCTGTTTCTAATCTATTTTTTTTTATTGTATAAGTTAGGTGGACATTTACGGTGATGTTCTGTTATTGTAAATTTTGGAAATAAATTTCTATAAACTTATGGTCTCAATGCTTAGACTAGGCGCAGTTTTTAATTTTGCACCTGTTTGATTGCACATTCATAACAATCAAACAGTTGCAAAACTACTCGTCGATTAATTTTTTATTTTTTCAGGTCCCTCTTATTTCGATTTTGTTCGTTTTATTCCCAAATGAATAGTAATACAATTTTTGATCGGTTGCTAACTCAGAGTTTTAACTTTTGAAACCCTAAATAAACTGTTACTTTACTTCCACAAACTGAACACTGCCAACTGGATGCAAGTGGTACTATTTAGATGATTCAACAGTTAAAAAAACAGACGCAAGGAGTAAATTTTTAGGCCTATCAATGGTCCGGTATTGCTCCTTCAATAACCTACATATAAAGAAATGTTGCCAAGTGAGAAATTATTACAGAAACCAAAAATATATGGAATAGTTTCCAAGGTAGTTTAAAACCTTTTTTCAAACACAGTATTCATTGATTAATTCAAAGCAGTGACATGGCTTACAGTCATATGTCATGGTCCATTTAATAGTGTGTAGATTGAACACAGGCAGGTGCAGATTCTGCTAAGAGTATTCCTCCTCTCACATTCTTGTTCCTTGCGAAATCATAGCTCGTAAAAGACATAAATATTTCTGCAAATACAAATCGTCTAATTCTAAAATTGATGAGAGCGTTTACCAAGGACATAGACCTGCAATTCTAAAATAGATATGAAGAGGTCGCGCTTACATAGAACTCTCCATCAAGAAAGAAAATAGTGCAAAAGCCCTCTTAAGCCAAGTGCGAGAAATGCTTTGGTAAAGACGTGATTTCTAAAGCCCTTTTCTTTTTGGCTTAAGAAAATAAAAAAAAACAAAATATTCATAAAACAATAATTTAAAAAATTGGAATTAAAACAGTGAGTGGAAAAGCCAGCTAGAGGGCCTATATATTAAAGAATAAAAGAATAAAAGCCTCAAATAGTTTTAAAGAAAAAATTGAAGAGATCTAAATAAATAAAAATATGATATTGAGGACACATTATATACTAAGTTTATTTTAGACCATTTTCAGCATTTAATCCAATAGCGATCAACATTGTAAATAACATCCAAAAATAGATACTCACCTTCGCTGTTCTATTCTAGCAAGCTTGTCTATCAAACAAAAATCCCAAGTTCGATTCTCGACGAAGAAAAAAAATACTTTATGGGTTCTTCGACCTCATCCAGTACTATTTGTCTTTGGGATAAAATAAATAAGACAAAAAATAATTGAGAGTATGTTTTGGTATCAGGTTAAATAAAATGAATTGTTGTTGTTGTTGTATTTACATATTGTTACCATTCTAAATTCAAATTCGGTTCGAATATTGTCTGATTCCATTGCCACCATAGTTGTATTCTGAATATAACTTGACCTAAAACTTGCAATTCCATTCGAATGATTTTTCTTATTTATATCAATTCCAGACCCAAGATTTTACTTTAGTTGAATTTACACAAATTAATCTTGTTGATACGATTTGAACTGGTGTACTTAATATTTTTTTTGTACACAATTTTACAAGAGGAAAAATGCTCATGGCTTTCAAATCGAAATATAAATTATTTCGCATGTACAGAAGCATTCCGTTAAATTTCGGAATGGCTTGAAGGCTGAAACGGATACAAAAAATAGATATGAGAATTTATTACATTATTGAAAAATATCGGTGCGGGACGAATGCCTACTTTTCCAAATTCCGCTTTTTAAAAACCCCGCTTTCTAAAATTCGCTCTTATTAAAAATTCCGCTTTTATTAAAAAAATTTAGCTTTCAGGGTATTTATACCAAGAATATTTATGTTAATTTATTATATGTATATATTGTATATATATGGTATCCCTGTTGGACCCAAAAAAGGGAAAAAAAAACCACTCAAAAAGCTGGATTCGGGAAGACCCGAAAAATATATCGAATAATCAATACATTTCAACATTCAATTCAATAGCGATCAACATTGTAAATAATATCCAAAAATAGATTTTCACCTTAGCTGTACTGTTCTAGCTAACTATCTATTTACATGCTGGGTGCCGTAGTAGGTACAACACTTGTATTTCAACTGAATGGTCTCAGGTTTGATTCCCGATTAAGAAAAAAAATGCTTTATGGGTTCTTCGACCTGGTTCAGTATTGTTTGTCATTGGGATAAAAATAATAAGACAAAAAATAATTGAGAGTATATAATCTGGGAACTACTCAAATAAAATGGAGCTACACTATTTTAGAAGGCTTAGCTCTCCTGGCCATAGTAGTAGTTTTACACATTTAATGAGTTGCTAAGCCATAAATTTTATAAATAAATACTCGGAAAACATTGTAGTAAAATATGTAGTAAAAATGTGCAGTACCGTACTTAATTAAGCTCCCTACGTTACTGTCAAGAATTTGAGCCGTTAAAAGAACTTGTAGTGAAATAAAAATGTACAAAGACATAAAAATTAATCCAAATGTGAATTTGTGTTGCAGGACCATTTACTTACTTACTTTATGAGCGCTACAGACCTTGAAGGTCATTGGCCTGACGCAGAACCATTTAAGAAGAGTATATAAATATTTTCTACAAAATTAAGCGTTTTAAGTAAGCTACACAAAGAAAAAAAATTTAAAATAACCCTGTATCAATGCTTGCGACATTGACTAAAGTTAGTTCCTAAATATAATATAAGACGGAAGTAAAAATAAAAATATATATATTATAATATGTGGAGATGCCCTTTCACTTTATATTAAGATCTCGTTTTTTTATTTTTATTTATTTTTTTTTTTCTGAATTTCATAGGGAGCTAAAATTTTAAACCACAAGATTCACAAGACATGATATTTTCTTATGACTACATCACTATCTATATAGTTTTATTCTTGAATTCTAAAAGATATTACAAAGACAGAGAGTGAAAGAGAACGAGATAGTCAACAAAACATTCCAACCATTGTTTATTGTCATTTCAAAATTCAAAACAAACAAACAAAAAAAAAAAATAGTAAGTAAGTAATAAGATAGTAGTAGTCAAGTTTGTCGAAATCGAAGTAAAATTTGAGAGACAAAAAAACAACAAAAACAAAAATAAAATTGTTAGCAATCGAATAAAGCGACAACTTTAACATTTAAAAAAGTGACAAAAAGTTAAAGAATAAAACAAAAATACAAAATAATAATAAAGAAAGACATGCAACAACAATAACAACAACAATAACAACAAAAATAACTGCTAGCAAGAAAATCGAAGACATCCAATCGTTTTTCAATAAAAATTCAATGTTGTGATTTTTATCTTTTCAAAATCTTAGGTAACATTTTATTTGGAATTTTGTACAATCCATAAAGGATTATTCCTCATATGTTCGTTCATTTCATACGTATATAAAATACTACATCAAATTTATTGTTGTTGTTGTTTTTACAATTTTTGTTTTTTTGACTGTACAAATTGAAAACAAATCGGTTTCATGTTCATAGTTTTTAAGGTATATTATAGTGATGATGTTTAAGCCCGTAAGATATAGTTATAGCATTATTGAAAAAGAAATGTTGTTTTTGTTTTTTTTTTTTTTGTCTTAGAACGGTTGTGGGTGTATTTATAATTTAACGGAGAATTGTTGTTTTGTATGCTATGACCTTCCTTGATTGTTCTTGAAATTTTTTGGGGTAGGTGCACTTGTGAAAATGATGAGTATAAGGAGACACTGATTCAACCGTATACAGACTGGGTTCTGCAGTATGTAGAGCTATGACTTTTCAACCGATATAGGTTCGAATTTCGATTATGACAAAAAATGTTTTATGGGGTTTTCGACCTGGCCTAGTACGCGTCATTGGGATAAGATTAGTTGCAAAAAATAATTAAGAGTAATTGTTCAACAATTTAAAATAAAATTTAACAAGGTTTAGTTCTTGACAATAGCAGTATTTTTCCACATTTAATGAGCTGGTTGTCACATGGCCAGCTCATTACTACTGGCATACCATGCTCATTAAATGTGGCTATGTGACATACCATGCTCATTAAATGTGGTTATCGCATACCAGCTTAATAAATGTAGAAAAGTACTATTATTTTTTAAATTAAATATTAGAAAATATTTCGGCAAAATCAATGCCGTCGTTAATACACGAAATGATGGTGTGGAATAAATACCGCAGTACCTGGATTGATTATTAATATGATTTAATGGGTGGAATGAATAAAAATGAGCATAAGCTCAAAGTTAGAGCAAAAAAGCTCATGATTGAGTTCTAGATAACAGCAATTACTTGAAATCGATTCTATATGTAAAAGTATAAGTTGTTAAAGCTCATTTCAATATTGAGTAAGTAAATTGCTGTAGCTATCTGACATACCATGCTCATTAAATTTGGCTATGGCATACCAGCTTAATAAATGTATCACATACCAGCTTAATACTACTATTAATTGTATATTTATTAATTAAATACTACAAAAATATTTCAGCAAAATATGTAGTAAAAATTGTAGTACCGTCGTTAATACACGAAATGATGGTGTGGAATAAATACCGCAGTACCTGATTGATTATTAATATGATTTAATGGATGGAATGAATAAAAATTAGCATAAGCTCAAAGTTAGAGCAAAAAAGTTCAAGCTCATGATTGATTTCTAGATAACAGCAATGGCTTGAAATCGATTCTATACGTAAAAGTATAAGTTGTTAAAGCTCGTTTCAATATTGAGTAAGTAAATAGCTGTTTCATAACGTTTAACACAAAAAAAAAACACACAAAAGCTCAGGGTAGTTCAATTATTAATCGAGCAAGTTCTTATTGAGCAAATACTCCATACTTAAGATCAATATCAATTGTTGTGAATGCCAAAATGTATTTTTTTTCTTAAAAATCTTAGTTTTGATTTCAAATTCAGTTTTATGGCATGCGATACAGTGTACAATATTTTATTTATGTCAGTCAGTATGAAGTCTGCAATCACAATTGTATAAAGTTTCTATTTATAACATACCAGGTATATACCGTCTTCAATGACATTTCTTATAACTTTATTTTCGAATAATTGTAGATTTACAATTTCTCCATTACTTCTCAATAACTGTCAGATCAAGTTCAAATCGACTTTCATATCTGTTTACATAACATTTATTAGTCTATTGTGAATTAACATTTGTGATTTTTGTATGTACCTACTACTTTTATTTTTATATAGCTAGTAAATAGCTAGACGCTAGTAAATTATTTAAAATGGACTGTGAGCTCACAGAATCAACTGTCTGCCCTCAATAACAATTAATGTTAATTATATCAAAAGGGTAGGAAATTTTATTTTGCATATTTCGACCTTATAATATAAAGACGTTCTAATTCAAAACATTGAGCATTTTAGATTTATGGTGCAACGTGCAAGGTGCAAGGTGCAAGGTGCAAAGAGCATATTAATATACAAAGGGAGAGGCGTTTTCAAGAAAAATCGTGTTATTCTTAAAAAATTAATCAGATTCAACGGTTTTCGGATTCAGATTTAATTAATTTATTCTTTAATACTTTGAGCACCTGAACCAGCTTTTGTTTTGATTGCACTATTTGATATATTGGTTGGATCGATTGTCATACTTAAAAAATAATGCGAACATAATCCCCTTACCAAAATTAATGTAGAAGAACGTTCCACTGATACATTAAAAGATAAAATTACTGTTATTGTAACTATAGTAGATAGAATTGATTCTACAAATCAAACAGTTAGATTAGAATTAAACTAGAAAAAATATTACAACATAAATATTTGTATCTGTATGTACTAATTAAAGCAAGCAATAATTATATTATTGAAATTAGAGATATAGAATCGGACATTCATGAACAATTCCAAGCCTAGGAGTAAAAATTTATGAAATCCCATGTCAATTAAATCAAACCAATTTCTTTATTAACTGAACAGGCCTATTTTTTCGTCAATGTTCAGGTAAATTTGGGGGAAAAATCACAGATTTAGGTCTATTGAAAGTGTAACCTATTATAGGCCTAAATCTGATTTATTATTTAAATCTAATTTAGGCCTATTGCAAGTGTATGTGTAATCTATTAACATATTTATAGAACATCTAAAAATATATTCACAATTGGAAATGGTAGAACCAGGTATGAAATATTTTTTAAATCTACAATTATATTAAAATATAAAATAAAAGATGAACATATTTCAATTACTTTTGTTCATCCAGGCGCTGCGGAAGTTTTTCAAATTAGATTAAAAAAATATCTTAACGCCCAGTACAATAATGATTGTTGATGAGCAGTACAAGCTAAAGTTAACACTTAACAGCTCTAACTCATATTTGGATCAATCTTTAAATAATTTTCAATTTTGAGCTACTACTTTAACACTAAAGCATGTCCCCCATCTCTATGCAAATTCATTTTTTTTTTAAATATTGCATCACCAGAGGCACCTTCAAGAATTATTCCTTATTTTATGGCTGTTCTCTTCAAATATTTAATTTTACTGAATCCAAACATTAGAAATAATAAAATAATTATACAAAATTATGGATTATAACCAATAATAAATATTTTATTGTTGATTTTTTTTTTTTTTTTTTTGTTTTTTATTTCTATTTTTAAATTGAAAATTGATTTGAATCAAAGAAATTTTTTCGTTATTTTTTTGTTATTGTTGTGTTTGTTTATGAACAAAAATCGTGTTTGACATCCCGCAATGTCGAAATATCAATAAAAATATCCAATAATTTTTGTGGTATGGTATTGTATAAAAAATTTTGATGAAGAAAAATTCCAAAAAATAATAAAATTTTTATTTTTAATAACTCCCAAAAAAGTTTTTTTTTACCTACGTTATTTTTTTTGTGTCTTTGTTGTTACGCGGTTAATGCACGCTGTTATCTAAATTGGTATGTTTTTGTACAAAATTTGCTAAAAAAAAATTATTAAAAATTATTATTAACACCTTGAAGCATAGTGTGTTGTGTTTGTGACTAGATTTAAAATTTTTGATGAAATAGCTGTGAAGTGGTTGTTGTCTATGCTTTCTTAAACCTATTATTTACTAACTATATATCTTTTATAGTTTTTATGTTTCAAATATATTTTCTACGAATTTTATAAATTGTTTAAATGAAATTAATTGAATATTACTTAATAGTTTTTTTTTTTTTTTTTTTTATCTTCTTGACAGTAACTTAGGTAGAATCACCTTTTCGTGCTTAATTAAGTACGGTACTGCAAGTTTACACTATATCTACAAATATTTACAAATATTTCGAGTATTCATTTAACAAATTACTGGCTTATCAACTCATTAAATGTGGGAAACTACTACTATTGTCAGGAACTAAGCCTTCTTAAATAGAATAGCTTTATTTTATTTAACTTGTTACCAGATTATACTCTCAATTATTTTTTTGTCCTTTATTTTATCCCAATGACAAAGGGTACTGGACCAGGTCGAAAACCCCATAAAGCATTTTTTTTTTTTTACTTCATTGGGAATCGAACCTGGGACCTTTCGGTTGAAAGGCAAGCGCTCTACCTACTGCGCCACCCAGCGTGTAGTTCCTTTCTATATTTTTTGGCACATTAATACCAAATTATAGGAGACCCGTTTTCAATATGAATCAGATTATAAAATTTAGCTTGTTATATATTTGGTCTGTATATAAAACTAATTATACACCTCTAAAATTCTAGTAATTGGTTGATATATATTTTGAATCGACTTATTTCTGTGCACGAATGACATTTTCATATATTATTTGGTCTGTAGATAAAGCTATGTACACCTATTCAAAACTCTAGTCTATATTTTGAATCTATTTATTGCGGTGCGGGGCGACGTATATACATATTTAGGGTATTGTTATATTTTTGAGCGGATTGTCTTGTCTTTTCATTAAACTTTAATCCTACTGTAGCCCACTTATTTTCCTTGAATCAAAAATATTTTCATTTAATTCATAATCCCAGTGGAGAATTGCTGAAATAATACTTATACTCAAATCAGGTAAGCCAAGTGAAGAAATTACATCCTACAGACCGATTAGCCTACTACCGTGCTTATCAAAACTATTTGAAAGACTACTCTTGGAAAGATCAAAACCGATTTTGGAAAAAAAGCAAAATAGTTCCACGGCATCAATTCGGGTTCAGAAACGAATATGCAACCATCGAAGAAATTCATAGAATAGCATATGTAATCAAGTTAGGCCTAGAGGAAAAAATGTACTGTTCAGCGAAGCATTTGATAAAGTCTGGCATGAAGGATTGCTGTATACAAACTTAAAAATTTTTTTACTACAGAACTATTATTTATTGCTGCGGTCATATCGAAAGACACTTTTTGGTGAAGCACCAAGGTGCCTATACACCAAATAATGAAATTATGGCAAGTGTACCACAGCGCAGCGTCTTAGATCATGTTTTATATCTCATTTACACTGCAGACTTACCAACAACAAATGACACAACCACCGCAACTTTCGCTGATGATACAGCCATACTGGCCTCACATAGTAACCCAGTGCATGCTTCAGTGATTCTACAACACAGCGTAAACAAAGTTCAGCAATGGCTAAAAAAGTGGAGAGTCAGGGTGAATGGAGCCACAACCACCGCCACTTTTGCTGATGATACGACCATACTGGCCTCACATAGTAACCCAGTGCATGCTTCAGAGATTCTGCAACACAGCATAAACAAAGTTCAACACATATCACATTTACACTAAAGAGAAAAACTTGTCCGGTGGTTGTACTTAATAACGAAGTAGTACCTCAAAAAGAGGCTGTAAAGTATTTGGGCATGCACTTGGACAGAAGACTCACATGGAAAATCCATATACATAACAAAGGAAAGCAACTAGGCTTGAAGCTAACCAAATTGTATTGGCTGATTAGCCACAACTCGTCGTTGTCACTGGAAAACAAGCTGCTGATTTATAAAGCTGTCTTGAAACCGATATGGGCCTACGAAGTTCAACTGTGGGAAGTAGCCAGCAATTCAAATATTGCAATGTTACAGCGGTTCCAGTCAAAAATATTAAGATTGATAGTTGACGCGCCTTGGTTTGTCAATAACGATTTTGTACATCGTGATTTGCAGGTGAGAACCATTAAGAAGGAGATTAGAAGCATAAGCGGAAAGTACCAGATAAGATTAGTTGAACATCCAAACAGACTTGCAAGCAGCTTGTTGGCTACAAGTGATGTCCTAGCATCTTGCAGCTATATCCGGTAGACAATAGAAACAATCAAATGGTTGACCGCTGGGTTATCTCATCTGCTAGTCAGTGCAATTTACCTGCATCAAAAATGTTATACAAACTACTGAATGTCTCTCTCAGAGACAGATTGTAATGTTTCTGGGAAATAAAAAAAAAAAACATTTAATTCATCAAATGATGAGGCTACAATTGCAATATCGTGTCAATGACATTCATTGGAGTTAAAAATGGAACTTTGATTGTATGTTAGAAGCTAATATGTTCACTAATTAGCCATTTGGACTTTAATGTGTTAACTATATTTGTAATTTTTATATATATAGAATGTATAAATATATATATATATATAATATATATACATACATTTTTCTTGTTTTAATAAATATTTTGACAAAATATTATTATTCTCGATATCATAATCTAAGCAAATATTTAACAGAAGCTGCAAAATTGTATCTTAATCTAATGATTTTGTTTTTTTTTATTATATTTTTTTTAATGCATTTTTATTTTTTTTTGTTTGAGAACTACCTTTAGTATGTTTATTTTTTGTTTTTTTTATTTATTATTTTTATTTAATTTTTGTTATTAAATTTCTGAGAAAAATCATGAGCAGAAAATAATCAACAGGTCATAAAAATTGTGAGACATTCAAACAATTCAAAGATAAGAGAATATATTTTTTTTTAAGAACTATTATGTATATGACATATGTATATATATATGTATATATACATATATATATTAGTGTTATGTTGTATGTTAACTTCGCACATCTTTGACAACAAAGATTCATTCACTTCTGATTTTGAGTATCCTTTCTTTGTATTTTAACCTATACATTTTTTACATTTTTAGTAGTTCTTGAATAGTTTTCTTGTTTTGACATTTTTGTTTTTGTTTTTTTTTTATTATTGTTTTTATAAAATGATTTCATCTATAAATTTGTTACTGTAATCAATTGAAAAAATAAAAAAAAAAGAATGTGAAGTGAAACTTGAAGGTGGTGGTGGTGGTGGTGGTGGTGGTTTTTGGTAGAGATATTCATTTACAAGGACCACCATCTACTATCACCTATCCTGGACAATCATGGTAGTGTTTTTTATCCCATTTGGATATCTGAAAAAAAATCAGAAATATTGTAGGAATTCAATAAACATTTCACCTATGATGACCGCAACCTATAATTTACCATCAATGTTTTAATAATTTTTTTTTTTTTTTTTGTATATTTGTTTCAAGCTTAAAATATGGACTTAAAAGACCGCCGAACATAAGAAATAGTGTTTTGGAAAAAAAACAAAAATTGTTTTTATGGTTTTTATTTATTGGCATAGGATAAATATAAGGATTTCAATAATTTTGTTTGTATAGTGTTAATAATTAAATTTTTTATCAGATGGTTAACTCGGGTTAAAAATTTTTATAATGGCTGAGATTTGGCTAAAAGAATTTCTATGAATTAAATGTCATTGATGAGATCAACTAAAATGTTATTTCGGAATAGTAGCAAGCAAGTTATAATATGAATAAAATTATTTTATTTTTATAATGGAATTGATTTTGATTTTGTACAGTGAAGTCAAGTTAAATTCAACTAAACTGAACGAATAAAAACACACTTCATGTAATTATATTTTTTGGTAAAAAATTCATTCTTTAAGTGATCTTTAAGTTTATCTAGTACCTTTAATTCATTTTCTATACTGTTGTACCATATTATGACCAAGTGTATTTTTGTTGATGTTCCAAAACGTGGTGTATTTTTTCGGGATATATGTATCAAGTTTTTGCTTCTAGTATTCACTTTATGTATTTCATTCACTTTTTGACAGAACGGTTGTTGTGTGTAGATTAAAATTGTGAACATCATGGATATGAAGTATAACTTTAAGGTATAAACTAAATCGCTTACCAGTAGTATGTTATTTGTCCAATGAATAAACTCTGTTTGTTCACGCCAATTATAATTAAATAAGTTTTTTAGTGCTCTATTTTAGATGCTTTGTATTATGCCATGTATAATTTGCTTCATTGTAGTTATCTATAATCTAATTCCATAACTAATATGACTATGAAATAGAGCATAGAAAACAGATTTTTTCGTAGCATATGCAATTAACGAAAATATTCGATTCAAAACACCTGCTACCTAAGACAGCCAATCCACAGTCCAAGGTATTATATTCTGAAGCCATTTCTAAGATTTGATTATTTAACTAAATATTCAGCTTTGGGCATGATGATCTAATAATCATATATTTAGTTTTTTTAATATTTATAGCCACTTTTTGTGTAGACATCCATTTATTTCAGTATTCATTTAGTTCAGTATTCATTTTACACCCCAATTGGTTGTAGTTTTCTGCTCTAACTAATATACAAATATCATCAGCAAATAAAAATGTGTCGACATTATTACTTGTTCGCTGTATACTATCAATGTATAAAGTGAAGAGTAAAGATCCTAAAATGCTACCTTGTTGCACAACAAAAGCTTACATTTTCATTTCTTTTTTGTCAAATCAGCAATTTTAATAAATTGTGATCTTTCTACTTGAAACCATTTATATTCCGTTCCTTTTACTCCAAAACCATGCAATTTTTGAAGCAGTATATTGTGATCCACCATGTCAAATACCTTTGAAAAATCTATAAATACTAATGTCACTATGTTATCTTTATAATTTTGAACTTTTAATATCATATCAATTTACTGCTGTTTCCGTGTTAGATTTCTTTTTGAAGCCATATTGATTATTAAAAAAAAGTCTATATTTATCTAGATATTTAGAAATTTGATTATATACAGTTTTTGCAAAAACTTTAGTTATTACAGGTACAATGCAGAACGGCCTGTAGTTCTGCATGTCAGAAACATTTTTTTTCCCACTGTTGAAGATTGGCACAATTCTTTCAATTTTTAGTTCATTTGGAACTACTCCTTCTAGTAATGATTTATTTACAATCGTTGATATTGGCTTCGCTATTTCTATTTGAAGTAGCTTAACGTGCGGTGGTGTAAAATAAATAAAGTTTTGATCTTGAACATATTGTGACAATAGGATAGGAGCAAATGAATCGGAAAAATAAAAAATAAATTTTGGATATTGCCCTATTAATTTTGGATATCTAAAAAACATGGCTGTTTTATTTTATGATCCAGCAAACAACTTTTACATGTCTATAACAATAAAAATTATACTTAATTTAATAAATTAACATCAATACAAAATATTCTATTATTTAGTTTTAATTTATATTACCTTTTCCAATAGAAATGTAAAAAATTATCATTTTCATCAGTATTTATTAGTATTTATAACAAAGTGCTGCGTAGCGCAGCAGGTAAAACGCACCTTTCAAATTAAAGGTAACAGGTCTGCTTTTTCACGTAAACTATATATAATCGTTCAAAATCTATATTAAATGTTCAGGATAGTGTAAGATACTATACAAAACTCTTTTTAAAGCTCTCAGTATTAATCTACTACTAGTGTGAGACGTGGGGAATTACAAAGAAAGTTGAAAAATTCATTCCGTCCCCGTAAAGAAAAATTATAAGCAAAATATGTGGATCGGTATATGAAAATAATCAATGCAGAGTGTCTACGTTATTTAAATTTTTTTTTTTAATTATGTGCCCACGAAATGAAATTATAGAGTGTGGAACTAGAGTGTTACTACAAAAACAAAAATATGAATATTTAAAATTTTTTGTTTTATTTCTTAATTTTAGTAAATTTACCACCATGGCAACAATAGGAATATTTGTTTTGCTTATCAATATTTTGCTTTATCAAAAAAACTTTCATTTGAACTTGAAAATATGCCTGCATTGGTCAACTAAAATAATTTCGAGATAGCTAAAGCAAAGACATAAACCAATAAAATTTTTAAAAATTTTAATAGGTATTTTTTTGGGTAATTTTAATTATTTTAATGACTTCTAGTTTTAAAAATGTTTATATGTTATTGATTTTATGATGTTTTGCTATTATTGGTTCGTGTTATTGGATTAAGGGTTTTGAACTTGGATATATTTTTCAAAAGACATCTAAGTTATGAAATTTTGTGTCCATGGATCAAATGTTCGATGGGGAAGTTAAAACAAGTAGTAGAGTGTGAAATTATATAGTGTGGAACTAGCGTGTTACTGCAAAAAGAAAAATGTTAATATTTCTGTTATTTTAAATTTTTTGTTTTATTTCTTAATTGTTTTAAATATAATATCTAAACATAGGATTTCATTTTTTAAAAATAATTTTGTTTTAAATGTCTTCTGCCTTCGCTAGTACAAATCATGCATTTGACAACAAACATCATTCATTGCCGTTCTTAATGTTGCATACTGTATAGAACGACATGTTCTGCATTCAAGCTAATTGAATGGATGGGTTCAGAATCTTTTATTTGCCCATATATAAAAATTTTGATTGTTCACATTTCTAGTTCAATCAAAATAAGCCAAACTTAACCTAAAAATTAAAATCACGTTTAAATCGCGTTCAACAGAATTAAACAACTTTTATACTCTAGTGAAATTAGTGGAACTAATTCTAGATTCAAATAGCTTATAATATGAATTTTATAGATATTTGAGAATTACTGTACTCCATTTTGGGTCGTCTGAAAGCGTTATAGATTTTCAAGAGGTCACAGGAGGAGAAGTAAGTCTTACAGTGATTAAAAAAATCTAAAAATTTGGCTTCGTTTTTTGCAACATGGAGTATAATATGATAATTTCAAATCAGTCAGATTCGCCACCAATAACATCGATGTTGAAGTATAAGGCGAAGAATTACCCTAGCAAACCGTTGTTACTTCGGTTTGTCCAAACAACTGGGCTCAAAGATCCTATCCCAAAATACAAAGCCACAATTATATAAAACGCTCATCCTTCCGGTGCTGCTATATGGATCTGAATCGTGGACATTACCAAAAGCAAGTGAGAATTCACTTGATATCTTTGACAGAAATATTCTTCGTCGCATTTATGATCCTGTGTCTGACGAATGGAAGAAAAAGGAATTTGAAGAAGAAAATACAATGCCGAACTATACTGGCTGTTCAACGACATGGAACTAGCCAAAATTCCGAATAAGACGTCTTCATTGGCTAGGACATGTAGAGCATATGGATGAAAACCCTCGTCGACGAGGGAGACTGCTTCTTTGTTGGAGAGATGAAGTATCGACAGATATGAAAAAACTTCAAATCACCAACTGGAAAGATTCCACTCGTGACCGAAGTCAGTCGAGGACATTTTTGCGTCATGCCCATGACCTTCAAGGTCCGTAGCGCCCAACAAGTAAGTAAGTAAGTTATTCCAACTTAAACTCGAATGGCCCGATTCGAAAAAATATTTTCAAGATATTTAGTGAAAATTGGATCCAGACATACAGCGTGACATTTTGCTATTAAAGCACTATGTCATACTCGATCAAAAGGTTTTGAAAGGTTGTACTATTAATTTATTGCTATCAAGATATTTCATTAGCCTCTTGTTGAACAAGATTTCCATTTCTTTGGAAAGAATGGAAGTGATAGTGATTGCTTTTGTCACCTTTTTTGGAATAGAATAAAACTGAGGCAACTTTCAATTTGAATGGGTATGTTCCCAAAAATGACAAATGAAAAAAGTTGCGCAGAGGCTTAGAAATGGCGAAGTCAATATGTCTGAGGATAATGGCATGAATGCCTTCTGGAACGACAAATTTATTTATATCCAGATTCTTCAGAACTGTCACTGTACCCCTTGTTCTGAAATACACTCCTCCTAAGAAATAGTATACTACAGGGACTGTTGGATGATCTTGGGCTGTATAAGGGAGTGTGGACTTTGCTGAGTTTTGCTAACATATATTTGCTTTTCCAGCTGAATCTGATTCAATATCGTTATTATGAATCAAAGGTTGGAATGATGATTCACAAAATTAAACAAATCAACTTTACTATCTGCGATGTAATCAAAGCTTTTGATTGCGTTGATAAACTTTCTGGGGTATTATATTACCGTGGGAGAGAGTGAAAGGAAGATAATGGTTCAAGAGTTATATGCAGATAACCCTAGAAATTATATCAACGCAATCAAAAGCCACGCTTACATTGAATATATAGTAAGTTGATTATTTAACTTTGTATAACTAAAGTATTACAATTCTGAGCTTACATTCTACTTCACTTTTGCTTTGTATAAATAAAATTTCTTTGACATTGAATTAAAATAATAGAATTTGCGTGACATTCTCATTGCAGAATACCACAAAACATATTTGCTTCTTTTAAGCTGTATTTGTCATATCATGAATTTTCAATCAGAAAAAAAAAATAAGCAAAATTTGTATACTGCTGCTGCTGCTGGCTATGTAATTCCGTCCAAACCATTGATCGTAAAATCATACTAAACATACATCATAGTATATCAAATTTCAATATAAATTCAAAACGATCATCATTTTTTTGTTATTTTTATTTTTTTTGATTTCTGGTAACTCGAAATTTTTTTTTTTTTATAACTGATATATAAAAGTAAGCCATTCATTTTTTTAAGGCATGTCACAAATTTTATAGTGTAAAAGAGAACGAAGAAAAATAAATAAAAAAAAAAATTTAGGTGAATGTTCAATTTTAATCTCTATAAAAAGTGAAAAAATCATAAGAAAAACGCCGGTCCTTTTGTATTTTTTGATTTTTATATATTTTTTTTCTCTTTATTTTTAAGTACAACAATTCAAAGTATTGCGGGATCCGATTGTAGTAATAACTCAAAAAAAAAAAAAAAAAAAAAAACGAAAAAAAAAAGTACATTCGAAAATTAAGACTTTTCGTTTTTTTTTAATTTGTGAATGCGTATTATGAGTATTTTAAATGGTATGTTTAGGCAACATAATTCAAAAAAATATATTTTTTTCCCCTTTATTATTGTTGTTTTTTTCAATATGTATTTTTTTTTTTTTTTTTTTTAAAATAAATTTATTTTTTACAAATTTTATTATTTTCTATTTCTTATTTTTTGTTCTGTTTTTTTGTGAAATGAATATGACGTTTACAATTGAAAGATTTCAATCGCTGACTAATTGTATGAAAAATTACTTTTTCAAAGAAAAATGATCTCGTCTCAATAATATAAAAAAAATAAAAAATAATAACAATACAATAATAAAAAGTATTTAAATGAATAATGATGAAAATGGAATAAATGAACGAGATCATATTTATCATTACCGCTTCCTTTACATTTTATTATACAAAAGATGAACTAGTATGCTTTTATCAATATTATAAGAAAAACAAAAAAACAAAAGACAGGAAAAATTAACAAAAAAAAAAAAAAATTTAAAAAAAAGAGAGTGTACATTGTGGCTCATCTGGTCACCCTTAGGATATTGTCATAAATGACATTTGTAATGAATTGAATTTGTAAATTTTAAATTGTTTATAGAACACTTATCGGGTCCTTATATCGCTAAAGAAGAAATTATAAAATAAATAAGGACGTCACAAACTAATTGAGCGGTCCGGTCCGCCCGGATGAATTGCCAAATGAGATCAAAATGTTAAAATTAATTCGTATTTTAACTCTTCGTAATTTAATTTGCCCATCTACTTGGGTAAATTAATCCATCTACTAACAGATTTACGTTTGTATCATATTCTATATTATCTGAGTGTTTCATAGAGGTGATCAGCGAAAATAAGAAATTTTTCTTTTCGTTACGCGCCCACATTCCCTCCCACATTTATTAAATTTTTTTAAAACAATTTTTCATATTTTTTATTTCTATTTTATATTTTATTTATTTATAATTTATTTTTATATTTTTTATTAATATTAACATTTTATTAAATATATTTATTATTATTAAATTTTTTTAAAACAATTTCTCATATTTTTATTTTTATTTTATATTTTATTTATTTATAATTTATTTTTATATTTTTTAATCATGTTAACATTTATTAAATTTATTTATTATTATTAAATTTTTTTAAAACAATTTTTAATATTTTTTATTTCTATTTTATATTTTATTTATTTCTAATTTATTTTTATATTTTTTGTTCATATTAATGTTTATTAAATTTATTTATTATTATTCAATTTTTTAAAACAATTTTTCATATTTTTTATTTCTAATTTATATTTTATTTATTTACAATTAATTTTTATATTTTTTATTCATATTAACATTTATTAAATTTATTTATTATTATTAAATTTTTTTAAAACAATTTTTCATATTTTTTATTTCTATTTTATATTTTATTTATTTATAATTAATTTTTATATTTTTTATTCATATTAACATTTATTAAATTTATTTATTATTATTAAATTTTTTTAAAACAATTTTTAATATTTTTTATTTCTATTTTATATTTTATTTATTTCTAATTTATTTTTATATTTTTTGTTCATATTAAAGTTTATTAAATTTATTTATTATTATTAAATTTTTTAAAACAATTTTTCATATTTTTTATTTCTAATTTATATTTTATTTATTTATAATTAATTTTTATATTTTTTATTCATATTAACATTTATTATTCATATTAAATTTTTATAAAACAATTTTTCATATTTTTTATTTCTATTTGATATTTTATTTATTTATAATTAATTTTTATATTTTTTATTCATATTAACATTTATTAAATTTATTTATTATTATTAAATTTTTTTAAAACAATTTTTCAAATTTTTTATTTCTGTTTTATATTTTATTTATTTATAATTTATTTTTATATTTTTTATTCATATTAACATTTATTAAATTTATTTATAATTAATTTTTATATTTTTTATTCATATTAACATTTATTAAATTTATTTATTATTATTAAATTTTTTTAAAACAATTTTTCATATTTTTTATTTCTATTTTATATTTTATTTATTTATAATTAATTTTTATATTTTTTATTTTTATTTTATATTTTATTTATTTATAATTAATTTTTATATTTTTTATTCATATTAACATGTATTAAATTTATTTATTATTATTAAATTTTTTTAAAACAATTTTTCAAATTTTTTATTTCTGTTTTATATTTTATTTATTTATAATTTATTTTTATATTTTTTATTCATATTAACATTTATTAAATTTATTTATAATTAATTTTTATATTTTTTATTCATATTAACATTTATTAAATTTATTTATATTATTAAATTTTTTTAAAACAATTTTTCATATTTTTTATTTCTATTTTATATTTTATTTATTTATAATTAATTTTTATATTTTTTATTTTTATTTTATATTTTATTTATTTATAATTAATTTTTATATTTTTTATTCATATTAACATGTATTAAATTTATTTATTATTATTAAATTTTTTTAAAACAATTTTTCAAATTTTTTATTTCTGTTTTATATTTTATTTATTTATAATTTATTTTTATATTTTTTATTCATATTAACATTTATTAAATTTATTTATAATTAATTTTTATATTTTTTATTCATATTAACATTTATTAAATTTATTTATTATTATTAAATTTTTTTAAAACAATTTTTCATATTTTTTATTTCTATTTTATATTTTATTTATTTATAATTAATTTTTATATTTTTTATTTTTATTTTATATTTTATTTATTTGTAATTAATTTTTATATTTTTTATTAATATTAACTTTTATTAAATTTATTTATTATTATTAAATTTTTTTTAAAACAATTTTTCATCTTTTTTATTTCTATTGTATATTTTATTTATTTATAATTAATTTTTATATTTTTTATTTCTATTTTATATTTTATTTATTTCTAATTTATTTTTATATTTTTTGTTCACATTAATGTTTATTAAATTTATTTATTATTATTAAATTTTTTTAAAACAATTTTTCATATTTTTTATTTTTATTTTATATATTTTTTTTTTTTTATTTATATAATTTATTTTATTTCATTTATAAAATTTTAGTTCATTTCCATGCAGCATTCTGGATAGCTTCCACAACATTTTTAGCAGTTTCTTCCAGTTTTTTTTTGTTATTTATTCCAACATATCCAGATCCATGACTGCGATATCCAAAAACTGCACCAGTTTGTTAATGGATTGCATAGGAACAGTTTGCTAGTTTTTCCCACCACAGATTCATATAAGCTTAAAAGTTCTGCTGAGTGATCAGGGTTCAAATCCTAGTTTTCCTCGGCAGTAATGAAATTTGCTGATATCCTCTTTATTATGAAGAAATCTATTAGATCAGGAGTTTTTCCAATATGTTGGCTTGCCAGTAGAATAAAAGAAATATTTTAGTTCTGTAATAGCCTATCATGGACCCCCAGTCAACGTATTTAGCATTTAGATCACCTAGTAGGATAAACTCATAGCCTAATTGTTGAAGTATATTTAGATTTTTCTAATTAAAGGTGGCATCGATTTACTAACTCTACTGGATGATGTGTTATTCCACAATTGAATGAAGCGAGCCTACGTCTAGTAATAGACGTCTAATGTGCTTGCTCTAAGCATAAATCTGACAGTAGTATCTTTAAAGAGTTGCTTCTTCATGACATAATTGGGCGGACAGTATATTGTTCCTACCTGGAAGCTTTGCTTCATTGATATTATTTTTGAATGTTTCAATTCATCTTTAATAATGACTGCACTCCCATCTTGTGTTAGTTTGTCTGGATGAAGTGCGTATTATATTTTAAAACCCCGAATCTTCATTTCTTTACAATTGTGGCATTCAGATATCAGGTAAATGTTTCTTAGCATCAAATACGATTTTGATAACAAAATAAGTACAAATCCAATAAAAAAAGGCAAATAAATTGATGTTGTTGGTAAATGTAGGATGTTTTCAAAATTCACTATTTCCGAATTTGATTGAATTTCAACAGGCAGATTACGATAAAAAAACACCATCTCCTATTATTTATTTTGGTACATTAAATTTATGTGAAATTTATTATTGTTAGAAACCAGTTGTGATTTTGGATTCAACAAATCATGTTACGTTAATTGTAGTAAGTTTATTTTGTGTTATCATTAGTAGGGGTATCGGAAGTACCAGAAAACGAACTAAAAATTCTGAAACATGGAAGAGATAAATAGAAAAATCAATATTGTTTCAGCTTTTTGTACATGTTGCAAATTTCATTGTTTTAATCGATAATTTTTAAAATTAAATAAATTCCCTACTTTATACATTAAATTTCTATAACATTTTAGAAAGCTTAAATTAATAAAGCTTTCTTTAAAAATCGAAAAATTATAAAAAGCCATCACCGGAAACGGCTAAACATTTTTTTTTTTAATTTACGCAAAATCGTTCTTCATGGACATGGCTTTTGTTACTGTACCACTCAAATAATTTAATATATTTTTTTAATAATAAATAATATCATTTGAGGTACTTTTATCGAAAAAAATAACGGTATAGTAAACTAATTTAATTTATTAAAATTTCACTAACCATTTTTTTGACAACAATAATTATTTTTATGACATTATAATCGGAAAACTACATACCACATACGATCAATTTTAATCACAAGTTTACATGTAAATTTCAAAAATATCGATTTTCTTTCTCTTTCTTTGAATTGACCATAACAATACACTTTAAATATTATTATTTAATAATAATAATAATAATAAAAGAGTATTGAACGTGGAACTATTTATCAATTTTTAAAATCATTTCATTATTTGTCATTTATTTCAAAATTTTCCATAGAAAATACAAAACACAAACAAACATGTTTGAACAAATAACAACAAAAAAACAAAAAAAAAAACAATATCACTTTTCTTTAAAAAAAAAAAAAAAATTAATTAAATAATACAAAAAAAAAGAGAGAAAATTGAGACAAAAAACTGACAATAACTGTCAGCACCTGTCAACATAAGACACATGTAATAAAATGGTATATGGTATGATGTGGTATGTACATAATTCACACAAATACTCATATACTAAAAAACATTATACATCAATTCAATTCAATTTCAATTCAGTTAACCTGGACTGTTTTTCTGTTTTTTTTCTTCTTCCCTTTGAAAGTAAAATAAATGATGTTTTGAATGATTGACGATCAAATGTCAAATTTAAAAATTGTGTGATGAGATTTTAGTGTTTCCCTATGTAATAATATATATACAAGTATAATATATACATATGTATGTATATCTACTCTTTCATATACGCTCATTAATACTACGATTATGTGATATTTTTTTTATGTTATTTGCCTCCTTTTGAAGCATCATTCCAATTCCACTTGCCAATATTATAATGGATTTCAATAATATGAGAAATTTATATGAAAGTATTAAAGAGTGTTATGAGGGCAACTATGGGATACTGTGAAATCGATTTATTTAATTTATTAATTCAATATTTGAAGACGATTATCTTGATACACTATTTGGTCCCCATTATTTGGTATTGGTAATTTTTCTTAACACCATTACTTGGTCAAAATCTGTCAAATCTGCGATCTGTCAAAACATCTTACATATACTGTCAAATATGTATTGTCAAATATGTCAAATACATTTATCTTATATACTGTCAAATATGCACTGTCAAATTAATGTTTAGAGAAAGCACATGTTGATTATTACTACAAGATGTCTATAACTTAACGAAAGCTATAATTCACTGCCAAGTACATGGCATCATCCAGTAGGGTTAATAAAATACCGTCACTCTTAATGCAAAAATGTTTAGTAAAATAAACTAAACCAGATACAATGCTGTTCGTATAGAGAAGTAAAAATCATAAGTCAATACGTTTGTCAATACATAAATTAAAATACTTTAAAAAGCTAGGTCGAAGTAGAAAATATCAAAGCTGAAACAATATGCTATATGCAAGCTATTACGCAATTGTTAGAAACAGTTAAAAATGTTAGTTGTCGATCAAAAGAGATATAATTAGAATTTACTTTACGCAGGTTCAATTCCGCCACATTCAGTACGTTGGAAATGAATGTTGAACATCTCGCCGGTCCTGCGATAGTATTCTTTTATAGCAATCGTTATTTAACAGTTTAAACACTTTGTCGTCGATCAAAAGGTATAAAATTAGAATTAACTTCGCGCAGCATTCTAGTGATTGGCTTAAATCTTGCCAAACTGAGTACGATGGGAGTGAATGTGGAACATCTCGCCGGCCCTGAGATAATATTTTTTTATCGTAATATAGCTTGCATCTGCCATATTCATATTCACCGGAATTGAATGTGGACCATCTCAACCATTCTAAGATAATGTTCTTTTATTATAAAGTACCTTGAAGTAAAGTTTTGGATCAAGTTCGATTTTGCTTCAAATATCATAGCTTTGCTACCATAACATATCAAAAATAAATCATTTGTAAAACAACCATACCTTCAGTTCCGACCTACAAATGAAAACTATTGAACAATACCTTAAACTTGTAATTGAAATCGTCGAAAATAAATTATCTTCGAATATATCGAAAAATGAGATTGGATTAAGAAGCTAGACTTAGGGATCTATCAAGATATAGGATAACACATTTGAAGTCGATACTAAAACCATCAACTTACGTGGTTGAAGCGAAATTAATTAGATCACTAGTTTTGCTTTCTGAGATATTTAATTTTTATACTGTTTGAAAGAGTTTAATATTGTGTCCGAATTTTGGCTATAGTCATGGCTGGATAACTGCATAGGAAGCATTCAATAATCTTTCTATTTTTGGTATAGTTTCAGCTACGAAAATTGAAAAAATTTGCTTCACTTGGGCCTTTCAGAGACGATACAAATCCCGTGATATACAAAATAACGGTTTCCCGTAGTTTTGGTTATGGAAATTAAAGCTTAAAAATTTCAACTACAAAAATAAAAGCTTAAAAATTGCAACTGTTTAGTTTGGATCAGTCAATAGATCTGAATGTAAAACTATACTGGCAGACCAAATTTTCATTAGAAAAATAAAGTATCGGAATACGTGAAACAATTTGGAATTGGCAGAAATGCAAATCAATGCTAAATATTAAATTCATGAACTTTTGGCTTGCTTTTTGGCTTTTGATAACATTGGCTGTTTGCTTATTAATAATAGGTTGAAAATAGAAAGCTATCTAACATCACCCCATGTACCCCCGGACCTACCCATAATATTCTGTAATCTAAATTCAAATTTTAACATATACCTCCTGGATCTATCCATAATATATGTAATCTAGATTCAAATTTATACATAAACCCCCAGGACCTTCTCAAAACATCTGCAATTTACATTCGAATCCTTAGATCACCCCCTGGACCTACATTTAATATCTTTAATCTGCATTCAAATTTATACATAAGCCCCCTGGGCCTACCCATACTATCTGTAATCTACATTCAAATTTATGCATCACCCCCTGGACCTACCCATAATATCTGTAATTTACATTCAAATTCTTAGATCACCCCCTGGACCTATCTATAATATTTTATAATCTACATTCAAATTCATACATAAGCCCCCTGGACCTACCCATAACATCTGCAATTTACATTCAAATCCTTAGATCACCCCCTGGACCTACCTTTAATATCTGTAATCTACATTCAAATACTTACATCACACCCTGGATGTACCCATAAAATCTCTAATCCACATTAAAATTCTTACAACACCACCGGGACCTACTGATAATATTCTGTAATCTACATTAAAATTTGTACATAAAACCCCTGGACCTACCCATAATATCTGTAATTTACATTCGTATTCTTAGATCACCCCCTGAACCTACCTTTAATATCGGTAATCTACATTCAAATTTATACATAAGCCCCCTGGGCCTATCCATACTATCTGTAATTTACATTCAAATCCTTAGATCACCCCCGGGACCTACTTTTAATATCTGTAATCTACATTCAAATTTATACATAAGCCCCCTGGACCTACCCATAATATCTGTAATCTACATTCAAGTTCTTAGATAACCCCCTGGACCTACCTATAATATCTGTAATATACATTCAAATACTTATATCACATTCTAGACCTACCCACAATATCTCTAATCCACATTATAGTTTTACATCACCACCGGGACCTACCCATAATATTCTGTAATCTACATTCAAACTTTTACAGAAACCCCTGGACCTACCCATAATATCTATAATTTACATTCAACTTCTGAATTCTACCTCATAACACATTTATATACTATTTGACTTCCATTAAAATACCAACAAACAGTGCTACTAATAGAGTGAATATTCCTGAATATCTAGAAAATATAAAGAATACAATCATAGCAAAAAAAAAACAAAAACAGAAATATCCAACCACGCATATTATGAAATTCTTAAGATTCAATGGTATTTAGTGTAAGATATAGACAAAATACACACATCATTCCATTTAATATCTTTGTCTTCATTTTGTGGATACTCAATATGATGAAATTCTTATGTTCAACTCATCAAAATTATTTCCTTTGCAATCTACACTATATCTGTACTGACTCCATACTCAACATTCTTTCATTATTTATATAGTATTTATATATAGTGTATAGTTTAAATGGTGATGACAAAATATGAAATAAAAATAAGAAAAGCAAAATAATAAAATATTCGAAGATGAGACTAAAAGAGAGAAAACTCCATCAAACTGTGAAAGAATGACAGGTTGTCATTAATCATGTGATTAGTTAAATACACACTGTACTTTGTACAATTTATTTATTTATGTTTAAGAAAATTAAATCTAAATAAATATATACATATATATATATATATATATATATATATAATTCACTTATGAATAATATCTTAATATTTTTTTTCCGGGACTTATTGTAATTTTATTAAATTATTAAATTAAGACCTTAAAAATAAGGGACGATATATGATTAATTTAATGGTTTTATATACATATAAAAAAAATAGATTAAATCTATCAGAATTTGAAATTGGTAATTCATAAATAAATACAAAATGATTTAATTTTATTTTCTATTGAATGGATATATACATGTAATACCTTTTAAGGATGAATTCAATTTAAAGGTCATCAATTAAGACTTACGTTCATTAATGTTCGGCCGCAATTCGAAATAAGTTTGATATAAAAAAAATCGTACTCAATATTTCGTTATGAATTTATTGTTTTCCATCATTTCAATTTATTTTTGGTATTATATATTTATTTTTATCGTAGACAACAACCGTATACGTAATAATTAGAGATTTGATATTTTTTTTTTTATTGTGTTGATGCGCTACATCATCCCCTACAACTTTTTCATACACAACTTTCATATTAGACTTGCCGTTTTTCAGGTAAAGTCATATAAATTATCATTAACCCTAACTAATTTCAGTAATTTTAACTAATTTTGACTTAAAAATAAAATTGTTACAATATTCAATTCACAGTTATTATTTTTCTTACTAAAACATGGGTTACCTAAATATTAAATATGACTTTACCTGAAAAACGGTAAGTCTGATATGAAAGTTGTGTATGAAAAAGTTGTAGGGGATAAAAAAAATAGCGAATTATTTCGAGATAATCAACGTTTTTTACAAAGTTTTCAGTTTTTAAAAGCAAAATTTTAAGTTTATGCAGTTATTATTCAAAAACGGTAAGTCTGATACTCATTCAACATATACCGTTAATTAGATGTATTGATTCCAAAAAAAAGCTATTAAGAAGATGTTGCTCTAGTTTCAATTTCTTCTGAGCTGTAGTTGATATTCTTTAGACATAATTTTTCTAATCCGATTTGCTTTAACCCTCTGTAGCCCAGGTAAATTTAAAGATAGGCCCCTCTTCTGGAACAATTTTTTTTAATAAAATACTGCAAGGAATCACCCCTCAAAAACTTTTTGCTCTAAACCGGACCACCCTGTATATTTATTTTTATCTTAGACAACAACCGTATGCGTAATAATTTATTTTTAAAATATTTTTTATTTAATTCTGGCGAGGAAAAGAAAAGATTCTGTACTTTGGAATACTTTAGTGGAAATTTTATGATTTTTCTAAGTTAAAATGTATATACTTGTAGATGGGGTAAAATTTTAAATTGAAAAAATATTTAGTTTCGCTACGTCTCTTTTTAAATATAATTTAAAAGAATAATAATGAAAATCGGTTGTGAAATGGTTCAGGTATTTGTACCGTACTTTTTTTCACACGTTTACGTTTATATCACTATGATATTCAAAATTATTAAAGCTTAATTAGTTTCGTAAAGACCCTTATAATCAATTTTACCGTGACAAATATTGACAAACTTGTCCCATAATTATTATACTTTGACATGTTCAAAAACAAAACTGCAACGAAATAAAAATTCATACTTCTGCTTAAACTATACCATGTGTATCAGTTTTTGAAGAAGGGATGGAGCCGTTATTTTAAAATGTTTAATTTAGTCGAAGGGGCTCTATCGATTATTGATATTTTCAACTTTCTGGAAGAATGAAAAAGATGGTTTTCATACCATAAATTTGCCGAAATCGAGATTTTCAAATGGGAAGAGGTAGTTTATTTTTTACTTTTGTTTTAATAATTTTTTTCTGTGATTGATCTAATAAATTTAATCACAGAAGCAGTAGGAATAAAAAATTCTACAGAGCTAATTTGAAAAAGAGCAGGTCATAGTGACTAAAGTACAGGTAAATAACGAAGAAAACTGCAGCATTCTAGTTCATACCCTCGAACAGACAAAACAATATTTTTATTCATATCAACTAAAATGCAGCACAAGACTAATTGTTGTAATAAGAGGAATACAGCAAGGTTAACACAACAGAAGAAATTAAAGAAGCATTAAAGTTGGATTTCAAATCAAAAATGTTCATAACATGATTATGAACATTTGCTAACAATTGCTCTAAAGAACCACAACCATTGTACAAAGTAGAACTACAAAGATGAGCTACATCTGATATATAATCTAAAATGCCTATAACATCGAAAAATAACGATAGAAGAACCAAAAAACCTGATCCAGTACAGTGAATTAGCTTCAGAAGTTTGGCCATACCAGAACCTTCTGCAAATTACCACCTGTATGTGTTGTATGCGGAGACTATCCATCTACAGCAAACTGCAATAATTCTAAAAAACAAACAAAAATTAAATCAAAACATGTAGCAACTACCAAGAAAACAATACAGGAAATTATGGAGGTTGTCTCGTTTATAAACAATTTCGTAGAAAACAAAAACCATGAAAAAATTATTCAATACTTCACCAACATCAGCTAAACTTAAATCAACATCTACCAATTTGCAAACAATATCAACCAATTTTAACAAATATGGATGATAAAATGCCTATACTTATGCTAATGTTGTAAAAAGTATACAAGCAAACAAAACACCAATCAAACAGGAATTATAAGAGGGCAATGAAAAAAGCCTTGAAGCTATACTAAAATAATTTTATTACAACAATGACGAATTGTATGACAACTATACAGTGTATGATGCGCGAAACCACGTTGATAATCAACTTTATACTAAAAACGTATAGACTTCGTAAAAATTTGCTGCTGAAATGCAAACGGAGCTAGCCAACACAAATTAGAATTATAAATCTGTTTTAACTTGCGTCAAATCGATAGAATGCTTCGTTCAGAAACACACCTCACTGATAAGTATAATTTCAAAATATATGACTACCAATTTTGTGATACAAAACCCACACATTACACGCTGGGTGGCGCAGTAAGTAGGTCCCAGGTTCGATTCCGGATAAAGCAAAAAAAAAAAATGCTTTATGGGTTTTTCGACCTGGTCCAGTACTCGTTGACATCGGGATAAAATAAATGACAAAAAATAATTGAGAGTATAATCTGGTAACAAATTAAATAAAATGGAGGTATTCTATTTACGAAGGCTTAGTTCTTGACAATAGCAGGAGTTTTCCACATTTATTGAACCAGTATAATTTGATGAAAAATATTATATTGCTCGAAATATTGTAGATACTGTAGTATAAACTTGCAGTACCATTACTTAATTAAGCACGAAAAAATGATTCTACCTAAGTTACTGTCAAGAGCATAGAAAACAAAAACATGTCAATGGAAATGGCAGTACCACCGTGTCTCGTGAAAATAAAATAAAATCACTACTGACTACAAGGGTATTTTATTGTTATCCTTACTGCAAGCTACTTCTGTTTGCGTTTAACTAAAAGATGGAGAAATTGTAATAACGTCTTTGTACTGCCCTCCAAATCAACCAGATACAGTAGATAATCCACAAAAAAATGCTTTCTAGCTTAGGGCATGTATGGTTATTGCAACACAAGTTTTTAATGTAAAACATCCATTATAAATTTGATTGATAAGCAAGTAGTGGAATCAAAAGCCAATTAAAAGAATGGATAGTCTACATTATGCAGAAAATTCTTCTGCATTTCAATCGGTTATAATAAACCGGACATGCGAATGTGCACCTGCAAAAAATAGTAGATATTATGTTGAATAAATAATCCAATTAGGTTACTAGAATCGGAGTCATGTAATCATCATATTTAATTTATATTTAAAATATATCGGGTGGCAACCGACCGCACTTAAGTCGAAATTTAAAATTTTTCAGTATATGACGATATACAAATTCGCTATAGAAAAATGTACTGGCTCATCATAGGTAAGAATTCTACCTTAACAATACAAAACAAACTTCTGCTCTATAAACAAATACTGAAACAAATATGGCATCCAGCTATGAAGCAAAAAAAAGTAATAGAAATATTATTCAGAGACTTCAGTATAAGGTCGTAAGAAATATTATGAACGCGCCCTGGCTCATCAGAAACTATGACCTACATAGAGATTTGCAAATAGAATCTGTCGATAAGGAAATACAGAAATTTGCAAGAAGTTCCGAAAAAAGGCCCCAGCACCATGTAAATGTCGAGATAGGCCAGCTCCTGTACAATAGAAATATAGCAAAATGACTCAAAAGAGTAAAATCTTTTGAGTTAGTGCAACAATAATCACCCACATTCTTGAGGACTCGTTACGTTGGTGATTGGGGATTGACCCGCTCCCACGTTTAGATAGATTTGTTTTTCCGGGATTTGTAAAGAATTTCGTTATGTTGACTATACAAAGAAATGAGGTTTTTCACAAGTCTTTCAGAATTACTAATTTGTTTGAAGAGGGTCTTCAACGGTATGAATGAATACGTCAAAGGAAAAGTTAGATAGACATCGCAATATATAATAATGTCAATAAAAAATTGCAAAATTAGTCCTGTAGGACTATATCGCAATATAGGAAGGGTGTGGTTTAGTGGGTAAGAATCCCACACGCAATGTTAAGCTACGGGGCTCATTATATCTTTTGAAGATTCCCCCCAGCCTGCGTATAAACAAAAAAAAAGAAAGTATATCTTAACGATCTTAAAATTCTTATTTTAAAAAATTGGGAAGACATAAAAAGCATAAAAAAATTTATTTTTATTGGACTTAAAGTTTGAAATATGTTTGATAAAATAATATTCATAAATTAAAATTAAAAATTAAAAAAATAAATAAATATAAGTTGCATATGAGCAAAATAAAATTATTAGCGGTCTTTCGGTAAGATAAAACCATAAAATAAATTTTTAAGAATCGCTTAAGTTAATTTTCGAAAAGTATGGTATTGTAGAAAAAAATTTAAAATAACCGTTGAAATTTTTAAGAATTTTTAATAATATTCTGTTATATATATTTAGCATGTAGATAATAATTGATCATCTATAATTATAATAGACAAGCATTTAAGGACCTGCGCAGTAGATACCTTTTCATTTTATCTCGCTTCACATTAATGAACTCTTAATTAGCAAATAAGTTGTATATACGACCAAAATGCGCATACGGGTTGAAAAATTTCTATTTTGTTTTATAATATTCAAACTTTTAAATCAAATATGTATATCCATTTTGTGTCATTCTACCTTTTATTATTTGTACATATAATTAAAGAAATCTATTCTATTAACTTTTTTAAGTAACTGTCTCAAATTAGTGTTTTCTATATTTTGGTCATTTGTAGTAATTATATAGTTTTGATTAAATATATATATATATATATATATATATAATCCTCTTTAATTACAAAAATATTTTATTTTTAGTGATTTTATCCATTAAATGCCACTTAGTATAGGAATATGTCGAAACGAAACAGTATATGAGGGAGCAGTATTTATGTTTCCTCTAAATTTTTATGAAAACATGAGTAGTTTCTACTATAACGTGAAAAGTGTAGGTCAGTACGTAAATTGCTGTTCTGTTAAAAACTTTAAATTTGGCTTCAACTTAAATTATAGTTACTCAGCAGGGGCCCCTAGTATTATTATAACAACTTAAGTTGGTGTAAGTAATTATATCATGTGCAATATACAGTCCA
This sequence comes from Argyra leucocephala, assembly GCA_963942445.1. Classification (NCBI taxonomy): domain Eukaryota; kingdom Metazoa; phylum Arthropoda; class Insecta; order Diptera; family Dolichopodidae; genus Argyra; species Argyra leucocephala. The sequence goes on from OZ012681.1 coordinate 121,237,919, forward strand.
GCTGATTTAGGCGAATATATTAATATGTTTTTCTCAACTTTAAAATTTCATAAAAGCCTCGGGAGATCTTAGAATCATCATCATTTTAGAATCATATAGAATGCGATGGCAATAATATCTCTTTTTTCGCTCATGTCGACTTAAGCGGTTATGCGAATTATTGCCACAGATATTATCACATTCTAATGAAAAATTAATAAAGACAAAATAATTTTTAATATAATTAAATATTCTTTTTTTATTAAAATTGAAAATTTTTCACTAATTTTATTCTTTTAAATAATTGTGAGTCATTTTTATTATTAAGTATTTTTAAATATACTTTACCTCCTGCCATTACAATAATATAATAATAATAACAATAATAATCCCTATAGTAATAATAATAAATTAAAGTATTAATTTAAGATTATCTCTTTGCTTTTTATTATATAATTCTACTTACAATATTATTCTCTCTCTCTCTCTCTCTCTCACTCTCTAATTTATATTAAATATAATGATTTATATAGAATGTACTGAAAAAAAAAAAACAATTCTTTTTTTATTTACTCATATATTTTATATTCGGACATACGTACATTGTATAAATATAGAAAATATACCAAAATACCTTGTAGCATATAAAATACAAAACTTTTATTAATTGATTTGGACATTTAATGCGTGATTTTGTTAAATGTACTCGCGCGCCATAAAGTCAAGTCACTACCCTACACTTTTTATTTTGTATTTTTCTTTCATTTTATTTTTGTTTTTAAGTTAGTTGGCCTGCTACCATATATGTATATATACATATTATATATTATAATACTAATGTTATATATATATATATATATATATAGATAAATTCAACATTAACAAATTTACAATAAAATGAAACAACAACAACAACAACAAAATAAAATAAATGTTTCTAAACCATTTACTCTAAAATAAAACATTTTCAAAAACACCAAACTTACAAGTATGAGAATTTAATACAGTGTACACTCTTTTTCCATAAAAAAAAATAAAATAAAAAAATTAAAATACAAAAATGAAACCTTCATATTATATTATTTTGTGTACTCTATATAGAAATCACATATTTTTGCGCTAATATTGTCAACCACATTAATCAGATCCAAAAGACTGTGATTTATGGAAATTCTTTTGACAGATATGCATGCGTTTTTCACGTTTCTATATATATGTATATTCAACTGTTTAAAATCAACCAAAAACATAATACTATACATTATATTATATATAAATGAATACTTGATGTGTAAGAAAGAGACAAGAAAATAACATTCATGTACATATGCAACATATGAAAAAGAAGAAATTCTATAAAATGCAATTCAATGCAATTTTAAATAATTGCAATATTTATATATATATATATATATATATATATATATATATATAAAATATATGTATTAAAATATCTAAGAGCTCAGTAACAGACTCTGACAATATTTAAAAAAGAAAATAAAAAAAAAATAAAAATAAACGAAGTCTAAACATATTGTAATAAAACCAGTAAGTATCTAAGACAAAAAGAGAGAAAACAAAAAAATAAAAATAAAATAAAAATAATAACAAAAAAAAAAAGAAAAATCAAAAATAACATCGGAAAATGTCAGTGCATTGAATTCGCGAATATCTACTACAAGTACGTTATGTTACATACATACATATAAAATATATAAATGCGAGGGCGGATTATAATGTGCGCCTAAAAGAGTATAACAAAACAAAAAATAAAATATAAAACACCAATACAAGATACAAGATACCATTTCATATGTGATGCAAATCTTTTATTTTTCGTAAATTTCAATACAAGGTGATTCAGTTGAAACATAATGAAAAGAAGATGTAACAATACAATATTGGTTGTATTATTGTTTTTTTTTTTTTATTGATAAAATTAAATAAAAATATTTTTATTGACTCGCTTTTTTATGACAAATAATGTTTTTTTCGTTTTTTTAATCAATTTTTTTTATTTATTTTCCATAACAGTTAAAATTTAGAATTATTTTCACATAATTACTACTTACTTACCATAAGATGTTTATTATAATAACATAAATTTATTATTATTATTATTGTCTTAATGTACAGTAAACCCTCCAACTGCGCGGTAAATCCGTTCCACAAAAACAACGCGCAAACCGAAACCGCGCTCTGTGAACCCGATTTTATATGTAATTATGGGGTTAGGTTTCAGATATTAGAAAAATTGCAAAAAATATAATAAAAAGTCTTTATTCAACGACTAATATACATATTTACATTAATATAAACATAAAAACTATAGAAAACAGTCTCAATTCAACGACTTATAATGAATATGTTATAAACATTAATAAAAATATTGAACATAAATTAATTATATAAAACAATATAAAAACTATAGAAAACAAAAACAGTCTCAATTCAACGACTTATACATAATGAATATAAACATAATTAAAAATTAAATATAAATAATGTAGTTTTAATCACTGCTACATTCTGATGAGCTTGATTCTAATGACCGTGATTCTATATGTTTTTGAAAAAAGCTTGTTAACACTGATTGCTCACCAGCTTTTTGTTTGTCTTTATAAATTTCAGCATATGGGGCTAAAGCTGCTGTCAGATTTCTCCGAAATTTTAAAGCACGTTCCATAGCTGTTTTGAAAAATTTTTTAAAAAATTTGATAGTTTTTCACTAGTAAACTTTTTTTTTCCTATAATCTCTACATCTTCTTCACTTTCATCAATTTTTATCATTATTATTATCGTCGAATTGTGTCAACATATCATCAACAGTAATATTTTCTTCATTAGTAACAAGAACTTCCGTGATATCTTCTGATTCTAAATTTTGAAATCCGTCACCACCAATTATTCTTCCTACCAAGTCACAATTTCCACAATTTCTGGCATTTCAACAACAGCTTCTCTTATGCATCATTCTGGCCATATTTTTTTCCAAACCGCAGTCATCGTTGAGGTTTTAACTTCATCCCATGCTAATTTAATATTTTTTACAGAAGATAGAATGTTATACTGACGCCAATATTCACGAATTGAAAGACTATCTGGTCCATCCGTAGCTTCAATTAATTGCCGAAAAGTCCTTCTAAGATAATACAGCTTAAATGCGGCAATAATGCCTTGGTCCATCGGCGGCTGAATTAGAGATGTCGTATTTGGAGGCAGAAATATTACTTTAACATTGCTGTGCAATTCCACCAAAAGTGGTGGATGATTTTCGTTGCATTGTCAACTATTAACAGAATCTTAAATTCAATGTTTTCGCTCGAATTAGATGACCCAGGTTCTTCCTTTTGCAAGCGGTTAAAGACTAATAACGCTTTAGTTCGAATAACAGCAGCATTAAGTGTTATTCTCTTTTGATTTTGATCTTCAATCCAAAAGCTTAACACTTTTTCTGTTTTTTCTATTATTGAATTTTGAGGTTTTTTTTAATGTTTTTGCAGTTAGCGATGTGGAACAAAGTACTGAACTTTTAATTTTTTCTGCATTCAATTTAATCCTCCTTATGCTGGATTCGTTCATATTGTGTCTTTTAGCTAAAACTGACATTTTTTCGCCATTTTCTAATTGCTTCACAATTTCAAGCTTTGCCCCTAACGTCAATATTTTTTTTTTTTGCCAGCTTTTTCCATTATTATATTATATAGGGTGAAAAAATTACTAAAATACCTATTAAATCTAAATGAGTATGAAATCAAAAATCAAAAATTTCATTTATACTTACTTTATAAAACTTTTTAATTGATGTATGAATTCCTTATACACTTACAATCTATTGCGCACGAATACAATTTTTTTGAATTTAATACATATATATTTTTAATTAAACAAACACTTGTAAACAAACTATTAATTAAAATTATGTAATTTTACATCCTCATCCTAACGCGATTACTAAAAAAATGAAACTGTCAATATTTGTTTTTAAAATAGAAAAAGTATATATGCATCGAAATACGGGGATTCACTATTTTTCGTTTCAAACATATGTATGATTCACCGATATGAATTAACATGATATTTTTTTGTCAAAAACAGGAAAAAAAAAAACCGCGCAGCTACGAAATTTTTACCGCGCAGATAGAAATTTTTGGTATTTAAAAGGTATTTAAAACTTGACCGCGCAATAAAAAATGCACAGTTGGAGGGTTTACTGTATTTGTATAATATGTTATTTTCATATATTTTAATTCTATATTTCAAGAACTTATATTATTAGAATACTTACACCTTTGATTTGTAATTATTTAGACTAACCGGACTTAAATATTTAGAATAAATTTAATTTGCAAAGGACAAAATGGCAAGTAAAAACCTTTAACTAATTATTTAATGCTAATATAAAACCTAATGTAAGCCTAACCTAAATCTTAACTAACATCTATTAACTAAAAAAATAACATAAATTATTTTTATAACTCATGTAATTATAAATTAGTATAGTCTTATGATAAACGAAATAACTCTCTTTATTATAAAACTATACTAATTTTAAATTACATTAATTTATTTTTATAGTTATAATAGATTTGACATTCAAATTTTCGTCCATTTTTATAACTCACAGATACATTAATAATATCTTTTAATTGTTAAAAAAAAAACTTATTAACTAAGTGAATGACATAATGTGGGTTATACTGTTATATTCAATGTCTCTCATTGGGGAACTTTAACCCATTTGACAGCTTTTCGGCAGCTGTTAGATTTTTCGAACAGCCAAATTACCCATTTTTATTAAAGTTTTTTTCTGTTATAGCTGTATATTTTTAACTAAAATTTAATACAACAATAAACATTGGACTCTTGGCTTTAAAATAAGTGTTTTAGATTTAAAATTGACTCAATCGTTCTCAAGATAGTGGGGTGTGAAAAAACTCCTAATTTTAACGATTTTTTGGAAATGAAAACAAAACAAATATAAATTTTTAATTCAAAAAACCAATGATGAGGTTTTCTTGCCAAAGAGTACTATTTTACATATTTTTATATTTTTGGTCGATTTTACCCCACCAGAATGTGTCATGTACGTATAAATATTGCTGTTCGAAAAATCGAACACTGGCCGCTATTTGACATTTTTTTTTACGACTAATAATTTGATAGGTTATTATATTATGAATTGAAAAATATAACAAAAAACAATTCTAATTTATATTTTTTGTTGACAACTAATTTTTACCGTGTAACTATATGTAAAAAAACAAAAAAATTCACCAAGCTCATAAAAAAATGTATAATCAATTTCATGTAAAACAATACGAATTTAAATCTAAGTGTAGTACCTAGTAACAAATATTATTTTTAGCGGTTGTTATTCATTCATTCATTCATTCATTCATACATTCATTCATTCATTCATACATTCATTCATTCATTCATTCATTCATTCATACATTCACTCGTTCGTTCGTTCGTTCGTTCGTTCGTTCGTTCGTGCGTTAGTACATTCATTTATTCATTATTAAAAGATTTTATTAATACATCTGTGAGTCATAAAAATCTACCGAAATCTCAACGTAATATCTAAAATAACGTACACACATACAAACATACATATTATACTATAAATTATATCACATAAAACAATTTTTACTTTGTTGCTGTTTTTATGGAAAAACTTGAAATATCTACTCTAAATTAATTAGGTTCAATTTAGAAGTCTATTCGTTTTAAATGGATTGCTCGAATCGAAACTGATAGATTTATAGAGATCATTTTAACGCTTGAAAAATCCCCTTATTTAAAGTTAAGGATCTTATTTTCCATCCATTTGATGAATTATTTTACATATGAAGTTAAATTTGACTAAATTGTGACTGTATAGCCATTCTGAATTCATAGAAATATTTCATATTAGCAAAAATTAATAACATTTTTTTTTTGATTTATATTCTTCTGTTTTCATTGACAATATTTTAATTGAATACTCATTTTTCGTTCTTTCAACACTCATTAGATATTGTATAAACTAGCCAGATTTTAGTTTGAATTTAAATACTTTCAAAACTCATATAAATATAGATTTGAAAAATCAATATGTGAGTTATAAAAGCCAAATGAAATTTCCATTTGATAAAATCTATTCTTTCTGTTCTATTCTATTTATTTTATCTATTCTAGTTTTTTTTATTATTCTTTACTATCGTTGTTTTTTCTTTCTTTTATCTTTAAATGGTTTACAATTAAGTCAAACATCACAATATGAACAGAGTTGTAGTAAAAACTATATTATATTATTTAGAAATTATTAAATTAATTATTAACTTGTTAAAGGTTTGACATTTTTATTTTTTAATAGATGAAATTAAGTCAACCAGGTGATCCTTTCCAGAATGTTCTCTTCTTCAATCAGCTTAAGGTGTGAATAAGGTAATTTCTTTCAAATAATTTTATTTTTAATTAAATTTATTATCATGGTCGTACTGTATTATTGGGGAAGATAATTGACAATCAATTGTATATGTTAATTCCACGAAGGTGAAATGTTTGGCCAAGGCGTTGGTTTAAGATAGTTTTATTCGAGATCCATTAAGTATTGTGAAAATCAAAATAGGGATATATATATATATAAAACGAATTCAGCCTACCAGCTGTAAATATTCGTATTTACTATTAGAAGAATTTTATTGTAATATTGATATGGGTCGCTGAAGATAGGTCTGACTGACATAACATTAGGTTTTGGAAAAATTTCCACAGAGTTATGACTGGAAATTCTAAAATCGAAAACTAAAAAATTTCTTACTTACTTACATTTGTGGTCGACAGATAATGTAAGTGTAGAGCCGGACTCAGTAGTGTCGTTCATTGTTCCCGGTCACATCTACGGTCTCTCTCTAGTTTAAAATATGAAATTATTCTGGGTATAGCGATATTTTACCTTTTCAACGAAGGTTTGATCTGCCAATACCTTTTATATCTTCGGGTCTGGAATACGAAGATTTTCTTGGCTTGATCATTTCGTCCATTCATTCTGTATGTCCGAACCACTGTAATTTCTTGTATTTAATTTTCGAAACTACTTTAAACAAACTTTCAAAATATTGGGAAATTGTTTCATATTAATGGGTTATAAAATATGAATAATTAGGTCCCTATTCAGAAGATATTCACAGGATTTTCAAAGCTACGGATCTATTTAGAAAATATGTATAATGATCCAGTTCATGGTGTGTAGTAAAAGAGTCGCTATGGACCTATACATGATCTACTGTCTTGACGGCTATGGATTGCTATGACTGCCCCACCCCCTTTCAAACTAACTGACTAAACCGAAATCGATTTCTCACTTTTTTTTTTGCAATTTTAAATTCGATTTTTTGCATTTATACTAATTTATTATAAGTCGATTTTATTATAATCTTAATTCTACTTGTAGTATTAACAAAATTTAATTAAAAAGTCTATGTTCGAATAAAGGTGTATATTTTAAAAATATTAACTAGAATTCATCTTTACCGAACGAATACAGTCAACGCAATAATTTCCCAATTAACAATTTCCCTACACAATGTTTTCATCTTCATTTTCAATTCTTAACATTTATGTATATAATTTGTTTTGATACACTCTGTAAACTAAATAAAATCAATAAATAAAACTTAAAACTAAAAATTACCTCAAATGCAGTTAATGCAATTCTACATTAAAATAAAATTAAATGAGATTTGCATCAGATCTCTACCAAAAAAAAAAAAAAAAAAAAAAAAAAAAACACAACAAATGTAATCAACAATAAAAATAAAAACACCCAAAAACAAGACATTATAAATGTTGTGTCCGTCTAGTCAGAGGATATCTCAAGTGACGCCATTCACTTTATATATACCATCATCATTTATATCATCATCATCATTATTGTCATCATCATCAGCCAGCACCCGTATGCTAGAAGGTAAGTACATATTATGTAGGTATGTGTGTATACAATTTTTGTTTTCATTTTTGTTCCTAGATTTATGCAGTGGCAAATGCTTAACATTTCAATGTTACATTTTAGGAGTAAATCGAGATCGTCGCGAAATTTTCTGTTCCTGTTTTTTATGTTTTTTTTTTTTCTATTTTTTATTTTTGTGTTTTTTGTTTTTTTTTTGCTTTTACAATTTTATTGATATGTACTGACTCCCTCTCTTTTTGTTTATATGCAATTTTAAGAGGTTGCAATTATTATTTTACTGCATTGTAAATCAAAATTATTTTTAGTTGGAAAATTTTTTTAAATTTACAAAAAAAAAAAAAAAATGTTTTTGTTTTTTTTTTAATAAGTTTAATTTTTTTTTTTTATTAAAAAAATTTATTAATAATTTTATTTTAAAAATGGAAATTTTCATTTTATGTTTTTGTCTTGTATTTTGACTTTCATTTTTTTTTTTGTTTTTTTGAATATGGAAAAATAATTAATTGTGACATATTTCGGATCTCATTAAATTTATAATTATCACAAATTATGAGACTATAAAAGGCTATAAAATGTTTTTTTTTGTTTTTTTTTTTTTTGCTTAAAGTCGTTTTTTTTTTATTATTGTACGTTAATAATGTTTGTTGTGAAATTATATTGTGTGTGTGTGTGTGAAATATAGAGTTAAAATTAAATGATATAAATTATTAAGTTAAAATGAAAATGATGAATAAAGTTCATAATATATAGAGATTGGATAGGTAGGTAGGTAGGTATACAATATGTGAATATAGACTTATAAAGGGAAAATTTCGGACACACACAATTATAGTGTTGGTAGTGCCAGTTTAAAATTGTATTATTTTTCAACGTCATAAATTTTGTTAATTATCTATGGATGCGCAATTTTCGAATATGTATATAATATTGTTGTTGTTGTTGTTGTTGTTGTTGTTGAATGGAGTTAATTGTATGATTGTGTATAAGTAGAAAATATGAAGAATATTATTAATTTAATTATAATTTGATTTACTTATAATTTTGGATTTTAAAATGAATTTTAAGGAAACATTTGTTTTTTTTTTTAAATTTATTTTATTTTTAATATAACGAGTTAAGGCTATAAAATAATTATTTCTATTTCATTCAAGAAAATCTTTTAATTATATTGTAAAAATTATATTGTAAAAATTATATTGTACAAAAATACTGAATTATATATATAATTATAAATAGATAAATTAACTAAATCAAATAAATAAATAAATAAATTAAATTAAAATTACGTGAATTTTTAGCACAAAATATGTTATAATGTCGTAGATGCCTATAATTAGATATTAATGATTTCATCAATACTGGTCAATTACAGGACAATTTAATTGATGAAAACATTGATATGTAATAGGCTAATTAAACTTATTATTATTGCGTTGACTGTATTAGTTCGGTAAAGATGAATTCTAGTTAATATTTTTAAAATATACACCGTTATTTTAAATTGCATACTTAATTTGCTTCTACGAATTAGCTACGATACGTTGGTACGTACTGAATTCAGTCGTAGATAAATAAAAATCTGCTATGGCAATCCTTTTTTATCGTAATTTCAAAATCAAATACTTTGTTTGAAAATTTTATTGAATTTTTTTTTTTTTTTATTATAAAGTTAGCTTTGTTTACAAATTTTAATAAAATAACCAATTTGAAAAAAAAAATTTAACAAAGGCAAATAAAAATCAATACAAAACTCGTGTTATAAATAATAATGTTTTTCTTAGATTTTTGACGTTTAATTTACATTAACACGGAATTCAGAATACCCATCACATTATGAAACTTTTGGATGAAAATGTGTAGGGTGAAAATACGATACAAATAAAAGATTTCTTATTAACAAACTTAGTCAAACTTAATTGATAGCGTGCAAATTGACCAGAGCTTGTTTTCCTGTACTTAAATTCGTAATTCTCACGAAAGGATGATAGAACTGAAATTTCTTTGAATTTTTCAATTTTTGCCAAAACTGTAGAGCAGATGTTCAAAATAATAGCTTTGGATACTAAAATTAATTTTACCAGATATATTTAAATAATATTTTAAGCTTGTATGGATCTTTAAAGTCGATGAAGTTTGGCTTTAAAAGGCCCAACAATAATATATGCAATTATGAAGTCAACTTGACTTTTGAGGAATAATTTTTCATTAAAACAAACGTTCAACGATTTACTTACATGACCAAAATACCAATTATAGGTCCTAGGCTTGACTCAACAACATTTTTATATTTTTGCCGGTAACGGGCTTCTTCTTTCCATTTATAGATACGAAATTGTTTTATGTTTAAAAACATAATTTTAGATCTATATTGAAAATTTCTTTATTTTTTATATACCGGATGTTCCAGAGCATACGTATCAGCTTTTTAAGAGAGGAAGGAGCCGTTATTTTAAAATTTAGAAAAAATTTGTTAACTAACTCGTATTTTTTCGATTGGTAGTATTTTCAACTTCCGGAAAGTCGGTTTTTTAAGACCAAAATTTGCCGAAATTGGCCGAAAGCGAGATTTTCAAATGGGAAGGGGTACTTTTTTATGCAAATTCGGATTGTACGTCAAAAAATCCATGCTCTGGACCATCCGGTATATTAATATACAGGCCAACCATAGGTTCTTTTCAATTTTGGAATGTTGGCTTTGATATATTGAAAATGTTGCTATCAATGGATAGTTAAAGCTAATATCGATAGCAACATTCCGATTTTATATTATTTTGCTTTGTCATATGAAACTAACATTTATTTTATTATTTTTTTCGTGGTGTTCAAAGATTTTCAGATTGTATTGGCAACAATTTTTTTAAATAACGCTATATAAGTTATTTTGTGTAGTTTGTTAAGTTTTAAGATTTGTAATAAAATAAATTTTAGAAATAAAGCGATCTGAAATACACTTTGGTTTTGTTTTTCTATGTAAACGTTATCTGTTTAGATCTATTGTACTTCGCCATTTATTGTCTTAGACTTGCATGTCTATGTCCTTGATGAACGCTATTATTTCTTTGATGACTTCTCAAATCTCGTATTTGGGACTTTTGGATTGTTCCAACTCTAGCCTAACAACTTATTGAAGACCCTCTAATTATATATGCTGTACTTCTACATTCCCTTGTTAAAAAACAAACCTCCCCCACACACAATTCTTTGATAAATTGCATTATAAGAGACATTTTTTTTTATTTTTACTTCTAAGAAATTTTCTTTCTTTGTTTTTATCCTGGGAGAAAAATTCTCGTTCTTTTTTTACTTTGGTAAGGTATCCACCTGCTATCTGCATCTTCTTCAAAGTTTAGTTTCAGCCGATCTAAGCTCAGACATCATCCGAGACAGTACTTTAGTAATTGCTATACCTTAGTAACAGCCACCTTAGTAACAAGTGGCCGATAAGTAGGTATACCTAGATTGGGTCTGTGCTAAATCTTATTCGAATAAAAAATAGTTAACGATGAAATTTTTTAAAACGTAAATTGTTTCTAAAAAATTTACCTTTGTAGCAGCTGCTCGATAGGTAAGTATATCTAGATAGAGTCTGAATTAGCTTTTAAACTCTGATTAGTAAATACTTGGTGGTAAAAAATTTTTAAATCGTAAATAAATTCTAGATAGAGTCTGGTATACCTAGATAAAGTCTGAGGTACGATTTTATATTCTGTTCGAATTATAAATAACTTGGTGATGAAATTTTTGAAATAGTAATGTCTAGTTTCGAAAAGACATAATATATGTTTTAATGTATTTTATGTCGTGAAAACCAAACATTTTTTATGTCAAGACAAAAATGTCTAATATTATGTCTTAACAGTAATGTTGAGACATTTCTTTGACATTTTAAGTACATATATTGATTTTACAATACATATTTATGTATTATTTATTTGTGTAGCTTTGAAAATATCTGTGTGCTGACTGCTGAGTGATGATTGTTGTTGAATATAAAAAAGTAATAAATTAGCGTGTAATTATAATTATATTAAATTTGTACTATGTATACAATATGAGTCATAAATTAAACAAAGACAACATAATGGAATCAATCAATATTTTTAAACAATATAAATCCATATGAAAGTTGTCATTACAAACGAATAGACTACAAAAAGGCTAACCCTTTTTCTGCTGCAATGTTTATATTCAAATGAAAGGTTTTAATATAAATTGCCAAGAAAAAAATATGTCTGACATTTTACACCCAACCGAAATAAATTCTGAAAATTCTACCTTAGTAATAGATGCTTAATAGAATATACCCAGACTAGGGTGTGCAAATTTCCAATGTATAGTCGAGTGGGACATGAATAAAAACCGCTTTTTGTCGCCAGAACTTTTTGGGCTATATATAGCATCATTTTCTCGACAAAAACAAAAAAATACATATTTATTAAATTAATAAAAAATATTGCTTGTATCAATTAAAAATTATATTATATTAGCTATATTGTTTTGATCCAGTTCAAGGTCTAGGTCAGTGTTTATGCATGAATATAAAATTAATTAAGAAAATCAAATATTTTTTTTATTATTTTTTTCACATGCTAAAACACTGACCCGGATTTTGAACTGGATAAAAAGAACAGAATTAATTTTATATAGCACAGGATGTAATGAAAATTAAATAATACACTTTAAGCAGCTATGAATTTATTTTATAATCTGGATGAAATCCTTGCAATCAATGTGGTTTAAATTAATAAGAGAAATATTACTATATAGCACTGATTGTTGAAATGTCTAATCAATTACGGTTAAATACATCCATTGGATTTCTATCAAAGAAAAAACACGTTTGCAGTTAGTGTTGTCTGAATGCATTGAAAATAAGTATGAACAGAGTTTAATTAATTCACTCTTTTGTTCAGAGTAGGTAATTTCATTATTCATCGGCTTCATAATTAATCAGCTTAACATTTTCATAACAACAATCCCTAGTTTCCCTTGAAATTGCCATGTTAGAATCCGAATTTAGTTTTTTGAACTATAAAAGTCAAATTTTCTGACAAATATTCATGAAGGCCAAAATTCTGGTTTCAATAACTCTCATATGTAAGTGTCAGGAGCACCGAGTTCAAAACGATACAAATCTGAGATGTGAAGCATCGACATCTTTTTTAACTAGAGATCTGCAAATTATAGAAACCTTAAAATATGCTGAAAACTCGGAATTGGACTTAGAAAGCGCAATTGAATTTGACTCTCAAATTCTTCAAGAATGGCTAAAAAAGCATAAACTCTCATTAAATGTGAAAAAAACAAAACTGTTATTCTTTGATAATAAATTTCTATAAATGGGGCTCCAATTGAGGTTGTGAAAAATTTTAATTACCTAGATTTAATCATTGATAGCAAACTTAAATGGAATAACCATATTGCATTCATATTAACAAAAAATTACGCCGTATATTTTTTTAATAAAAGGACTACGATACTATCTAAACAAAAATGCATTATTTGCCATATACTCTTCATTTATATTATCTAATTTACGATATCTTAACCCTATTTGGAGTCGGACTACACAAACTTACATTAACAAACTTTGAAATTATTCACAAGAAATCAATAAAATACATTAATTTCTATCAAAGATTACACCCAACAAGTTTGCTCTACTCTGAGAAGTATCTAAGTCTATCGAACATTAGTAAACAGGAGCTGTATATGATGGCTTTTAAAATTATCAACAATTTGATCAAGCACAATTTCATTTTGAATAGAAACATCGATATACACAGCCACAATACGAGAAACAGGTCTAACTTCTACTTAAGCTTATTCAGAACCGAAAACAAAAACAATAATTGCCTGTATAATTGCTTAAAGATTTATAAAGAATTGCCAACGGAAATAAAAGACATTAATAATATTTAAAAGGAAAATGAGAGAAATGTTGTGTCTATAATGTTTATTAAACTCTCACATTTGAAAAAAAAAAAAAAAAAATTTTTTTTGGATTAAGATTATTTGGAATGAATTAAGTAATTTTATATTAAGTATAAAAAAATTAAAAGGAAACTATATAATTTACTAACTTTATAATTTAATAGGCAAAAAAAAAAAAAAAAAAAAAAAACAAAATGTATAAAAAATATTTGGTAACGAATCAATAATAAAATTTAGTAATTTAGGAAAATAGAGAAATAAAATATAAAAAATAGAAACATGTCTAATAGTCAAAAAATTATAAGACCAGACAGCTTATGCTCACTATAAAATTAATATTTAGATTTAGAATGTAAACATTTTTTTTTAAATATTATTATAAATTTAAATTACAAAATTACATAATAAATGAATTGTATGTGAAAGATCACATTTAAAAATAAAGCAAAAAAAAAAAAAAAAAAAAACACAAAAAAACCCAATCTATATTAGCCATCTTTACAATGAAATCAAGTAAATCTTCTGCAGTAACATCATTTCTCATTCTCGAATTGAGTAAAGCCAATTTAGTTTCTGAGCCATGTCTAGATGAGCAAAATTTGTATCAGCTCCAACAAAGGAGCTTTGCTTTGCTCAAACCAGTCGAAGAAAAATTAATATGACTCGTTGTTTTCGTTTCAAGATCGCAAATCATAAACGTAGCTGAAGTACCTGAAATATTAATATAATCTATTATTAAATTTGATTTACAAATCGTTGGAGCAACCAAAGAAGTGCTATTTAAAGTATAGATTGTGAAGCAGAGATTGATGTAGAAATTGATGTAAAAGTTGTAACTGAAGTAATAATAGATGGTTTAGAATTGATTAAATATGGTGATCTATTAGTAGAGGAACTAATAATTATACTATTAATTATTGTTATAGTACCCTTAGTTATTACAGAAGAGTTAACAGCTTTATTCATGGGAGTTAGGATTCTTTTTATTAGTGATGTAATTTCTGCAACCAGATTTTTTCTGATAATAACACTGGAATTATAGTTTTAGTCGTTTCAACTTTTTGTCCTGTACGGCAGTTCGAAGCCTTTAATTTGTTGGAGAAATAATCGATGAGTTATTACCATTCACCGATTCACAAGAACCACATAGTAGTGACAAAAACTCATACTCAAATAACTCAAATTCATTATTTAGGCCTTTCACGCAGGTGGCTAATTTATTGATTGAATTTTTGAAATTAGATAGTTTTACACTGATAGCTTAACAATTTACACAAAACCATCTAAAACCAAGGTTGACATCACCAACCATATCAATAAGTGTATTGATAACTTTTGAAGAAGCACAGGTACCATGTTAGGCAACTATGACATTTTAAAAATTTACTATTTGTAACTGACGACAACTAATTTGCAAATAAAACAATCAGCCATTATGTTATGATTTTAAAGATATAAGCAATCACAGTAAGCAATAATTAAATGCAAATATTATTTTATTATTTTATTATATAATCTGTAAAAAAAACTCTGTATTTAAAAAAAAAAGTATATTTAAGGAAATAAATGAATTGAAATTGAATTTTATTATGTTTTATTTTTAATTATAATTTTTATTTTATTCTTATATTTTATTGAACTTGGACTTTATTTGTTTCAAAATATTATTGTAGCTATTGTGAATGGATAAATTTAATTTTTTTTTTTTTTCTCCTATTACTCCGCGTGGTAGCATAGGGCTTCGATAGTGAACCTCCATTCCTCTCTGTTGAGTACTACTTCCTTAATATCGTCCCAGGTATAATTGTTGACTGTTAATTCTTGATCGATTGTGCGTCTCCATGTGTTGTATGGTCTGCCGGGTCTCCTTTATCCTTGTGGATTCCACTCTAGAGCTCTTCTTGCTATATCATTTTCGGATTTCCTTAGTGTATGACCTATCCATTTCCATTTTTTCCTATTTATCTGTCTGTTGATAGGTTCTTCTCCAGTTATCATCCATAAATCCTCGTTGCTAATTCTTGCCGGCCAGAATATTCTGCATATAATTCTCAAGCACTTGTTGATGAATACTTGTAGCTTCTGTTTGATTCTGACCGAAGTGAGCCATGTTTCACTGCCATATATTAATGTTGACTTAACACATGCTCTGAATATTGTTTGTTAGCTTTGTTGTTCTCGATATTTGGTTGCTCCGCCATATTTTCATTAGGCTCACAAATGTTCTTCTTGCCTTATTTATACGGCTGTTGACATCTTCTGTTGTACCTCCTCTTGATGTTATGATGCTCTCCAGGTAGTTGAATTCTTCTATGTATTCTATCTGTTGTCCGCTCACTATTATTGGCTCACTATCACTATTGTTTGTCCTCATTGCCTCCTGGTTTTCTCGATATTTAATTCCAGTCCCGATTTCTTTGCTTCTTCCTGTAATCTGTTGACTTTATTCTGTAGGTCCCTTTGATTCCTTGATATGAGGCATACATCATCTGCGTAATCTAAGTCTTCTAAGTTGCCGAAGAGATCCCATTCTATTCCGTTTATTCCAGTGCAAATTTCTCTTAGAATGTCGTCTAGTATTGTGTTGAAGAGAAGTGGAGATAGTGGACATCCTTGTCTAACTCCTATATTGGTGTAGAATGGATCACTGATGTTACCTCTGTGTTGAACTGTTGTCTCTGCATCTTTATACATCGCTTTGATGATGTTGATGATTTTTTCCGGGAACTCCCTTCTTTGTAAGTGTTCTTCATATTGCGCATCTCTTGACTGTGTCGAATGCTTTCTTAAAATCTATGAATAGTAGATATAGTGGGGCATTCCATTCTACTGATTGCTCAACTATGACCCGTAAAGTATTTGCCTGGCCAACACAGCTTCGGTTTGGTCTAAAACCTGCCTGCTCTTTTTGTAGTATTGGTTCTAGTACTTCTTTTAATCTTTTCTTTATAATAATTGCTATTATCTTATGAATAGTATTTAGAACCGTGATTCCTCTCCAGTTGCTGCATTGTGCCAAGTCTCCTTTCTTAGGTATCTTGACAATCATTCCTTTCTTCCATGATGGTGGTATATTCTCCTCTATCCATGCTTTCCTGATGTGGGGTTCAATTGTTTTTGCGAATAAGTCAGGGTCCAGTTTGGCTATTTCTGCTGGAATTCCATCTTCACCTGTTGCTTTGTTGTGCTTCAGGATATTGATTGTAGCTTTGATTTCTTCTATATTTGGAGCTTGAGTAGATATTGGCAGTCCCTCAGTTGGGTAGATATTTGCATTGTCTCTGTTTCTTATGTCTGCTTCATTATTTGTACTTTCTTCGTTGCTCAGTTCTTGGAAATGTTCTCTCCATCTCTTTAATTGATCCTCTAAGTTTGTGATGAGCGCACCATTTTTATCTTTAATTGGTTTGTTTTGTTGTTCCGACTGGTTTGTTAAGTTCTTGATTATGCGATGCAATTCTCTCAGGTTATGTTGCTGTGCTGCTTTTTCTGCTTCTTCGGCTAAATTTTGTAGAAATTTCCTTTTATCTCTTCTTGCTGCTCTTTTTACTGTTTTCGCTATTTCTTCATATTCTCTTCTTGATGCCATCCTGTTGTTTATCATTTTCTTCATTTCACCTCTTCTTTTAATCAAGGCCCATGTGTTATCGGTTATCCAGATTTTTCTTTGTGGTTGTGAAATTCCAAGATTTTGTTCGCTTGTTTGATTGTAAATTTCTAGAATCTCTTCCCAAGTGTATTCTCTATTATTTCTAATATTTTCTCGTAACGCCATAACTATGTCAGCTCTTACTTGCGGATATTTTAAGTTGTTTATATTTATTTTCTTCTTTCTATTTCTTCTGCCTCTTCCTTGTTAGCTTAGTTTCATTCTGAAGTCTCCAGTTAGTAATTCATGATCGCTGTGTATATCTGCTCCCCTTCTATTTCTCACATCTAACATTGATTGTTTCCATTTCTTGCTGATGCATATGTGATCTATCTGATTTTTTGAGATCCCGTTTGGTGTTGTCCATGTGTATTTGTGGATATCTTTGTGTGGGAATAAACTCCCTCCGATTGCTAGGTCGAAAGTCTGACACAACTCTATCAATCTTTGCCCGTTGTTGTTTCTTTCTCTCCCTAACCCGTGTTTGCCCATTATCTCCTCAAGTCCATTATTGTTAGATCCTATTTTCGCATTCCAGTCACCCATTAATATTATGATATCTCCCCTATTTATGAGTGCTAGCGTTGTTTCTATTTGTTCGTAGAAATCATCCTTAATATGGTTTTCAGCGACATCTGTTGGTGCATAGCATTGATATAATTAAATTTAATTTGTGTGTAACCATAAAGTGTATACTAATTATTATTTTTAAATTAACAATTTTATATTAATGTATATCCACTGTTGTAATGTATATCCACTGCTGTAATAATTAATTAATAGTTAGAGAGCCACTGCTTTATATATTAAAAATTAATTGTTAGTTGGTAAATTATTTGACAATTTTAGACATTACTAATTTTCCATTATTCACTTATTTATGCTAAAGACAGACTACAAATATAAATGATCATTTTAAATAAATCAATGATTATTAGGTTTTGACCTGACATTATTAATGATAGCTCAAATAGTAGAAGTAGAAATATATGAAGCATAGTAATTAAAAAATAGACATATTCATAAAATATATAAACATTTGCAGTTCTTCAGTTTCTTCTGAAATTTAAGAATATACTATAATATGACAATTTCGTTTATTACCACGTAAATCTCCAATATATTCCTTCCACAAACTGATTACAGTACCTCAGTACCAATAGTTCACCTTTTTGTTCCGATTTCATTATTGTTATTATTATTATTTTTATTATTATTATTGTTATTATTATTGTTATTATTATTGTTATTATTATTATTATTATTGTTATTATTATTATTATTATTATTATTATTATTATTATTTTTATTATTATTAGTACCTTACTTACAACGACAAAAAATTCAAAGAGCAATTTCAACTAAACCGAACTTCCTTTGATAGTCTCGTTTTGATATTAGAATACTTAGAAAAAAAGAAAACACATTTCAGGTTAACAATAGCATTATCTGTAGCGTTGTATACATATTCTGAATATCGAATAATCGCAAAGCTTTTCGGTATTGGAAAATCTACCGTAAGAGAACTTGTATTAAAGTTCTGCGAGAAAATTTTCAGGCAGTAAGAAAAAGAGAAAACATGTACATAATAAACAAACCACAGAACCAGAAGTGTGATAAGTTAATAAAGCCAAATAATATAATAAAATTATTATTATTAGTAAATTCAAACTTGGTATGTATGTATGTATTTTAATAAAAATATTTACCTTCATTTTCAATTAGTACTGTTTTTACTTCGTTTTTCCTATTATAATTTTTAGCTAATTCTAAAATTTTCAAAGTGCGTTTTGACATTCTAATTATTGTTTTCCACAAAAATATCAAAAATATTTGCTTTCTCCAATTATTATTATAATAATAATTTATAAGACTGCTAGTACTTCATTTAATCAGCAAAACAATAGACTTTATCACATTACAATAAAAGCTTAACTGAGATTTCGCTTCAACAAAACATGCGTTATAACAACTTAGTAGCAGTTAAGAAACCGTTAGATAAAATCACAATGTACAATAATCTGTTAAGTTGAAATAATGATTTCATTAGTACAATATCAACGTACAATAAGAACTTATTTCAAATTAAGAATTTATTTATTGCAATTTTAATTATGCAATAATCGCCTACTTGAGCGGTTATTATTTTCTATATAGTTATAAAATAATATGCCATATATCTCGTAAATAATAATAGCCTAAAACAAAATAAGCTAATATTGCAAAAAAATAAATACTTAAATTATAATCTTAAAATTTAATTGAGTTATTATTGCAAGTGTTCTTCGATGCAATATTGAGATAAACCATTATGCTATTGACGATAACTTTTGCTACAAGTATCGTACGAGAACCACACCAAGACAGAAATGTGTAAAACAACATGACGAATCTCATAGTGGTCATAACTCAATTCTTTCTTATGTCGACTTAAGCGATTATTGTTTGAAGCCACAGAATTATTACAAAAACAATATTAAAAAGCAAAAAAATATTTCATATTACATTTTCAGTCTCATAATAGTAAAAATACAATACAGTTTAAAACAGTTTAAAATTTTGAAATTCAATATTCAGTTAATTTTTTGCTATATTTCTAATTTTTTATTTTCTAGTTCGAGCAGGGCTTTAAGTAATTCATTGCCTTTTTTGCAAATACAAAACTTTTTTTTTTTTTTTCCAGATAGTAGTAAATCATCGAAAGAGGCTTCAGGGACTACCTATTACCGGGGAAGGCAGTTTGAAGGACTGTGGGACTTTAATCCACTAAAAACTCCTATCATTATTGCAACATTAAAACTAGTCTTATAGACTAACCATTAATTTAAATTTAACTCAAAGAAACTAAGATACCTTTGATCTACCAAAATCCAATAAAGTTTTAATAGATAAAAGGTTTTAACCTAACTCAAGTGGTCTTGTTCGTTTTAGTCGCTTCACAAAGTTTTGATAGTCAATTAAGCTAGAAGCTTCGGTATTGACATGTTGGATCAGACGAGTTTTATGCCGTGCAGCGCATTTCATTATTTCGTCTTTTATAGATGAGATCTTCAGATTTCGATGAATATCGGAATTGCGAACATACCATGGAGCATTGACTATGTTGCGCAGTACCTTATTTTGGAACATTTGGATAGTTTGAATATGGATTTGTTTAGCACATCCCCATATTTGAATACCGTATGCCCAGACTGGCTTCAATATTTGATTATACATCAAAACCTTGTTATAGGTCGAGACCTTAGAATTCCGCCCAATCAGCCAGTATATTTCTCTATATTTGAACTGGAGTTCTTGTTTTTTGATTTTCACATGCTCTTTCCATTTCAGTTTTGCATCCAAGGTCATGCCAAGATATTTAGCTTTATTCTTGTATGGAATCACGACATCATTAATTTTAACTGAGAGAGGAGTTACTATGTTTTTATTGTTGTGAAGTTTACATGACTAGATTTGGCTTCATTTAATTTAATTTTCCATTTTTTGCACCAGTTGGAAATTTCGTCATTAGCTTTTTGCAGTTTATTTGTAGCTTCTTCTATAGTAGAACCAACTGCCTTAAACTCTGTGTCATCTGCAAAGGTTGCTATTTTTATATTTTCTACATCGGGTATATCATAGGTGTACAACAAATATAAAATTGGACCCAGTATACTACCTTGCGGTACTCCAGCTTTTATATCTCTTAGAGAGGAGTATTCATTCTCATTTTTAACTCGAAAAACTCTATTTGAAAGATATGATGAAAATAATTCAACATAATTTTTAGGGAGCAAACAACTTAGCTTTTTGATGAGTCCTTCATGCCAAACTTTATCAAAAGCTTGGGCTACATCTAGAAATACTGAAGAACAAATTTGTTTAGTTTCCAGTGCCCTTTCTATAATGTCTGTAATTCGATGTACTTGATCTATTGTTGAGTGTTTTTGCCTAAACCCAAATTGGTGATTAGGTATTATATTGCTGTTTTCTATGAGGGGGTTGAATCCTTCTCAATAGTAATTTTTCAAACAACTTCGATATTGTATGGAGCAAAGATATCGGCCTGTAGGATTTGGTGTCGTTAGCAGGCTTTCCTGGTTTTTGGATCATTATTATCTCGGCAACTTTCCATACACTAGGTACGTGTTTGAGCTTAATACAGGCATTCATTATATATACCAAGAGTGTGAGAGCTTTGTTGGGTATATTTTGACAGCACATTTGAAGTTATTAAATCAAAACCTGGGGCTTTATTTAATTTTAGGTTTTTTATTTCCTTAATTACTTCTTTTCGACTTATTAAGGGAATATTTATTTCTTCATCGTTATTTATTTCATTTAGATCAATAACAGTGTTCATTTGATTGGGCTTAAAAATTTCAGCGAGATGATCTGCAAAAGTGTCAGCTTTTTCTTTATCGCTCCTTGCCCATGAGCCATCATTTTTCCTCAGTGGTGCAGAATGCACAATAGACTTATTCATTTTACTCGTAGCTTTCCATAAAGAATAATTTGTTTCTTTAGTAGCTGTTAAATTTTCTAGGTAATATTTCAGAGATCTATCATTCAATTTCTTTATTTCTCTCTTTACTGCTCCTGACTTTTATTATTAAGATCCGTTTTGCTGGATGGGTCACGCGTTTGTTGCCACCTCCTTCTCGCTTTTCGTTTCTCTTTTACCATTTTAAGGATATACACCGGATATCTAGTACTGATTTTTTTTGATTTTTTTGTCTTAGTACTACTCCAAGCTGCAAACTGGACAGCTTGCATAAGTTTTTCAGTAGCAGTTTCTAGTTGTTCCTCATTGTCTAATGTTATTCTTAAGTTAATTTTTTCCAGCAGAATCTTTTTGAAGCTTAACCAATCTGTAGATGAGTTGGTTAAAAATGGTTTACTAGATTTTTTCACTATTATTGTATTTAATTTTAGGATGACAGCAGAATGGTCGGAATTGAGGTCATAATTATCTTCTAGATGTGAAATTAGTTGATACTTTTTTCATTATAAAAAAGTCTAACAGATCAGGAGTTTTGTTTATATCTGCAGGCCAATATGTTGGTTTTCCTGTTGAAAGAAATAAACAACCTGTTTCTCTCAGCGTCTCTCTCAATTCTTTACCTCGAGTAAGGGTCATCCTGGAGCCCCATTCTAGATGTTTAGGATTGTAGTCACCTCCAAGTATAAATCTTTCACCTAATTTCATTAATAAGCTCTTGAACATATGTTTTTTAATAGCGTGATTGGGCGGGCAGTACAGCGCTCCTACGTTGATATTTTGCTTTGTGCACCTTATTTGTACGGCTGTGAGTTGCATTTCTGTACTTTGTATGTTACAATGTAAACTCAAATACAAAACTCTGATTAATAATTTCATTTGAGTTTTTTTATTTTTTTTTTTAGTTTAGCTTGTACTAATATTAATTTAGTATTATTTTGTTTGTTAGATCGACATGATGAGTTATTATTGAAGTTGTTGGTGCAATTGAGGAGGTAGTTCGTTGTGGCGCATTTGTAGTAGTTGATTCCTAAAAAAAAATATTTCACTCAAGTTACAATTAAATTTTTGGTCTTGTCTTGTATTATAATATCTTATATTCTTTTTATATCAATTTACTTACAATAATTATAAGTTCTCTTTCACCATCATTAATAATATTTTCAATCTGAAACAATTCTACAATGATATCAAAATATTTATTACAAAAATTTGAAATAATCGTATGTTTACAATATAACAACAAAATCGTTTAAAATCGAAAATATTGCTGATGTTGAAAACGTCAAATATTGTTTTTTTTTTTAGAATTACGATATTTCGAACTTTTTTTTTTCTAGTAGATGTCTCTTTTCATAAGTTAATGATCATTCATGAGTTAACTACGATAAAATCAAAAATTTAGGTTAATGACGGGATTAAACGTAATTTAGGCGTAATTTGAGGTCTTAATGATCATTAACATTCGTAGTCTGTCTACTACATTATAACCAATGCACCGCTAACCTAACATCAAATTAGGTTAAAGAGTTCAACACTGTGTTTAATATTTATTATTTAAATTTTTATTATCGTATATAAGTTGTCCTATTAAAATAAAAATTAATTTATTATTCTTAAATTTTTAAGACTTTGTATGTTTTGTAAATTTTTTAAGTTTTGTAAATTTTTAGGTCTTGTAAATTGAAAAGTGGAATTTTTAGTCAAAAGTAGGACTTTTAGATGTCCCATTGAATCAATGGGACATCTAAACAAAACTAAAAAAAACTGTCACATTTTCCACTTAAATGGGACGTATGTGCACCCTAACCTAGACAGCTTATGGGGTGGGCTTTTATATTCCGTTCGAATTGTAAATAGTTGGAAATATAATTTTTTAAGCTTCTAGATAATATAAAATTGTCAATTATTATAAAACAATTAAAGAAGTTCACTAAATAATTGCAAATTTTCATATTATTTTAAAAAAAAATAAATTTTCACCCTTTTTTTTAATAATTTCAATTTTTTTTAATTTTTTGGTTCCACAAAAATGTTTTTCAAAGTTCAAATTAAATATTAATTATTTTCAATTGTTTTTTTTTGTTTTTATTATTATTAAAATATTGAATTTGAGAGGGCTATGTAATATCATCAAAAGAAAAACCATCTGTTCTTTGTGTATTTTTTTGCTCTCTTATTATATTCTAATATACAATATATATATATATATCAGTGACGGGGCGTGGAATTTTCAACTGGGGAAGCACTATAAAAGGAAACATTAGTTTACTTTGGCTTTCCTTTTCTATTGAAATTTTTGCTAAATTCGACAGTTAAAACTGTTCACATCTATTTCTCAAAGTAGTTTTAATTCGGTTTAGGCAGAAAAACGATCGCTCAACTGAAATAGTTGTTATAGAGAAGTGTTATTATCAATTAACAAAGCTTAGACTATTCATTAAAAGAGCTGTGTAATTCTGTTTCAATTAAAAGTAATAATATTTCGCAAATACTGTTTTTGTTATTAAAATTTTAATCTGAAAATATAACTTTAGTTAAATTCTGATTTTAAGAAAGCAATGTAAAAAAAGTATGAATATGAATTTTCCATATTAATGTTGGAAAATACAACGTATACGAATTATAAAATTTTATTGATAAATGCTGATTACACCCCACCCCGTTTTATTGTTGTTATTAGTAGATCAAACATTGGTTTACCATCCTTAACAATTAATAATTTTTCCTCAAAACTTTTAGCAGAAAATTATTTGTTCTTTCAATAACACAATTACAATTTTCTATTATAATTATTTATAAATAATAAAAAACAAAATGTTTTAAATTTTTAAATTTGTTAACAAATTAATTGTTTCAAAACTGCATAAAACAAAATTATGGCTGAAAATAAACAATGTAGCATTCAGTAACAAAAAACTACAGAATTACTTAACACAAATCAATACTACTCTCTAAAAAAACCCAAAACTACATACATTATTTATATAAATATTAATTCTCCTTTAAGTCAACAACCACAATAATGCACAAAATTAATTCATTCCTTGCTACTTTTTTTTATTTGTAATATAATTAAATTAAACATATATATATTATATTCAGTTGTAAAAAATAATAAATAATATTTTATTTGGGGAAGCACTCATTCAACTCAATATATGGACGCTTCGTGCCTGATATATATATATATATATATATCCTAATTTCTTTTAATTTTTATTTTTTTGTATTCTATTTTGTATTGTATTTTGTATATACATAGCTGATGTTTCAATATTCATTCATTCTTTAAGAAAAACACAATTTCCAATATAAAAAAGTAAATACATAATTTTTTCTTTTCTTGTTCATTCCCCAATTTTGATTTTTGGCTTTTTGTTATTTTTAATTTATTAAACATGAAAAAAAAATCATTTTTTTTTTTGTTTACATTATTATAAAAATCAATGAAATATACACACTTAAAACATTAAATAAAAAAAAAAAAAAAAAAAACACAAATTTTTTATATTGAATGTGGGTGCGTTCACTTTTCTTCTTTGCCCATCACCCCCATCCAAATTGAAATTGATCCTGAAAATGGACCACAATATAAAATATATATCATAAAATAATAATATAGAACAATAACAGACTGCCTGCCTTAAAGAAAATACACTATTAAAGGAGTTGACGATTGGAGTGTAATAACTGCATAAAGAATATAATAAAAAAAATAACAAAAAACTGTTGTTTGTTTTTTTATTAATGATTTTTTATGAAAAACATTAAAAATTCTTTTATAATTTTTCAAAGCAACATGTTTACTTGCTTTTTTTTTATTTTTTTTGGTTTTTTGTTAAATCTTTGTTAATTCTATGTAAAGTATACAAAAAAAAAAAAAAAAAAATTTGTTTGTATTAATATATAAATTAATATTATAAAGTACATGGTGTATACATATAAAGAGAAAATATGACGTAGTTGGTCTAACCAACTGTATGATGACAATACAAGAAACTAACAAATTTTGTTAAGGGCATTGGGCTTTACTTGATACCATTTTTATAATATTTTCCTTTCAAATATAGCTATTTTCAATTGGTGTTATCCCACCAAAGTTGCATTGAGCATCTTTATGATGTCTTCTGAACTATTTTAAGCCTTGGTACTACCTAACGAAACTTCCGCAAACCTTCTTTATGATGTCGTGCTTTCGACTGAAACTGTTTTAAGCCTTGGTACTACCTAACGGAGCTTCCGCAAACCTTCTTCATGATTTCGTGCTTTCGACTGAAACGAAAACCGGCTTACTCGGAACTGTTGTGGATACAAAGGTTCCCCTCCAGTGATGTTGTATTAATAGAAAAACACTTTTATATTCATATTTCATTCACTGATATAAAATTTTCTGAAATTTTATCTGTTTCCAAAGATATGTTGCCGATTACGAACCATAATCATCGTCAGGTGTTGTAAGAAAAACCACTCTTTTATCTTGGCTTATCATTTAAATGCTGAAAGTTATCATTACTAGCCTGCAATCCCATCATTCAAGCATAGATTAAAATTAAAGTTATTCCATCGTTTTCTATCTGCGGCTGACTTCTTCAGGCTTGCGGCTATATTATTTGTTGAATGCTTACTTCTGCAAAGACTGGTTTGTTTTTAAATGTTTTTCTCGCCCTTCTGACGCGACGTGAGAATTCTATTCGAAACATTATTTCGCAATTGTGTTTCCAGATTGCGGCAGGATATGTCCGACTCAACGCCATTTTCTTTAAATTCGCACGTTCATTTGTTTTTTATTTGTTGTATGGCACTTTGTTGTAAATGGATTGTAGCGAAATAATGTTAAGAATGCCCGGGTTTGCTTTTTGGGAGTATATTCTATTATGCCTGTAATCCTTTCTAGTATTGTTTTAAATATTAATTTTGATGCAACGGAGAGTAATGTGATACCAATTATCGCAATGATTCAGACTCCTTTTGTAGTCAGTTCTTGATATATTAACAATAATCCTTTCGTTGCATTCATTCGTATTATTATTTTGTTTTCGCATATAATTTTGAATATAGTTTATAAAATTTCGACCAATATATTTGAATGCAAAGTGGTCTTCTACAGTAAGCCAATCCCCTACTTAGACAGTATAAGCAGATTAAAAATGAAATTAGACATTGCCTCGGAAATAGAAATGATGATATTATAGTTACAAGCATTGGCACACGAATTAGGACAAAAATTGTATAATAAGACGTTTTCACTCTTCGTGAAGCATTAAGGCTAGTGAAATTAGTAGCTAGAAATCGAGTACAATGGAAATATTAAATGCAGGCCCTATGCTCTCAAGAGGAGTAACGAAAAAAAAAAACATGTAAATCCGCTGTTAACATCGATCACGGAATGATTTGTGCGTTGCTGGTACAACAAAACTTGCCAGTACATTTTGTTCTACGAATTGTTGGTTTAGTAATGTGCCAAATTGATTCTTCCATCTTCGCAGATAGTCATTCGTATCTACACTGTTACGAACAACCTTCCACTCTTGTCCTAAATTGTTTAATGTTCGTTGGTATTACGTTCAGCATTTTCGTTTGTAAAATTCTGAAGAGTCTTGATATCTCCTCTGTTAACAGCACTCTCCGCTTCCGCTGTACAATATTCTATTTCTTTCCGCTTGTCACGTCATCTTGATAGTTGTTTTGTTAACATTTTTTTTAACCTATTAACGTCAGGCTTTTTTCCTTGAAGAAAACTAGTATAAAATAATTTATACCTTTAAAATTTTATTATTTCATTATCCGAAAACGAACATTTATTTTGGCCATCCATACATGAGATGAGTATCAAAATTGAATACTTTAATAAGAATAGAGTTAGAAAAAACGGATGGGATTACTATACAAATAAAATTATTGCTGAAATAGTTTATGAAGCTGTACGGTTGATCATCGAAGCGATGAATACAATTTAGGTGCTCCCAGTATGAAGAAAGTTTAATCCCAGCCTAACAAAGCAGTGCAAGCATATACAACATTAGTGTTGATTTAGGTATGCAAAAAAATATGTTCATAGTATGAAGAAAGCAAGTAATTCCAGCCCCACAATAACAAAGCAGTCATTACGGTTGTTATAAGATAAGCAAATTTTATTATTATAAACGAAAAATAAAAAATTTAAAATATTTCGGTATTATAATCGTTCAATTAATTTTGAATGTAGCAAATAAAAATAATTTCGTACCAGTTAACCATCAAAAATATTTTTGGTTACTGAAAAGAAAAAAAAAAAACATAATTATAAAAACAAAAAAAAAATTCAATAAAAAAAATCTCAAATTATTTTTTTTTTTTTTTTGTTCAAAAAAAAAGCAGCGGACAACCAACATCCGGCGCTTTTCGCCCTCAATACTTGGTTACTTGTATAAGACAGAAAAACAGTATTTTTTTTTTTTTTTTGTGTTTTTTTTTATTTTTGTTATTTTTTTTATAGATCTTTTGAGATGGAAAAAGGGTTTCAATTGAATATTAAAATTAATTTATAATCAGCTCTCTAGGAAAACCCAACACGAATAAAACAAAAAAAAAAAAACACCATTGAAAAAAAATTAACTTTAAAAATTGAGTGAAAATATTATCGTTATAATTGTCATTTATAGGATATTCTATATAAAAAAAATTCACCTGTGTATTTTGTATACTAATTATGTGTACGTGATTCAACAGTATAGGTAACGAAAACATATCAGTAACTAGGTTCGTCGCTAATTAACACTATGTGATTTCCTAATAACGTGCTGGAGCTAACAATTGAAGAAAAAATTGTTGAGAAAAATAATCGCAAATTGGTGTAGTAGAGAGACATTTAATATGGATTTACTATTTTTTTGTACCGCGGTACATTGTACAGCAGTATACAAATGTTAAACTTAGCTCAGTATTTGTACTGTAGGTAATACAAAAACCAAAATAATTTTTAGAGTGATTAAAAAGTCAACTTCGGTTCATGTTCTGTAGTGCAAGAAATATGATACCGCCTTTATACTTCGGTTTATGTACTGTAATACAGTATGTATGATACCGCTGTTACTCTGAGATTTTTTTTATCATTTTTTGATTTGAGATAATTCTCCAAATAGCAAGCGTGATCATTCTAATCCAATCTGGAGTCAACCCATAAGCCAAGATATTTGAACGATTTTACAAATTCAACTAAAAAGCAGTCATTATCACATTTAATATTATCACCAAAACAGTTATTAGTGTATATTAGAAATTTGGCGCAATTGAGAGCATGATAATAAATATCAAAGTTATCCAAAATTCATATGCTTAGTTTTGCAGCTTATTACTAATTAATGTTTATTAAACCAGTGCCTAATTAAATCCAGATCATAGTTCATGCATGCAGCTATCTCAAAATTGTTCTTGCAAGTATATTATGTAAGCCCAGTGTCATCTGCAAATGCGGTTACCGTTCTTCTAAAATGTTGCAAAAAATCGAGTTAATGAGAACAAGATATCTATCATAAGTTCAGCGGTACATTCTACTGCAGTAAAAATGTTAAAAATAGCTCAATTTTGTTGTATTTCTACTGTAGAGCAAACTCGATCTTTTTTTAGTATGATTTGACAGCCGACTTGGCTTCATGTACAAGAAGTATAATGCTGGCTTTACCCTGAGATTTTTTGCCATAAAAATACTGTATTAAAATATATGGATTCATTTCGAAATTGAAAACAACGCCGTGAAACAATATTTCGTATAAATATTTATGGTAAACGATGCGGTGATTGATATACAAAAAGTTGGCGCAAGAACAGTTTAAGCCAAAACGAAAAAAATGTATATAAAACGGCAACTGCAGAACATAGCCACCGCAGTTAGGATTTCATGGATATTTTGTATTTACATTGCATACTCTATTAAAATGATTGCAGGATAATCAAGAAGAAAGACCAAAACGCTATCATGAAGCTATATATGCTCATTCTCTGAACTTAGCACCAATACATATAAAATTAATATTCTATGTTAATATCATACTTATTTTTTACTATTGTTATTATTAAATATATTGTTTAAGTGATTTTTTGATTTATATTAAAATTTTACATTATGGGCTAAAGTCTTAAAAACAACCCCTCGCCTTGCATTACAGTTTAATTTTACTTGTTTCAACAACAATATTGCACTTGGTAATACGTACCTGATTATTTTTTTTTGACTAAACTAGACTAAACTCAGTATCCAAAGACTGAATCAGATAATCAGGTAGACCAGATCCAATGTAAGAATACTGATAAGGTTTATCACAGGTCATGGCTCATTTAACAAGCATCTGATAGAGATTGGTAGATCGACATTCAGCTTGAAAACGAGGGAATCCTGATATTATATTTGTTTGCGATGCGAAAAGATATAAATATTTCCAGAAATACACATTGCCTGATTTTGAAATTAACATCAAAGCAATAATAGCGTTTATCAAGGACATAAACCATACAATTCTGAGATAAACGGAGAAGTATAATATATCTTAAAATAACGCACTAATATAGAACACCCCAGTAAAAAAAAATGATTAAAACGTTAAATAAATTTTATAATACCTACAGTTATAGTTATTAAAATAGTGAGAGGTCAGGTCATTGATTTGATCCTTGGTATATTTTTGTTGCATATTTTTTTATTTTTTTTTTGTTTATAAATTTTTTATTGAACAGAAAAACAGCGAAAGAAAAACAATTGACTTAAAGTCCAATTTTTTATTTTTTTGTTCTTGTTATTTTGTTTTTATTATTTTTGAATTTTTAATTTTTACTTATGAGCGAACAGTCAAAAAGTAAAGTTTTTCTTTTTGAAGTAAAAAAATATATAAAGAATAGATCTAAAGCGCAATAAGGAAAAAGTTTTTTTTTTTTTTTTTTCCTTTCAACATAAGGGAAGGTAGTGTAAAACAAAACTGATGGTGTAAAGGTGGTTGGAGGAAAAATTATATGATTTACGAGCGGTCATATTTTCATAACGATTTCTAAAGATGAAAAAAAAAAAAAAAATCATAAATACGGAACAGTTTTTTTTTTTTTGTTTGTAACTTGTTCACCGTTTTGTTTATTTTGTTCATTGAGACGGAAAGTCCTTTCTCTTACTCCAAAAAAAAAAAAAAAACAGAAAAAAATGAACCAAAATTAAAATAAAAAGTTGAAAACCATCCCTGGAAGAAAAAGGGTTGACTTATGCTATGTGGTGTGGTGTTCTTGTTGTTGTTGTTATTGTTAGACAGCGGTATTTTTTTTTTATTTATTTTTAATTTTTTTTTTTTTTTTTTTTGTTATCAAAACTTTGGGTTTGTGTGTGTTAATTTTGACACGTTTCAGGAAAAACAAATTTTCCAGTTTAAAGATTGATTTAAATTTTATGTTTTTATTATTTAAATTAAGAAAAAAAAAAAAAAACAAATTTAAAAAACAGAAATTTTAGGAAACTGGATAAAAATAAATAAAAAGAAGGAAAAATGTTTAATTGTCGATAAATTTTCTTTTTGGTTGAATATCCTGAATGTATTAATGGAAAATTGAGAAAATTAATTTTTATTTTTATAAATTAAGTCCAAAGGCCAAGCAAAGGGCCGATGTATTTAATACGTATATACGTACACTACCTAGGCTATTTACAATTTCGGGATGTTGGCCTATGTGATAAAAATTTAACAGTGAGTCTACGTATTTAACACCTAGACTACTTATGATTTTTTTCCATTTCGAAATCTGGGCCTACATTAAATATTTTTTTATGTGGACCCATACTTTTAATACCTCGACTATACTAAGGTGCTTTTCTCTTCCGAAATCTGGGTCAATGTGGATCAAAGTGGACCTACGCATTTAATACCTAAACTAACTTAGTTATTTTCCCTTTCGGGTTCTGGGCCTATATTATGATAAACATTTAACAGTGGGTCTGCGTATGTAGCACCTAGACTACTTAGGATTTTTTTCCATTTTGGAATCTGAGCCCACGTGTAATTTGTTTTAATGCGGATCCACAGTTTTTAATATTTTTTTTTTTTTTTAATAATTTTATTTATATTTCTAATATAGAATTAATAATTCCAAAACAAAACTTAAAAATAGAATTTCTTATATATAACTTAAAGTATTCATATGACTAACTTATATTTAGCTCTCTTATTTACATTTAATATTAATTGGTTATTATGTACATATTTACATTTGAATTATATAATTTGGTTATGTTAAATATTATTTTTTTTTTAAATAACTAATGGACTAATTTTGGTACTGGAAAAGATTTATTCAGAAAAAAAAACCAGTTTTTGAAAAATAAATTTTTTGTAAAACTTAAATACTACACTACACTAACTAACAACTAAAACTTAACTTATAATCATAACCTACCCTAATCCTAATTGTTTCCAAAATAAAGGTTTGGAATTTTTTAATTTGTGTTGATTAGGAACATATTTATCAAATGAAAATATATCTGCAACATTCACATCACTTACATTTATACCTAATGGTACTTTTTTATTCCAACTATTTTTTTTATAGTGATATATAATAGGAATATATTCGCTATTTTCGATGTAATTATTTTTATCTAGGAATACAAATCCCTCTGGCGAAATAAATCCCGTGTCTAATGACCTTTTAATATACAGGTCGTTTTCGTACCAAGGAAGGCTTATTAAGGAATTTTCTAGAACTTCGCTGCTCCGTTGGATATGATTTCGTATGAGACGAATAATAAAATTATCGATTCTGATAATGTTGGCCTTTGAATAAACTGCCTTATTAGAATAATAGTGCAGATAGTTTGATGTAGGTTTGTCTGTTCAAATTTGTACATGCTCTTAGGCATTTTCGTTCAAATATTCTGATTTTTTCCATCAAAGAAGAATTGATGTTACACCAGATTGGACAATCATAAGTTAATATTGGCCTTATCAGGTTCTTTTAACAAAGTAGTTTGACTTTACTACACAGAATTTTCGAATAAAAAAGTTTACGTAATGTTAGAAAGGCATTTGTTGCTTTTCTTATTTGATTTTTTATATGGTCTTTGAAGTTATAGTTATGATAGTATAAAATGCCTAAATATTTGAATTTACTCGAGTTGCTGATTTTTGTATTGTCTGGAGCATTTATATGGAATTTTCTCCAGTGTTTTTTAATATTATAATTGACCAAGTTGACAGTGTTACGGAAAAGAACACTCTCGTATTTTTGGTAATTAATTTTAAGTTTCCAACTGACACTATACTCAACCACTATATTAAATAGTTTCTGTAAATGGTATTGAGCCTTTTGGATGTTGTGATTCACTGTATATATGGTTAGATCATCAGCGAAAGCTATGCTGTGACTAAGCCCTAAGCTTTTGCTTAGAGAGTCCAGCAGCTCACCAATATATATATATTGAATAATACAGGCGAGTTAACAGTACCTTGTTGGAGACCGTTGTTTAGCGAAAACTCTTTAGAGAACTTTTTGTTACCAGAAGTTACTCTAAAAGTTTTGTCCCTTATCATGCTCTCAATCAAGAATACTAAGTGTGGCGAATACTTGTATTTTAGCAGCTTGTATATAATACCATCAAGCCAGACTGTGTCAAATGCTTTTTCAAAATCAATGAAGCAAGTTGCTACACATTTCTTATCATTTATATGTCTGCAGATATCAGAAGATAGTTTTGTCATTACAATGTATTGTACTATGTTTATAACTAAAACCAAATTGATTTGCTGGTATTATTCCTTTTTTAACGGTTTCATCTACTAGGATTTTATTAACTATAACTTCGAAGACCTTACTTATGTTGGGTAATAGACTGATAGGCCTGTAGCTATTTGGATCGGAGGGATCTTTGCCCGGTTTTTTTATTGCAACTACCAATGCTTTTTTCCAATCTTGTAAGAAATAACTTACGTTTAAACAATTATTGAATATTATACAATACCTTTCTATTAGCGAATCAGGGAGTTGCTTTAAAACCATGTTAGGAATTTTATCGATACCAGAAGAATTTTTATTTACTAAGTTATTGAATATTTCTTTAAGATCCTGAATTGTAATAAAATATTTATTTTGAGTTTGGTCTGCGCTTAATTTATTTGCCTTTAGTGTATTATTGAATTTTATTACCGAAATATTGTAATTTTTATTGTTTTGAATGCGTATTTTTAAATTATTTATAGAAGCCATGACTTGATTATCATATGGAGAAACTCTTTGGTTTGTTTGGTTATGTACTTGTGAAAGATGAGATCCTATGGTATTTAGGATGTCATTTTCGTTTTCGATGCAGAAGTATTCGTTTTCTATTTTTAATTTGTTAGTGTTTATACCAGCTTGTTGAATTTTGAGAATATGACTACGGTGAACTCTTAATTTGTGGATTTTTTCGAAGGATTGAACGAACGACTTGTATATTTTTTTGATTTCCGCAAACATTTTTTTACTGTTGCAAACTTTTATATTTGCAACTCTATTATGCCAGTATTTATTAATATTTAATGTAAAATTTTGTTTTATTAAGCAATTGATATTTTTTAAAAGAGAATTTATTAAATTTATTGAAGTAGTATTATTGGCATTTAATTTTAGTAATTTGAATTTGGAACTTAGTAGTTGGCTCTTAACTTTTTTTAATTGATTGATAAACCCGGTTAACATAAATATCAATGCTATTTTTGTTGGAATTTAATAGGGGTATTGAATTTTGCATGGCATTTTGGATAATAAGTTCAATTTTTTTTAGAAACCAGTTTATTTCGGTAATTGATAAGTTTCTATCATTGGGCATGCGGCTTAGCGATTCCTAAAAATGTGGAACGCTTCACGATTTTGCGTGTCATCGTTGTGCAGGGGCCATGCTAATCTTCTATGTATCGTTCCAATTTTAGTATATGTTCTGCCGAAGCAAGAACACAGTTTTTAATATCTCGACTATACTTAGGTGCTTTTCTCTTCCGAAATTTGGGTCAATGTGATTGAAAATTTTACTGTGGATCAACACTATTTTGTAACTAATCTAACTTCAGGCGATTTTCCGTTTCGGAATGTGAACCTTTGTTATAAACTAATTATTATATTATTTAAAACTATATGTTTTACAATTTATTGGTATAAAATGTTTATTAAATTATTGTCAGCTAATTGGCACACTTGTTCATAAGCTTTCTAGTTTTTAATGCAATTTGATCAGAAATTAGCAGTCGTTTTCCACATTTAATGAGTAGATAAGCCAGTAATTTGTTAAAATAAATACTCGAATTAT
Organism: Argyra leucocephala; assembly: GCA_963942445.1. Lineage (NCBI taxonomy): Eukaryota > Metazoa > Arthropoda > Insecta > Diptera > Dolichopodidae > Argyra > Argyra leucocephala. Next base: position 121,273,209 of record OZ012681.1, read on the forward strand.
TGTAGATATTGTAGTGTAAAATTGCAGTACCGTACTTAATTAAGCACGTAAAGGTGATTCTACCTAAGTTACTGTAGAGTGTAAAAAAAAAAAAAAAAAAAAAAAATTAGTTCGATTTTTGTTTGGTAATAAAGTTTCTTCGTAGTCGGGTAATAAAAAAGTAGATTCAACAAAAATTTTAATATTTTGTTTTGTGCTATGTGCAATTTTTTGATGTGGGTGTCAGCGATGTTGTGGAACACAGGACATGCATAGAGCAATGATGGCTGGAAAATTGCTGGCTATTGACAGATGAGATTTTCTATTAATAAAGGCGTATGATATTTTATTTTTTTTTACTTATTTTGTCTAAGATTTTATTAATATGTTCCTTAAATGTTAAGTCAGTGAGTCAACCCATAATATAACCACTATTATACAGTTTGATATTAGTAGTAGGTACAAAATAGCTTCCTTTTATATGTGAAAAATATATCGCTAATTTTTTGGACATTTATGGAAATTTTCCATTTATAAAAGTAGTCTGATAAAATATTGATTGCATCCGGTAAACAGTTTGTGATTCTGGTACCATATACGTCGGCTGTAAATATGCAGGTATTGTCCGCAAAAACAGATAAATTAACATTTCATAATCTTGGGAAATCATAGGTATATAGATGTTATAAAATACAGGACCTAGAACTGAGCCTTGTGGTACGCCGAAGTATATGTTAAATATTTCGGAACTAGTTTTCACTATGTGTACTTTAAATGTTCTTTAATATTAGAAGTTTTGGATGATTTTGAGTTTTTTAAACGTAATAGCGGATGTATAGTAGAATGGTTAGAACTAAATTCAAAGGCTAGCAAACTTCAATGTAAAGCAGTAAATTATTATAAGTTTTGTCATTATTATGACACAACTTTATTTTTGAGATATGCTAAGAAACTTCGATATTTTCCAATCATGGCTGATGCACCGTCACAGGTAGCTGCAGTAGTATTGGAAAGAGGAATTTCATACTGTTGCAAAACTTATTCAAGACAATGAAATATATTTTTCCCTCTTGTATACGTTTCGAGAGATTTTGCGCATAAAAACTCCTCTATTATATCTTCTTTAGTACAACTATAATAACGTACATAGACCATTAAAATACAATTCTTTCCAAACGTTGATTTGTCCAACTGTATTGTAAATTTACAAATCCTTCATTCAATAATTAATTGTTGTTCAATAGATTCGGCCATTTCATGTACACGACGTTAAATTGCAGTGTTAATTAGGGGCAAACTTTGTAAAACAGGTTCTGGACTCATTCTCATTATGCTAGATATCATTTCTCTAACTGCTGGTGTTATTAAATTTTCAACAATTGTATGAATCGAGAAATATTATGTGACGTGTTAAGTCCACCTTAACAATTTTTGGATGTTGATGGTATCAAAAATGATTTTAATTCGCTCTTTGAACTCATCAAAAATTTATTTTTGAGTGTTTTGAAGTACTCTAAATTATTTGCTTGTTTATCTGCGTGCATTCTTATTAAATGACTTTTCAATTTTGATGGTTTTATACTATCGTTATCAAAAGCTTTTTCACAGCTGAGGAAATAAAGCCAAATGTTAGATATTCCTCAGAATATTGGCGACATTTTCTTTTTTCACATGACATTATTAATTTCTAGCACTTTTTAAATTTAAATAATTTTAAACAACGGTTTTAAGCCAAGTTTAAAGATTTACATGTGAAATCTGATTGAAGGGTCAATAATTTCAATCACAATAATTCACTTATTGATCCCCTGTTAACCTCCTGGTCATGATTGACACCCTAATAAATTTCATTGATCCCTTGGGGGTGCGCACGGACTACTTTGGGAATGGATGATTTACGATATAGAATATAGGATATATGAACATCTGGTTCGAACAAGCTTTTTTTGACATTTTAATGGCTTAAAATGTCAATTACAAAATTTTGTAGATATGTTCAGTTATTTTTATTTTATAATTTTATTGATATTTTTTAGTGATATTAATTTAAATTAACCCGAATTAGCCCAGATTATTTTTTTTTTTAATTCTCAAGTTATATTTAGTAAAAACTGTGAGTCCTGAGTAAAATAACATTATATGAAATTAGGAAATTACTTTAAATATATTTGTTCTTTACAACATCTTTACGCATATCAAAATTTATTGTTGTGTTGTATTGGTTTGTTTTTATCAGCATTATGTTAATAGGCTCATATTACCCGTAGTTTGTCCTAATAGAAAATATGTTTTCATGCCATCTTGTGTTAATTGTATTTCTGAAAATGTTATCAATATAACGTTAATCAATGTGTTTATTCAGTACTTGGGTTATAAAAACATCAATACCTAACACAGTTCTCCTACCTTCTAAAATATACATAAGAAGCAGTTTAAGATGTTCAATGTAGGGGGCCAATATTAAGGGATTATTCCAATTTAAAGCTCTTAATGCAAACCTAAGAACATTTTTTTGAATACTTTCTATTCTATCCAATGTGTTGGCGATAAAAAAGGGACCAAATTTAGTTAGCATATTCAAGAATTGGTCTGACTAATGTCATAAATAACGATTTAGTAACATAAGGATCATCAATTTCCATAGACCACCTTTTTATAAAACCAAGCATTGAGTTTGCTTTGTTAATGATCTTACTATTATGTATGTTAAATATAGGTTTGGAATGAAAAGTCATGCCAAGATCATTAAATTCTCGTCTAATTATAGAATCATTAAAGGTATAATTATTACACGAAGGGTTTGTAGAGCGAATTAACGATATGATGGCGCATTTATCAACGTTTAAAATATTTAAATAATGGAAAAGAATATTATTGCTTGTAATAAAATTCAAAAGACCCTATGCACAGCCCTTTATCACATTTGATACATATATATTTCTGTAAACTGGCATACAATAATCGGCAGCACATCTTCGTTTCTTCTTCACAGAATTTACAAAGTGTCCAGTATTATCATAACATAAAGCTTTTGAGAGGGACCTTTTATATGTTTTATATTTCCAGCAGATAGTGGATAATGACCACAATAATAATATAGCAATTTGTAAACAAAATTGCAATTGACGCATTTCCAAATTGTGAACTCTATTAATTTGTCATGGATTGTATATTGATACATCAAGAGGATCATGTAAATAAATCACATACAATAATATAGGTACTCTGACCAAAATTTTTGCTATAATAGATTAGCTCTGCCATATGGCAACATACAAATACTAATGAAAAAAATTTGTATAAGATACTTTTTTACTTAAAAAATAGCTACATTTAGTTGAAATAGTTATCCAAAAATAAAATTTAATAATTACGGTTTAATATTTAGAAAAATAATGAGACTAACTTTTTCATGTCATTCATTTTTCATAATTTTTTTTTCACTAAACTAAAACTATGTACTCCACTATTTCTATTTATATCATTTTAATTTCAAAGCCTAATATAAAAATATATAAATAGGTAAAAAATGTACAATACTACTTTTATTAAAATAACGGTTTTAAAGCAAAAATACCAATATATTGAATGTTGCCAAATGGCAATACAGGGCTAATTCGGGTTAAATATTAACTATAAAGCGTGATAACGGTTGAATTTTTTTACAGCTGCAGCGCAGACAACATAACGGAAAGCATAGTCATATTTTTCTTTATATTTGGTTTTAAATATCGATATTTCGTACACAACATATGTACTTCCGTTATCAGTTAAATTAATTTCTTAATATTAAATTCGGTTCCGGGGACTTCGGCTATGGTTAATATATCGTTCGCAGTTTGTTAAGTGTAAAAATTAATGTAAATCTAACTCGAAAATATTGTCATAAGTTCTTTTGATTGACAACTAATTGTTTTAACTGTTAAAAAACGATTACATTTTAATTTACGTACAACTGGGACTTACTAACAACTATTGTTCTTTTTAGGTTTTATACTTTCGGCCTAACTTATGGAAGTGTTTTTTTAATAAATGTATAGCCATTAATATTATGACTTTTACCCTTCTACTAACAGCATTTTTAGTTTTTTCTAATCAATGGTGGCGGTGTTTTGCTAACTCTACTGGATGATGACTTATTGTACAATTAAATGAAGCAAGCTTTCGTCTATAAATAGACGTCTAATGTGCTTGCTCTAAGCATAAATCTGACAGTAATAAATATTATTTTCAACAAAATACTAATTTATTTTATTTTAAATCAAAATAATTCGTACTTGATAAGATTACGTAATAAAAAGTTGATATGAACACAATTTTTGTAAAAATGAAGTAATTTTTTTTGATCAGACTTCATAAAAATTAGGTGAAGACAAATGTGTGAACTTAAATCTAACTTGAAAATATTTTCATTAGTTATTAAAATTTTATGAAAACTACCTAAAATATTTTTTAGTATTTAATTTGAAATAATTTTTAATGAAAATCAAATTTAAGTAGTTTAGACGTTTAATAAAAATTTCATACTATTCAAACCTATTTAAAATCACACCTATACCACATACAACAGCTCAATTAAACTATCAAATTAATTGAAAATCTTTAATTATATATAAAGTATAAATTGTAATAAAAGATATTCAATGAATCTATTAGTATAATTACCATTAAAAATATTAAACTATAATTTAAAAATTTTCAAATTTTCACAATAAAATAAAAACAAAAACAATAGAAAAAAACAATTTTCATTGTAATTTTTTAACGTTCTCAATTTGGAAATTAAAATTTTTATTTCAATATTTTGTATATAATTATAAATTTTATTTTATTTAATTAGACAAAAATAAGTTAACTGAATATTTTTTTTTTTATTAAAGCGTTAAAGGTCCCACCTCTTTGACTAAGTTAACTATACACTTCTCAACCGAAACTACTGCTGTTGTTGTTAAATTATTATTAAAAATTAATTTTTATGTTATTTTTTTTATTATTTTTGATTTTATTTTATTATATAGAAGGTGATAATGAATAGTAAGAAAATATTATATACATATATATATATATATTCATATATTCAGATATTTACATAAATATAGATATCTTTTATTAAATATTATTTTATTAAAAATAATTTGAATAGAAAATACATTTGGTTCGTTCACCAGTTCACCATAGTTGAATTTGAATTTTTTGTTTTTTTTTTTTTATATTATCTTTACCAAATTCTATTTAAATATTTTGAAATTTGATTTTAATTTTTTTTTTTAGTTAAGCATATAGGATAAAAGATGTAAAACTAACATTTAGAGGGTGGAATATATTAGAGAAAAAAAAATTTTTTTACAGGAAATATAAATGGTCTGAAACCTAATACGAGTATATGAAATTTTTAGTGTGATGAAAAAAATATTCACTCTTAAAATATGATTACTGTATAAAATTAAAGGTTTGATGAGCAATTGGGTACAGATTTTAAAGATATTAATCAAAAAAAAAAAAAAAATGTATTAAAAGAAAATGTAATTAACAAGAAAATTATGTTACCTATTTTAATAACAGTAGCAATAATAATACAAGTAGGAGGTTTTTCGTTTTTAGGATGTAATATGAAAAAAATTTGAAATGATTAAAGGTTGAGTAATTTTTGTATTAATAAGTCAAAATTATGGATTTTGTTTTTGTTTTAGTTAAATAATAATATTAGATAAATATATTAGGTTAGAATAATTTAAGTATTACACATAATTTGATTATTTTAATAATAATAATAATTATTAGTCCAAATTTAAAAAAAATATTTTTAAAATTTATGCTTCAGATATCAAAGAATTGACCTAAAGCTAATTATGTGCAAGTTGGTAAAATTTATGAATAAATAAAATATTTTAATATATTTTTTAGCAATATTATTTGTTAATTATTAGTCGATAAGTATTTGTGAAAATTGTACTCAAACTCATTATGTTTTTCATCACTTCAATTTATTTTTTGACACTATATAATTTGTTTTTTTATTGATTTATTGTAGACAACAACCGTATATACGTAATATTTTTATTTAAAAAAAATTGATCAGTTGTGCAATATGATAAATTAAAATTTTTCTATGTTATAATGTATGTGTGTGTACTTATGCATGGGGTGAAATTTTAAATTGAATTTTAAATTAAAAATTAAAATATTTCGAAAACATAATATTTAGATTCGCTACGTCTCTTTTTATCCTAAATATCTAAATATCTATCATTTAAACGAATAATAATGAAAATCGCTTGTGAAATGATTTAGATATTTTCATATCGTACTTTTTTCAATTTACAGATTAAATATAATGATGATAGGTTTGAAGTATAATAAATTGAGTGTTTATTAAACCTATATGGTTTTGTGGTACTAATCTAATATGATTAAACATTTTAATTTTGAACTGTGTATAATAAAATTCCTTTTTTATTGTGGAATGTGGATGTATTTACTTCTTCAAGGATTGAATTTTAAATGATAACTATTATATACTACAAAGGGTTGTTCTGTGCTAAAATAAAGTGGTTTTCAAAGAAATTTTTTTAACCGTAATAGTTTTTATATTATTATCATACAAAACATATTGTGACCTCGTAAATGTATCTGTATTAGAATTTTAATTCCAATCTGGTATATTCCATAACGTACTATATAGAACGTAACGATTTCTAAAATGCTTATAATCTATTTATTTTTGCGTATAGTATATATAAATCTATTAAGGCAGAGCATGCAAGCAAACTATTTACATTGTATTTAATACATTATGGAACATACTAGATTTCAATCAAAACTTTAATACTCCATTTTTGATGTCATAAATAGTTTATAATATTTAGAGATGTGGACTCCTGGAAAATACTCTTTTCGTTTTTAATGGGGTGTTCTATGTAAGCACGACCTCTTAAGATCTATTGTAATTCACTTTCAGATTTGTATGTCTATGTCCTTGATGATAAACGATATGATTGTTCTGATGTCAATTTCAGAATCAGACAATGTGTATTACTGAAAATATTTATATTTTTTGCGAGCTATGGCATCGCAAACACATAGAATATGAAAGAAGGATCCTCTTCGAAGCAGAATCTGCATTGATCTACCAATCTTGAATAGATGTTAAATGGGCAATCGTTTATCACAGGTTATTCTGATATTGGATGTTGTCTACCTGCATATTTTATTCAGTCTAAGGATACTTATAGTTTGAAAAAGGCTTGAGGCTATTCCATATGTTTTGGATTTCTGTAGTTTTCCTTAACTAATAAAGGTCAACTCTTTGATAATATCTGAAGCATAAATTTTAAAACTTATTGTTTATATATATATATATATATTGTTTATAAGTTTTTCTCCCCCTGCTCAAAATTTTTATTTCGTTCTATTAATTTGTGTGTGAAAACCACGTTCAACGCATACAATTTTTATTAAATGTTATCATTTTCGTGAATACACAAAACCTCATATTTACACAAAATTTGTTTGTTGGAATAAGAAGGTATGAAATGTATGCTGAAGCTATATTCTTAATGAACCATGGGAACATGTTCAAGATCTATAACAAAATTGTGCACTTCACACTCTAAATAAGCCTGATACAATTTTTAATAAATAACAAGAGAAAAATAAACCTTATTAGCAATTCATGTAAAATATACTGTTCTTTATTATGGTATGTTCGGATTTACCGAATCAACTATAATTAAGTCCCGAACCATAGTATATACAAAATTTAAGTGTAATTTGTTTTATTGTTTTTTATAATTTTACTTGTAACCATAGTGAAAAATAACATTTAAATTATGTTAGATTGAAAAAGAAGAAAGAAGAAACCCTGCTTTAATGTTATATCGTAATTTTTACCGTATGTTTTTTATTTATTTATATACAGTTCAGACAATTGATATTTTTGAAGGTTCAAACAAGTAAAAATGTAGTAAAACTATTCATACTTCTAACCATCAGTAAGAATAAATTACACTCAAATTAAGTTAAATTTATTTTTATAACATTTCTTTAATGTTATATCGTAATTTTTACCGTATGTTTTTTTTTTATTTATGTACAATTCTGACAATTGATATTTTTGAAATTTGAAACAAATAAAAATGTAGTAAAGCTAATCATATTTGTAACCATAAGTAAAAATAAATTACACGTAAATTACGTTAAATTTACGTTCAAACCCCTGCTATAATGTAATATCGTAATTTTTTATCGTATTTATTTATTTTATTTATGTACAATCCTGACAATAATATTTTACAAGTAAAAATGTAAATATAATATTTATTAAAATTAATTCATTATAATCATTGTCCTGTTAATCTCATCTGTGGGGCATAGGGCAGAAAATATACCTATCTGTAAAAATATTGATTACATTTACAATTAAAAATGTAATCCATTAATTTTTAGATTCATATGGTTTTATTTTTTTCTTTTAAAAAATATTCTCTCCATATTTTTTTGTTGTGTAAACGAAAACGAAGTAAAAAACAAAATGTCACCATCAAAAACTCCATTTTTTAATTACCTAACAAGGTCTGTTTCACTCATTTTCTATTTTTTATTAGTATTAACTCACGCATTTAAAAATTTTTTTTGTTTTTGACTAGATGATTTTTATCTCACACTAAATAATTGATTACACTGCAAAAGTAGTCATCTAAGATTGACATTAATAATGACATGACTTAAATCAAGATGCTTAATCAATTAAACTGTGCATTTGATCTTAGTTTGACATTTCCGATTATACCTATAGTTATGATTTGTATAATACGAACACTTTTCTCAACTATAGTTCAAAAACGTAATTGAAACACAAGGCGAACAGGCTATTACCCCAACTACAATACCCAGCATATACAGTGGAAAAAATTATTTAGAACATGATTTTATAACTACATGTAACAATCTGTGCTACATGCTGCGATATAAGTAGTAATTAATTACTTATATTAATTACTATACATACTTACTACAAAAATGAGTAGTTTTGTCAAATTTAAATGTCATATTATGACAACTGAAATGTCAAAATATATGCCAAAGTATTATACTTAAAGCAGCACTGCATTTGCTGAATTCTACAAATATTATTGAATTATTACTGAACTTAAAAATGCACTACAAAATTGAACATATGGAACTGGAAGCAGTCTTAAATATTATTTTGTTCAAATATTTGATCAAACGCTCAATTTACTATACAAGAACATTTTAATTAAATTTAATACACAATTTGATTAAATTCTCTTCAAATAGCTGTATATAAACAAATATGTATAATTTTAGCGTCGAAATGCCTTGGAAAAAATTTTTTGTTGGAAAACACTTAATTAGCGTCAATATGTTCAACGTGGAGTGGTGAAATCGCATTAATAGATTCTGTTGATAAGTGCAAAACAAATTTAAAAAAGATTGGGTTTAACTGTTACAAAATAATTAAATTATAATTTAATTTTGAATATAAAACTTTTAATTTTGATTGATCAAAACATGTCAACGTCAAAGAGCACATTGTCATGTATACGGGAAAAGTATATCACAATAATAAAGAAGCCTTGTATTAGCCCAAATTTATTCTCAATTGTATTAGCCCAAATTTATTCTCAATTGAGACTTTGTGATATGAAATTAAAATAAAAATGTTAAGAGTAAATCCTGCCAGAACTACGAAGGCATTACGTGCCCGATTTCTGGAAATTTGGAATTTGAAATTCACTTCTAAACAATGGAGGTGGTAATGAATTTATTAGTACCGTTCCTTGACGAATGCAATATGTAATTAAGAGAAAAGGAGGTTTTAGACAAATTGTAAAGGCATTATTTTACTTAAAAATTATTCCGGATGAAATATTTTGCATTGAAATCAATTTATTTGATTATTTTTTGGGGATTCTGAGGGAGATGTTGTATCGGCGTAGGACCTAATGGCCATATGCCAAGGATAGCTAGAATTCCTAGGTTTCCAAAAATATACATCTTTAATGGCGCATCTTATCCTTTAAGGACGAAAAGGACATTTGAAAGTATCCTTGCTGTTTTACTGGTTTTGTATAAGAACCGTTATATCTGTTGATCTAAAGTTATAATATCTCCATAACGGCAGCACCAATCATCTACAAATAAATGTTAAAATATACTCCGGACCATTATTTTTCGAGAGTATATCTGAATATATTATATATATTTAATGAATCAACCGATATAACGGTTTTTATACAAAATCATCACAAAGATATATATTTTTGCAATTCCAGCTATCCTTCGAATATGATAATTACTTTCTACACCGATACAACATCTCCCTCAGAAGAGCCAAAGTTAGTATAATTTTATTAATATTTAGATTTTACCAAATAAAAATTTTTGATTGGTTTTTATAACTCACATATTATTTTTTTCTAAACTAAATTATATTATAGGGTAAATTCATATTTTAATGATGTTATTTTTCATACATAACGGCATAATGTAGTCTTTCATATAAAAAAAACATTTTTTTGTCTCTCACTGAATATTTTATATATTTTTTTTTAATTTTTAAATTGTATCATCCCTATTTGTAAAATCTATATTTGCAAACAGGTCCAATGGTATATTATATATACAAGTCTATTGACTTTTGCGTTTAATTGCAACAAGCCCTAATGGCATATTACAAAATTTGCATTTGGTGCAAGAGGTGAAGAATTAAATTGAATAAGACAAAATCTAAGCAGTGTCTTAAAACATTTTTTTTTATTTACCACCATCATATGACGGGCCTTTTTGCTAGTCTATTAATAATTGAACAAGTTCGATTTATTAATATAATAACCCAATACATAGATTTACAGTTATATTATCCTTGTATCAATAATTATTACTATTTTGGTCGAGTCTTATAACTCACAGATTTATCAATAACATCGTTTAATAACTGAACAAGTTCGATTTATTAATATAACAAATCGATACAGATATTTACACTTATATCATCATTGTATCTATAGTTATTACTATTTTGTTTGATTTTTATAACTCACAAATATAAATAACATCGTTTAATAACTGAACAAATTCGATTAATTAATACAATAAATCGATACATAGATTTACAGTTATGTCATCATTGTATCTAGAATTATTACTGTTTTTATGACGAGCCAAAGCATAAGGTTATTCATGATTCTTATTATTAAATGGTATATGGTTAGATTATATGGTTTAAATATTGGTATATGGTTGGTATGTTTGGTTAGGTAGGAAAAGTCAGTTGGGAAAAATCAAGATAAAAAGAAAAATCCTGACGAACGATGGTCATAACATTCGTCTTGCAACCATTTTATTGAAATTTAATACTCATTACAAGACCCGCTACTACTGCAAGCCTGTAAAAATAATCAAATAATTTTAATTTTATCAACTGGACCTTAGACTATAAATACATACCTAAAATATTATTCATTCAAAAAAATTGTTCATAGTATTCAGTTAAAAAAATTAGTTTCCAAGTCACATACTTAGTTCTACATCTCAACTCAATTTTATTTTTTTTTGATAATAAAATCTATAAAACTCTTCAATTTTCAAAAAATTCATTAGAAATCGAATAATTTTTATGATCCTATAAATTATAAATTTTTTTTATTTTATTATCGACAAATATCTCTATACAAAACTCTGTTCAGTTACTCGTTTTCCCAATAACCAGACTCAATAAAATTTTTTTTTGAAATTTCTCAGAATATAACAAAAAAATACATTTAAATTTATACCCCCATAATTTGATATCAGCGCGCCTTAAAGAAATCTACTAATTCATAAAATTTCGTGATATGAAATTAATCAAAAATAAATTCTCCTTTGAATCCATTTTTCAAGGATATTAAAATTATTTTGATTAAATTGGAATTGAATATAATAATCACGTTCATGAATTTTTAAATAATATTATTTTGATTCTAAATATTGTTTTAAAAAATAATATACTCAGCATGCATAGAATATCTCGATAATAAAAAAAAAAAAAAAAAATTTTAAGACTTAAAAAAACCAAAATAATTTTGAAAAATTACCAAAGAAAATCGAATAAAAATTAAAGGACAATAATATGAGATGAACAGTTTTTTTTTTTTTTTAAATACCCTTATAATAATCAATGTTCTCGTAAATCTTATTTTTAACCGAATATAACAAACCACATATAAATGACATCCGATTAATTTGAAATTCAATTCACATAAAATTAGAACTAATAAAAAACAACAAAAAAATATATATTAAAAGAAATTTTAGTTCCAATCACATACATTCACACACACACATATTAAATGATATATATACATACTAATACAGTATGATACTTAAACTGAAATTAATCTGAGATAACTAAACTCTATTCAAATATTAGAATGCATGTTATATAAATGCGTATTAATACGTTGTTATTCACAATGTCTACAAAAAAAAAAAAAAAAAACAAAAAAAACAATAACAAAAAAAAAATAAAAAGAGAAATTTAGTCAAGTCCTTTTCAAACTAAAAAATATTAATTTGAAAAATCCAAAAAAAATAAATACTGACAATTGACTGATAATCCTCATAAGTCAAAATGTCTCAAATTGATTCGATATTCATGTAATACAAAATGGTTCGATTACAAAATTATAGCCAACAATAAAAAAAAAAAAGAAAAAAAAAACAATAAAAACAAAAATTCGATTTTATTACCTGTCTGATATCTCAGGTCAGGTTAACCTTATATATTATACACATACATAAGTATATTATCATGTTTACAACATTGAGTACTACTCTGACTTCTAAATTGATACAAGAGAAATTCTTGAAGAGATCAATGAAAATATTTTTGAAAAAAGTGAAAACAAATTTTCATCTATTAGTAATCGGATCATTTGAACATTTATTATTGTTTTAATAATATACATTCCATTCTAATAATAATGTGGTATCAAAGAGCGAAGCGATCGAAATATGCCTCTTAACTCATACAAAAAAAAAAATAATAATAATAACAAAAAATTGAAAAAATATTATTAGTAAAAGTATTTTTTTTTAAATTTGGAAATATGATATTGAAAATGTAAATAAAATGTTGATAGTCTGTCGAATCAATTTCGTATTTGAATAACCTATTACTAGCTAAACACTTCCAATCTAAGTCTACAATAATTCTTTAATATCAACTTAGAATGGTTGCAATTTGCAAGCAAGCAGTGGTATAATAGAAAGCCCAGAAATAATTGTGATAAAGAAGGGCAAAGAAACAGATGTGATAAGGTAATGTTTAAAATGAAGCTCAAACCCGACACATTCCAAATTGGAGACAAACGGAGCTAGATTGACCTTTTTTTTAGTACTTCTATGTTTATTTACAATCTATCTTAATATTTTAAAAATGTTGACAAAAGCTTCTAATAACGGATGTTTTTTTAGAGTGATAGAACTTTAAATTGAAATAAAACACATTTAAATTAAGATTGAAGACACATTTTTTCTTCTTCGCATTCGATCAGACCAATTTTGAACCAATTTAGGCCTTATTTCATCAATATCACGGGTTATGTTGGCTTACAAAGCATCTATTGTTTCTGGTTTATCAGCATAAACCAATGACTTCACATAATCCCAAAGAAATTAATCCAGTGGTGTTATGTCGCATGATCTTGGATTCCAATTAATTGGACCATTTCTCGAAATAATGTTATCACCAAATCTTTCTTTCAATAAATCAATTGTTGCCGTAGCAGTATGAGGTGTAGCACCATCTTGTTGAAACCAAAACACTTCCGGGTCGATACCATTCAAATTTCCAAACAGAAAATCATTGATCTGTAACGGGCACCATTCACTGTAACATTTGCTCCAGCATCGTTTTTAAAGAAATATTGACCGATGATACCTCCAAGTGTAAGCCTCATCATACGGTGCATTTTTCATGATGCAATGAAACCTGCAGAATTTCTTGAGGATTGTTTTCGCTCCATATACGGTAATTTTGCTTGTTAGCGTAGCCGTTCAACCAAAAATGAGGTCCATCACTAAACACAATTGTTCGATAAAAAAGTGGATCAACTTGAAGCTGTTCTAGGGCCCAATCAGCAAACAAACGACACTTATTATGGTTAAGTGGCTTTAGTTCTTGAACCAGTTGAATCTTATATGGATGTAGACAAAGATCTTTACGTAAAATATTCCATGTGGTGTTTGCACGCAGTCCAACTTGTTGTGATTGTCGACAAAATAGACAAATTTAGATCTTCATCAACACTAGCTCTTACAGCACCGATATTTTCTTCTGTATATATGTATTATTATAAATGTATACAATTTTGAGTTGCTTGTGAGGTTACAAATATACTACGATCGACCTTTTTGAACGAAGGTTATAGGTCAAAGCGCACACAAGAGAGAAGTGCAAAGAAGTTGATTTGAATATACAATTTTCAAAATTATGCTCAAAACCTACAAATCCCGAATTTGAGACAATTTTTATAACAAATGTATACAATTTTGAGTAGTGTATTGGCTTGTGAGGGTACAAATATACTCAGTGCAAACTTTTTGAACGAGTGTTGTAGGCCAAAGCGCACACAATAAGTGCAAACAAGTTGATGTGAATAGAATTTTCAAAATTATGCTCAAAACCTACAAATCCCGAATTGAAGACAATTTTTATGACAAATGTATACAATTTTGAGTAGTGTCGGTCGAGAGTAAGGTCGAGATTTCCGCAAATATTTAATTTTTCATCGTCGTCAATTTCTTTGTTTATTTCTAGGTCATTTTTGTCCATGTCATGTACCTCGACAGCAGGTTACAACTTTTGATATAAAATTGGATATTTTTGATGTCCTCTTAGCAATTTTTTCTTCTTTTCTTCTCACATCTTCTTGCATCCCCAGTCATAAATACATGACTGGGGAAGTGTAAATAGAATAAATTTAATGCTTCAAAAACCCAGAGTTGCCGTTTATCAACAAAGAAAAATCCGTCAATACCAAATATTGTATTCCGAAATGTAAATCGGAAACTGTCGTGGCACGATCATATTTTTTCTGTACCAATATATAAGGCATACATTTGGCCTCGACTTGAATATAACTCGCATATTTGAAGCGGTGCACATTTGGGGCGGTACAGTACCTAGATAAGGTTCAAAAGCGAGCCATCAAAATTATCATAGATGGAGATGTTATACAACACCTAACATCAATAAGTCATTGCCGTAATGTAGGAGCAGCCACTCTGTCTGTTGGGTAATAGCTCTGATGAAATAAAATGTATTATGCCCAAAATACAATCATTTCAACCTAATACTCGCAGTATTATTCATCTTAATATGGCTTAAATTCTGCGAAAGCAGTTAGGGTCTAATATAATTTAATTATATTATTTTGGCCTAATATAAAAAAAAAAAAACATTTATGTGGCACGCGAGTATCTTCCCACGTTTTGGGGGATATTTTGTAGAAATCACATCACAATAAGAATAAGAATCTACAATAAATTCATTTGAGTCAGTAGGAAGCACGGGAAGGGGTATTTTAAATTATTTTTTTTTATTTAACAGCCGTTAGGAAAATGTGTTTAGCAGTCTTGGGATTTCCACAGTGTAGGGTTGAGCACTTGCAGCTCCTCTTGTTTCGCATTGGAACTGCTTAAGAGGGGGAAGTATAGTGCTTTGATTTCAGCTGAGCACTGTGTTCACACCCAATTGTGGTTGAAAAGGTAATGGGCAGTAATTGAATTGAATTGCACAATGTGAATTGGCTTTTATTTATGTTTACAAGATTATTAATTGCTCGATAATAGAATAAAATATTCATCATTGAAAAAATCAATCAAATCTCTAATTTCATCCGCCCAGTAGAACCGCTATGTTGTTTAGCAAAACCTTACTTGGGATTCGGAATTATATTCCAGCTGAGGCTGCGTAACTAGAATTATTTAAGGAAAGTCCCTTTTCTGTCTACATCGTGCTATTTGCGACATTGAGAGTTCAAAGGAATGACTTGTTCTTGTGTGATAACATAAATGGCTTCATATAATACTATAATTCTCTTCCTGAACCAGAACTGTGAAATACAAAATTTCTATTGTAACTATTTAACATTCTATTCTATTCTATTAAAATTTTGTTTATATCTTTAATACCTCTATCCATATTTTTAATTCTTTAAATGGCTTAAATTCTACGAAGGCAGTTAGGGTGCTTATCCCAGTATTTTGGCATCAAATTAAAAAAAAAAAAAAAATAGGCTCTGATGCACCTCCACATATTTATAAATTGTATAAAACGCCTTTTTATGGTGAACCCTACCCAAACAGGGTCTCTATTCCATCTAAATCGTTGTATTTGCCATAATAAGAGTGTTCGCAAGGAACAATTTGTCATTTGAAATGAAAACTATAGGTATTAATTTCAACCTAGTTCTCATTTCAGAGAACAAATTGCTACATAAAGTTATGATAGACTCCGCATTTCCATAAATTGTAAATAAATGGTATAAAAGTATATGCCGACAGTGTTTCTCTTATGATCCCTTATGTAAAATATTTGATCATAGTTTTTCAGAAACCGTCCAATGTCACAGAAATTGACCAAAAAGGCTTTTATTTCCGCTTTGTTCAGCTTCACAAATCTGATAATGATAATCTGAACACTGAACCCCATGTCTTAGAACTTCCTTGCCAACATTTATTAAAGTTATATTCAATTTATAAAATTAAATACCTTTTCCATTAATTCTTTCTTTGTCATTTGAAAATGCTTCAGCCAACACTCGAATCCAGAATAGAAGGTACAAGCCATCGGGGCATAACAAACCTTCGTTGGAAAGACGAAGTATAGGCATATATGAAAAATATTGATTGTATATTCAACCGGAGAGAAACCGCCAGTGGCTGACAAAAATATAGGACGTTGATGGATCCAGGACCTATATGGTAATTCTCAAGTAAGTAATTCTTTATAGGGCCTCTTATCAAAAATCTAATTATAGGCAATTCAAATTCAGTTTTAATTTTTCAATAATTTCTTATTTTCCTATTTTTTTTTTTTTTTTTTGAACAGCTAAAAAAAAGTCGGCAGCAGAAGGTTTGTTCTATGCATTTTCATGGTTGTATAACCAAATTTAAATAAACTTAAAGGTAGATATTGTTTTGATTACCCAAAATAGTTGTTCAAAAACTCAACATGAATTGGTTTTTGTAATTTTTTACTGAATAAAAAAAAAACAAAGTATCAGGGTGCATTATTAGCACCTGCTTAAATTACGAGTTTTTAAAAGGTGGTCTCGTTATGTTTTATTTTCTTTTTCTTAATCTTAAATCGAAGCGCATCCAGGTAATTTCTACTATAAAAAGAGAGTTTTGAAAGTATTTACAAAATATACTATTTTTCATAGAAAGGAGAAATGGTAGATGGATATCTTTGTGTATATATATTGTATATATATATATACATAAAAAGAGGAAGTTTTATTATAGTTTTTTTTTTTGTTTTTTAAATTCTTGAAAGACACAACAAAAATGATTAACTGACCACAGAACATTGATTTATTTGATTAACCTAAGACAATATGAAAATTGAGCTCCGATGGGTTTAAAATTTAACTGATTTATAGGTGTTATTTTTTTCTGTTTTTATTTTCTTAGTAAATAAATTTTTTTAAGGCACTATCATAAATTGGGAATTAAAATTTTTGATTGAATATCTTGAATATTAATTTATAGGATGCTGAGAGAGTATAGTTGGTAAGTATTTTATGTGTTAAAATGTATGCTTTTATGGAATTTTAAATATTTTCAATGTGGGAGGTAGTAGAAAATTATTAGAGAGTCGTTGTTGTTGAATTATTAATTGAAAATTTAATTTTATGAGTTGGTGAAAAGAGGGATATTGGAGGTTTGAAATACAAAAAATAATATTTTGTGATTTTGAGCTTGTTGTATTTAAATATCGTATAAATATTATTGTTATTTAGAAATCGTTGTCTGAATGTATGCTGTATGTAGAAAATGTAATGCTAATATGATGTACTAATTTAATCTTCTTCAATTTTGATGTAGAACGTAATTGTTTTTTTCTGATTTCATTAACTCTATTCTTCAGCTTTGTTATAATTTTTGACGTTCCGTGGTCGTAGCAGCTGGCATCTAAATTTGATTTCACCCACCGATTTCGAAGTCGGTCTTGGCAAGTTATTTTGCTGATATCGTTATACTAATTTATTGCTTCCTGTGTTACTGTTGTATTATTTTATAATTTCTTTGCATTATAATGGCCAAATTGAACCAAATCAAACTAAAATATATAGGCTGTATGCATTGTTTGTACACTCAAAAGACACCAAGTAGGTTTTTGCAGTGGCCATTCGTGTATGCATCACATCAACACATTACGAATAGTTCTTGAACAATCCACTGAATTTAAAGCACTGCTAAGTCTCATGTTTGTAGACTTTGAGAAAGCCTTTGATGGAGTAAACCGAGAGTATATTTGGGAATCGCTGAGTAGAAGAGGCATTCCAGAAAAAATTATACCTATATATAAAGAATCCTACAAAGATGCAAGATGTTTCGTTTTACATCGAGGACAGCTGACAAATCGCTTCGAGGTGTGTCAGGGAGTAACACAGGGTTGTATTTTATCACCCATCTTGTTTTAGTAGTAATGGATGGCATAATGGCTACTACTGTGGATGTAAACGAGAGCAACGGTATCCAGTGGTGTCCTTTCAAACGTATCAGCCACTTAGATTACGCCAACGATGTGTGTTTATTGTCACATACGAATAGAGGTTTAAACGATATGGGCCAAAAGCTGTATGACACTGGAAAAAGTCAATTCAGCTAAAACAAAAATCATACGCAAAACTCACACATCACAACATCCGATCCTCCATGAAGAAACGCGAGTCGAAGAAATGAGTACGTTTAATTACCTGGGCTGCATCGTGTCATCAGATATAGAGCGGCCGATCAGTAAAATCCGTACTGCTTTAGGGATGCTTTCAAAAATATTGCAGGCAAGCAACATATCTCTGCGCATAAAAATAAGAATATTCAACGCTTGGCGAAATATGGAAAATTTCAGTAACCTTCACCAGGAAACTCCAAGCCTATATCAACGGATGTCTCCGACACATTCTAAACATTCGTTGGCCACAAACCATTTCCAACAGAAAGCTGTGGCAAAACACGAAACAAACACAAATAGACGTGGAAATCCGACAGAGGCAATGGCGTTGAATCGGGCATACTTTGAGGAAACCTGACAACAACATCGTGAAACAATGTTTCGCGATAGAATCCACAGGGTATACGTCGCGTGGGAAGCCCGAAAAAAGCGTGGAGAACAACTGTCTTAACCGAAGCAAGTAGCCAGCAAAGAAAGTGGCCACAACTGAAAAGGATAGCCGCAAATAGAAGCCTTTGGAAAGAATTTACTTCCACTTTATGCCCCACGGATAGGGTTGCAGGAAAATTATGATAAATATGATACATTGTTTGTAAGCCATTAATTTTTGCTGGGTAGCTTTACAGTGGATGTACCTACTTTGCGGTGTAATTTCTTGAAACTAAGTCGTAAATATCATGTGGTTTTAAAACTTTAAGTACCAATCAAATACAATACTGCAACTTGCTGTGTCCGATCTACCAATCTTGGACAGCTGTTTGTTAAATCGATCATGACCTGTAACAAACCATGTTAGTGCTCTGACACTGATTCTAATCTTGATTACCTGATTTAATCGGTGAATACTGAGTTGGAAAAAGGCTTTAGACTATATAAGGGCATGGCAACTATACCATACATTTCCAGGGTCCCACGTGGAAACACGTTTTTGTAGATAGGCATTTGAACTTACTTTATTTATAGAAAATGTTAAGCATTGGTTTATAAAAAAATGTGATAGATTCATCTTAAATTTTGGATTGATATACTTTTCTGGATTGATTCCACCACGAGAATTTATTTTCAAATGTCATTCCCGTTACCTTTGTATTTTAAGTATACTAACAAATTGTTGAATTTGAATCACAATTTCTATATTTCCATATCATGGGGTCAAATCAATAGACTAGTACTAAAAAATTCATTCTATCTTACATATTTTACAACTCGTATATAAAATTATATGTTCATTGACAGCGCGGTTTAAGTTCGGTACTGCAATCTTTACTTCATAATATGTCTAATATTTTTTGAATATTTATTTAGCAAATTTTTGGGATATCCAACTCAGTAAATGTGGAAAACTACTGCTAAAGTAGAAAATCAAGGCGAGGTGTGGATGGAGCTGGAATATTTGTGTTTTTTCTTAATAAATGTGAAAAACTACTGCTATTCAATATTCACTACCAAATTATTCTGCTATTAAATATTCACTACCAATAGTCACTACCAAATTATTCCGAATTATTTTCTGTCATTTATTTTGTCCCAATGTGAGTACCCTTTAAACTAGATCGAAAAATTTGTAAAGCATTTTTTTTTTTTCTTCGAATCGAATATCGAGTCTGGGAAAAGCTACTGCGCAACCGAGTTATTTTGGACATTATTATTGTATATTTTGCGCCACCGAGTATATTTTGGACATTAATACACCAAAAGACAATACTAGTTTAAACGTAATTTAAAAAATGTATTCTTAAAATGAAAATTTATTTAAATAATTGAAGGAGTTAGACGAAGAAGGTGTTAAGTGACATTTTTTTTTTGAAAATCAATGTTTTTGCAGTTTTGAAAGTGTTAAGTCATATTCTATACATATAAAATTCCATTTTGTATATGTTAAAGTTGTTTTGCTATTTTGGTGGGTGTATGAAAGTGTTAAGTGCAACAACATTATACTTTTCATAGTGTAAGAAGATGTTAAAATCCCTTAGCATTAAGTCGTAAATATTTCACTAAAGAGTAGAGCAAAATGTTGTTGCATTAAAATGTTAGGTTAAGCGAACTTAACACATTCGTACAAATACTAAGAGTCATATAAAAGTAAAAATATTTTTGTTTTGGGGAATTCCCAATTTACATTTCTAACTTGGATCGTAATTTATTTTGTGTCTTATTTTGGAATTATTTTCTAAAAAATCGCTACAAGTTCAGATTTTGTCTTAAATGGTTCCAAAATTTATAAACTATTTTATTTTTACCCTGAAAAATTATTATTTATGTATGTGTATATGTATTATGTTATGTATCAAATTTTTTTACAATTTATTTATTGTACTTAACATGATTACCTTTTGTTACGTTTTTACAGCATAAGTCGGTGGAACAACGTGATAAGTGCAGGGATTTTAAAACTGTAGCTATTGTGAGGTTTCAAGAGGACCCAAAATAAAAAAAAAAAAATTGCACACAACACCAAGACTAGTTTTAATTTTTACTGATATGTAAGACTAAATAAACGATAATATAAAAAAAAATATTAAATGTAATGTTTTGAAAATTCAATTCATCTTTCTATTAACTCCCACTATATTCGTATTTAATATAAAAATACTTCAATTTAATCTTTAGCTATTTTGTCCATAAATATCTTAAAAAAACCAAAAAAACAAAAATTAATTTCATTTTCCATATACTCCTTCGTATTTTGAATTTGACTTAAGTACGATGCAATACAAGTGTTAATTGCATTTGAATCAATCTTTCATGACGGTGATAAAAAGTCATTTTAATTGGTGACACTAAATTTTTTTTGTTATTATTTTTATTTTTATTTTTTTAATATTTTTTTAGAGAACAGAAATAAAAAATGAAAACAATTATTTTTAAATAAGTTCTATAAAAAATAAAATAAAATTAAATGCTTCAAACAACTTAAAACCGATTACCAGCCAAAGTACTTAAAAAGTGTAAAGTTTTATTTCCCTACGATCTCTTATTTCATTTTAATATCTTTTCTTTGATCATCGTCATCATCAAACTGAAAATGGTATTGCAATATTATTTCGGGATCATTTCTGCTGTCAATTATGTACGAATACATTAGTATATATAGAAGACGCACATCAAGTACTGTGTATAATAATTAGTACAGTGAACATCAAATGTGATTGAATATAATTTTTAATTAGAAGTAATTTTTTTGTTTGTTTTTTAAAATTAGAAATTATTGTTAGGAAGTTGAACTGTTTTTAATTTTGATTAATACAGGGTGTCTCGCACTCTCTAAACTTGTTTTGTAAGGATTGATAAAATGAACAAAAATCATTCGGGAAGTAAGAATGTATTTTCTAACTTTATGTGGGAGAGCTTTTAAAATATTTTTTAAATCTCGAAAAATATTCGTTTTGTCTGATGTCTGTCAGGATGTAACGCTACTACTATTAAAGTAAATAATAATTATAAAAGCCGTGTTCACTAATAATTGTTGGCAGGTGTTAATTTTGATCGGGTGCTAAACCAAAAGCTTATCTGTTTATTTGCTAACCAAATAGTGGTTTTACCTCGTCGTGGTGGTCATCGAAAACTGAATAATCGATTCGAACCGTCGAAAGTTAATAGTCGGGAGTTTTGTATTTCAGACAAAAATTGCAAAGACGATTCGTTGAAAGCAGGCCTATCGAGGTAACGCAGACTCAAAATGTTCAATAACGCAGGCTCAATTGCTCAATTTATGTTGAGACATAAATTGCTCAAAGGAGCAATGAACTAGCTTTGAATAATAAAAATGATGATTTAAATGATAACGATTCGGAAATAAAACGGAGAAATTGATTAAAAAAAAAGCAAATTCTGAAATTGGCATGTTGGAACATTACATCCTTCAACCAAACAGATCAAGAATTAGTGATTGAAATATGGAAGGTCATATGAAAAGACATATTGTAAAATTAATTAAAAATTACTATTAAAATGGTTGTAGGTATTTCCCAACTAAATCGGTAGGTAGATCAAATTTTTAGTTAATGTTGAATAATTTAATAACAAATAATAACGGTATTATCACATCTTCTTTATATGAGCTGGAATTTCGATTAATGGTTTGCATAGTTGTTTTTTAATGAAATAAGTTATCTGAGATATAGTCATGGTTAAAATATTCTTCCGATTCATAGTAGAGCCTAAATCACTTGATGATGTTCGATATATAAGCAGAAGAAGCATGTGTTTCAAAATGCCGCAATTCAAAATTC
Source organism: Argyra leucocephala (assembly GCA_963942445.1). Lineage (NCBI taxonomy): Eukaryota > Metazoa > Arthropoda > Insecta > Diptera > Dolichopodidae > Argyra > Argyra leucocephala. Next base: position 121,296,384 of record OZ012681.1, read on the forward strand.
CAAAAACCTAATTAGCGGGAAGAGAATAATTTTCAAAAGCCTTTACCAATTATAGTAGTATGATTAAAACACTTAGCGGTGCACGATGTATCAACAAAAGAACCATGCCAATCCAAATCCCGTCGTTTAAAAGTTTTTCCCTATTCATATTAGTGCTTAAGTCAGTTGGTGGTTTTTCCCAACAAAAGAACCGCGTTAATTAAAACCCCACTTTTTTACTACATATTTATACCCCCTTTTTCCACAATAAAAACTCGTGAGATTTTAAATGGCCGAATTTTAATTAGCGGCGGGTTTAATAATGCAGAGTTTGTTTAGTAAACAAATACATATCATTTTTTAAACTGCTAATATATAAATGTTGTTTGTATATTTCCGGATTCGTATATACGAACAATTTGTGTATTTGCAGTTTCAAAAATATTTATTTGCGTGCCGGATTAGTACATCCGAACATTGGCGCTTTTTTTCCCTGTTGAAATAGCATTACAGACTCAAACCATTTTCCAGACTCACTATTCATCAGCACTACACACTATATTTATAAACCTATAAATAAGGTAAATATTTCAAAGATGAACTGCTAAATGATGCGCACAAACTGATGATGATCTCAAATTCTTTTGTAGTTGATTGTATTTTATTATTGCCATTTGGAATTTTTTAGATTTTTATTTTTTAACATTTTTTATTATTGTTTTGTTTTTTGCTTTGCAAAATTTTATTTCTAATTTAAAAAAAAAAAAACAAAAATATATGCCGCTTACTTTAAAAATGAAAGGTTTTATATTGAGTAAAAGCGAAAATATAATAAAATAGAAAAAAAAATAAAATTAATTTTATAGCACATCATTAGATGCTAATAAAGTGGTTGCAAATTTTATAGGTTTCAATTCAATTCTGATGCTCATTTTGCTCATGGTATAGACTTGTAATGAAAAAAAAAAACAAATGCAATTAAATTGGGCTTTAGAGTTATTACAACACGTTTTCAATGAACACCCCAGACATATTTTAGATAATTATTTTGTTTTTCAGTTCACATTAAAATCATGGATAATTTTACCAAATTTATTAGCGGTTTATTAGCGGTTTGTTTTTCTTCTTCTTGTTCAGACCAATTTCATTTTCTATGTTTCATTTAATATTTTGTAAATAAAATAAAATTAAAATGTTTGCATTTTAATTATGTTTAGAAATTTCAGATTCTACAGACTAAATTAATATGAAAGAATGGGGTGAGACGACATGTAAACGCAGTTTGAATAACTGACATTGTCAATGTTTACTGGTGATATTAATTAGTTGGTGTTACAGGATTTTACATATATTTCTAATACTTTTTTATTTATGCAATAAGTGAATATGTTTTTGACCGACTTAATTAATAATAGACATGTGAAATTACAATCCAATAAAAGTAATTACCTAATATTTATAATAAAAAAATATATTAATAATAATGTAAAGAAATTTTTACAGATCTCCTGGTGCATTTCGTTGAAATCCTGTATGTCGTGTAGTATTCATAAATGTACTTAGTATTACATTGGCATGACTATTTAATCTATCACGATATTTCTGGCTGTATCGGTGAATTTGGTCTTGGACTGTCGGCACTGGCAAATCATTGTGGATTATGTAATTTTGCAAAAACCAAGGTGCATCAACTAAAGCTCGCAGTACTTTATTTTGGAAGCGTTGTAATATTTCAATATTTGATTTTTTGTATACCATAAGTCCATATTGGTTGGAGTATCACTCTATATATCAGCAATTTGTTTTCCAGTGTCATTTGAGACCTTCTACCGATGTGCCAATACAATTTTCTGAAATTTTGTGCTTAGTTGGATTCTTTTTGTGTAGATGTACATTTTTCAGGTCAGACGGCGATCCAAACAGCATTAATATTTTATAAAATCTATTTTATAAATCCCTCCTTAATGTGGAAGTAACGTGATTAGACTTAGCTTCACCTTCCATTTGTTCAGCCAATATTGTTTAAGCTCTCTTGCACGAGCGCAGAAGCCACTTTCTTATCTTTATGAGATGCAAGTATGGCTGTATCATCGGCAAATATACCTATCATTGTGTTTGATGATTTTCTTTGAGGCTGATAAAATATTCATTTTGTTTGACAAAATAATGGCGATTTTCTAGATAATTTTTCAACAATCCATAGTAGATCACTTTGTGCCAGACTTTGTCGAATGCCTGGCTGGCTTATCTCGAGAAAAACTACAGAGCAAAAATTTTTGTTTTCAAAATCTTCATTTATTTTATTTACTTCATCTATGAATTTGTTGCACTTTGGAATGATTATGTCTGAAGCCAAATTGGTGCGTCTACACTGTCGATGACACTGGAACAATACTGATTGGCCGATATGATTTGACGTCTTCAGATGTTTTGCCTGGTTTTAATATCGGAAGGATTTACGAAATTTTCCATTGGTTCGGGAAAATTTTTAGCCTTACGACCGCATTGAAGATTTGTGTCAGTTGAATAAGAACGCGTGGTGAAATTCGACGTGATATATTTTCAGTGATTAAATCATATCCTGGTGATTTTTTTGCGTTGATTTCCTTTAATTTTTTTTATTAATAACTCCATCTGATAAGCAGCCTTCCATATGTTCTTGTATCTCCTTTTTGACTTCCGAGCATGTTGGTAGAGGCCAAAGTGGGAAAACGCTAGCAAGGTGTTCTGCGAATGCATTGGATTTTTCTTCATCATTTCTTGCCCATTTTTTATTTGGCTGTCGAATTGGTGAATTTGATTTTTTTTATTGCCTTTCACAGATCATAGTCAGTTGCTTTGGTTGCCGTCAATTTAGACAAATATTGTTGAACTGCTTCATTGTTCATATTTTAGTTCCTTAATTATAAGATTTAACTGTCTTTTGATGTTCCTTTTTTGTTCTGGGATTCTTGTCTTTTTCCATTGTTGCCTTAGAGTGCGCTTATTTTCAATCATTTCCCTTATTTTACTCGAAGTTCGATATGTAATAAGCTGGTCAAAAGAATCGGATGTAGCTGCCCAAGATGTTAGTTGTATGTTGTTGGTGAAGTCGTTAACAGCAACTTCAATGCCTTCTTTTGTTTTCAACGGAATGTGTAGATTGAGTTTACTATCTAAATATTTCCGGAACTGAACCCAGTTTGTTTTTCGGCTTTTTTTTTTACCAAATCATGTAGAGTCATAATTATTGGCGAGCGATCTGATGATAATTCTAACAAAGATTCTATTTTTAATTTTTTTAGATCAATTATTTTTGCAATAAAGAAGTCTAGTAAATCTGGAATTTTATTTGTATCAGATGGACAGTATGTTGGGGTACCAGGTGATATAAATTGAAAATTTCTGCTGATTTTTAATATTGTCAGATTAATGGTTAGAGGAAGCATACCAAGCTACTTTGGCTACATTAAATTTTGATTGACATAAAATATATCAGCATTTAGTAAGGTACTGATCGCCAACTTAATGAATATAGTAATCCAGATACATGCTGTTAGTAGAAAAGTAAGAAAAAGTTAATGCGTTTGTCAATAATTATACACTTAAACTAAAATATTGCAGCGCTTAATCTAAAATATGTCCCGAGTGCTTGGAAAGCAGCAGAGATTATAATGATTCATAAGCCAGGAAAATCTCCGAATGAGGCCAAGTCGTACAGACCCATTTCACTGCTTCAAGTAATCTCCAAATTACTGCTCAAAAGATTACAACCAATAATAGGAAGTAGAAACATCATACCAAATCACCAATTTGGGCTTAGAAAACAACACTCAACTGTTGAACAAGTTCATCGAATAACTGATGTCATCGGAAAGACTATAGAAGAAAAATGTATCTGCTTTTCAGTGTTCCTTGATGTTTCACAAACCTTTGGTAAAGTATGGCAAGACTTATTTTCAAGCACCGTATTCTACCAAAAGCCTAGGTCGAGGTAATATCATCTGACTTAGCAAATAGAGTATTTCATATTAAGCAAGGGGTAGATTACTCTACGCTAAACAATATACGCAATAGTATACCAAGAGAGCATTCTGAGTCCCATCCTATATTTACTCTACACCAGTGATATCCCAGAACTAGAACATGCAACGATGGCAACTTTTGCAGATGATACTACGGTATTAGCGGTTGGTAATAATATAAACAAAGCAACAAATAAATTGCAACAAACGAACAATAAAATCTCCTTATGGTGGAAAAGGTAGAGAATTAAATTAAACGAACACACACATCCACATATGTTAATTTTACAAACAAAATAATAGAGTCGCCCACAACGGTCATAATAAACAATGTCGTCATACCATATCACAATTCAGCTAAATATCTTGGTATGACACTTGATGCAAAGCTCAGATGGACAGAACATGTTAAGAAAAAAAAAACAAGTGTTAGAACTGAAATACAACCAGTTGTATTGGCTAATTGGACGGACATCTTCGCTTTCAACATATAACAAAGTTTTGATTTACAATCAAATATTAAAGCCAGTCTGGGCATACGGTATTCAATTATGGGGTTGTGCTAAACAACTTCATATTTAAACTATCCAACCTTTCCAAAACAAAGTGTTGCGAAACATTGTCAATGTTCCCTAGTATGTTCGCAATTCTGACATTCATAGAGATATATCTTAAGATCCCTACCATAAAAGATGAAATCAAAAAACTGACAGTACGCCACAAAATTCGTTTTTCTCAACATATTAACAGACAGTTAAAACCGTTCGAACTGTGTTAAGAAAAAATCTTTTATCTCTCAATAATTCCTAATGGGATTTTGATTGATCAAAGATATCTGAAGTAATAGAGCCAAAACTGTATTAATGGTTAGTCTAAAAGACTAGTTTTAATATAAACAAAAGGATAGTAATTTTTAGTGCGTTAAAATCGACACAGTCCTTCACTTCATGATAAATGAAGAATCTTTTGATGATTTTCTTCTATCTGAAAAAAAAAAATACTTTAAAAAGCTAGGCCAAACTAGTAAATATCAATCAAGATAAAAAAAAAGTGGTTACATAGTCTTAGCCATGTCGCGGTATTAAAAAGGCGCAATTAAGTGCTAATTGGTTGTCCAGAAGCAACTGGAATGGCCGTTTTTAAAGAATTAAAACACTTGGTCGATCAAAACAGATAGAATTAGAATTTACTTCACGGATCATTTTAGTGATTGGTTCTAATCTGCCCTAATCGGTAGGGTGGGAGAATATGTTGACCAATTCAATTGTCCTGATATTATTCCGATTGATTCTTTGAAGACAAATAATATATAACCTATGATTTGCTAGATAATTGAATAAGTGCGAACTTATTCTATACACTTCGAAGTATTTGAAATATTGTGTGTAAAGTAGATATTAATAAAGCTAAGCAATGATATCGCAGGCTATAGGAGTCTGCTAATCATGTACGGTTTTGAAAAACTGATAAGTGATAAAGTTATACTCCATGTCTCTTCCAACCCAATTAATTCTCTATTTCTGCACAACAAAAATATAAAAACTTTTAAAATTATTAAAAATTAAATCAAAAACTTCTTCTCTACTACTCATTCTTACAAAGCAATTACACTTTAAATACTCTAAGTATTGATAATAAAAGTCAATATTCTTTAAATTTGATTTCATTGACACTCCAAAAATGAAATGAATGTAATATTGTTCGGTATGTTTTAAGTAATAAAAATAATAATAATGGACGTGTTGAGGTGGCATAATTTACAAAATTTTATGAATAAAATGGATGTAAAAGTTTTCTATTTTAACCCTTTCACATGCGATATAATGAAAAAAATATTGCGTTAAAGGTCTAACCCACCTACCTTGAAGCCAACGTTGATCCCACACACAACATCAATGTGGAGGTACGACGAAGAATAACCCTTGCCAACCGTCATAGAGTTACGAAAATTAAAGTCAAGAAACTACAGTGGCTCTGACAACAAAGCGGATGAACGAATATGCTCCAGCTAAGAGAATCTTCGAATCTTCCAGACCCGAAGGTACACGACGTCGGGCAGAACAAACCTTCGTTGGAGAGAGACGTAGTATCGGTGGATTTAAACCGATTGCGCATTTTCTATAGTTAATTTCTAAATAGAAAAAATAAGTGAACTGCCAAGATCAAGATAATGTAATGGATTGAAATATTGCCATTTCGTTGTAAAATTGAAGTCTTGGGTGATGGATTAAGGTTTATTTTTGTTTTAGTATTTGTATATAGATCTTGTATCCGTTCTATTAAGCTGTGATTGACTTCGTTTTCATATAATATTCTGGACACATCATTCTTCATTGTGCTCTGCCGACAGCTTGACTTAAATTTACGAAGCACAGGTTGGATAGGATAGATTTCGATTGAATTCGATTGATTTTTCAATGAGTTGATTGAATATAAATGTGACATTAATGATGGTTAGAAATTATAGTATCGGGAATAGCAATAATATATCATTAATTATTGTGCATAAGTAGTTTATAAACTGGACTTAATAAATTTATCCCCACTGCAATTTTTGGCATCCTTTTTTTCTACATTTTTCAAGATAAAGAGTTGTATAAGTGAATCGTAATACTGTAAATTGCATTCAATATTACACTCAAAAGTCTGTGATTATAATAAACGTGTGTCGCGAAAGGGTTAACATAATCGTGGTGGGAGTGAAAATAATATAATAATATTGAAAATTAAATATTGAAAATGCCTAGGTATTTATTGTGTAATATTTGAACAATAATTTGATTACAATACAATTTTAAAATGTAACGAATGTAAAGTTTTGTGTTAATAAAGCAAAGAAATTAAGAGATTTTCAACAAAAGTTAAAATTTCCCAATCATTGAATTTGTGTTAGATTTCATTTTATTTCAACCCTTTTCGGCATTTTCATTTGTAAATATAAATTTTTGACAAAATTAAAAATAAAAATTCAAATAATTTTCTTTTTTTAATATAAGGGTGGTTTTTTTTCTAATAAATGTTTTTAGTCATGGGATTGAAAAATTGGGGGGTTGAAAAAACAATTTTAAGAAACAAAAAATAAAAACAAAAAAGTATATTGTGTCATTATTGCTTTGAATTTTCTATAAATTTGACAATAAAACGTTCATAATTAAATACATATATGTATATATATATGTATATATATATATATACTTATTGGAAAAACTGTCATCGAACATTTTAATGTATAACTTTTTAATGTATATAATTAAATTTTAAAATCGAAAACTTTTTTTTTATATCACAGGCATACAAAGACAAACATTCACACAGACATTATGTTTGTAGTAATAATAATAACAATAATAATAAAAGAAACAAGCAATTGTCATAAATTTTCAATTTTTATGGTTTTTAAATTTGGCATTACTAACTGTGTTTTAAGAAAATAGGAAAAAAAGGGTTCCTCAAAGAAATGATTTTAGTGTATTAGGAAGAGGTGGGGGTAAATATTTAAAATCCATATGAGTAAATTATTTGAATAATTATAGTAGAATTGATTAGTCGTTTGTAATGTATCAAACATGTGCTCCAATTTTAGAATATATATTTTAAGAGGAGCAATTATAGTTTTTATTTTAACACTGGCATTGGAATAAAGATAGTTACGGTGCTAAATATGATAGGACAATTTTACAATAAAATTTAATCTAGTATTTACGAAGTTTTTTGTTTTATTTTTATGATTTGTAAATAAGTTTGCAATTTATTTTGTTTAACGCTGCAGAGTTAGTATCGAAGGTATTCGGTGGCTAATATCTGCGTAATCGAAAATATTTACATCAACAGAATAAAACACAGTATTGTAGGTAGGTCGGTAGAAATGACCATTCCAGTTGCTCTTCTACAAAACCAATTAACACTTAACTATGCTGTTTTAATAACACGATTCGAGTGACCAATTTGCTGTTGCTTGAGAGCAGAATTAGAATGCAAAATCGACTAAAAATTAAATTATATTTTTCGGAATATTTATAATTTATTCAGTTCATAATCATAAATATTAAATAATAATTTTTAATATGAATTTAATATTTGTCCATAGATGTTGACGTATGACATTGCATGTTGTCAGCAAGATGGTCAAACGATGGCACGTAACTGGTCACTGCTAAATTTGGACACATTTTCTAATGTTCATCTGTAAGTGTGCTGCGGTATTTCGATTTTATTATTTTCATATGAGTAAATGCCGATTCACATAGACAGGTGGAAGCAAAGTACGGGGTCAATTGCAAAGCAATACTTCTTAAACATGGATATTTATTTAGCAACGACCAATAACTATTTGCAGAAACTCTTGCTTATATAAAAATATCAGAATTAAGGGCTATAATTTCATTTTCTATTTTTGAAAAATCAATAAAATTAGTGTAGTCTTGTGTATGATAGTATGATACATAAGCATTAGGTAACGAACTATTCTTATTTGATATATTTTGATGATAAGACATCTTCTGGGTACCCAAGTACCGTTAAAATTTTTATTTTATTCATGTACCTATTGTCTATCTATAACAAAATCATCATTAGGTATCGAACTGTTAAAACTATTAAAAATACCTACATCTTGAATTTCCTCTGATGATTTCAAGTTTTTATAAAATTGGTGGTAAAGTAGCGGTGAAATGTCAAAAAATAAAAAAAACATTTTTTTAGATTTTACTACGCCGATCAACTGAAAAAAATCGAAAGATCGACTGGTCGTTTGGGGATCCTGTTTTAGAGGTTCACTTTTCCATTTTCACTCTGCCATGGATGTCAGTACGAGAGCCGGAATTACACCTATATTCTTCTATAAGGAAATTCTCAACTAAAATTTGGAGTTTGACTCTAGCTAATGCTGGCCAACTTCAAAGGAAGTGGTCAAGAGTTTCTTTCTCATTTTCATTTTTACAACTGCGACAAAGGGGGCTTAAGGAAATACCTAGCTTAGCACCGTTGTTTCCTATCGGTCAGCGACTCGTGCTGATGGCTATTATTCTTGATATATATCAGTACGGACCCTGCCTAAAAATTTTTTCGTTGTTATACGAGGGCTAGGTTTTCCTATAAATCGCACATGTATTTAGTTTAGCCACCAACCTTTCATTCGCTCTGGCCAGAAAGTATGAATGAATACACTCCTTGACGAATCCCATTGCACAGTGAACGTCGTCTTCAAAGCATGTGTCAAGATTAGAACCTTGTTTGGCCAAGATTAGAACCTTGCTTGGCGGCCAGTACGTCGGTTCTCTCATTCTCATCTATGTTATTGTTAGCGTAGTATACAGATAGTGTAGTGCTTAACATCTGTAAAGATGGTGACTTTTGTCTTCGTTGTATGAATATGATTAAGGGTTTTAAGAGCTTTCTGAATTGCAAGTACAGCAGCAATGATTGTGAACTTAAAAAATTATTTAACAGATCTCACTGTGCAAGTGGTTGAACTCAAATTATTATTCGGAAGAGATACATTTGTACCATAGTGTCATTGGTATGGAAAATGCAAACTGAACCGTTTGAGAATGAGTAGAATTGGGCTTTTCTAATCATATCACATCGATAAAATTTGAGTCAATTTTGTGTTGCAGTTGTAAATTAATGTTGTTGCAATTGTTGTGGCCCCAAGTTGTTATTGAACTCAATATTATTGAAGTCAATATCAATGGGTCTGCAGATAAAGCATCAAGCCAACATCAAGCTATTTTCTCTTTCCAAATGTTGACCTATTATTATTATACTTTTTCGCCTATAATAAATTATTGACTTAGATAATTTCGGGCCGGGAATCTGGCCATTATATCACCGCAGCTGCAAATGAGCTTATTGGAATTAAAAAATTATTGTTTTAATCTATTTAGTTAGATATTGCACTTTTAGTTTTAATTAATCTCCAAATCACTCACTTTTTTTCTCTCTTAAAATAATTCATCGTAATTTCAGCCCCATCCAACAACAATAGGTTTACAATATAATTGTAAATAAACAACTTTTGTATACCACACCTAAATAAATTTTTGAATTTGTCTACAAACCAATATTTTCACCAAAAAATTTTCAAAATATGTTTTCTTTTTTGTCACAATAATTCGTGAGGTTTCAGACGGTGTTTCCTTTCAACCAAAACAGAATATCTCCCTCCTTTCATCGATATAATGTGTCTCTTTGTGTCGTCTACGCTGCAACTGTCATCACACTTTCGGTTATGCAATTGACGACGGTGCATTATCGTCAAGCTGTTTCAGTATGTAAAATAGCAGTCAAATTTGAGCATATTTTGAGCAAAGCAGTAAATAGGAATTTATTCAGAGCTAGGAGAGCCGATATACCTTCTATTTTGATATAAAAAGGCAGAAGTAGAAAAATAAACCAAGCAAACAAAAAAAAAATAGGCCAGCATATTGTGATATGTATACTGGCAAGTCTTGGCTTATGCTTTCTCAAGAAAATTTAATACAGTTTCTGTAGCCTCTCCTCCGAAAAAAATTTATTCAAAGAATATCTCATAGGTGAGAGTTTTTAATTTTTTTTTTGTATTTAAAAATGTCTTCAGAGATTCGAAATAATCTTTCATCAAATAACAATAGATAAATTACATATATGTATATTGTATATATATATATATATATATATATTTACATATTGTACGGACATAATTATACCTATATAGATCTATATAACTATATATCGATGGAATTAATGTATTTTCGTTTTGTAAATTAAAACTTGAAATTAACGTTATGGAAATGTTTTGTGTATTTACGGATACTCATACATGCGTACAAAATAAAGGATGACTAATTTATCTAAAATATGGCTTTTTGTTTTGATATTTTTAGATTTATTGAAATGGGTTATGACGGGAAAAACAGAATTATGGACTTAAAACTGACTTTTTCCAAAATATCCTTATTATGGATACAAGTTTAAGTGTGGATTAGGTAACATTTCAGTTTATATTGATTAAATCGTTAGCATGATACATGTGGCATTAGATTGTGACAGCTTATTCTCATGTGTTTTGACAGTATGTACTATATTTATGTACGACAGGTATTGACTTCTCGATATTATCGATATTTTTCTTACATTATATCGATTTTTAAATTCGATATTTTTTTGACCGATATTTGAGTACATCGGTATTACTTGACTGCGTCGATTTTTTAATATAGCATTTTTTTTTCGCTTTAAAACTGTGACAGTATTAATTTTGCTAGTACATAGTGTGGTGTAGTTTGTGTTGTAGTTTTACACCATATGTTATTAATTTTAAATGGTAATAAATTGTATGTAGTAGTACTGAAAACTGACATACAAACGTCAAGAATGTAGGAATTTAGCAAAGAAACACAAATTTTTCATTATTGCTTTGTCTAGCGTTTTTTAAAATAAAATTAAGTTTAAATAAAATTTGATTGATAAAAAGTCAAAAGTGATTTAATACATTATTCAATAATTTCTGATATTTATGATAAAAAGGCTAACGGTTTTATTTCACTTTTAGAATTTTTATTTTTTAGATTTAAATCGATATTTTGATATATTTGGTTCCGATTTTTGTATGAATTGATATTATTTTGTGTTTATCGATATATCGATTTGTTTTTTGGATATTTTATATCACTAGCATATATTGGTATGTTATGAGTGTTATGTATATATATATATATAAATATAGCTAACAGTTTTATTTAAATTTTAGAACTTCTATTTTCCCGATTTAAATCGATATTTTGATATATTTGGTTCCGATTTTGGTATGTATTGATATTATTTTGTGTTGATATGCATTGATCGATATATCGATTTGTTTCGTGGATATTATGAATCACTAGCATGTACTGTAATGTTTATGTATATATAAATATAGCTATCTGTTTTATTTCACTTTTAGAATTTTTATTTTCCCGATTTAAATCGATATTTTGATATATTTGGTTCCGATTTTCGTATGTATTGATATTATTTTGTGTTGATATGTATTGATCGATATATCGATTTGTTTCTTGGATATTATGAATCACTAGCATGTACTGTAATGTTTATGTATATATAAATATAGCTATCTGTTTTATTTCACTTTTAGAATTTTTATTTTCCCGATTTAAATCGATATTTTGATATATTTGGTTCCGATTTTTATATGCATTGATATTATTTTTTGTTGATATGTATTGATCGATATATCGATTTGTTTTTTGGATATTTTACATCACTAGCATATATTGGTATGTTATGAGTGTTATGTATATATATATATATAAATATAGCTAACAGTTTTATTTAAATTTTAGAACTTCTATTTTCCCGATTTAAATCGATATTTTGATATTTTTGGTTCCGATTTTGGTATGTATTGATATTATTTTGTGTTGATATGCATTGATCGATATATCGATTTGTTTCGTGGATATTATGAATCACTAGCATGTACTGTAATGTTTATGTATATATAAATATAGCTATCTGTTTTATTTCACTTTTAGAATTTTTATTTTCCCGATTTAAATCGATATTTTGATATATTTGGTTCCGATTTTTGTATGCATTGATATTATTTTTTGTTGATATGTATTGATCGATATATCGATTTGTTTTTTGGATATTGTATATCAGTAGCAAGTACTGGTATGTTATTAGTTTTATGACAAGTCTTGTTTTAAGGGTATTTGTGTTTTCGTGTAAGTCGTGTTTTAAAGGTACAAGCAAATTTGGTTGGTTAGATGGGTAAGACAGATTTATATCCCTCGTGCATATGCATTGCGACCTAATGTATCTCCTAGAATTGACCTCAGTTATAATTTGATATATAAAGGAGATAAAACAAAAACAAAAAAAAACATGACAGCATATATTGTGTTATGTGATGTGACAATTGTTGCCTTATGGTCTTTCAAACAAATTTAGCAGTACAGTTTTGTCAGTATCCCTCAAGTAAATATAAACTAGCTATATATATACCCTATCTTTAATATTGTTTAAAATTTTTCGTTATAGATATCTAATAGGTTTTGAAAAGTGAATAATTTCATGCTACCAATTTATTATTATATAGCAATTAACTATGTAAATATAATAATGTATAACGCCACAGGCAATTAAATATTAATAAAATATTAATAAAATTTAAATAAATATGATTTTTTAATTATTTAACCTATTATTGATACCAAAAACAATGGCATTATTTTACAAAAAAAATTATAAAACTGATTTTATCTAAAATTATTAGTTCAACTTTTTATTAAATAAATTATCGTATACTATATTATGTATATATATATATATGTACACAAGTACATACTTCCATATAATGAATGATATTCTATATATGCTACATACATTCATATATATATTTAATAAAAAATATGATGATTCGCGTAATTAATTTCTATAAACTTTAAAAATTCAAAAACTAAAAAAAAAACATAAAAATAAAAGAAAACAAGTAGTATCTGACCTCTTATCTTAGATATGAAATCACATTAAAGATGTATCTGATTACTTACTAACTTATATTATGTAGGTACATACAAGTATATACTATAGGTAGTAGTAAATACATCCTGATGTTACTCATCATACTCACAAACTAAATTAGAAATGGAAGTATATTTTTTTTTTATATTATATTTTCTTTTATTTTCCAGCAAAATTATTTAAATTACTTTGCTAATACAACTTCTATAATCAAAGAAAAACAATAATAATAAAAAAAAAAAAAAACAAAACAAGAGACCAGAAAATGGTAGAAAAGTTAGTTTTTTTTTGTGTTTTGTTTTTGGATAAAATAAAAAGAGGTTAATATTCGTCATTTTTAATGACTTTGAATGGCTATAGAAGTGATCATCCATCCATGAGACTCTAATTTTTATTTCTTCATACTATTTTTACATTTTCACAACACAAACATTCAAATTAATTTTAAGATTGTTTTTTTTAGATTTGTATTGGGTTAATTTTTTTTAATAAAGTTTATAATACCCTTTCTTAGTTGAGTATTAAAAAATTATGTTAATCCATATCCCAAAGTTAGTAAGAGGGACGAAGAAAATTAAATCTAGCGATGTGGGTATGTCCATTAAATTTTAGATCGAACGATACTTGGATAAATATAAAAAATCGTTTAATTTGCGAAAATTTAATTATTCAATTTAATCTAATTTAATTTTATTTCCATGCATATAAATATACATACAAAATAAATTTAATTATTCAAGGAGTAGTAGATAGTATTTATCCGTTCTCTAAATTCGATGAGATATGATAAAAAATAATAATTTCATTGTGATTTGTTTTCCATTATTTAAATTTTCTTCAAATTTCTTAGTACAACATAATATTTTTTATGAATTTATCTAAGACAACAACCACATACGTAATAATTTATTCAAATAAAAAACTTAAATTTAAATTTAATTCTGGCAATGGGTAAGTCGCCGTAGTTTGATAAATTAAACCTCTTGTATGTTCAAATGTAAAATTCAGGAAATTTCAGAAAATTTTATCTATCAATTGCTTTTGATTGTGGACTTAAAATTTCGAATCCTAACGGAAATATTTTACATTATAACATTCTTGTAAATTATTATGGCTTGTGAATTGATATGGAAAAAATATAAAAGCTTAGATCGATTCTAATTAAAGGCAACGATTATAATCGGATAAATATTAGATTTTGGATAAATATTGGATAAATATTGATCAAATTTAATTGGATAAATATTGATAAAATTTAATTGGATAAATATTGGTCAAATTTAATTGGGTAAATATTGGATAAATATTGGTCAAATTTAATTGGATAAATATTGGATAAATATTGTTCAAATTTAATTGGATTAATATTGGTCAAATTTAATTGGATAAATATTGGATAAATATTGTTCAAATTTAATTGGATAAATATTGGATAAATATTGGTAAAATTAAATTGGATAAATATTGGTCAAATATTTGGGTAGTTAATTGGAGATTGAAACTGCGACAAAGAATCTGAAAACCAAATACTAAAAAGAAATTGTCAGAAATACATTTAACAGATTTAACAAATACAAAAAGGTGGTTAGTAACAGTAAAAGTAGAAAATATTAAGTGTGAATAAATTTTGAAGCATTTAAAATGTAAATCAAAAGAATGTTAAAATATCAGCCTGGATAGATTGAATTTTTAACGTAGAAGCACAAGAAAGATAAGCTTGGAAATATCACAGTTTTTAGTCATTAAACAACGAAAAGAATATTTTTTTTATATAATTCCAAGTCTATGGGATGAATACCCTAACTGGTTTTACACAGATATTTGGAATACACAATCACCTTCTGGGCATAAGATATACGACGGTTAAAATATGATAGTTATTTGCAAAGTCAACATTCAAAAGAATGAAATTCAAACTTGTAATTGAAATAGATAAAGTTTTGAAAAAATATTTAGTTTCGCTACGTCTCCTTTTATAATATTAATTCATAGAATAATAATTATAATTTATAAGAATAATATAATCGCTTGTGAAAATTATTTGTACTATACTTTTAATTTTCAATTTAGTAGGTACTGATTAAGCATAATGATGCTTTAAAAACAGAGTATACATTGTGAAACTTACGTTGATATTATTAAACGGTTATGTTGGTAGAATTGATTTCAATTAATATTTTATTAATTAATAACAAGATAGATTTATGAAATTAAAATTAAACCAGTACACCAGTCACTTTATATAAATTGTGGTATAGCATGTTTTAGTATCATTTATTTATTTATTTATTTATATCATATCTACCTATATATTAATTTTTGGTAATAAATTAAATAATTTTCATCAATTAAATTAATAAATTAAATTGTTGTAATCGTATAATTTATTGCAAGACAATGAAATAAAAATGATAGAGGTTAGTACGCATAGAAAAAAATAGTTTAATGTTACTTCATAACCAAAATAGGAACTCAATAACAGCAGGAATTGCAAGCAGAAGAAAAAAATTTGTATTGAAGGGCCCGACCGCGGGGTTTGTCAAAGAAATGTATTTCTTCTTTTCTATTAAATTTGTATTAAATTTGATTCTGTTTGTTGAAAGGGAATGCCCGACAGTAGGTAGTAACGAAAAATTTTCCTTTTTCTTCTTCTACCTTTTGTATTAAATTTAATTCTGTTTGTTGTAGGGCAATGCCCGACCGTGTTTGTTAGCAAAAATTTTATTTCTTCTTGTTCTACCTTTTGTATTAAATTTGAGTCTGTTTGTTGAAGGGCAATGCCCAACCGTAATTAGTAGCGACAAATTTTACTTCTTCTTCTTCTACCTTTTGTATTCAATTTAATTCTATTTGTTGAAGGGCAATGCCCGATCGTAAGTAGTAGCTAAAAAATTTACTTCTTCTACTTCTACCTTTTGTATTAAATTTGATTCTGTTTGTTGAAGGGTAAAGTCCCGACCATAAATAGTAGCGAAAAATTTTACTTCTTCTACTTCTACCTGTATTAAACTTGAGTCTGTTTAGTGGAGGCCAATGTCTGACTGTAGTTAGTGGCGAACAAATTAAAAAAAGAAGAAAAAAATGTTTAGTGAAGTGCAATGCCAGACCGTTGGTGTTAGCGAAAAAATTTGCTTTTTTTTCTACCTCTTGTATTAAACTTGGGTCTGTTTGTAATAATATTCTTCAGCTGTATAGATATCCGACTGTCCATTCAACTTTTCAATGGTTTTTTCGGTGATGGTTATTTTATATCCTGCTCGGTTGGCGGTTTTTTTGTGGTCTACCACCGTGTGCTATGTTAACTAAGCTTCGTTGTAAGGATTAACAATTTAAGGTAACTTCTTTTCAACATTGTAACATTTCTGCTTTGCTTTTAAGTGTCAAAAATTTTGTAGATCCCGCATTTTAAAAATTTTTATTAAAACAAAAGCCAAAGTTAACGCACAAATACAAAAAATTTGCTAAATTTAATGATGATGAGCTTTTTAGATGATTTTTCCCCCCGACTTCAATGCTAATCTGATCTGAAACCCCTGATATCCTATTGTTGTCCAACATATTTGTAATTTTAAATATATTTCTTATAATTTTATAGTCAAAAATTTATATTTATTATCTATTCAATCTTACAAATATACATTATTATTGTATATATATACACATTTCTTACCTTAATGAATAGTATATCTACACACAGAGGTAAAATATATGACGTATTTAAACTCAGTAGCAGTAAAGTTACTTTTATTAAAAAAAAAAAAAACAATTCTTATTTATAATCGAAATATCTGATAGTTTGGTTTTATTTGTTTCTTTTTAAAAAAAAAATTTTCTAAAATTATTTTCAAACAACCTATAGATATATCTAAATTATTATATTGTATCTGTTCATTCATTCTTACTTACATACTCTATTTAGAATATTCATTAATAGTATATGTAGATAATATACCTGTATAGATTTATAAATATAGATTGAATGGTTCAAAAATATTAAAATCATATTTTGTTTTCTCGCGCGCAGATAATTTCTTTACAAAAACAAAAAAACAAGAAAAAAATGGAAAAAACGATTCGCATGGCTGATTTACTTAAAGACAACGCAAAAACACCCAAACTACCAATCTATAGGTATTATTTTTTATTTTTGTTTTTTTTTTTAACATTAAAAGAAATAACAGAAGAATATAGGAAAATATTAAAATAGACTTAGATGACTTTATAGAGATATTTTTATTCTAATGAATACACAATAAAAAAAAAAAAACTATAGATTCAATTGAAGAAGAACTTCAGATAATTTTATAGATATTTATATTGAAAAACAGAGTGTTGTCGTTTAAGTTAAAATTTTTTTTATAATATTAATAATATATTGTACAATTCGTATGTCTTGTTGTGAAAATAAAAATGCAATTCATTAAAGTTGGAAATTTAGATAGAGGCAATAAATTGAAAATGCAGGATTTATGAATTTTTTTTTTGATAATTGTGATGTAAATAAATAGCTGTAAATATTTTCATTTATTATATTAGTCCTTTAAGTTATTTGTATTCAAATATTAAGTTCAGTTTTGATCTACACAATATCAATTTTCACAATTTCATAATCTTGAAATATTTTTTTTTTTTGCTTTAATTCTTTGCCTTATAAATCCTGTTTTATATACCTATATAATCTATCTTATGTACTATGTAGATCATCACAATATTTAATCTGCAAATTGAAAAAAGTATGATACAAAAATCTGAACCATTTAATAACCGATTTGCGTTATTGTTTTTTTTATAGATATTGGAAAAGAGACGTGGCGAATTCAAATATATTGTTTTTTAATTTTTAATTTTCAATTGGAAATTTCAATAACCCTCATGTATACCTAAGTTATTTTAACATACAAAAATTTATTTTTTAAATTGCTGCAGCAAAAACAATTTTTTTAAATAAATATTTACGTATTGAGGTGGTTGTTTATGATAAATCTATAAATAAAATAGTGTCCACGGTAAATTGATGAAATGATGGAAAACAATAACTTCACACAAAAATATTAAGTACGATTTTTATCAGATATCCTTGAATTTTGTGAAGCAACCGAATACTTGTTATTAAGAAAAAAAATTTGTATTGGAGGGCAATGCCCGACCGTGGGTGTTAGCAAAAAAATGTATTTCTTCTTCTACTTTTTGTATTAAATTTGATTCTGTTTGTTGGAGGGCAATGCCCGACCGTTAATAGTAGCGAAAATTTTTACTTTTTATTATAAATATAAAATGTTAGCGGTGCAATACTAAAAAAACCTTCAAACCATTTCATATAAAATCGTGTCTAAAAAGAAAAACATAGAAATGCACAGGGGATCCCCTAGTAGTCATATATTGATGTAATCGATTGAAATATCACAAGTAAGTTGGTAAGTCACAAGTAACGGTCACAGTCACAAGTAACGGTTAGCCGCAACCTGGCGAACGGTTTTTTTTTTTTCAAATTAATTTCTGCAAAGTTCCACCAGTTTAGAACAATTAAGTTGCAGTATTTAAGACTTTACTAACAATCTCATTATATGATGGAAACCGGTTAAAGAAAATAGTTAAGAAAGTAAACTGGTAAGCTACATTTCTACAGTATTTAATCAGTTTTAAACAGATATTGCCTAAATTTAAAGATTTTTTTTTTATGTTTTTAATTGGGACCGATAAAATGAGATAAGCCCAATAACTACCTTCGCAGAATTTAAGCCATTTGAAAGGTAAATAAAAAGAATGATAGTGAAGAAATAATAAACAAAATTACAAAAGAATAGAATAGACTAGAATAGAATAGAATTGAATAGAATAGAATAGAATAGAATAGAATAGAATAGAATAGAATAAAATAGAATAGAATAAAATAAAATAAAATAAAATAAAATAAAATAAAATAAAATAAAATAAAATAAAATAAAATCAAATAAAATAAAATAAAATAAAATAAAATAAAATAAAATAAAATAACATAACATAAAATAAAATAAAATAAAATAAAATAAAATAAAATAAAATAAAATAAAATAAAATTAAATAAAATAAAATAAAATAAAATAACATAAAATAAAATAAAATAAAATAAAATAAAATAAAATAAAATAAAATAAAATAAAATAAAATAAAATAAAATAAAATAAAATAAAATAAAATAAAATAAAATAAAATAAAATAAAATAAAATAAAATAAAATAAAATAAAATTAAATAAAATAAAATAAAATAAAATAACATAAAATAAAATAAAATAAAATAAAATAAAATAAAATAAAATAAAATAAAATAAAATAAAATAAAATAAAATAAAATAAAATAAAATAAAATAAAATAAAATAAAATAAAATAAAATAAAATAAAATAAAATAAAATAAAATAAAATAAAATAAAATAAAATAAAATAAAATAAAATAAAATAAAATAAAATAAAATAAAATAAAATAAAATTAAATAAAATAAAATAACATAACATAAAATAAAATAAAATAAAATAAAATAAAATAAAATAAAATAAAATAAAATAAAATAAAATAAAATAACATAACATAAAATAAAATAAAATAAAATAAAATAAAATAAAATAAAATAAAATAAAATAAAATAAAATAAAATAAAATAAAATAAAATAAAATAAAATAAAATAAAATAAAATAAAATAAAATAAAATAAAATAAAATAAAATAAAATAAAATAAAATAAAATAAAATAAAATAAAATAAAATAAAATAAAATAAAATAACATTACATCAGACAGTTTGAAAGATATTTATTTACCCGTCTTTTGATAATTTCTATACGTTTGTGGCGACCCATAAGATATATAATGTCCCATAATTTAGAGGTTCGATTCATGAAAGGATTTTTATATTTCATGGTTCTGGTTTGCAGGAGCTCTACTACACGTTTGTGAGAAAGGACTGCCATTCGAACATTTTTACTGGTGTGGTTGTATTTTAGGTTGTATTTAAGCTATATGATAGCTTGTTAGCGCTCTGCGTATTCCTAAAGGTAATAAGTTTTATTTGGTTTACCTGAATTTTACTGAGTTGCCATAAGGCTTAAAGCCATGCTTCGATTGAGTATTTATGCTTATTCTAAATGAATTACAGAAAAAAATATATACATTCAAATTGTAATTGAAATCAACAAATTATTCTTTCTCTTTCGCAATTTAAAGTTTTTATAGGAAAAAAGATAAGTACAAAAGAGGAATAAGATAATGTGGCATGCAATTGTAACTTCATGTAAACACAATCATGAGCGATTGAATAATACATAGGGCTCTGCCGATAATGTTATTGTTGTTTTAAGAGCAGGATATATGAGGCGTTTCTATGTACATGAATTCAAAATTATATTAACTTAACCACCGAATGATGTCAGGCGATTGGATTTGCCACTAAATGTGTCTTGCTGGGATTACCAATAGAAGGAGATTACCAATAGAAGTAGATTATCAATGCTGGGATTATCAATAGTCTATACCAATAGAAGTAGGCTGAACAACTATGTTCTTACATCGCTTGGAGGAAATATCTAGGGATCATGAGAAGCTCAATTGAGCGAAATATTATCGAGATGAAATGTACAATACAGAAGACTCCTTTGGGAACAATTGATGCCTAACACCGAAAATAGCCTTAAGACGATATGAAGTGTGCATCTATTGTGAACTATGGGTCCATTTGATGTGTTCCGAGGACATTCACATCAAATGCATTCCATAAAAACTAGAAGCAGTACAAAGACTAGAGTTTTCCACATTTCAAAACCTAAGCTGATACACCCTGTTTAATTCGATTATAATTTTAAAAAAAAAAAAAATAAATAAATAAAAATTTTTAAATCATCACAATAGTTAGTAAGTTTTGGTTAACAATTTTTATTTAATATATTATTTTGCCCTCTAATTCACTTTATCTGTACATACATTTGTATATGTAGTATTTTTAAATAGCTTTTGAAAAAGGAAGGTAAGCGATAGAGAGTTTGTGGTATAAGTTGGTTGTGTTACTTTCATTTATGCAAGTTTTCAACTATAACTTTCTTACATAGTTGTTGTTTTTGTTGTTTCTATTATTATTTTTGTTAATTTTTGTAATATTGTTAAATGTTCTTTTGTCCGTGTCCAATGAGCTGATTTTCCACTAAAGATAAAATAATAATACAAGACACCCATAGATAGTAATTGAACATATTATAACAAAAACATCAAAATTATTATATTGTATAAAATATAGTGATAAAAGGAATTGTGTGAGTGTATGTGTGTGAAGCAGTATAGATGTATGGATAATTTAATAGAATATGAAAATTTATTATTGAAATTTTTGTTTATAGAAGTTTAAAATAATGAGGAGTAGTGGGGTTTAAAAATGTTGTGATTCAAAATAATAATTTTTCGGTTTTTTGATTTATTCTACTTTTATTTTGTTTTTTTTTTTGGGTTTTGAATAGTAATTTTTATGGGTGAAAATTTTTGAACTTTTCTTTAATACATTTTTTTTTGTTTTTTTTTTTTCTTTTTTAAATAATTATAGTACTTATGATCAGGTTTATTGTTTGAATCTCATATTAAATTATTCAACTTTATTCAATTTATTTTTTTTTTTTGCTTTTGAAGTTTGAATATGAATTGAAAAAGTGATTGTTTAAAGTTTATATGAAAATCAAAAATAAAAATAAAAAGCACAAAGAAAATTTTAATAGTCATAAAGAAAATAATGGAAAATGTTCTAAAAAAAAAATAGTTTTTGAAGAATGTACATACATAGCTTGGTATGAAAATTTGGTAATTTTGAAGTTTTTTGTGTCGTTAAATTTTTTTTATTTTGTTGAAAAATTATTGTAGAATAAAACTATTTTGATTTCTTTCATCTGGTTTTATGGCAAAATTTCAATTAAAATTATTGAAGATATTTTAATTTTTACAAAATTTGATGCCCATCTATATTTTGTGAATGTTTTATTTTATTGGAAATGAATTTTTAACCATAATATGTCTAGGCCTTGGAGAATGCTACACACACTGCAATGCAAATGTATTTGTGTTGGCACTATTTTCAGCCTTGACTGGATTTGCTGAACAACTTACTTTAACAAAATAGTTTGATTTTGTTACTATCTTTTAGAGAATATTCATTAAACAAAGTAAAACGGTTAAAAAAACAATAAAATCGGTCCAAAATTTTAGACAATTTTTACATTTTGTTAATATTGTAAATTTTTAACAATGCTAGCATCATAAATAAATGCAAAAAATTTCTAGTTTTTACAAAATAGTTTGATTTGGTTACTATCTTTTAGAACATTCATTAAAAAAAGTAAAACAGTTGAAAAAACAATAAAATCGGTCCAAAATTGAAGATTTCAGAGAATTTTTTTATTTTGTTAATTTTGTAAATTTTTAACGATGCTAGCATCACAAAATAATGCAAAAAATTTCTAATTTTTAATTTTTACAAAATGGTTTGATTTTGTTAATATCTTTTAGAATATTCATAAAACAAAGTAAAACGGTTGAAAAAACAATAAAACCGGTCCAAAATTAAAGATTTTAGAGAATTTTTTCATTTTGTTAACTTCGTAAATTTTTAACGATGCTAGCATTACAAACAAATGCAAAAAATTTCTAATTTTTACAAAATGATTGGATTTTGTTACCATTTTTTAGAACATTCATTAAAAAAAGTAAAACAGTTGAAAAAACAATAAAATCGGTCCAAAATTGAGGATTTTAGAGAATTTTTTCATTTTGTTAATTTTGTAAATTTTTAACGATGCTAGCATCACAAGTAAATGCAAAAAATTTCTAATTTTTACAAAATGTTTTGATTTGGTTACTATCTTTTAGAATATTCATTAAAAAAAGTAAAACAGTTGAAAAAACAATAAAATCGGTCCAAAATGGAAGATTTTAGACAATTTTTTCATTTTGTTAATGTTGTAAATTTTTAACGATGCTAGCATCACAAATAAATGCAAAAAATTTCTAGTTTTTACAAAATGGTTTGATTTGGTTACTATCTTTTAGAACATTCATTAAAAAAAGTAAAACAGTTGAAAAAACAATAAAATCGGTCCAAAATTGAGGATTTTAGAGAATTTTTTCATTTTGTTAATTTTGTAAATTTTTAACGATGCTAGCATCACAAGTAAGTGCAAAAAATTTCTAATTTTTACAAAATGTTTTGATTTGGTTACTATCTTTTAGAATATTCATTAAAAAAAGTAAAACAGTTGAAAAAACAATAAAATCGGTCCAAAATGGAAGATTTTAGACAATTTTTTCATTTTGTTAATGTTGTAAATTTTTAACGATGCTAGCATCACAAATAAATGCAAAAAATTTCTAATTTTTACAAAATGACTTGATTTTGTTTATTACGTGCTATCTATAAATTATCTGAGGCCTCGGAGACAATAACAACTATTTTTTCTAATTTCAATAATTCCATTTGTACAAATTTTTAACATTTTTATTAATTTCGTATTAGTTTTCAGAGATTCTGCAAGCGTAAATAAAATTCTGTAATTGCTAAAGACTTGAACTGAGCAAAATCAATACTTATCAAATTTACGCTAAAGTGAAAAACTTGTCCTATTGTGGTGCTAAATATTGAAGTAGTCCCACGAAACGAAACCGTAAAGGTAAAGTACATGGACATGCATATGGATAGCAGAGTTACATATGGAAAATCCATGTTCAAAGCATGTACCGTACTCAATTAAGTACCAAAAGGTGATTCTACCTATTCTAGCTACTGTCAAGAACATAAAAAACAAAGATTAGAACTGGGGTTGAAATTAAACAAAATGTATTGGATGATATGGATTTACAGAATTTAATTGTATTAGGGTGAAGCAATCAGTTCAAATATTTAAATATTACATCGATTTGAATCAAAAAATATAACGGTTAATAACTGGCGCAACGTGGCTTGTCAATAATGGTATTACATATTGTGATAGACAGGTATGAACCAGCAAGTAGGGAACAAAATAGTTTCAACACCAAATACCAAATAAAACAAGTTATATACCTAAATAGAGGTATAGCAAACAGCTCGTTAGTTGCAAGTGGTGATAGTATTTTTAATTAGTGCCACAGAATTCTGTAGCTATACCCAATAGACAATAGTAGCAACGGGATAAGAGTCCAGCAATACAATGAAGTATAATGTCAGCATCATGGATGATTAACCATTAGTTTATATCATCCACTAGCCAATAATATCTTGCGTACATATAAAAAAATGTCATTCATACTACTGAATGTCTACTTCGGAGACTCACAGATCAAATATATATTCAGAGAGTATAGATATTCATAAAAACACAAATACCTGAATGATGAAAGGCGACTAGGGTATTAATAAAAACACAAATTTCTATAGAAAACAAATATTTTTAACTATAATTTCATTGAATATTTAATTCTACAAAATTTAAAAATATATTTATAAATAAATTTATAAATAAAAACCGTTATTATTAAATTTCATTTTATACTCTGGCATATTTTAACTCTTTGATGTCTACATACAAATTTTTTATTTTCCGTTTAAAAATATTTCTTCAGAAAATCACAAATTCAGTTTCATATAAATTGATTTTCGATTACAATTCAACTGTTATTTTATGTCGCGGAAAATTGAACAAAAAACAAAAACGCCATTTTTAAAAACATACCTACACAAATACGTTAGAAAGTAAAAAAAAAAAAAAAAAAACTTTTAATTTTTTTTATGCAATAATTTTTTTCCTTTTTTTGCTTTAATTATTATTATTTTTGTTCAATTTCTGATTTTTTATATTTTTTATTGTTCTGTAGAATGTTTTAATTTTTTATTTTCAATTTTCCACAAACTGCAATTATCGCGTATTATTAATTACGTTTGCATTTTTAATCAAAAAGATTTCGAAAAATATATTCTGGATTTCTCTGTTTTAATTTTTTTTCTTGTTTCTTGTTTTGTTTTGTTTTTTTTTTCCCTTGTTTCTTTGTTTTACTACCTAGTAATTGGAGATTAATCCATTGCATTAAAACTATACCTAGAGTTAGGATTCAGACTAAAAGCGAAGAAAAACAAAAAAATGTTTTAATTGTGAATTGGTCTATATATAGGTAAATAAATGTGTATATATATATATATATATATATATGGATATGGGATATGAAAATATATACATTGTATATGCATATTATACATATATATATATATATACAAATACTGCTAATACATCAATTCCATTTGACGAAAAATACCAGAACAAATTGTTGGCAAATATTTGAAATATTTAAATAATACTGACATACATATATATAAAAATATATATATATATATATATATATATGTATGTATATATACAATAGAAGTTTAATTTAATATGAAATTGTATAAAGTACCTATACAAGAATACAATACAAGAACTGCTCATGAAGAAAAATAAACTTTAGTATTTAATAAGTACATATTGTTTATTGTACAGTGTGTTCTGAAAGTATATAGATTGTATGGAAGAGCGAAATCAAAGAAGTCCAAGGTAAAAAAATTTACTTCTTAGGAAAGAGGAAAAACAAAACTAATTATTTTTTATTTAAAAATTTATTTCTATTGTGACATTACAGTATAGGTCGACTTATCTTGATCGCCCAATTTTAAAGATTCGGACGGATTATGGTATTATGGACATATATCGTTTTTGACAAAATTAATTAAACTGATTTCAAGTCCCCACCATAAAATTAATTATTACAGTAAAATAATATATTAATTCAAGCTAATCAGCTCAAAAGCACTATGATCTTTAATATAAAAATGAGTCGACTCTATGCTATAGAAATAAATACAAGAGCCGCACTATTTGATATAGCAAGTATTCAGAGCCAAGTCTGTAAATTAAAAAATGTATATCTTGTATTTTTTGACTTAACCAAAGTATTTGACTCTGTAGATAGGAATCTGAATATTGCTACGCATTCTATTTGAACGTGATGTCTCATTAACTGAGTACGATTTGTGCGAAAATTATCACAGTAACAGAAAACAATATAGAGAATGTAATTCGATTAAAAGTACAACACGTAATATTGAATTTGGAGTAGTCCAAAGTAGTTTTTTGGTTCCGATTTTATTTGGATGGTACATAAGCAGTTTTTCAAATCAAAACAGGCTAATAAAATATAATAAAATAAATCAAAATTAAATAAAATAAATCAGAATTTTCAAAACACTCTGTAAATATCAGTATATATGTACATGCATTGCTATAAATAAATGCTATGGGAATAAATTATTGAAGGGAAAAAGAACTAAAAAAAAAAAAAAAATTTTTTTATAATAATTTTTTAATAGTTAACATTAAATTAAAAACAACAAAAAAAAATTTATCAGAAAATAAAATACAATAAAAATTGAAAATTTTCTACTTTTATTTACAATTTTTTTTAAATAGAAAATTTTCTGATTTTTCTATATAGAAGGTATTTTCAGATATTATTTTAGAATAAATTATAAAATAATGAAAAATAGAATTATTTCATATTCTAAAATTATTTATTTAAAAATGGAAAATAATCTTACAAAGTAAATATTTAATTAATTAATATGATTAATTTACAAAAAAAAAAAAACAAAAATATAAATAAATAAAAAATAAAAATAAAAAAGGGAGATATTATAATTTTAACAATTTCCAATATTTAATCTATAGTTATAAAAAATAAATAAATATTTGCCTTTTGATCAAACGTAGCCATAGACTTAATCATTTTAATCATTATGTTTACTTTTAGGTGTCTATTAAACATCAATTATTGCCATAAATGGTCCAGTAATTGACAATTAAAATGATGAAAATATTAATGGGTAATAGACTTGTTAGACCGCTGGGATTTATACTATTATATTTTTATACTAATTGTACTGTAATTCAGCAGTTAGCTCATCAATTTAAATACTCAAATAATTTACAATTGAATGATGAAAATATTGGATGTGTATAATAGACTTGTTAGACCGCTGGGATTTAACTATTTGGAACAGTAAAAAAAAATTGTACTGTAACTAAGCAGTTAGCTCATCAATTTAAATACTCAAATAATTTACAATTAAATGATGTAATGAGCAGTTATGACTGTAATTCAGCAGTTAGCTCATCAATTTAAATACTCAAATAATTTACAATTGAATGATGAAAATATTAATGTGTAATAGACTTGTTAGACCGCTGGGATTTATACTATTATATTTTTATACTAATTGTACTGTAATTCAGCAGTTAGCTCATCAATTTAAATACTCAAATAATTTACAATTGAATGATGAAAATGATGAAAATATTGGATGTGTATAATAGACTTGTTAGACCGCTGGGATTTAACTATTTGGAACAGTAAAAAAAAATTGTACTGTAACTAAGCAGTTAGCTCATCAATTTAAATACTCAAATAATTTACAATTAAATGATGTAATGAGCAGTTATGACTGTAATTCAGCAGTTAGCTCATCAATTTAAATACTCAAATAATTTACAATTGAATGATGTAATGAGCAGTTATGACTGTAATTCAGCAGTTAGCTCATCAATTTAAATACTCAAATAATTTACAATTGAATGATGAAAATGATGAAAATATTGGATGTGTATAATAGACTTGTTAGACCGCTGGGATTTAACTATTTGGAACAGTAAAAAAAAATTGTACTGTAACTAAGCAGTTAGCTCATCAATTTAAATACTCAAATAACTTACAATTAAATGATGTAATGAGCAGTTATGACTGTAATTCAGCAGTTAGCTCATCAATTTAAATACTCAAATAATTTACAATTGAATGATGAAAATATTAATGTGTAATAGACTTGTTAGACCGCTGGGATTTATACTATTTGGAATAGTAGAAAAAAATTGTACTGTAATTACAGTTAGCTCATCAATTTAAATACTCAAATAATTTACAATTGAATGATGTAATGAGCAGTTATGACTGTAATTCAGCAGTTAGCTCATCAACTTAAATACTTAAATAATTTACAATTGAATGATGAAAATATTAATGTGTAATAGACTTGTTAGACCGCTGGGATTTAACTATTTGGAACAGTAAAAAAAAATTGTACTGTAACTAAGCAGTTAGCTCATCAATTTAAATACTCAAATAATTTACAATTAAATGATGTAATGAGCAGTTATGACTGTAATTCAGCAGTTAGCTCATCAATTTAAATACTCAAATAATTTACAATTGAATGATGAAAATATTAATGTGTAATAGACTTGTTAGACCGCTGGAATTTTTACTATATGGAACAGTAGAAAAAAATTGTACTGTAACTAAGCAGTTAGTTCATCAATTTAAATACTCAAATAATTTACAATTAAATGATGTAATGAGCAGTTATGACTGTAATTCAGCAGTTAGCTCATCCATTTAAGCACTAAAATAATTTACAATTGAATGATGAAAATGATGAAAACATTGGATGTGTAATAGACTTGTAAGGCCAATGATGGGATCTATACTATTTAAAACAGTAATGTGCTGAAATTTAGCAGTTTGATAATTATGATAGCACTTGAACGTATTATTTACACAAATTTCTATATTATTGATTCATGTCGAATTAAACATTAATTATTTCTATACTTTAATTAATTGAACAGTGAAGCTAATTGGATAATTCTGAACATCATTTATATTTATTAAATTATATTTTGAAAATTTGAATATAAAATTGTTTAAAACTAATAAAATTAAAACATTAAATCACTCTGTAATGTTATTTGGAGATTTGCTCACACTTTGATAAATTTTACAGTTGTACTTTATTAGTTTTACTTAGAATAAAAATTGTTAATTCATTCATTGTCTAACTTTCTGTTGTATATAATAAAAAATATAATAAATAAATTAAAATTTAAATCAAAAATTATTAACCTGTAATTTTAGTTATTTAAAACATAAACAATATATTTTATTTTAGTCGCAACAAATTATTAAAACTATAATAATTTCACTAATAATATATTGTATTGTGTTGATTAATTTTTTGATTAAATCAATCTAAAATTAATCAATAAGTCATAATATATTGATAAATTATTATATAATATGTTATATAATCTGGATACAAGCTTGTATTAATATAATTAATTATAATAGATTTTATATATAACAGTAATAATAATCAGCCGTACCGGTGAATTTGATTCAATATAAAATTATTCGAATTTTCTCAATTCGATTCGATAAGAATTTCTTAACGGCGAATTCGATCGAAAGGCTAATTTTGTACAAATTTAAAAAAATGTAATCAAATAAAAAATATAACAAAATGTAATGACTTTTATGTCAATTAACTTCAAATTTCAAATTTAAAAAATAAATTTAGATTGCTGTTTTAGAAATAAATTATTAAAATACATGTAAGTATAGTATTTTATAAAAGGAAAATAAAATAAATAATAAGGTATATTATTACGAACGCAATAGTTACTGTCATTTCTGCTGAAATTGACTGCAGTGAAATATTTCGGCCCTTTCCTTAAATTTGTACGATATATCGTACATTTTTTTTTTCTGTTTTTCAACGCGTTATTCTGATGCTTCGGAATAAAACAAATTTATCGTGTTTACATTTGTTTGTTATAATGTATTTCTTCTTAAAAAAACACATTATTTAGTGTATTACAGTGAAAAATAAGAGAATTATTTGAACTTTTCTTTTAGTACTTTTCTGAAAGTTGATGAGTCAAGGTGTACTTATAAAAAGATCTGGTTAAACAATTTTGCGTATTTGTTAAAAATATATATAAAATGCAACATATTGTAGTAATTTAATGAAAAAAATTTAGGAAAGTATTTTATTTTTTGAAAATTAAAAACTGTGCGATATATCGTACAAAATTTATCAACAGTCAAAGTACGATGTATCGGACATACGTTTTTCTTCTAACAAAATATATGAAAAATGAATTTGTATATATGTTATAGATTTATTGAAAAACATGAGTACAAAAAAGCCATTGTCGGATCTGAAAATAGCCAATGTACTTGATCTAATTAATATGCAGAGTCCTCCGATTTAGAAGACTTAGAGATAAAAAATAAATTGAATTGAAAACTGTGATGATTTAATACAATATTCTTCCCGTACGGAAGCACGAAATTACTTGAAATATGATGGAGGTAATGAATCAGAGGATGTAGAGATTAGTTTAGCTGGTGAGAATACAGCTGGAAATATTGAAAAATACGACGAAAGTGCAATAATAAATATAATTTTAAGCGAACAAATTGAGGCTGAAAATGATACAAGCTCTTATATTGTAACAAATAGAAAAGATGGCGACGTCGTCAATATGAATCAGTTCCTTTCCATTACAATATGGATGATGAAAATTATCATGAAAATATTGAAAGTGGTCCACAAGAATGTTTAGATTATTTTATGTCATTTATCAGAAAATATATTTGAAAAAATTACATTCATACAGAATGAAGTAAAACATTACAAAAATGCAACGATAAAAGAAATGAAAATATTTGTTGGTTTGTACATTATGATGGGTTCTTTGCAAATGCCTCGCATGTCAATGTATTGGGATTCTGCCATTAATATTCGAATTTTCAGCAATTCAATGATACTTGCACGATTTAGACAACAAAGATTTCAACTTGTTTCATTTTGTAAATAACTATGAAATTCCAAAAAACTGCAATGATAAATTTTTTAAATTACGTCCACTAATAGAAACTGTGAGATTCAGATACAACCAAGAACCTGTTGAAGAAAACGTATGCATAGATGAGCAAACTATACCTTTCAAAGGTCAAATATCTTGGAAAATGTATAATAAAATGAAGGTTCCAATCCCTGGGGGAATATTAATTTACTGCTTATGTGGACAAACAGGTTTCCCATATGAATTTATCTTTTATCAAGGAAAAGGCACTATTGTCAACAGCGAAATTCAACGCAAGTATGGATTTTCAGCGGCAATTGTTTGGCTATTGGTAGAACGCCTTAACAAAAACTGGACATAAACTCTTTTTTGATATTTGATTTTAATTCATATAATTTATTGGAAATTCTGTCACAAAAGCACATAAATGCAGCTGGAACTGTCCGAGCTAACCGTTTTGATAAAAACGAACTGTCGGATAAACATTTGACCAATCAGGGAAGAGGCAGTTCATAGCAGTGAAAAAATAGTTTTAGTGAAATGGATGGACAACAAACCAGTTTACTTAGCATCGAATTTTATTGGTTGTACAGTAATACAATTACATTTAATAGATTCAAAACAGTAATCCAAAATCCAAACATTAATACAATTACAATTAATAGATTCAATAAAAAAGAGAAAAAATATGTTCAAATATTACAACCAGAAATTGTAACCCAATATAACGCAACAATGGGAGGCGTTGATTTAATGGACCAGTTATTGAGTTATTATAGAATTCATATTAAATCCATAAAGTGGACTTCAGGTTTTATATCTCACTTCTTCGATTTTGCTTTAATTTCATCTTGGTTGTTATATAAAAAAAAAAACACAGAAAAATTAAATTTAAGTCGAGTCGATATTTTAGATTTGTTACATTTTCCAATCAAAGTAGCAAATAGTTTAGTTTACCTTAATCTTAATAACCAATTTATTAGAAAACGTGATCGACCAAATTCAAATGTCAATTCCCCAGAAATTTCTCCGTGTTCATCAAAAATTTCTCGAGAAAGGAGACCGCTGTCGGAAATCAGGTCAGACCAATTTAGTTATTTAGTTGTGCATGATAAGAGGAAAGAACAAACTAGATGTAAATATCCTAAATGCAAAGGAAGAACTTTTATCAAATGCACGAAATGTAATGTTCATTTATGCATCACCAAAGATAGATAGATACCCACGTAACAATTTTATCGCTATAAGACTCTTGCGCACTCTTATAACACTATTATAAACACTCTTATAGCAGTATTAGTGTTAATTTGAGTGCTCCGCAATTGCTGCGAAAGGTTATAAATACGTTATAACACTAAAATGGAGATTCCTATAAGGCACCGGAGCAAGTGCTGTAATATTGTTATAGGATTAGTATACATGCATTAGTGTATAGGTTTTTATTTTGAAATGATATTCATTTGAAATAATTTATATTATGCGAGAGTGAGAAAGGTATTATTTTTTATTTTTAAATAATAATTTTATGGAGTTTATATTTATTTCATGAGAAAGAGAGATAGATATTAATTAAATATTTTTATATTTGTATGTAAATGATTTATATCAAATAAAAAAATGTCTTACTTACTAATAGATAATATTTTGCGGTTAAAAATTGTATTAATATTTATAAATTATTGTGACCAAAATGTAAAATTTGGCTGGGAATGAAATTTCATTGACATTTATTATAAGAATACCTCGAACAAATAAAAGAAAATATGTTTTTAAGCTGCATCTTTAAAATATTTAATAATGTATGTTGAATAATGCATAACATCAAATTTGATATTTAAATAATTATTCTTTTAAGTAAAAATGATATTTTTACGAAAAGAATTCAAAATTAGGCTTTTCAGTTTTTGTTTATTTAAAAAAAATTTACCATGTTTGTAGAAAATAATGGCCGTCGCAAAATATTTATTCAAAAGCTACAGTATGTTTATTAGTAACATTATAGGAATACAGTAAAATAATAACACCACTAATGCTATTTTAGCAATTCTATTCTTATAACAACACTTTAACTCTTGTTATAGGTTTACGCACTTTTAAACTTATAACAACATTGATGTATCACTTGCGGAAAATCCCATTATAACAACTCCCGCAATTGCTATAAGAACATTCTTATAACAATATTAATCACATTACTCCCATAAAAACATCATTATAACACCTTTAGTGCTTATCGGGAGTCATATAGAAGTCGTGTAGCACTAATTTTGTTTTTATAACAATAAAATGTTCCGTGGGTATTGTTATTTAGAATACCATAATAATACAAATATTTAAAAAAAAAAATTTATATTACATATAATTTTATATCATATATAATAAATAGATATAAGTATATTTTTTGTTAATTTTTATAATTTGAAGTGAAATGTTTTATTATTATTTAATTTTTTTATAATTAAAAACCTTGAAGGCTGTTTATTTTTGTACTTTTTTTTGAAATTGTGATAACTAATAATGCTAACTATGAAATAAAAATGATTAATTCTTATACCCAATTATTTGTCTTAATTTATAAATTTTTTTATGACCTTTCATGCAAAATGTACGATATATCGTACAAAATTAAAATGACTACAAAAGCTTAAAAAGCAAAAAAAAAATTTTTTTTTAAAAATATTTTTATCATAATTTACATATTTTTTAAACAACATTATTAAAAAATAATTTTTTACTCAACAAATTAAAAAAGCAGCAGGAAAGGGTTAAGTTGTGTTTAATTTTCTTGTTTACTGTTATCCAAGTTTATTTAATTTTCTTGCTTTTCTATTTGATTTTGCTGTTGTATTTCAAGTCTATAAAAGATTTTGAACCTAAATAATCCATCAATAATCAATTTAAACAATTTCTCATCTTTAATAACACTTTCTATGTGTACAAATCACAAACTCAAAATTAACAAAACTCACTCAACATGTTATAACACTAACATGGGGAATGATGTAAGCTTGAATAGTCTACCAACAGTTTTTTTTTTAACTAATCCTCCTCATTCTATTATAATGTAAGTTTTTTTTTTTTAAATTATACTTATAGTCAGTCCATTGCCTTGTATATTGTTAACAGGCTGGTAAATTAAAAAATTTGAGTAAAATTAATATCCAGTTTATGTGTAAATCAAATGGACATTTTTATTTTCAAAATATATTACTTCTGGCAAACTTTGGACTAAATTTAATTTACCGATATGGAAGAGGAGTGTTTAAACTATTGATATCTAGAGCCGCATTAAAATTATTATGTATAATGCTTTCATACATAATTTTACAAATTAAAAAAATCCATAAGCAAAATTATTCTACATCCTGGCTTTCACTTCAACTTCTATCAGAAGACTAAAAAAAAAATCTCTTTATTTTGATTTTAGTTTTCATAGAATTCAAAATATCTCACACACCAAGGCTTGCTGTGTTCAATAAGTTTAATTTGACAAAACAAACATAATACACATAAAACTTATTTGAACACAGCAAGCAAAAAATAAAATGAGAAATATAAGAACAAAAAATAAATCGGAAAAAAGTTAACGGTAAATTGTTATTGTAATTTTAGACGAAAATGATACGAAATGTAATGTTCGGAAAAAAAAATTAATATGGAAGCCTGATACAGTATACAAAGCAATGGTCAGTCCAAACCTAAAGTTAAAACAAAGATCTACATGAACATACTTTCTAATACTTTATAATCCCAATTTTATTTTATCTTTTGCCATGCACTTCCGTCTTTTATTGGAGGGCCCAAATTCTTTAACTTTGCAGCTTATTCTTCTCACAAAATTTTTGTCAGTTTAGAGATTTTAACCTTTTTCATTATGCTAAATGTTAATTTTGCTTTAGCAGGTGTATAAGCAATTCAAATCGCTTATCTGTAGTAAATTTAAACCCAAATCAATAATAAATAATTAATTAATTAAATAATAAAAATTTTAACTTAAATTTTAACTTGCATTTTTTTTTATAAAAAAAATTTATAAAATTTTGAACGAGAAAATTTTTGATCAAAAATATTCGAATTTTTTTAAATCGAATTCGCCGGTTGAAAATTTACGAACGAGTACTCGTTTTTTATTCGATTGAATTCACCGGTACGGCTGTATATATTCATAAATAGGTTAAATAATAATTAAATAGATTTAAGTCAGTCTAAGTGTATAACCTTGAAACAAATACGATCACAATATAAATTATTAAAGATGTTAAACACATGAAAAAATGTATAAATAAAAAAATAGATTATAACAAACTTGCACAAAAATAATACCGCTTTAATGGTAAATGGTAATGCATTTAAATAATATACAATGCTTTGTTTTAACTAATAATATTCCAAACATCTGTTACAAAAATAGCTATTCACTGCATACATATATTTACAATATAAATATTTGATTAATTTCATCAATTTTCAATTATTTTTTAAAAAATTTAAAAATTTTCATTATGTGAAAATTCTACTGTAAAACAATAACCCTTTATTCGTTTTAAAATAATTAACAATATATATATATATATATATTTTTTTTTAATAATTTGAGTTGATATTTTCTAATGTTTTTGTTTTTTTTTTTTCAGTTGAATCGTTACAAGTTCAATAAACTTAAAAATTGAAAAACAATCACAAAAAAAAAAAATAATAATAAGAACAAAAAAAAAAAAAAAATTATACGGAAAAATTTTTAAAAAAATTTTTTAAAAAAAATTTCTACTTTTTTCCTATACATCATCCCAATCATCTATTGCACAATTGGTTTTTTGTTATTGTTTTTTTTTTTTTTTTGTTAAACCATTCACTTTGTCGACAATTTCCTATATCATCTATATTGTAAAAAAAAAAAAAAAAAAAAAAAAAAACAAAAACAAAAAACTATGTATATAAATTAATACTTCTTTCTCTTTTTTATTTCTATTTGATAAATTAGATGCATATCATTAGAATGAATCTATAGATAATAACAGTATCTGGTAGATATTATTGTTACAGGTTGATTCTGAAATAAATTTTGCAAATTCATATTTTTATAATTTGAAACAATATTATTCAAGTATTTTAATCACTTTATTTGTAATATTTTAATTTTATATTTCAGTTTAACTTAATACTAAGAGATATAGACACTATAGTAGCTCTAACCGGTATAGGAACATTTAAATTTCATTTTATTGAGTATTCATATTCAATTTAACCAAAGGGTAACATACTATCATTTTTAAATGTATAAATGTATTACAATCTGTATATATACCTATTTAAAATGTAAATTAAATACCTATTTAAAATGTAAAATGTAAGTAAATTATTAATTTTATTTTCTAAAATAATTATTCTATAGCTAATTATAATTCTATAACTAAATATAAATTAATTGTGATAAAAAATACTATTTCATTGTCTTAGATAAAGATGAGTGATAAAGAAAGTAGGTGACATTAATTATTTTTTCACGATCAAATATCTTCAGCACAAGTAAAAGAACAATATAAAATCTGCGTATTTTTAACAAATCTGATTTGAATTTGGATTTAAAATAGAATTTAACAATTCAACTTTCAAATTTGTAAATAGATAAAACTGTTATAATTCGAGATAACTGTTATATTTTACATTTTTGTATATTACTGGTCCGTATGATCAAATATAAATAAGTGCAAAGTTAAATCCAAATTCAAATCTCAATAAAAAAAGTGGATTTAGGTTTTTGTTCTATTTTACATTTTTACGTTACTGTACAGTGCTGTAAATGCCTCTATGATCAAATATAAATAACTGCAAAGTTAAATTCAAATTCAAATCTCAATAAAAAAAGTGAATTTAGGTTTTTGTTCTATTTTACATTTTTACATTACTGTACAGTATTATAAATAACTGCAAAGTTAAATCCAAATTCAAATCTCAATAAAAAAAAGTGGATTTAGGTTTTTGTTCTATTTTACATTTTTACATTACTGTACAGTGGTACAAGTGTCTCTATGATTAAATATAAATAACTGCAAAGTTAAATTCAAATTCAAATCCAAATAAAAAAAGTTGATTTAGGTTTTTGTTCTATTTTACATTTTTACGTTACTGTACAGTGCTGTAAATGCCTCTATGATCAAATATAAATAACTGCAAAGTTAAATTCAAATTCAAATCTCAATAAAAAAAGTGAATTTAGGTTTTTGTTCTATTTTACATTTTTACATTACTGTACAGTATTATAAATAACTGCAAAGTTAAATCCAAATTCAAATCTCAATAAAAAAAAGTGGATTTAGGTTTTTGTTCTATTTTACATTTTTACATTACTGTACAGTGGTACAAGTGTCTCTATGATTAAATATAAATAACTGCAAAGTTAAATTCAAATTCAAATCCAAATAAAAAAAAGTGGATTTAGGATTTTGTTTTATTTGATATTTTTACATTACTGTACAGTGCTGTAAATGCTTCCATGATCAAATATAAATAACTGGAAAGTTAAATCCAAATTCAAATCTCAAT
This sequence comes from Argyra leucocephala, assembly GCA_963942445.1. NCBI lineage: Eukaryota > Metazoa > Arthropoda > Insecta > Diptera > Dolichopodidae > Argyra > Argyra leucocephala. The sequence goes on from OZ012681.1 coordinate 121,334,128, forward strand.
AAAAAAAGTGGATTTAGGTTTTTGTTCTATTTTACATTTTTACATTACTGTACAGTATTATAAATAACTGCAAAGTTAAATCCAAATTCAAATCTCAATAAAAAAAGTGGATTTAGGTTTTTGTTCTATTTTACATTTTTACATTACTGTACAGTGCTGTAAATGCCTCTATGATCAAATATAAATAACTGCAAAGTTAAATCTAAATTTAAATCCAAGTAAAAACAGTGAATTCAGGCTTTTGTTATAATTATCTTACAATTTTACATTACTGTACAGTGCTGTAAATTCCTCTATGATCAAATATAAATAACTGCAAAGTTAAATCCAAATTCAAATCTCAATAAAAAAAGTGGATTTAGGTTTTTGTTCTATTTTACATTTTTACATTACTGTACAGTGCTATAAATAACTGCAAAGTTAAATCCAAATTCAAATCTCAATAAAAAAAGTGGATTTAGGTTTTTGTTCTATTTTACATTTTTACACTACTGTACAGTGCTGTAAATGCCTCTATGATCAAATATAAATAACTGCAAAGTTAAATCTAAATTTAAATCCAAGTAAAAACAGTGAATTCAGGCTTTTGTTATAATTATCTTACAATTTTACATTACTGTACAGTGCTGTAAATGCCTCTATGATCAAATATAAATAACTGCAAAGTTAAATCCAAATTCAAATCCAAAAAAAAAAGGTGGATTTAGGATTTTGTTCTATTTTACATTTTTACATTACTGTACAGTGCTGTAAATGCCTCTATGATCAAATATAATAACTGCAAAGTTAAATCAAAATCCAAATACACATCTAAATCTGTTCTTATTAACGTTAATCAAAGTCCAATCTTACATTTTTTAATTATCCATTTTCCAAAAATTACCCTGTTTTAGAAATTTAGAAAAGTTTTTCATAAAATGAGGCAAAATTCACACATTTTTTATTTGATTTTCTTCTCTTTTTGTTTTTCTGATTTTTTTTGTTTTTTTTTGTAACGCTGGTTTATTTATTTTTTTTTTTTTTTGGTTTTTATTTCAAGAATTATTAATTACTATTAGAGAACATTGATCATATTAGATATATTTTATCTATAGATATAATTGTATGCAAACACATGTTCACATACATACATACTAAATTATTTAAAAATGAATTTATACTTGCAGATTAATATACTGCAAACTACAGATAATATAATGATGGTGGTGGCTGTTGTACATATTTTGTTATTATGCTAACGAGATATTTAGCTGAAGTTCATTTTGCTACTGCTGTTGCGCCATGTGTACATATATATATATATATATATATATATGTTAGTGAAATGTTATTTATTGCCGTTACAAAGTATCTATATTTAATATAAGACTGATGAATACTTCATTTTGTTTTTGTTTTTGTTTTTTTTGTTGTATTTTAATATGCAGTGATGGTTAATTGATCGCTATTTTAAATGCAATTAACCATTGAAATATATGAGTATAAATATCATTATCCATGTATATTTGTATGTATGTATATGTTTGATTTTCTTTTAATTATTATAGAAATATCGTGTAAGAATTTAAATTTTTTTTTTAGTTGTTTTTTTTTATAAAAAAAAAATTATATATATATATATATACATTATATAAAAAACAAAAACAAAATATAATGATGCATTGATGTCTGACAAACTGATCTAAGTGAAAATATATAGAAAAAAAAAACAATTGAAATTAGTCTGTTCAATTCTAGGGTACACATTTTTACTAATGCTTTTATTGTTGACGTAATTTAATCTTCAAACTGTTCAGTTATTTTTTAGAGTTTCGGTTGTTATTATGGAACTAATTATCCGAAATCAATAAATTATAAACAATACAAAAAGCTTAAAATTATAAAAAATTGAAAATTATAAGAAAATTCAACAAAAAAATATTATTAAAATTGAAACTATGGCATTTGTTCTTTTTCGTCCTTGCAACATTACTGTGGGGTTCAATCGAATGTTTTTAGAATACTCAATACAGCTCAAATGTTTTGCCTTCTTAAAATTAGAATATAATTTTTATTCTAAAGAATAATTGAATTTTTGTAGTTTTTTAATAATTTTTGGGCTGAAAATTGGTTTGTTTCGGTTTCGTTTGATTTGATTTTTTGAGTTTTAGGTTTTGTCTGAAAAAATATTCTATTTCAGAGCAAAAAAGAGATATTTTACTTTAAAATACTGTTTTGTTTTGTGTCTACGAAATATTTTAATCTTTTCACCCTATACCCTACTAAAAATGAGTGAATAGCACATTTTATTAACAATATAATTATAAACGAATAATCAAGACTATAATACCTTTAAGAATTAATTTATTAATACAAGATAAATAATTATAAATAATTTGTATAGCTATAAATAAATATAATAAATATATCATAATAATATATATATATATATCTTCGACTAATATTGGAACATTGAACTCGAATTATTTTTTTTATGTTTATCATTTTTTGTTTTTTTATTATAGTTTTTTAAAGTCTAAGTGTTTGTTTTTTAATTAATTCTCTTTAAAATAATTAAACTGAAACCATTTTTCCGAATTGTCTTTTATTTTAATTTAAATATAATGACAGGCAAACATTAAAAATTCTCAAATAATTAAAAAAAATATATATATATCTAATATCTATATATATATATAATAAATAATAGGATTGAAATATTATGTAATAAATTTATAATTTCAGACAGAACAAGTGAGACTAAATACTATTTATAATTTTTAAGAATATCAAAAATATTATATTATTGTTAATTATTATTATCCTGATTAATGTTTTTTTGTAATTTTAGTGTTACAACTATTAATTAGAAGTTTAAATAAATTTTATTTGATAATTTGTATATTTTGAAATTTTTTTTGGACTATTAGGGTCCGGCTATACATAGCTTATTAATTTTAAATTTTTAAAATTAAATCTGTTGCAATAGATAAGTCTAAATATATTACAAAGACACAATTAAACGGTCTAATTTGTGTTCCAGAATCAACTGAAATTGTAAGTCACTTCCAACTATCTATAGATAACATCCGCCCTTTATTTAGGGTAGCTTTACGATTTGAATTTGTATACTGTTCATCTGATATCCTTAAACTGTTTAGGGGATTCTGGAGGAGATGTTGTATCGGCGTAGGATCTAATCACCATATCCCAAGGATAGCTGGAATAGCTAACTTTCCAAAAAAATATATCTTTAGTGTTCCAGAAGCAACCAAAAATTGCAGAAGTTACTTTCAACTATCTATAGAGGAAATCTGCCCTTTATGTAGGGTAGCTATAGTTCCTCAATTATCGTATATTTTCAAATACCGATAAACGGGAAATTTCCAATCGTACTACCGGTTAAAACCGGTAAATTTCGGTAATAAGCTTTTTAAATAAATTAAAAGAAAATCATGGCTTAATTGATAAAAAAAAACATTAAAATTTGTTTATTTCATACAAAAAACGAATAAATAAAAAAATCAATCAAAAAGAACAAATAATCTATTTTGCTTCAAAAAGAAATATTTAAGAAAAACAATATTATAAATTTTATAAACGATATTCAAATTTTCATCCAATAACCTAGTTCTTATTTTGGTGCAAACTCGCCTCGCTCTGTTTTTTCGTTGTCTGCAGATGTTGGTTTTGCGGGTTGCAGAGCTTCGAGCAACAGTGTGAGATTACGGCTTTTTTCCCCGGATACTTCAAAAAATAAAAATTCATTGTGGACTGATGATTATAATCCTACTGGTTTACTGGAAATCAAAACCATAGCTGTACAAATAGCTTTTTGAAATTGCGATTTCAGTATTTAAAAGTTCGGGCTCGTCATTCTTTTCTGAATCTGAATCTGATTCTGTTTGCTCATCTGCTTTGAATAATCTTTTAATTATTTTTTTTCCCAAATGCCACTGTCGATAACTTTGAACAGTAATCAAATGTTGGATGTAGCATGTATTGTACGAGTGACAATAATTTAATATTACGTCTTTTATCAATTTCTCTTTTCGAACAAACTAAGAAGTTAGAGGATATTTGTGAATTGCTATTTTTTTCCACTAATTTGAACATAGCAATTCAATTACACTGTCCGCGGTAAATAGTGTAGCACCATTTGTTGCTAAGGCTTCTGCGGCAATCCGAACTGGCTTTAAATTTTTTTGAATGTTTATCAATCTATTTGAGCTAAACAAATGAAAAGAATTAATATATTCTAAAGCTTCTTTTACTTCTGTTTCTACTAATAAATATCTTTCTATCATGAGATCGATGGAATTCCAACGTGTCTTTATATCTATTTGTAATTCCAGTGCTTTGCCGAACCGAGTTTTTATCTTCTCTTGCAAAAAATAATTTTTCAATGGCTTTAATCGAAAATATTTAATGACGCTGCGCGTAAGGCTTGCAATTGCAAAAACATGATTATATACATCATTTTCAATTTGGCTCGTTTATCTTCTCAATAACCATTTGGTCATCTGGTTCAATCGAATCACTATATCATCAATACTAGTGTCACTAACATATTCTAAAATAATGTCTTCGTTATTGTCAATTGAACTCTGATCAGTTTCATCAACAGGAATATATTTTGGGTAGAAAAATTTTGTCCCTGATAAATGTAATGCATGGTTTAAGCATAATACCGGTTCAAGTGGACTTTCTCTATTATATTTTTGCACCATCGTTGATTGAGCAAAAAAATATGATGATTAAAATCTACGTTGAACTCATTTAATCGATTTCTTTTTATTGCCTGAATATTTTCTAGCCTCACATTTCCCAGTGATTCTTGCTAAACCAAGATTGTAATTTTCATTGTCATCATACAAAATAATATTGCGATATCTGCCATTTTTGATGCTTGTCCATTCGTCTACACAAAGTGAAATCGCTTTTTAATAGAAATTTGCAATTTACTCGACTTAAGAAATTTAAAATTTTTTTAAAAAAAAAAAATTTACTTGTTAAACTACTACAAATACAAATGTAAATTTTAGGGTTGACTTAAAACATGGATTTATTTTTTGTTGGCGTACTTTTTTTTATATGTTGTGATATTTTTGTTGATTTTGATAATTTTTTTGAAAAAAAAAAAATATATATTTTAGTTTAGAAATTATTGTTTTGTCTTTATGTTTGAGAAAAAACAATTTTGCTAATTTTATTATATTAAACGTTTTTATATTATTTTTTCCAATTATTTTAATAAAAATTGAAATGAAAATAAAAGACAATTTTTTATCTTATAAACTTTTCAGTATAAAAATCATTTCTGTATTGACCAATAATGTTATGGGAGTAAATTGATAAATTTTTTGGTACCACAATTTTTTCAAAACAATTTGATTGCTTTTAGTACAATTTTTCATTCTAATTCAATAAATTTCAAAAATACGAAATTCCATCACAGCAATTATCATCGTCACAGTGTTTTGGTTTACACATTTCATTTGTTTGTTCGTTGTTTTTTTTTTTTGCACAATAACCGCATTACCGATAAAGTGGTAAATATTTTCACCGGTAAGCTGTAACGTAAAAAATGTCAAATTTACCGGTAAACGGTAAAGGTTTTTAACGGTAGAGGAACTGTAACGGTAGTTTTACGACTTGAATTTGTACTGTTCATTTGACATTTTTCAAACTGTCTATCATGCTCTGTTCAATTCTAAAATTCTCTATGGTTAATATTGTTGGGATTAAACTTATATGAACAAAATAATAATCAGAAACATTCAATTAGGATTATCTGTGGTAATAACAGTTATTGCACTAGTTTTCTTCTTTTTGTGAAATTAAATATTCAACCTCTTAGTAATTTATTTTGCTTTAAAACATTACATATCTCTTTTATTAAATCAACGTTTAATTTAAAATTAAAAGCTTAGAATCCGCCACTTAAATCTTGTTGTCGTGCTTAGAGCATGCTCGACCCATTTTTATAATTTTTACAATATCCTTGCGCCTAATAAAGTCTGATCATTTATTACCCTTGTGTATACCCTTATCTCCAATTTTCGAGAAGAACGAAGGTTGAGTTTTTTTTTACAATGAATCTAAGGCCCACATCAAAATCAGTGGTCAATATATTGTCAATATATTGACCGTTTATTGACCGTTGATTGATGGGAAATGATTGATGGTGGTTCTATTCTCATCAATTATGCTGTCAAAATTCCCATCAATGTTGCTGTCAAAATCAGCGGAGGTAAAAAAATGGCTTTTTGGGGAATGTTCAGATACCTTGTTTATACCCTTACATCCAATATTCGAGTAGAACGAAGGCTGAGTTTGTTTTTACAATGAATCTAAGGCCCCTAATTACACATCAAAATCAATGGTTAATATATTGTCAATATATTGACTGTTGATTGACCGTTGGTTGATGAGAAATGATTGATGGTGGTTCTATTTTCATCAATCATGCGGTCAAAATTCTCAGCAATCTTTCTGTCAACATCAGCGGAGGTAAAAAAATGGCTTTTTGGGGAATGTTCAGATAGGTTTATAATATTAATTTATAATGTAATTCTAAAAAGAATAATTTTTATATTAATTTTAATAATTATAGCAATTATTGTGAAAAAACAATTGATTTCAAATGTTCAAAAAAATAATTTGTTGTTTTTTATACACAACATTTACTTTAAACATAATTCAATTTAAACTGAAGTCAAAAACATTTCTCCAGAAATTATATTTTCAATATTCATATATTATGTTTCGAAATTATCAATATATTCAGAACACTTCAACAGTATGTCCTTGCGAAATATCAAAATTTGGATAAAAAGATTGATGAGTGCATGATTGATGTGTAATCGATCATCATTCTTTTCATCAATATATTGTCAATATATTGATGAAAAGAATGATATGTAATAGGCACCTAAAATATTGGCTGTTTCAATTTGAGAGATGACCCAATTTATTATAATGAGTTGTATTAGCCAGTCACGATGATGATCCTTTAAAAAATGTTCAATAGATTCTAAAATATTGGCTGTTTCAATTTGAGATTTCACAGTTTTTAATCATGCGTTATATTAGCCAATCACGATGATGATCCTTCAAAAACAGTTCAATGCACCAATGTCGTTAGAATCATCAACTTAAAATTATTAAATCCTATTGGATCTATTTTTGAATATTATTATTTTTAATTTTAAAACTTTCTTCGAACCTACTTCGAAATCGAAAATTTAGTATAATAATTAGTTCAGATAATTAAACAAATTATTATATTTCCATCCTACATAGTCAAGCCCGTCTGATCGTCATTTTATACAATTTTGCTTAATTTAACAATCTTAAATTAAATATTTTAAACAGTAGTAGCATCGCTATAATACAATAACTATTCAATAATCATATTTTTAAATCAAATCCAATTAAATTTAAATATCTAGAATAATCAATAGTCTTTCAATTCAGTATAAAAAAAAAATATCATAAAAATTATAAAGACATTAAAAAGTTACCTTAAAATAGTAAAAAAAAAAAAAAAAAAAAATACACACAGTCCATAAAATTATAATGAGAAAGGTAACCTTAGTTAACAAACTAATAAAATTTCTTAAGAAAATAAAATATAAATATTTATTAATTCCTATAAAAATAAAATATACCTAAATATTGTGATGATCACTAATTAGTTCTTCAATTTTTATACATATCTATAAGATATCACAATAATAATTATTATATTTATTAATAAAAATTTAAAATATATTTTTTTTATATGATGATAATGAAAACAGAATCTATAATATAATTTTCATAGCGCCAGCCTACCAATTTATCCGATCAGAATGGACCATAAAATTAACCAGATTTTTATAATTTGATTTGATTTCAACTTTATTTAGAAATGTTAATAAAAATAAAATACCTACCCAACATTATAGGCTTCTATATATATTTTTAATTAATGAAGAGATTCAATGCACGTTTGTTTGCTTTACCAGAAATAATATTCGTATAAAAATTAATAATAAAAATGTCAATCGATTTTATTATCAATCGAATTCAATAAAACCAACCGAAATAATCACAATCAATATTAAAATTTTGTATTTTTGTTTTCCCATCACACAACCTTAGTTAGTATATATTTTTTCAAAGTTAAATTTCTTTGTGTGTACATACATTATGAAAATCCATAAAGTAACACGTTTTGATTAAAAAGATTTGAAAAGTTTTTATAAAATTAACCCTTTCCCTGGCAAACGATTTTTTTTGTTTATTTTTTATCATAATTTGCCTGAAAAAAGTTGGAGATTGTTATAGTTTTAATTAAGATAGTCAGTCCTATTACCAACAACTTAATTTCATAATTTAATTCAAAAACTAAAATTATTTAATTTTAACCCCTACCCGGGCTTGAGTTAAAATTTTATTTTTTGAATAAATTTTACCGCTAATTTTTTCAATTTGTTTTTTAATACTTTTATTTTATTTTATTTTATTTTATTTTATTTTATTACCTACAAGGTATTGACAAAAAAAAAAAAAAAAATGACACATAATAATTATAATAATACATAGATTACATATATACAATAAATATATAAAAATTATTTTAGATCAAATCAAATCTAGTTAATTTTTTTTTTTCTTCTCTTCTACTTTTACCTTTTTTTTTACATTAGCAGAAATTTACTTATTAAGAGATAAATATACTAATTATACATTTTATTGATTTGCATTATTTTAATATATTAGATAGAAAGAGAGAGAGAAAAAAATTTAGAGATTAATATTACATTTTATTTTAGTTAATTTTTAATATGAGATAATTAATTATTAAGTTAATGTTAGTTATAATTATATATTAATTTAGGATTTGATACATTATCTACAATTGTTTGAGACTGTTAATTAATTTAGATTTGAAAGCATTTTTTGAAAGTGTGTCATGGAAAAGGGAGCTGAACTGGTTAAATAGTATGCAACACCTGTTGATGGGTTCATTTTTCCCATATTCAGTTCTATGTGTTGTTTCGATTAGATATTTGGTGTGTCTTGTAGGTCTAACATCGTTATTGATTCTGATTCTTAATTTAATAAGGTCAACATCAACCTTATCAGATAAAACGTCGAATGTAAAGCAGTTTGAAAGTAAAATTCTACGCGAGTTTAAGCTCAGTAAATTTATAGAATAGAGCCTTTCAGTGTAAGGTGGAAGGTTATTAAAGTCTCTGGGATTATAGAGATGTCTTAGTGCGAAGAGAAGGAACTGTTTTTGGATTGATTCAATTCTTGTACTATGGATTAGAAAGGTGGGATTCTAGATAATACAACCATATTCTAAGATTGAACGCACTAGGGAGCAGAATAAAGTTCTTGTTACCCATATATTCTTAAATTCTCTTGCCCTTCTTTTGATAAAACCTAGCATTTTGTTGGCCTTTGATATCATTGTTTCATAGTGGAGATAAAAATTTAATTTATTATCCAAGATGATTTCTAAATCATTAAAATGATCTACACGCTCTAAGTTGAGGCTATGCAAAGTATAGTTATATAAAAATGTAGATCTTTTACGAGTGAAGCTCATGACGTAACACTTACTAACGTTGAGGTCTAGCATGTTTTCACAGAGCACCATTTTTCTAAGCATTTAAGTTTAGACTGGAGGAAGCAAAAATCACTAAAATTATTTATAATGTGGTATAATTTGAGATCATCAGCATAAAAAAGGTGAGATATGCCAGATAAGCAATTAGAAAGGTCTCTAATGTATATATTGAAGAGAAGTGGTCCTAAGTGGCTTCCTTGGGGTACCCCTGAGTAGACATAAATGGCTTTACACGTAATACCTTGAAACTTAACCAATTGAACTCTTTTGGTATTATAAGATTTTATCCAATTTAACATAGCGCCACTGATACCTAGTTTTGCCAGTTTTATTTCTAGTATATCGTGATTTATTCGATCAAATGCCTTGCTAAAGTCTGTATATATTGTGTCAATTTGTAGACCTTTTTCCATAAGAGATAGTACCTCCGATGTAAATATCACTAAATTAGTGGTAGTAGAACGGCCTTTTCTAAAACCGTGTTGTTCCTTGTTAAGATTTGGATTAATTATAGGTGTTATTTTATCTGTCACGAGTTTTTCAAATAACTTGGGTATAGTCGACTGAATTGCTATGCCTCTATAATTTTCAATTAGAGTTTTGTCACCTTTTTTGTGAATTGGTATTAGGTACGATGTTTTCCAAATTAGTGAAAAAATGCCTAATGTTAGGGATCTGTTAAAAATTAAGGTAAGTGGAGCAGTTAAATTGAAAATACAGTTATACAAAAATATCGGCGGAAGAAGATCAGGACTATGACCTTTTTTTATGTCTAAGTTATTTATTTCTGTAAAAACGTCCACAGATGACAAAGCTAGGTTATGCATAAGAGGAATTATGTTAGTTAATAATTTGGAATTCACGATTTCTAGTTCTTGGTCTGTTTGTGATTGTCTCTAAAACTATTTTCATCACGTTTTGTTAGTAAGAATATACTTCTGTAACATAACTAAGCAGGGTAGAATGATCAAATTTCGTTTTGCGATGAAAGATTGAGTCAAATTTAGTCAAAAGTATACAAAGCATCATTCACATATCTATTAATGGTATTGTTAATATAACTCCTATACCATCAATCGAACAAATATTTTTCTACTCAATTTGATAGAATTTGATGCAACCCTGATGTAAAGAAAAATATAAGATTTACTGTGGCTACAGGGTCCGCATATCCTGATGTTATAATAATCATAATAAGGATCATTGATATAATTATGACAGAAGTAAATATACTGAAATATATTTTTTGTTCTCATGTAACAATTTTGTTTCTATAAGACTCTTATAACACTTTTATAAACACTAAAATGATTTAAAATGTGAAATAATGTACGTTAATTAATGCACAACATCAAATTTGATATTTTAATAATTATCCTTTTAAGTAAAAATGATATTTTTGGAAAAAGAATGCAAAATAAAGCTTTTCAGTTTTTGTTTATTTAAAAAAAATTTACCATGTTTGTAGAAAATTATGGCCGTCACAAAATATTTATTCAAAAGCTTCACAGTAAGTTTATTAGTCACATTATAGGAATAGGTACAGTAAAATAGTAACATCACTACTGCTATTACAGTAGTTCTATTCTTATAACAACACTTTAACTCTTGTTATAGGTTTACGCACTTTTAAACTTATAACAACATTGATGTATCACTTGCGGAAAATCCCATTATAACAGCTCCCGCAATTGCTATAAGAACATTCTTATAACAATATTAATCACATTACTCCCATAAAAACATCATTATAACACTTTTAGTGCTTATCGGGAGTCATATAGCACTAATTTTGTTTATATAACAATAAAATGCTACGTGGGTATTATATACTTGTTATTATTATGTCAAAGATAGTATTGCCATCAATAACAATGTTACCTATATAATTTCGAATACTTTAACATAGTTAATACTCCTTATTTTTTTTCTCACATATTTACTTATATATCATTACGTAAATATAATCAAATCCTTGTAGTTTGTTAATATTTATCCGATCAGTACTTTTAATTATAAGTATATATAAATTATCTTTATAGCTATATTCGGTAGTAATGCAGACAAAGACACAAAAAATTCGACTTTTCTACTTGAAGGTAGGGGCATCGTAGTCGTGGTAACCAAAAACTGATGGTTAGTACTACACTACATATATAACAGCAAACTAAACAACTACAACAGAATGAAAACTTAATTGTTATAAGAAGAGTGAAGAGCAATCTAGGAATCATAATGAGTCCGATCCGAGCTTTACAAAAGTCTTATGTTTATGTCTACAAAGTAGATTAAAACGCATTAACAACAAAATTAAACTTCAATCTAACATTATGATGTCTTGAAAACGTTTTGGTAAATTCAAACAATTTTATTGATAATATATTACCGACCGCCAGCCATTCAACACAAATCTTTTTATCACATATCTTTTTACCCTATTTTTGAAATCAACAAAGCCCGATTAAGGGTTTTTATAAATTTTACTTGACATTATATACTATTATAATTCTGATGTCTTTAACCACTTATAAAAACCACACAAAGGCTACGCAAATGATATAAAAATATATAAACTGAGTAAAATTAAAGATCTGGTTTACTATTCATACCGCTTTAATTCGGTCTAGTATCAAAAGTGACCCAATAATCATTTAAACTAACTTAACATGAAAATAAATGGACCATTCAAATCATACCATTCCAAAGATAATATTTTGATATAATAGTTTGTCAACTGGTCACAACTGGCAATCCAGCAATTCTGTCTACCTATATACGGTTCTAAATTGTGATGTAAAATATCGCATATCGAATTACGGAACAACTTTTGAAGCTTGAATGACGAATTTCAGGATTTGGATGTTGTAGCACCTGGCAAAAAAAAAGTGAGAGGTTGTGTAAGAATAAGAATTAATTAAATCGTGGTACTGGAGTTAAAACTTGTCCACCCGATGGAATGATAAAGCTTGATGATAATATGCAAAATATCAATTCTAATAATTATTGATTGAAAATCTTGAAAATGTGATATATTCTGGACTGAAATCCCCATGGACTGAAATCAAAGCAACCAATGTGAGCTACATCAGATTGAGATGCAGAGTTGCCCACGGAATGGTGATGAACCGACTTAAAATATCTATCCAAATTATTTCAAATTTGGTTGATCGAAAATGCTATACGCAGTCTTATAAACGAACGGAATGTTAGAAATCAGCTGATTATCAAAAATACAAAATTAATTGAACTATTTTATTATTTTCATCTTTGCAAAGTAAAAAATAGAAGAAAACCTAGACCTAAATTCAGATCTCACGCCGATTGTGATAACACTAAGTGAATGTATTATTTCGAAACCGATAAATCCTAGCCTGACCAATAACAAAACAGACTGGGAAGGTTTTAGAAACACACTAGAAGAAAAAATTAAATTGAATGTACCTCTACAACTAGAAGATCAATTAAACCTTGAAGTGGAAAAACTAATTAACGACATACAACAATCAGTAAGTAAACTGAAGGGCAACAATTACCCAGAGAAATTCTAGAGTTAATCTCTGAGAAAAGAAAAATGAGAACAAAATAGCAACTAATTAGAAATGCAAGAGACAAGACAAAAGTAAATTTCCTCACAACTCAATTAAGTTCAAAAATTAAACAACTAAAAAACGAAACACTAAATGAATTTCTAATGAATGTAACAAATGATTCTAGTACAAAATATTCACTCTGGAAAGCCACGAAAAATTTAAAAGACCTATTATGCAAATTCCTCCTATTAAGAACATAGAGGGAAGCTGGGCTAAAAATAACGAGCAAAAAGCAATGTTATTTGCGGACAACTTAGAAAGGATTTTTCAACCAAATCTATTAAATGGTACCGAATCACTAGCAGATGTTGCAGATCAACAAAGTAGCAATATTTAAGCAGTCACAGTAGCTGAAGTTAAAAATGAAATTAAAACAAATATTAATCAGAAAAACACTTTTGGATTTAACTTGATTTCCGGTCAAATACTAAAGGAACTTGGCAAAAAAGCGTTGACCAAACTAACTAATCTGATAAATCATTTCGTCTACAGCACATCCCACAATTATGCAAACTAGCTGAAATAATAATGATTCCTAAACCAGGAAAACCGGCATCTGAAATAACATCATATAGACCGATCTCACTATTATCAATTCTGTCTAAATTATTCGAAAAACTTCTATTAAAAAGAATAAAACCCATCATAGAAGAAAAACATCTGATACCGGATCATCAATTTTGATTTCGAAATCAGCATTCTACAATTATTGATCAAGTTCACAGACTCACCAATATTATAGAAAAAGCAATAGAAGAAAAAAAATATTGTTCAGCAATATTTTTTAGACGTTGCACAGGCTTTTGATAAAGTCTGGCATGAAAGTTTTAAACTACAAACTAAACTTACTTCTTCCTGCTCAATTCTCAAAAATATTAAAATCATATCTATCAGAATGTTACTTCAGATGAAAACAAGAAGATAGTTATTCTGAATTAAAGAAAATTCAAGCAAGAGTTCCACAAAATAGTGTATTAGGACCAATCCTTTATCTTCTATATACTAGCGAACTGCCTACATTCGAAGAGAATATAGTTGCCACATTTGCTGATGATACAGCAACTTTAACGATTGGCGATAGTAACATCAAGACAACACCAAAACTCCAAGCAGCTATTAGAAAGGTTCAAGACTGGATCTTCCGATGGCGTATTAAATTGAATGAAGCAAAATCAGTACATATTGATTTCACCAACAAGCATATCAAACATGAACCTGTGTATAGTAATGACCAAATTGTTAAATATGAAAACACAGCCAAATATCTAGGTATGACACTGGATGTCAAACTCAAATGGAAGCCACATGTGAAGAAAAAACGAAAAGAACTAAACTTAAAGTACAAAAAAATGTACTGGCTACTGGGTAGACACTCTGTATTATCAACTAAAAATAAGCTTCTATTGTACCAAAAAGTTCTGAAATCCATTTGGACATATGGAATTCAACTTTGGGGTTGTACCAGTCAAAGCAATAGAAACAAAGTACTACATGGTATAGTAAATGCCCCGCGGTACATACACAATAATAATCTACATAAGGATTTGGGTGTAGAAATGATTGACAGCGTTATCAAAACAATGGCACAAAGCTATCAAAAAAGACTGATGCCGAGGCTATCCAACTCTTGGACAATGATGATTCAACACGAAGATTAAAACGAGTAAAATCGTTTGAATTGTGGCAAAACTAAAATTATAATATACATATATAAATTTTATAAACAAAAAGAAAAAAGAAACTGTCATAGGATAAGACTTTGTATTCTAAAAACGTAGCCAATTAATATTTAAAGAAAAATTGTTTATTAGTATGTATTTTAATTACTAGATTACTATCAATAAATTCACCATTTGGTGTTTTAAAAAAAAAAAAAAAAAAAAAAATCTTTCCAAAGTGGTCTAAACCATTATATTAGTGAAATAAAATTCGACTTTTGATTATTTCTAAACAAAAAGGACCTTTTAATACCTTTCGTCTTTACCTACCAACACAAGGGTTAATCATTTGAACAATCATTCAAAAGATTGGATATTTTTTTTTTTATTGAATCGAATTGAATTTGGACGATAATATAAGAAAGAAAAATCGATTATACTAATTTGGTATTCTGATTCCATACTCAAGATATGGAATTGAATTATTGTATTATTTTAAAGTCACAGACATTAAAAAAATAACAAAAACAAAAACAAAAAAATATCAAAATTAAATCGATTAAAATTGAACAAAAAAAAAAAAAACCAATTTTGTTTTCATAATTTTCTTGGAAGGTTTTCTGAAAATACCGCGAATCCATACAATACACATATGCATTTCGATTCTATAACATAAACTGGAATTTATAATAACAACAAAAAAAAAAAATCATAAAATCATAATTTTCAATCTGTTGTCACATTATTAAGGGTATTTTGTTCTGGACCTGTATAGACAAATCTCCAATTCAAAATATTAAAAATTTTACAGATTTGAATAGAATCATTGAAGATTCAATTCATAATTACGATTAAAATCTAAAAATTCGTTGTCCCAACTTTATGAGTCTCATATTTTGTTTTTTTTTTTTTTTTTTTTATTTTAATAGAGATCTAGAGTTTAAAAGCATATCGTGTTTGGTTTAAGCGGAAAAAAATCAATAAAAATTTGTTATTATTTTTTTTTATATTTTTTTTTTTTTTTTTTTGTTTTTTTTTTCGTGTTATTTGTGATAACCACGTGTGATTTTATCATATAATATAATTAAAATAATCTAAAAGATGAAATAAATGTGATGATTGTGCAACTCTTAGAATATTTCGATTTCAGAACTTCTTCAGAAGGAAACATTTTTATTTTTTGTTATTGTTGTTGTTTTTTTGTTCTTTTGGGATTGTCTCCTAATCTTTTTGTGTATTTTGTAAAGTTGACATTAACGATTTTAGTAATATTAGGTATTATAATAATATTTTTTTGTTAATAATGATGATGATGTTGATGTTGATGATGATAATGGCAATGATTATAATGTTAAATAATTAAATATTTGCTTTTAGTGATCGTTAACAAATTTGGAATTTTAGGGGTTATTTTTCTCAATAATTTTTGCTAATTAGTTGTTAATTATGTTGTTGTTGGTGTTAGTAGGTTTTTGTTTGGGTTTGATTGTATTTTTATAGTCTGGATGATAAAAGTGTTAACCCTTTAAGTATAAAAAATATTTAATTGGTTTTTTATAAAGAGGGGAATCCCAAAATACCAAGGCACAATCATACAAAACGCTCATCCTTCCGGTGCTGCTATGCGGGTCTGAATCGTGGACATTACCAAAAGCAAGCGAGCGTGCACTTGGTATCTTTGAGACAAAAACTCTTCGTCGCATTTATGGTCCTGTGTCTGACTAAAGGGCTTTGGAGGAGAAAATATAAGTCACCAAGTTACCTAGCCAAAAAAGTCAGAATAAAACATCTTCATTGGCTAAGACATGTATGGATGAAAATACTCCGGTTAGGGAATGCGTCGTCGAGGGAGGCCGCACCTTCGTTGGAGAGATGCAGTATCGGCAGATATTGAAGAACTTTAAATCACCAACTGGAGAAATTCCGCTCGTGACCGAAGTCAGTGGAGGACAATTTTGCGTCAGGCACAGGACCTTCAAGGTCTGTAGCGCCTAACAAGTAAGTAAGTAAGCATAAAGAGGGGAATGAGATAGCTGATATATTGGTCAAGCAGGGTTACAATTTTGAAAGGCCATTTGAAGAGGACCTTCACTGTCCAATTGGAGCCGTCAAGGGGCGTATTTACTCTTACTATCTGACTAAAGCAAATGAAAAACAAAATACGATCTCGAAAAAAACATGGCCTTCGTATAACATGAATAAAACAAAACAACTTTTAGCCTGATCATGTACTGATATATCAAGAGTAGTAGCTATCAGTGCGGGCGACTGGTTGATATAAAGCGACGCTGTCAACAAGCCAGGTATTCCGCCCAATCTCCATTGTTGTAGGTGCAAAAAAGAAAGTCATATAAAAATTTTGAAAGATACTTTTAAAGAAATTTTGAGTACTTTCTTTGAAGTTGCCCAGCATTAAGTAATTCCGGACATTAACTAGGGTCATATTCTGGACTTTAAGGAGTCTAATTCCAGATAATACTGGGCAGGTGCAAAGGAAGTTTTCAAAAATTTCTGTCTAATTTTCTTTATGCTAAGGCTAAGCTAATCCGGATGAAATTGGTGTTATCATTAATCTTCCCGATCGCACTGGGTGACTATAGTACTGATTTTCTAGGGAGTATAAGCTCCTTAAATAACAAACAACAACAAATAAGTCACTCGAATCGGACAAAAACTGGGTGACGGAGTAGGAAGAACGCCTGTCTTTCAATCGAAAGGTTCCAGGTTCGATTATGGAGGAAGGTAAAAAATGATTTCTAGATTTTTTGACCTGGTCCCAGTACCCTCTATCATTAGGATAAAATAAATAATAAATAGTTGAGAGTTTTGGTTATCACTAAAAATAAAATGGAACTATGCTCTTACGAAGGCGAAGTACTGTACAGCAAAACTATTGTATGTGATTGTGTATTCCAATCCTCTGTGTAAAAGCAGTTAGGGTGTTCATCCCATAGACTTGGAATTAGATATATATATAAAAAAAATATATCAAAAAGAAACAATTAAGCGGTTAATCAGTTTTTCAGAAGCAACTGGAATGGTCATTTCTACTCACCTATCTACGTGCATAGTGGTAATGTCTGGTGGAAAAAAAACCGTAAAACGATCAAAATACATGAAGAAGTATGCCACGAGAACACTAAAAGAGATAAAGAGCTGAAATTTTGCATGAAGATAGTCCATTCGAAATAAAAAGACACCTCTATCACGGTTTTCCTAAATTTGAGCTCTTTACGCTAGCTGCCATACAACTTCTGGTACCTGTTGAGGACTATTCAGACACTAAAAGAGATAGAGAGCTGAAATTTTGTACAAAGATAGTTCTTTCAAAATAAAAGGACATCTCTTTCATGGTTTTCCTAAATTTGAGCTCTTTAGGGTATCTGCCATACAATTTCTGGTACCTGTGGGTATTAATTTAGCTTTGGTTTGTCAAAACAACTCGGACCAATCTAACTTATTTTGAAACCTCAACATTCTAATTTACAAAATACCGGTTACAAATATCGGTTCCACTCCATGGATTAGAATTATAAACACTGATGTTTAAGTCTAGTAAGCATTCAGTAAGTAAATTTTTAGAGAGAAGAAGATAAAATGCCGAAATTAATGAATTGTGTATAATCAAGTGAACATAAAGTTACGAAAATTAAAATCAAGAGGTTCAGACTGTGGCTCAGAGACGTAGAGCATAGGATGGGATGAAAATAATACAGACAAGGTAATTGAAAAACGAACGTACAAGACGTCATAGCAAACTAAGCCTTTCTGTGGTGGTATCTGGAAACCATATGCTCTACTTTAATAAAATTTATATATATATATATATATATATATATGTATCATACACTATTATAAATGCATGCCATTTTATAGATATACACTGTTATAAATATCATTAATAAAATATTAATCCATATAGTAGTATTTTCAGTACCGATGTACCGTTATGAATACAAATAAATCCGTTATAAATACAACTATAATTTTATTAAATATCTTAATCAATTTCGGTTATTACACCATCACCCAGAAACTGAGGTGATTAAGGTGATTAAGATATTTGATAATATTAGTGAAACATACCTACAGGTTTTAATCTTTATATAGAATGAATAAAAATATTTGTATCATTTATAAAACACGGTCAATATACGGGTTAAATATTTTTTAAATTTAATTTTCACAAAAAAATGGTTAGACCTAAATAATAACTGTTTCCGAATTTTTTCATAATAATTTTTGTAAATTTTTATGTTCATTTTTGAATCGAGAGTTTAAAATTTAAACTGATAGACTGTCCATAAATTTTAATAAAATTAAAAATTAAAAATAGAGGAAATTGAAAATAATTTGAAATAAAAAAAAACAAATAATAATTAATTTTAATTGAAATTAAAAAAAAAATTCATATCATTTATTTCTTATTTTGTATATGAATATCAGGTCTATAAACCATAATTAAAACAAAACAGGACGTTATAATTAAAATTGATAAAACACAAATCATTTTCGGTTTAAATTTACAAAATTTTCATTTCAAAAATTTATTTTAGAATACCAAAAAATAAAAAAAAAAAAAAACAAAAATAATAAACAAAAATTAATTAATAAAATTGATAACAAAAAAGCGAAGAATAACTGACTGACTAACAAATTCACAAAAATAAAAAACAAATATAAATCCCCTTCGTGCTCTATACAGCACAGAATCATTTATTATAACACTTGTTGCGTTCCTAACTATAAAAAAAAAAAAAAAATTAATTATTGCTCTGCGTTATATATCGATGACATTAAAATGACAGTATTGTTGTTCTGTTTTTTTTTTTTGTGTTATTAAAGATTATCAGACCCTACTAATTAGTCATTTTATTTTATTGACTTCCATATTTGTATATACAAATGACACACACAAACTAACACACAAAATTTTTATAGTTTCCACAGGGTAAATATTGCCTGTTTGTCTGTCTGCACAACAAAAGACAATTTTTATAAATTGCACAACTTAATATTGATGTATATACATAGTATGTCTTTTTGCAATAATTAAAATCGAAGAAAATTTTCTTTGAGACCATTGACAATTTTTGAATTTTGTGTTAACAGTAATAATATTAACAACAGTAGCAACATAAAAGTAGCATTATATCATCATAATCATCATCATCATATTTATGTGTGATAATTATTATGTTTTATGGAAAAACAAAACAAAGTGAAAATAATAAAAAAAAATAATTTCAAAAAAATGAAAATATTAAACATAGAACGCCCGCGTTTCCGCCATCATAATGTCATAATTCATTAGCAATTGGCGGTTGTATATATATATTTTTTTTTTGTTATTTTAAAGAATACTCAATTCTTGCACGAGATGACACTATACTTTTTAATGTTTGCCATAATTTTTGTTTTTATTGTTGCTGCTGTTGCTGTAATGTCCATACAATGAACCTGTACTGTTCAAATTGTATTATTGTTTTTAATATTCATTTGTAACAGTAAAATTTAAGTGTAGTAGAGTGTCAATACTGTAGTACAGAGTCTATATAATATGAATTAAATTGAATAATAACTTTTAAATATAAACACCCTGTACGAGTTTGTTTGAGGTAAATATAAATGGTTGGTGACTAAATCCACAAAAAACAAAATTCATAAATTCAAAATCCATAAAATTAATCCTGGAAAAATGATATATCCAACAGCGGGGTATGCATAAAAATAATTTATATTAATCTTATGTAAAAGTCGTAGGACTTTGATTTGAATCCAACTCTAAACTGTCTCCTACCACAGAATTTTACTTAAAAAAGTCATATACGTAAAAGCAATAATCAGGATAAAAGTCATATACGTAAAAGCAATAATCAGGATTGTTTTTTTATGGATTTTTTTTTTGTGGCAAAAGCCATTATAGATTTTGTTTTCTGTGAATTTAGGGGCAAACTCAAATATAAATAATTAAAAAAATATATAATACAATGTGCTTGACATAGGAAATGTATCGACAACGTCGCCAATACAATTTGTTATGATCTGAAATGTAAAAAAAAAAAATATTCGACATTGTCGTATGATCGGAAATTAATTTGACAATGTATTCGCGACATGTTCTGAAATTTGTTCTTCAGTACATTTTTTTGTTTTATAAAGCAAAGGTAAAATTTAAGTTAGTTTTAAAAATAAACTATTTTATTTTTAATCATATATCGGGTATTCCAGACCATGGGAATCAACTTTTGAAAGGGGAAGGAGCCGTTATTTTAGAATGAAAAACTAAATCTAGGGTGCTTTATCGATTGGTGATATTTTCAACTTCCGGGAAGGACGGAAAAGGGTGTTTTAAGCCAAAAAATCGCAGAAATTAGCCGAAATCGAGATTTTCAAATGGGAAGAGGTACTTTTTTATGCAACTTATGTTAAATGATTTTTTTTTTGGTTTTCTCAGTATTTTAAAATTAATAAAAATAAAACAAAAATCCATCATATTTTCCTTACTTATAAACTAAAATTAATAATAAAAATTTTTGATAAATAAATTTGTTCTTCATGTTATCATATTTTTTATCTCAGTTTGAGTTCCTACTAAGTTTAAATTAAAAAAAAAAAAAAAAACAAAAAAAAATACCCCGTACCATTTCAAAAACTAGATTTCGGCCAATTTGGCCAATTTTTGAACTTAGAAAAACCCTTTTTCGGTCCTTCCCGGAAGTTGAAAAGATCACCAATCGATAGAGCACCCTCGATTTAGTTTATAAAATATTTATTTAATTGTAAATAAACGGCTCCTTCCCCTCTTCAAAAGCTGATACGCATGCTCTGGGACAAATTTTAAAGGGCTTTTTAAAATAATTTAAATTTTAAATTTAAAGTGATAAGAAATGGACAAATGCAAAAAAAAATAGTGCCTCTCACGGTGGG
The DNA here is from genome assembly GCA_963942445.1 of Argyra leucocephala. NCBI lineage: Eukaryota > Metazoa > Arthropoda > Insecta > Diptera > Dolichopodidae > Argyra > Argyra leucocephala. Next base: position 121,355,910 of record OZ012681.1, read on the forward strand.
TCAAAAAATATATGACTTGACAATAATTTCAGATGTGTTGTTGAAAGTGATCAAAATTGTAAACAAAACATGATCCGTGACATCGTAAATGTATAGACAACATCGCCAACACATTGACGTATGATCTTAAATGTCAAAAAAATTTTTTTTTAACATTGTCTCATGATCGGTAATTAATTTGATAGTGTATCCGCTACTCTTTTTCAAGACACGGGCTGTTAAATTATGTATCTGAAAATTTGATGATACACAGTAAAGTTTGGTACAGTTTGAAATCTACTATTGTAACTATAATCAATACATTTGAGCAAATATGGATACCTTCACTTATTCAGACACATTAAAAACAGATTTTTCAATTCCATAAGTATCAAATCAGTACTCGTATGTGTAACATGACTATTGAAATATATAGTAACTATAATGACACTCATAGTCTTCACAAACAATAACTAAAGATCGTTTTTGTGGAATATTCTGACTTAGAACGCCTAGAAACAGAGACTATGAACCTTTTCGAAGCCGTAATGAATAGTAGTGCAGTTAAGGGTATATTATTTGAATTGAACGAGCTTGCTCAAAGGCCTCACAGTTAATTCTTAAGACATGACTCAAGTATTGTTAGTTGAAACACCTTCCCACAAAAATTTATTTCTAAGTGGAAAATAAAGAAACCCAAAACATATGGCATAGAACTTACGCAGTCTAAAGCCTTTTTCAAACTCAGTATTCACCGCTTAAATCAGAAAATCAAGGAGACTAGATTCAATGACAGAACACGGATATGGTCCTAGGTCATGGTTCTGTTTTTAAATACGTCTCTTCAAGATTGGTAGATTGAACACAGACCGATATAGATTTTGCTTAGAAGAAGAGTAAAAGCCCACTGCTATTCTACTGGTTTGCGACGACACAGTTCACGATATACATAAACATTTTCAAAGCAATAATAGGACATAGACCATTGGCGTTCATCAAAGACATAGACCTGCAATTCAAAAATAATAAATACGGGAGTAGATCTCAACCGATTAGAAGAGGTCGCGTTTACATAGAATTCTCCATAAAAAAAACTTGTCCGGAGGACTAGTAGAAACTGACGTCAATAAGATAAGAAAAAGCTGCCGAAAATATGAGCAGGGGGACTAACTTGAAGAATGTCATTCAACAATGATATTGAAAATAATGTAGAAACATATATTAGTGCATGTCTAGTCGTTGGCCTAACATATTTTCGCAATTTCAGAATTATTTGAAAGTTTTTTATGTATGAAGCCGACAAAGAAAAACTAATTAAATTACCAAAGCTACGTAATCCAAAACTAGATTCAAAAGTTTTTTTGTATATTTGATATACATATATTATGGATTGTTGGATTGCATCAAGTTTGAGTTTCATTTTTAATTTTGAGCCTTCCTGCATCATTTTGCACCCATTCTGCTCATTTGCACCCATTGCACCCATTTTTTATCCCTTTTTCTTAACTTTATTCCATCTAGTATAGCAAATATATCGATAGTTATACTCAAATTAATACTTTAATCTTTATAGTATTAAGATTATCAAGATTAATAATTAATATTGACTTGGATTGTACTCCTCTTACACTACATTGATATTTTTTCAATTTTTTTGTTACTTTGCTCAAAAATTATTATTTTAATTGTTACTATGAGTTTTTCAGACCAACTTTAATCTTTTTTAAAACAAATTAAAGTTGAAAACAAAAACAAGTTCTGCTGATCTTATTACAAAATTGACACTACACTTTACATTATAATATCCAGTATATATGTATGAATGTCAACTATCAAAGCGTATATGGCTAAGAATTTTGAATTTTTATTGAACCAAAGACAACCAATTCTTTTGCAACATTTTGCTTATTTTTTTTTTATTTTTATTTTTTTGTTTTTTAAATGGCATGTTTTTTAATGTTTCGATTAATTAAAAACTGTCTGGGATTCGTTTATAAATCAGATAAAAAAACAAACTAAAAATTAAAACATTAATAGCCATATTTGTTATGGACTTCAATAAAATGAACGTGTGATGGATTAGAAATGTAAAGACATTTAATATGAAATTTTAATTTTGAAACAGTTATAGTGTATATGTGGTTGTTTAAATGCAATTTAGAGTAATAACATAGAAAAATTTAAACAGTTAATAAATCTTTGATTCTTAAAAACCAGTTTTATTAACTTTTAATTTTTGTTTTTGTGATTATCATTTTGCAAAAGGCGCATACAAAATTTTATTGTTGTATCTTACCATATCGGCTAAACAATAATTGAAAATCTTAAGATAAAACACGTGCGCGATATCCCAATATATAAAGGGATTTTGTATTTAATTTTGACATGGTCTTTTGAGTGCTGAGTCATATTATTAAACATTATGTATCTGAGTATGTATGATTTTTGTTCCAATAATTGATGGTTGAATTAAAAATACATATTGCCAATTTAGTGTTTGTGATGGTTTATTTATATACTAGTTTAGGGTCGGAAATTACTCACGCTTTGCGTAAAATGTTTTCATAATTATAACCCGTCTATAATGTGGATAATAATTAAAGATGAGCCAGACTCAATTCAGTTGAATTATTTAAATAAATAGTTAGGAGGTAGAAGATTTAGGTTGTTAATTAAGTACGTGGTTCATGTACAGGATAATACAGCAAAAAATAGTACCAAAATGTATTAGCATAGAGACGACTACTACATGGCATAACGAAAGAGCGTATTTTACAGCATAAATGTTTGGATTTGCACACTCAAAATTTCGTTATGAATTGTTTGTAATAATTTCAATTTACCATGGACATTCTGTTTTTTATCGATTTATCTTAAACAACAACCTGGTAATAATTTATTTAAAAACAATAAAAATTAAATTTGAATTATGTTGTTGTTGGACAATTTGATAAGTTAAAAAATTTGATATATTAAAACGAGTTACACATGGGATGAAATTTTAAATTGAAATTTCCAATCAAAAATTAAAACCATTTTTTAAAGAAATTTAATTCGCCACGTCTCTTTTTAAATATTAATAATGAAAATCGGTTTTGAAACGGTTCAGATATTTGTACTGTACTCTTTTTGATTTACAGATTAAATATTACTTAATATTATTTACAAATTATATTATGGTGTCGGTGAAAAATTACATAAGGACAAATTACATAGAACAAAATTACATAAGACAAAATTACATAAGACAAAATTACATGTGAACAAAATTTCATATTTAAAAAAATTACATAGATATTTAAATTTTTACAAAAATTTAAAATTATTTGGTTTTGTAATGAAGAATACTTTTTTTTAAAATTCTTTATTTTTTAGGTTTTATTACTTATATTTTATTATGGTCTTATAATTATTTTAAATTTATTAAATTATTTATTTTTAAGGCTATAAAACTATTCAGGTGGCCGGAAAATTTTAGATAATTTTAAATTTTTTATAAAAACTGAACTACATATGTAATTTTTTTAGTTATGAAATTTTGTCCATATGTAATTTTGTTCTATTTAATTTTGTTATGTAACCATATATATTCAATACATGTATATTATTTTTAAATTTTAATTTATACTATTTTTTTATTTCAATAGCTATAATTTTTCACTTTAATTTGGTCCAATACATTGTCAAATAAATTATCTATAATCATGAGACAAAGTAAAAATATGTTTTTGGACATTTTAGATCATGCGGCAATGTATGCCATTATCATACGACAATGTATTAATTTGCAATGTCACAGTAGATCATTACTCTGAAACATTATTTATTTTTCTTACTTTTGCAGATAATTCTGTTCATTTATTCAACTGTAATTTACTGAAAAATGGCTTGCAGAGACAATTTTTAGACAAAATATCTATAGTAGTTTTCGTTAATAATTAAAGAAAGTATAATTACTAAATTTTGTATTTGTAAATGTTTATTTTTCTTAAACTTATCGTTTCAGTTAATAAATAAATAAATATTGAATTAGATAATAAATAAAATTGGCCTGTTGTATAGTAAGATGAAAATTTTCTAATAGAAAACTTATTATAGTATAGAATTAAATTAAATTCATATAACTTGGAAATAACACAGTGGTTCTAATCAATACTACGACCTACTATAGAGATCTCATATAAAACTATTAATCTATAGAATTATGTCTATAAATGATATAGCTTGATTGCATGGCAATAACACACTAGTTCGTTAATCGCTACTACTATTGATTAGTCAATAGTAAATCTGATTGAAACTTGGTTTATGATATTATAATTATATGATGAGCGCAAGCGACAACACCATACTTTTGATCTTGTCCAAATATTAAATTTAATATTTTTAATTAGTATTTATGTAAATTATTAAATTTATATTATATTTAATTACATATAATAATTATAGATATATAAAATATATCATATACGAATATACTATATACAAGCTACACAGAATATATAAAATATATAAATGGCTGAGCTATACTTAAGAATGACAAGTAAAAATAAAACCTCTTGCGCAAAAACTAGTATATGAATAACATCTTACTTGACCAAAAATGAATTATACCGGACCAGCAATATTACTTTACTTGATCAGTTCATCATTTTCATATAGACATGTTACTGTCATTACTACTATAGATAGAATGACAGATTGAGAAATAACATGGATTAATAATTATTGTTATATGTATATGTGTAATTATAATTGTAGTCAAATTACTGTATTATAAAACATCATTACGAAATTTTGAGTTCTACCGAATTGGTTAAATATTTACATTTATGTAATAAGTATCTATTATAGCCACAAAGTACAAACAACAGCAATTAAATGCAATTTTTTGAAACACTTTAATTTGTAAGGTTCAAATAAATCAAGCTAAAATTAATTTTATATTTGACAAATTAAGTTAGAGTTTATCGAATGCTTTAAAATTAACTTAGTCTACATAAATTTTATATTTTACACAAAATTTGAAAAATTACATCTGTGAATTATAATGTCGAATTAAAATTTAAAATTACATGTTACAAAACGTATAAAAAAAATTTAAATTAATATTATGTCTTGTGTATTGGTAAAGTCTAACAAATATAAATTTTGTATTTTGAAAAACATTTATACAAAATTTTGTGAAATTACAGCTGTGAATTATAATATCGAATTCAAATTTAAATGACATATTACAAAACAAACAAAATTTCAATTAATATTATGTATTGTGTATTGGTAAATTCTAAAACACTTAAATTTTGTATTTTACAAAACATTTATACACAAAATTTAAAAAATTACATCTGTGAATTATAATATTGAATGAAAATTTTAAATTACATATTACAAAACAAACAAAATTTAAATTAGTTTTGTATATTGGTGAATTTCATATTATGTATTGTGTATTAGTAAATTCTAACAAACATAAATTTTGTATTTTGTAAAACATTTATACACAAAATTTGAAAAATTACATCTGTGAATTGTAATATTGAATTCAAATTTAAAATTACATATTACAACACGAATAAAATTTAAATTAATATTATGTATTGGTGAATTTAATATTATGTATTGAAAATTTAAAATTATTACAAAACGAAAAAAATTTAAATTGATATTATGTCTTGTGTATTGGTAAAGTCTAACAAACATAAATTTTGTATTTTGAAAAACATTTATACAAAATTTTGTGAAATTACAGCTGTGAATTATAATATCGAATTCAAATTAAAAATTACATATTACAATACAAAATTTAAATTAATGTTATGTATTGTGTATTGGTAAATTCTAAAACACATAAATTTTGTATTTTGGAAAACATTTATACACAAAATTTAAAAAATTACATCTGTGAATTATAATATTGAATGAAAATTTTAAATTACATATTACAAAACGAACAGAATTTAAATTAATATTGAGTATTGGTGAACTTATTATTATTATAACAAACATAAATTTTGTATTTTCCAAAACATTTATACAAAATTTTGTAAAATCACATCTGTGAACTATAATATTGAATTCAAATTAAAAATTACATATTACAAAACAAACAGAATTTAAATTAATATTGTGTATTGGTGAACTTATTATTATTATAACAAACATAAATTTTGTATTTTGCAAAACATTTATACAAAGTTTTGTAAATTTACAGCTGTGAATTATAATATTAAATGAAAATTTAAAATTATTACAAAACAAACAAAATTTAAATTAATATTGTGTATTGGTGAATTTATTATTATGTATTGTGTATTGGTAAATTCTAACAAATATAATTTTATATTTTACAAAACATTTATACACAAAATTTTTTAAAATTACATCTGTGAATTATAATATCGAATGAAAATTTAAAATTATTACAAAATATATTATGTATTATTTTAAATTATTACAATTCTATTGAAATTATTTTATTTCAAATTAGTCTATTTTTCTTAGTTAAATTTATTACTTAAATTCTAATTAAATGTATTAAATTATTAGTATGTATACTTTAATCAATATTGAAATTATAAATTTACCCCTAAATTTAATTTTCATTAGAAGTATAGAAAATTGATTGGCACCATCACCAGTAAATGATTTATCTTATTACGGTTAGTTATAAAAAATAACACGTTTTGTTTTAAAGCTCAAATTTTTCATTTGCGCCATCTGAATTATAAGCTGTTTACATTGTTTTTGTTTTCAAATTTTATCTAGTATTGCAAATATTTTAATTAGATCAATATTTAATCATCTCTATATTTAGTCTACAATATTTTTTTAATTTTATTTACACTATTTTTGGTCTGTCATGTGTCTAAGTACCTACTCAGACCATAAAACAATTATTATTTTTTAATTTTCAAAATCAATTTTATTTTTAGAAATTCTTTGAAAAATTAAAGGACATTTTTAATTTTATAATTTAATTAAAAAGATAAAAATAAAAACAAATAAACAAAATAAAATTCAATTAAAATAAAAGCATTTAATAATCCATTTTATATCCTTTCTAGATATGGGTGGCCCCAAAATAGTTTTTAAAATAATAGTCTAGAAACTATATATTTTTTTTTTATTTGTTTAATTCTTTTGAAGTGCATTATAATTTCTCTATTTTTGTTTTTTTACTTTCTTTCTTTTACAAAAATTACAAAAAAATAATTTTTATGACCATTTTTAGTTATAGTTGGTTCTAAATATCACCCATTAACAACATTACATTATCTTCTAAAGATAAGGTAATAAAATGCAATTTTGTTTTATGATATATTCAGCCCCTTCTATACTCTTAATTCTAATTAAAAAAAAAAATGTATGAAATCAAATTTTATTTCCATTGAAATTATTTTAGTAAAACAGTAGCGCTTTACATCTTTGAACTAAATCTAAATAAATTGTGTAGTTCACAAGTTTGTACCAATAAGAATTGTATTTTATTTGTTTGTTGGTGTATTTTCACTTCAGAGGTATTACAATATTTAAGATTTATATTGAAATGATTTTAAAGGTGGTCTAAATTTAAACATGATTTTGTTATGTTTGATACAATATTTTATTAGATTATTTGGAAAATATATCTACTAGATACGATTACAAGCCGAAAGATAGTTATATATACTAATCTAATTTTTTCACCTTAATTCTTGTTATTAAAATTATTATATACATATAAGAGATAACTATAGAAACCTATTAAATACGGTTCCGGAAAATTTATATTACATCACATTGTGTTGCTTATAATGATTTTACATGACTCAAAGATATCAAAGATATAAAAAATTTACATTAATTTCAACATACTATACAGTAGGTATATATTATATACCTAGATATGAAGTAATAAAGATTGTTATCACTAAGATTTATGTATTATGTAGTATGTTTACTACTGCTTTTAATCAGATCAAAAAAAGGTGGTTCAGATTAAAATTGATACGAAAAACTATTAAAAATCAAAGGATAAAAAAAAATTCTAGGATTATTGATATTTTCAATTCTTAAAAAAAAAAAACAATTTTTTTTGTTATTATTTTTTTTTTTTTCAATTTTATGACTTTTCACTTTCTTTTATATCAAATCTTTAAGTCGTAAAATTAATTTTTTTTTTTGTTTTCCAGTTGATTCCCTATTTTATTAGAAAAAATATGGGAGAAACTATTACACGATACTAAATGCTACTGTGAATTTAAAGTAGCTAAACAGTAGGAGCAACTGGTAGTTGGTTTAATTTAAAAAAAAAAATTGATTATTTGTTTTATTTATTAATTTATTATCTAGGTCTAAAAAGTGTAATGGTATTATGAAGTTGAATTTCCAGTTTTAAAGTTTTGTTTGAATCACTTGCTACGATCTATGATCATTTTAAAATTCAATAATGTGTGATAAGATCTACGACATCTTGGATATTCAAGAGGATTAACAATACAGCTTCAATCTTTGATTCAATCTTCGATCAATATTTGACACAATCTTCAATCTCAACTTCAATCAAATTCAAAGTTTATCGGCTGACTTTAAACTTATAATATTAGTAAATATAACTAAACATCTGCATCGGAGATAAATATTCTAAAAAAGTATATAAAATAGCTTCGGACATACAGATTCTATATTACTGTGGCTCATTGTGTTTTAAATAAAAACATTTGAATCGAAGATAAATATTCTAAAAAAATAAAGTTATACAACAGTTTGTGTTATTTTAATCGTCGGATAAGTTGATACTTATATAATATAGGTTTAAATATTGATTTTAAGCCCCAGATAAATCTCATGAAATTGGCTCCAAGAATCTCACCACCACAATGATCGAAAATTATATTGTAATATGTATGTATATAGCTATTATAATGTATTTATACCAAAGTGAACTATTGATATGATCATGGGACTCAAATTATAGTGACCGCTTGTACAAAATTATTTTTACAATGAAGTATATTTGCTCATTGTAGCTATTGAATGTACCTAAATTAACTTTAAAAAGTATTATTGATCGAATACAATTTTACTGTTAATTTCCCATTTGTTAAAATAAGAGAACAAACTACGTCTTCAGGAATGCTCAGAGTCAAAAAATTGTAGCATAAAAAATAGTGCAAAAATTATTTATATTAATTATTTATAACACACACACAGAGTTCATTGTGTACTATTTCTGTTCAGAATACAGGACTGATTTTATTATATTTTTATTTAGAGCATGTGACTCAATGTATCGTAATAATTATGTTATAAATTTTATTAGAGTGGTTTCCAGAGCATCAGTTAGAACAAAACAACAATCGTCAATTCTGTTGTAATATGTATGTATGTATGCGTGTGGTTATATCAAAGTTAGATACATAAATGATCCAGAAAGCATATCATATTGTTCTATTATGCTTCTAATATGCACCACCGCAATTATCGAAAATTATACTGTACTGTAATATGTATGTATACATACAAAAGTGATATATTCATATGATCATGGGACTCAAATCATATTAACCTACATTGCTATCTCTCCGAAATAGAGTCGGACACAAAATTATTTTTACATTGGATTACATTTGCTCATTGTAGCTATTGAATGTACCTAAATAATTTTAAAAAGAATTAAATTGTATTCGATTTTACAGTTTGCCATTGGTTAAAATAAAAGAACAAACTGCTTCAGGAATGCTCAGAGTCAAAAAATTGCAGCATATAAAATAGTGCAAAACCTATTTATATTAATTATTTATAACACCGGGCTCATTGTGTACTTTTTCGGTTCAGAACACATTTAGAGCACGTTATTTAGAGCATGTGGCTCAATGTATCTTAATAATTATGTTATAAATTTCATTAGATTGACTTCCAGAATATCAGTTAGAACAAAACAACAATCGTTATTTTTGCCTTAATTTGTATGTATGTATGCGTGTATTTGTATGAAAGTGAGATACATAAATGATCCAGAAAGCATATCATATTGTTCTATTATGCTATCTATTGGAAATAGAATCGGTCACAAAATTATTTTTACATTGAATTACATTTTGCTCATTGCGCTCATTAAATGTCAATAAATTTTAAAAATATAATTTATTTAAATTAATTTTTTACCGTTCATTTTTCGTTATATTTACAGTAAGAAAAATGTACTCTTCAAAATGAAATATTGTCAAAAAATTATTTATATTTTGATTTAGAGCACGTGGCTCATTGTGTCCTATTTCTCCTTAGAACACAACAAGACTCATTTTGTTTTATTTTTTATTTAGAACACAAAGTGCCTCATTCTATCTTAGTTGTTTTTTTTTTAAATTCACTTTGCTATATTTTCATTTAGAATATTGTGTTCTGTCCCGCTTTAAATATAAATGATTCATTGTGCCTCATTGTATATTGCTCATTGTAAATTTATAAAAATTCTCATTAACCAACGAAAATAAATACGAAATTAAGGATAAAAAATTATTTAATTCGTTAAATAATTATGTAAAATAGTTGTACCTACTTTTCTAAAAGGGTTTAAATTGACTTAAATTAACATTTGAATTTCTCTGTTATTGTGGTCAGTGGTGTGCGAGCAGTTAAAATATCTGGAATAACTTAGAATAGAATTTTTTATTTTTACTTTATTTTTATTTTATTTGATTCATGACCCTAGCATCATATAGCCGTATGGGTCTTATAATTTACATTAAAATTTAATATAGGGCTCCCACTTGACATTTCCATCGTAGGGGATTGACAATTATGTAATTATTATTAGTGTTTGTCCAATAGACTTATTGTGTTATTTGGTTATTGTGTTGTATGAGATATATGAGTATTGATATTGATATAGGTAATATTTTTAGTTATATAAAGTATTAATTATATTAATTATTTTTATTGATTATAAATTTTATATATAATATGTTGTTATTTTTTTTTTAGTTATATTTTATATCTCCCACGGGAATCGAGCCCGTGACTACCACAACGTATTTGAAACACATTTCTATGCTTCAACCGATTAGGCTATGGAAGGGATAATTTTTTTTTTTTAGAATATAGTACGTTAATACATTCATAATAGTTCGATATTTCGTTCGTATAGTTTCGTATAGTTTCGTTCGTATATAGGTTCGTATAATTAGTACTTCATATAATTTATTATTTTCAATGAAGTCAAAAACAAAAAATGAAATTGGTTTCTTAGGTTATATTTGACATGCTGTAATATTTAAATTATTCCATAACTTTCTCAAATTAATACATCCTATCTCATTAAACAAAATTCTACTTCAAAATGGACTGGCTGAGAGCCCTTCAATAGTATACATCACTTTTTTTAGCTATGTCTTAGTAGTAATAAGTCAAACCATCAAATAATAAATTTAAATAAATTAAAAAATAAGACTTTTCAAAATAATAAAATAAAAAAAACCAACAATATAATATCCTATGACTGTGCTGATCAACTCAATATATTTTATTTTCCCAATTTTGATTTTTATTAACTTTAAAATTTATGTATTTTTATTAGTTTTATTACTTTAATGTAACATTTCTATTTATCTATTACATATATAATATAATATATTTTACAAAATAAAGTAATAAAATTTATATTAAATTTTTTGATTTGTTTTTTTTTTTTTTTTTTTTGGGTGAAATTTTTTATGACTTTCTTTCCCTCAAATAAAAAAAAAAACAACAAAAATTATGTTTAAAAAAAATCACTTTTTTTTTTGTTAGTTTTATTGAATTTCTATTGAATTCGGTCGGTAATAAAATTAAGGATGCGCGATTTTAAAATAATAAACAGGTGCAATATTTAATAATTTATTTGTTATTGTAATGGAACTTGAAAACCAACCAAAAAAAAAAAAATTTATACTCCTAATAAAAAGTAATAAAATTTAAAATAAGTTGATTCGTTTTTTAAATTATTTTTAAATTTCATTTTTTTTTATTCTAATATTCTAGGTATTTGAAAAGTAATGTACGGAATTTTAATTAAATCACAAAAATCAATTCTATTTAATATAAAGTGTTTGAGATTTAATTAAAATTAATTTATAATATTTTAAAATAAATATTTTGAAACAAATTTTTCGATAATAAAGTGTTATCAAGTTAGGGCTATATATTTTTTTAAACATAATAGATAATAATCATAATATGACGGACCCAAACCATAGTATATTGTAACGTAAAATTCATTGCAACCTGTAACATTATATAAATAGTAGTAAAGTGCTATCATAGGATACTTTTCTTGAAGCCATTATAATATTCAAGATTATCTAACCTATATTGCATTGTAAATCATTCAGATTGCAAATACTAAATTGAAGGGATAAAACAACAACAAAAAACATAATAGAGGCAATTTTGTTTTTAGATGCTCTCCAAAGGTCATATTTGTGCTCGGTTATTGTATTGGCGAATCACCATTGGAAGATTTACAATTGCAAAGCGTATAGAAAATGTTAGAATTTATTAAAAAAAAATATTGAATATATTCAGGCTCACGTTTTGCGCATTACGATGAATTTCATTTTGTTTTTTCCATGTTTAAATTTTTATAAATTCTAAAGAAAAAGTTATTGCATGTAATTGTGTATGCAAAATGCTTGTGTAAAAACAAAATGTGTAAAAACAAAATGTATGCAAAATGCTTGTGTGTTAGGGTTGTATTATGGTAGTTAATTAGCCTTGGAATTATATAAAAACAAAAAAATATCTGGCTATATTATAACTTTGCAAATAACCCTATATAATTGTCGCATTTATAGTGAACAAACCCAAAGTTGATATGACCCAATGTCATATACTCCAGATTAGCTTACTTTGCTGAAGAAATACTGGGAGAGTACCAATGCGGATTCCGAAGCCAAAGATCAACGATTGACCAGATATTCGTCATGAAACAAAGCATGGAGAAATGTTATGAACACGACATAGATCTTCACATGCTTTTTATAGATTTCAAGCAAGCATTTGACAGCATAAATAGAAACATAATTTTAACAGCTCTAAGACATTTGGGAATACTTCAGAAATTATCAAACCTGATCATAATGACAATGCATGAATCAAAAGCTAAAATTATAATACAAAACCAAATAACCTGTGAATTTAAAATAGAAACGGGAGTACGGCAAGGAGATGCCTTATCCGCACTATTATTTAACTTAATACTAAATTACGCCATAGGAAAATTAGCAAAGAAAGGCAGTATATTCAATATGACAACACAAATAGTGGCATATGCGGATGACATAGTAATCATGGCAAAAAATTACAGATATATGGCAGAAGTATTTGTACAACTAGAAGCGGAGACACAAAAAGTAGGCTTAAAAATCAACGAAGACAAGACAAAATATCTAAAAATGTCAAGAAATGAACAAATAAGAAATACTCAGAATATAATAATTGGAGAGTACAACTTTGAAGGAGTTACAACCTTTACATACCTCGGAGCAACAATAAGAAGTGATAATAGTATGCAATGCTGTATTCATAATAGAATTCAGGCCGGAAATAGATGCTACTATGCAAACAGAAAGTTGCTTCAATCAAAATTAATATCAAGAAAGACCAAAATGACAATATATAAAACTCTCATACGACCCATAGTGACGTATGGATGTGAGGTATGGACTATGAACGTAGCCGAGGAGAATAGCCTGCGCATATTTGAAAGAAAAATTCTCCGAAAAATACTCGGCCCAAATATATTGCAGAATGGAGAATATGTAATCAGAAGCAACAGCGAGCTCAATAATATGATTGATAGTGAGGACATTGTACGGTTTGCAAAGGCCCAAAGACTAAGGTGGGCTGGCCACGTAAGTCGAATGAGCGAAAGCCGAAAGCAAGCAGTGGTACTGAATAGAAAGCCCGATAGCAGCCGTGATAGAGGAAGACCAAGAAGCAGATGGGCAGACAACGTGAAAAACGATGCTCAAATCCTACAAATCCCAAATTGGAGACAAGCGGCACAAGATCGACCTTTTTGGAGGAGCATAGTGATGAAGGCCAAAGCTCACCCAGAGCTGTAGCGCTATAAGATGATGAAACCCAAAGTTGAAACAATATGTTTACATTCAATCAAAAATTAACAATTTGACGTAGTTTGTGGCCTGGATATGCATAATTGTATCTCATTTTTTTTTAAATTGAAAATTACATTGCATTATTAATAGAGAACGCTACAAAAGCATGATTACTCATTTGATTCATAGCATAAATCAAATAATTCGACAATAAATCGACTTGGATAATATATTATTTTAACAAGATGGTGCAATTTACCATACATCTCATGACACATTCAATTTATTGCAAGAAAAGTTTAATTACCATGTAATGGTTCTATAAAAATGTCGATGTGAACTGGCCCCCATTATCATGTCATATAAATCGATTGAACTAATCTCTTTGAGATTATATTTAAATCATTGGTTTACTTCCGAAGTATCGATAAATATAATAAATGATTAGTGAAAGGAAAATCGACTTTCAATCCATAAATTAAATACAGTCGTCTCAAAAATTATTTGTGCATATAACAATTTCGTAATTAGCACAGACAAAGTTGGTTGTAGCTCACGTTACATTATGTTGCGTTATTGATGAAATAAATTCAGAATTGTTCAGAAAATTAAACTTAAGCAAAATTAATAGATTCTAATGTACTGAATAAATTTTTTCTTATCACATACACCTGTAACAATCTTCTCTCTATCTTATTTTACTATTTTTTTAATATAATTTTATTATTTTATTTTATTATGAAAAGCAAAATTTATAACAAAAAAATGGATAGCAAGTAGGCAGCTAGTGCTTGTAAGTCACTAATGTGTATAATTTAAATTATATTCCAATTAATAATACTAATATTTTACTACACATCAATTGTAGGTACAGTAAGTTCGCCTTTATACTTAAATTTTATTTTCAATGATAACCAAATTATTTTTCGAGTTGATTTTAAAGAATAGTATTGAAACAAACGAACCCTAGATCTTTTGATTTACCTAACCCTAGATCTTTTGTAGCCAGGTGACATAAGCATACTATACAAATCATATCGGTGGGTATTAATTTATTTAATAATATTATATTTCCATCAGAATTTATATCAATGCGGTTAGATGGCAAAATTACGTAAGACAAAATTTCATATATAGACAAAATTACATAAAGCGGTAAACACAATTGCGACTACCGACGAAAAATTCGCGACGAAAAAATTAAAATAGATACGCTATGTATATGCTCACAATTTCAACTACAATCGCTCAAACACATTTTCGTTGTTGTCGAAATAAGGCTATTTTCTACTTTTTTCTATGGTAATTGGCTTTGACATTTGTGAAAACCTTTTTAAACATCAAAAAATAAAAACAAAACAATTATTATGAAATCTGATATTATAATATTATTGTTCTGTTTTTTAATACGTTCTACAATTTATAATTATTTATTTTATTATTTAGATACATATATAAATTTAGATTTATTAGAGATGTATTTGAATCTGATGATGCCACAAATAAATTAATATATTATTCAAAATGAATATTTATCATTTTGAAATTCCGCCATTTGCTTTTCTTTGTTTTGTTTGTTTATTTTTATTTTTCGTTTCGCTGCAATTGTGTTTAATTTGACGAAAAATAGTTGAGCGAAGCGAATTTCGTTGGTAGTCGGTGGGCGTTGGTCGTCATTATGCTTACCGCTTAATATTATGATCTTATACATAATACACAAGATGAACGACGTGGTTAGTTAAAAAGCAAGAAAAATTTAATAGTAAATTAACATCACAAAAATATTAAAATTTTAGCAAGTTCTTGGTGCTGATATACTTCAAACAGTTACACCAAATAAATGACGGTTATTTCCAAGTTGAGCGCCATCTATACTCTAAGAGAAATTTCAATTACGGGAGATTTTTTAAAAATTCTTCATAAAAATTCTGTCATTTAAAATAAACACACAAACTTATAGAAAAAAGTACAAAAACAAAAACACAAACAAAAATTGAAAACAAAACAGAAAAATAAAAATCAGATCAGATCAGGATGATTCAAAAATGATATAATAACTGTTAGTTCATTTGCTTCTGCTATTAATAAAAAAAATATATATACAGTAAAACACGGTTATAGTCAATTGGTAAATTTCAGTAATATTTCTGACTATAACCTGACTATAACTATATAGGCGTAGTCAAAAAAAAATTGCATGTAATCAAAACAAAATCAAATTCAATTAAATATTTTTCGTATAACAATTTTAGACTTTATTTTATTCATAAATATAGCAATTCTGTTATGTAATCACAAAATATACATACTTGTAATAAAGAACAGAAAAAGACTATATATGGTACCTATTAATCAGTTTTTTAATAAAATAATATTCACTTTTGACTTATTTTTTTGTTTTATTGAAAAAATTGGGGTTATATTTTAATGTGACTAATAAAAAAACAACATCGATTGTATGAACTTATGAAGTTTATTACGCTCTTTCAAAAAAGTTGTTGCCTATTGCTATAACAGAATTGTGACTATAAACGAATGAAAATACATCGATCTACTACGTTGAGAGTAATGGGATTTTATTGTGTTAAGTTATATTAAAATTAGTATTAATTTCGTCATAAAATATTAGGTATTATACTTTAATTTCATGATATATATATATATATATATATTCAAAAATCCAGCAATTCAGAAAAAAAACTACAATTATACCAAAACAAATATTTTTTTTATAAAAAATTGTGTTTGAAAGAACTACTTCTGTGCACAGCGGATTCACTAGTATACATATATTTCTTAAATACTTAAGAAACAAAAATTAATATACATATGTATATATCTCATTTCTTTTACAAAACTATATGCACCAAAAATGTCTACCTGATTACAATTTAATCAAAATTTATACTCATATTTTTGAAATTATTGATTTGACAGTTAATTTCAGTGACAAAGTATTTAGAATGATCGGAATTGTAAATAAAGTACATTATGTTGCCAATACATTGTAGTCAGTTCAGAAAATTTTACATACTTATGTACATTGTATCGGGTCGAATTTCTACCAGAATTTAAATCAATATGGTTACATGGCAAAGTTACGTAAGTCAAAATTTCATACATGGACAAAATTACTGAATATTATACATATATTAATATATTTCTTAAGTTTAATATACATATGTATATATATATATTTAATTTCTTTTACAAAACTATATGCACCAAAAATGTCTACCTGATTACAATTATAATCAAAATTTATACTCATATTTTTGAAATTATTGATTTGACAGTTAATTTCAGTGACAAAGTATTTAGAATGATCGGAATTGTAAATAAAGTACATTATGTTGCCAATACATTGTAGTCAGTTCAGAAAATTTTACATACTTATGTACATTGTATCGGGTCGAATTTCTACCAGAATTTAAATCAATATGGTTACGTGGCAAAATTACGTAAGTCAAAATTTCATACATGGACAAAATTACTGAATATTATACATATATTAATATATTTCTTAAGTTTAATATACATATGTATATATCTCATTTCTTTTACAAAACTATATGCACCAAAAATGTCTACCTGATTACAATTATAATCAAAATTTATACTCATATTTTTGAAATTATTGATTTGACAGTTAATTTCAGTGACAAAGTATTTAGAATGATCGGAATTGTAAATAAAGTACATTATGTTGCCAATACATTGTAGTCAGTTCAGAAAATTTTACATACTTATGTACATTGTATCGGGTCGAATTTCTACCAGAATTTAAATCAATATGGTTACATGGCAAAGTTACGTAAGTCAAAATTTGATATATGGACAAAATTACTTAATATTATACATATATTCATATATTTCTTAAGTATAATATACATATGTATATATCTCATTTCTGTTACAAAACTATTATCATCAAAAATGGCTACCTGATTATAATAATTATGATCAAAATTTATACTCATATTTTTGACATTATTGATTTGACAGTTAATTTCAGTGACAAAGTATTTAGAATGATCAGAATTGTAAATAGAGTACATTGTGTTGCCAGTAAAATGTAGTCAGTTCAGAAAATTTAGCATTTTAATGTTTATATGTATTTACATTGTATCGGGTTGAAATTTTTTAAGTATACATTTCCGATGTCATCCCTACACAGTGTTGTGCGACGTATAAACCACATTATGTAGATTACGTTATTTTTTACACGTCGACAATACTTTGTAGACAATACCATTCATTATGTCTAATTCATTACATGTACAATTTATATATAATTGCCTATTTCCACACGGCGTGTCAACTTTCATCACTTTTTACCTTTCGTTTCATTCCCCCTTTTCTATAAACTAATTTTGCTAATAGAAAGGGGGGAATGAAACGAAAGGTAAAAAGTGATGAAAGTTGACCCGTGTGGAAGTAGGCATTAAATAATAATGAATTACCATTAAGATAAATAAAATCAGAATAAAGAATATAAGATCAGCTAGAAAAAACTCTTTTCATTTGTGCCAAGGCAAGCTTAGATTAAATAAAAATTCATTAATTTTGGCCAGTATTATTCAGTTTACTATTATACATATTATGATGTAAGTAAAATGTCGTTAAAGCCATACCAATGAATGATTTTATATTTTTTTTCAAAATTATATTTAAACTTTTTAGTTAGCTTATCCAAAGTATAACCAAATATTTACAGTATCGGCAGCTGAACACTTCAACGATTAACAAAATATTAATCAATTCACATATTGGATCGAAAAGCTTTATATTATATATTAATATGAATTCATCATAAAATTTTCTTATGTATTGATTCGAATATTCTAGTGTCACATATGGGTGTTTAAACCTAATCCAAATCAACTTGCATAAATTCTTTCAAAATAGATGTGTGTTGATCCGTTAATTTTTTATTTAACACATCCTCATCAATTAATAAAATTGATTCTATACTTATAATAGCCTTATAGCTGATTTAATACATTTTTATGTAGTTTTTTAAGTCAAGTTGTTGACAGTATTTTTCTACCAGAAATTTTATCTAAATATGCTGGTTCAATTTTTTTAATAAAGTTCTTGAAATGAACCAAATCTGCCTAAAAAAATAATTATTATTTATATGATAATTGACATTGTTGTTATTACTATACAGCATAGTTTACAACATTGTTACATACAGTAAATTGTTTGTTTACACTAAAGTCTATACTTCAAAGTGTAAACAATTAAATATTACACGTAAGGGAACAACACTGTCCCTACATCATTCATTTAATAAGATGTCTGAGCAGATAGATTGGTAGCACTGATGGTTTTCAATTCGGCAAACTTAAACAGTCTTATGTCAATTGTGATATTACACAATCATGTTCATTGTCTATATTGTGATATTACAAATATGTCCATTTTGATATTACACAATCTAATTTCACTAAAAAACACTTAAATATTTGTTTTGAACCGGTTTATTTCAGATTACATATTATCATCGTAAAATGGACAACGTATCGATCGGTACAATCTATAAATGATTAATTAATTTAATTGTTGTCAGGTTGCCTTTCACTAATAATTTTTTAACATTTGATTGCAAATATCGATATTTCGGAAGCAACATACCTCCTTCATCAGTGCTTGTGACTAGCTGTTATTATCACTAGAAATAAAAAAAAAAAATTAAATGATTATTTTGAATACTTCAAGAGTGAGACATCAAAAAATTTAAATAAATTTCATAATACGCAAGAAGTGAAAGGTATATCAAAAAGGACATTTCTAAGCTCTGTACAATTTAGACCTAAATAGGTTTTTAACATTCGACTACTATAACACCATCTTCTATAGGTCAGAATGATCTAGAATTAACCTTTGTGTGTGCACCTGTATTACCCGGGTAATTTTTGGATTTTTTATTTAATTATTTTTTGTTAGACTAACCTGTTTTGTTTGCCATTTTAGGTATGCCTCTATCAAGTTGTTAGACATACATTATTTAATTGTTTTTTTACTAGGGTGGCGTTTTCATAGATACATTTTGGGTCTTAGAAAATACATCTCCTTAGAGGCACCCGTGGTACCTAGGTACCCATAGCAATTAGTATGAAAATAAGAAAAATATGAGGCATATGAGGTTGTTTTTAAAAATAGTTTTCTGTATCTAAATAAAAAAAAGTAAAATATATTTTTAAATAACATATTTTTTATTTTTCTCAATTACAATTTAAACATTTAGTAATAGTAAGCGAATGTTCATCGCATACTGGAACCTTACAATCTCCGCAAGATTTTCTTGTTTTGCGTGGTTTTTTGCTTGGTGCACTAAGACAAGCATTGCAGTTTCCAACAATTGGTATACGACCAGTAGAATCTCTTGCAGGTTGTTTGACATGAGAAATTGGTGGTATGTTGATTGGTCTCGCAAAGATTCAATTGCCAGTTTAATGGTAAAATTTCGGTATACAGTTGACGTGTTCGCTCGTGTATTTATTTCTGGCATAACCAATTCCTTCCCTAGATCTTTCAAAAACATTCGACGTGCTCTGGTTGTTTTATTCCAGGTAGGATTATTTTCGTGAAAACAAATTTAGGCTGCTAGAGCTGCTATATCAATTATATTGAAAAGAAATGCAACTGGCCACCACAGTGTTCTACGTTCTACTTAGCATTTTATCCATAGTGTCAAACCCACCTGTTGTGCTGTTGTAGTACAGAATAACCTCCGGTTTTTTTTTAAAAATCCGATGACGCAGTTTTATTGCGATGTACAGTAGACAGCAATATAACTGCTTTGTCTTTCTTTGGTGCATATGAGCACATCATAATATTATCATCAGTAAACCCAAATAACGATGAATAAATTTCACGAGTTTTACTCGCTTCCATTTCGCTAGGAATATAAGGTTTATTTTTTTTAAGATACCTACAATGGATAAATTTGCAACTTTCAAAAATCGAGCGAGACGCAAATTGGTGCAAAAGTTATCACATGTAATATTTCTACCGGTGTTTTTATATTTGGCCCATAAGTCCATTACAACTCGCTCGCCTTGGTTTACTTCGCGGATTCCACCTACTTTACTTTTATAAATTTGACCTAGCAAAGGATATGCAGTTTTTGAATCGCAGGCCCACCATACTTTTATTCGATACTCTTCATGTTTTGAAGGTATTAAATCTAGTACGCCCTCTAAACGGAAAAAGTTGTTCATCAATTGTAACGCAATCAGACGGAATGTAGTTTGCACATAAATTTGCATTCAACATGATGAACATGATGAGCATTTTTATCAAATTTTTCTAATAATGTTTTTATGTTTAATGTTTATATGACAAAAATGTAGTTACCCGGGTACCACAGGTACCCTATTACTTAAGTTTTTTTTTCGTGCCTACAGAAGGTTTAAACATTTTACAATTCTACTGTCGAAGAAGGCAACATTTTGGTTCATAATAATTATATATTAAGGTCCTGTACCCGCCTATAATAGTAAGATGCTCAGTATTCATTGTTAATAACTCTTATATATCAAAAAATATTACCAAATGTTAATCAAAATTAAACTCAAATCACTTCACAATTTTTTTTTTTTGACGTTTATAACAACTTTTACATAAAATTAAGTAGAAAAAAATGATCTCATTTTGATTACATCAAATCTACAACACAATATAGTTGAAATGTTAATAATTACAAATTTATAAAAAAAAAAAAAAACAAAAACAATTTAGTAACATTTCTGAATATAAAATAAAACCGCAATGTTAAAAAAAAAAAAAAAAAATAATTTTATTAGATTTCCGATGTTTTGATATCACGAAAAAACAGAAACAAAATATCAAATTATAAATGTACGAGTATGTGTGACTCTGAAATCATAATTTAACATCACTCATCATCGCAACATCATCAGTGATTTGTTTTTGTTTTTTTTTTGTATCCACTATCTAATGAAGTGGTGTCCAGTAGCACTCTATTCTATGATAGGCTCTTAGATACTTAATTACTATTGTATATGCTGACTGATTTAACTTTATTTTTTTGTTATTGTTTTTTTATTATTATTTTGGCTTTTGGCTGGCGCTTGTTATTTCAAAACTCTATTAATTTTTTGTTTTCTTTTATGCCTCTGATTACTTTGTATCTTGTAGATATTATTATATGAATATCACCATTGTATATACAAAATATATATTCACCACATATGATTAAAGTTGTGAGTCTATCTATTTATCTATTTTCAAGATAAGAAAAGATGTACCAAAAAAAAAAAAAAAGCAAAAAATAGAATTAAAGCAGCCAACAACAATGTTTTTAAGATGGAAAAAAAAAAAAAAAAAAAAGTGCGCTAGCGTAATTGACTCCAGTCGTGCTAATGAAATAATCATTGAATAGATTTTGATTTTTTATTCTTGTTTTTTTTTTTTGTTGTACCTAGCATTTTTTTTTTTTTTTTTTTTTTTTTTTTTTTTTTTTTTTTAACCTAAGTTAAGATGCTGTTACTAATAATGATTTTGATGATGCTGATGATCAATTACACTTATACACAATTCAGTCATCGTAAAAAACAAAAAAAAAAAAATAAGTGAGACTTTTAGATATGTACTTAGTAAGATTATTTAAAGTGATCATTGTTAAAAGTACAAAAAATGTTTGTATGTGTTTTGTTTTTTTTTAAATCGCTTTAATTAAAGCTTAAATTACACTGTGTTCATATTACTGAAGATAGATCAATGGAATGAGCTTTTATATAGACAAAATGTATTAAGACGAAGTGTATTAAAGGCAGGAATTTTATCAATCAAATTTGAAGTGAACTGTACTTGTATTATACATATGAATAGTGTTTTGGGAATTGTGAAGCTAGTATAGGGCTTATAAGGTGGTTATTAAAACATATTTTTTCTCGTTACATGTGCAATTTTAATATAATTTCAACACTTTCGTTTTCAGATACAAAAAAACAAACTATGGGTGTTTTGATAAATTCTGCAAACTGATAACAAGTTTGCCACCAGTTGGCTTACTTTGCTATAATCAAATACCTATATTCTACATTTGCTTGAAAATTCTGCAAAGTGATATTGACAATTTGTTTATAGTCAGACTTACTTCAGAATCACTACTTCTGTAAACAATATTTTTTTTGTTTAATACAATATTTTTTATGTATGCCAAAAAATTTATTCTGTCAAGTTGATGCACAGTAGTTTGCATTTACAAATAGCATTCCGAAAATTTGACAAGTGTTTTCATAAATTCAGAATATACATATTGATTGCAGGTCTGCATTTATAAAAACAATCTATCACATTATTTTTATTATAATCGCTTAAATTAATCTCTTAATAATTCTGTATTGTAGTAAGTATGTGTTTAAGTGAATTAATAAAAATAACTGTTATCAGTTTACATGTAATAAAGTACACATTTCATTAATTCAGTTGTCATTTCCTTGACTGTCAATAAACAAATAAATATCACAATTATATAATTTTTATTCAGTGTAGATTAATCAGTGATAATAACAGTATAATTAATGACATGGACCAGTAATTCTAAGATTTTAAGAGGTCGCATTTACATCAAAAGCCTCCTAAAAAACAAAATAACAATTACTGGGCTGTATATAAATTCAACCTTGATCAATTCAAACTGATGGCTGATGAGCTTATATTAAGGCTAGGCGAAGACATACATTTTTTTGTTTTGCAACTGTTTGATTGCACAAATGTGTACACTATACATAACCCACAAAAATAATATTTAAGTGAGAACTGACTCGCAATAAAAACACTAAAAAATTTCACTGACTTATTTGTATTAGTGGAAATAAAGCTAAAGCGCTAAAGGCGATTTGTACAATAATTTTTCGCCAGACCAATTTTAAAATTTTGGTTAATTTTTAAGCTAGGCGCAAACTTGTTCAAACAAACATTTAGTTTTGAAACTGATTGATTGCACGTTTGTGTTCCATTCGTTTATATGAAAGTGCGGAAGCATAAAACCAGTTGCATATGTGCCCGCTTTCATATAAGCTAATGGAACACAAATGTGCAATCAAACTGTTGCAAAACAAAAATTTATGTCTCCGCCTAGCCTTAATATTAGTGAAACTATAATATTTAATTTAAACCTAAATAACTTAAAATTTTGTAAAGAATTCGATTTTAAACGTCTGGCTTAATAATACTAATGTTATATATTTTTACATCTTTGTTACGAGTTAAACTGTACATATTCTTAATTATTTTTTTTTTAAATTGTTGTAGAACCAAATTTAATTTTACATGGCATTAATCATACATAGGTGTTATTCCAGACTACTTTAAAATTTTGGAACGACATGGAATAACCGCTAAAATGAATTTGACTTTTTACAGTCTATTTTACCGATTATTGAAATGTATTTTGGGTCACTTGAACTTTAATTATTTGATTCCGTAAAAATTAAGGTTAAGCCAAAAATATTTTGTAAGTATATACCTAGATATTTCAAAGCGTAGAAAATGGAGATGCATTAATGTCATTTATAGCTTAATTCGACTTTGGTGGTTCGACCTTATTGCTCCAGATACTACATTATATTGAATTGAGCACAGATTGTATAATAATATTGAATTTAATTAGTCAATAAAATAAATCAGCATTTTAAAATAATAAATTGATATCAAATTTTAAGAATTAAAAGACAATTATTATATCTGATGATTTACCTTATAATAAATTTACACTAAAATGTTTTTAGTGATGCAGCTTTTTCGTATATTGACACCGGTTTGATAAATATATAATAATTAAGCTGGATTTTCACATGTACTAATTTACCGTCACGATCGCTTTTTTCTGATTTCAATCACGCATACTTTGAAATATTTGACAAATTAAAATTATATTCAAAATAAAAAGTATGATGGATCAATAAATAATAAATTATTATATTATAAATTAATATTAATCCAGCTATAAATAATAATCAATAATAAATAAATTAAAAAGCTATACAATTTAAAATTGTTAAAAAATTTAAATATATATCAATTCAATAAATAAAAAAAAATAAATGCAATATATTTTGATTATGTGAGTAAGCCCAATTTTTCAAAAAGACAATTATTATTTCTGATGATTTACCTATTTCTAAATTTGCTTTAAGAAGTAGTAGCTAATCTTGCTAGTGTACAAAATGTACAAAATAAATCAATGAATTATTTTTGAATACCTATTTTAGTGAAATCGATTTTTTATTTTCATTTAACAAAGACAATATTATTATTTCTGATGGTTTACCTTTTCCTAAATATACTTTGAAAATCTTCTATCTAATCTTGTAAGGTTGCAAAAGGTACAAAATAAATCAAATGCAATATTTTTTAAATTTTATTTAGCGAAATCGATTTTTTTTTCATTCAACAAAGACAATAATTATTTCGGATGATTTACCTACTTCTAAATTTAATTGGCAGATATCTGAATGAAATGTGTTGTAAATAATTGATTACTGTGTTATTTGATTTTAAATATTTTGTTATTTTTCCTGTTCGAAATTCAAGTAATATTAGATACCATAGTCCATAGTGCACCTAATACCTATAGGTAAGTAAAATTTCATATAATAAGAATTCCAAATATTTATAGGAAGTTATGAAATATTACCTATATTGTACATACATCATAGATTTTCCATAAATACAATTTCAATTATGAACATATAATTATTATTTACATATACAATACAACATAAAATTATTTTGCTGTCATTGAATTTATTACCTGTCATATAATGACTGTCATATCATGCCTGTCATCTGTCATATAATACAATCATTGAATTTTATGCTTACCATTATTATCTGCATACCGTTATTGCCCGTTTTTGTGATTTCTTGGTGTCTATGGCCCACCATCACGGAAAAGATAAGGTTCGTTTATTTTTTTGGCGCGACCAAATATCGATGCCTTCCGCAGTAACCAAAAATTGTCATGACATTTTGTCGTCAAAGTTATGATGACAATTTGTTGATAAAATTTGTTAAAAAATTGTTGCTGTAAATCTATCAGTTTTCCCACAAAATGTTGACAAATATTTGTCATTACAATTTTTGGTCAATAATATGTGACAATTGGGTGACAAGGTTCTTAAGTTTTTTATTATTTTACAAATTGTTGACAAAATAACCCACAAAATAATGACAAATTATTCACAAATTGTTCACAAATAAACCCACACACTGATGACAAATTAACTACAAAATGTTGACAAAATCGTCATCTAAACTGTGAGAAATGGTGTCACCAAATTTTGTCGACAATTCACCAAAATTTGTCAACATATTGTGACATTTTTGTGACATTTGGCTGCTCGGGTTTGTTGTTTCTGACTGTTTATCTAGCTATCAAAATCGACCGATAATTATGTTCTTTCAATTTAATTATTATAACATATAAATTTTTAATTATATTATTTAAAAATATATAATATAATCTAATAATAAATAAATAACAATTATATTTAATATTAAAAAATCGATTCCTAAATAAATAATAATATAAAATATATAATTTTACTCAGGCCTGTCTAAATAATAATTAATAACAATAAAGATTAAAAATTGCTAAATAACTGTAAATATTTAAGCATCAAGGCAATAAATAAATAAATGAATAAATATAAAAAAAATAGATTTAACATTTTGTTGTCATATTTTCAACATTTGTTTGATTTTTTCATTTTGTTATATAAAATTCAACATTTTTTTGATATATTTAAATCAATTTTTTTCAAAAAGACAACTATTATTTCTGATGATTTACCTTTTTCTAAATTTGCTTTAAAACGTATTTAATCTTGTAAGCATACAAAATAAATCAATGAAATATTTTTAAATAATTTACTGAAATCGATTTTTTTGTTTTCATTTCACCAATTGTTATTTCTGATGATTTACCTACTTCTAAATCAAATTGACAGATATCTGAATGAAATGTGTAAATTGATTACCATATGATTTTATTTTATTTAAATTTATTGAAAAATATTTATAAAATTTATTGTCGCCATTTTTATGATGGATCAATAAATGATAAATAAAAATATAAATAAATTTTGGTCAGGCTGTCTAAATAATAATTAATAACAATAAAAATTAAAAATTGCTAAAAAACTGTAAATATGTAAGTATTAAGCCAATAAATAAATGAATAAATATAAAAAAAATAAATTCAACATTTTGTGATGATATATTTAAATCAAATTTTTTCAAAAAGACAACTATTATTTCTGATGATTTACCTTTTTCTAAATTTGCTTTAAAAAGTATTTAATCTTGTAAGGGTACGAAATAAATCAATAAAATATTTTTTTTAATTTTATTTAGTGAAATCGATTTTTTTTTTCATCTCACAAAGCCAACTGTTATTTCTGATGATTTACCTTTTTCTAAATTTGCTTTAAAAAGTATTTAATCTTGTAAGGGTACAAAATAAATCAATAAAATATTTGTTAAATTTTATTTAGTGAAATAGATTTTTGTCAAAGCCAATTGTTATTTCAGATTATTTACCTACTTATAAATCAAATTGACAGATATATAAATGAAATGTGCAAATTGATTACTGTATTTGATTTTATTTTGTTTATTTTTAAAACTTGATTTTTCCTGTTCGAAATTCAAATAATATTTGATACCATATAGTGCACCTAATACCTATAATAGGTAAGTAAAATTTGATATATTAAGAATTCCAAATATTTATAGGAAGTTATGAAATATTACCTATATTGTACATACATCATAGATTTACCATAAATACAATTTCAATTATGAAATTTGAATACAAAAATTTAAAATTTTTTTTTTTTTTTTTGCACAATTTATTTCTTAATGTGCAAAATTATAGTGTATGAATTAATTTATGTATTACTATTAACATCCGTTTTAATAAAAAAAAAAAAATTATTGAAAAATATTATACAATTAGAATTTGCATCCTTTCTGATTATCAATGTACCTACATATCAAATTAGAATGTAAGTATGTATGTATGTATATTAAAAACAAAGAAAATTTAGATGACATATCATGATGAACTTAATAATAATAATAATAATAATAGTAATAATGATAATATGAGAAATGAGATGAAATTCAAAATAGCACGAGTTTTAGATATCATTTTAATTTAAGTGATGAATTGATATGGAGGCGGGTAATAAAATAACAAAAAAAAAAAAAAAAAAAAACAGAAAAAAAAACAATAATACAATTTTCTTAGATAAATTTATTGTACTGTACTATACAATTACTCTTAGAATATATTTTAATAATAATATGTAGATAAATTTAACTATAAGTGTAATATAATGTGTGTTTGTATGATTGAATGTCGCTTTTAAGTATGTGCAGTTGAATATTATTTATTTACAAATTTAATTTGAATTGCTCTATAATTTTTTCGTTTTTTACTTTTTATTATATTTTACAGTTAGTAAATTATATCTTATAGATAGATTTTAATTTAATACATAAATGTATTTGAACAGAAAAAAAATGTATCTTATAGATAGTTTTTGTTTTTATTTTAGTTTTTTTTTTTTTTTTTTTTTTCCATTCACAAATTTAAATTTCAATGGAATTTCGTTTAAATCATCAGTAATCAGAGTTTTGATGTTTTTGTTTGTTATTTTGTTTTCATTTTCTTCTATTAAATGATGAATTTTTAATTTAATAGGAAATTTAAGTTAAATTCTTTAAATAATTTTTTTTTTTTTTTTTTTTTTTTTTTTTACAGTATATAGACAATAAAAAATTTGTTTATTTTAATTTTTTGTTTTTCACTTCAAGTCAATATGTATATCTATCTATATTATATATATGAAATATATTTTTTTGACAAGTTGATGGATTATTTTATAATAACGGTATATCATTTTATATATATATATATATATATATATATTATGTACTCTAGTTATATATTATTGTATATTATTATTTGATTGAAGATTTTGCAATTGAAATCTTAAGATATCTATATGATGGATGTGTGTATGTAATTTAAGTATTTTATAAACGATATCTAGAAGATTAATAAAAATCTATTGAGTACATCCTGTATGATCATAGAAAAAAATTTTCAATTAGAAAATTTACTGTTAAATATGTGAAATAATAATTTATTTAATGTTATTTTTATATTTTTTTTTTTTTGTAATTTTTAATTTTAAAGTAAAATAAGTAAGAATATTTTGGATTAATAATTTAATATAATATGTTGTTGTATATATTTTTTATTTTTTAATTCGTAAATAATAGTAAAAAATGTGAGTAGGTGGGTGGTTAAATTTATATTAAAAATAATAAATATGTATAGGCATATATAGTATGTAAAGTGTTGATATTATGATTGTTGTTGATAATTTTTTATCACTTTACATTTTGTGTTTTTTGCTGCTGCTGCTGTTGTTGTTGTTGTTGTTGTTCTATTTACAATTTCAAGATATGCAATTTATTAATAAATTTTTGAAATTACGTCAACTATAATAATTGTTTGCTATAAATCATCGAGATTTGAACTTGGTGAATTTTATTTTATTGTTTTTTTTTTATTTCTTCGTAATCGGACAATTTAATTCAGTAGTGTGTTATGGAATTGAATTATTCGTTCGAAATGATTTTTTATTTTTTATTTTTAATATTATAGAATCAATGTAAAGTTGATATGATCTTTCTTGATGATCTCTTGTTCAATTTTTCTTTATTTTATTTTTGCTTTTGTTAGGAAATAGAAGAAAATAGTCGGACAATTTAATTCAGTAGTGTGTTATGGAATTGAATTATTCGTTCGAAATGATTTTTGATTTTTTGTTTTTAATAGTATAGAATCAATGTAAAGTTGATATTATGATCTTTCTTAAAAATTTTTACACTGCACAATCTCCCTTATTTTCTTTATTTTTGTTAAGGGATGGCAGAAAACAATCGTAAGTGATCATTTTTGCAGTGGCGAACCGAACGACAGACTATATCGTTTTTATTTGTATATTCTTGTTAATAATTTACGTAAATTTATCTTTTTATCCTATCCTAGTTTTGTAATTATACATCCGTTCTATCGGCTTACAGAATCAATGCCTTTCCAACTTGCTTAAATTGTGCGTAGATCTTTTTATTTGTTTTAATTTGTCAGTCGGATGTTTGTTCCATTCTACATAGCTACATATGCGAATGAAAAAATTATTTTAATCAACCCCCATCAATTGATGAGGGGAATCAAGATCTATATCTGTAGCATTTTTGGCAATGCATTGGCTTATCATTTTGGCATTATCACATTGGCTATATGGACATTGGCATTTGGCTTATCAGCCTGCTGCTGACTGATAATGTCAAATTGTTGTGGCCTGGTACCCAAAAATGAACAATCCAATTTTTTTCTATGTTAATAAACTCTTATATCCTTAGAATAGTTGAATGTATTACCTTGTATACTACACAGGGAATCGGTGCAAATGATATATTTTCCATTTGGTTGAGTTAACGACACATATTCAATTACTTTAATTATGGAATACAATTTCTGCGAAGAAAATACTGGTTTCATTCTTCAGCCGAAAAGATTCTTGCCAACACTTAAAGGTGCATCCACATTTATAACTGTTGTTCGAGACGTGTATTTTAGATCCGTTAAATTTAATGTTTCAGTTTATTCAGTAAAAGTTGCTTGTATTGTTTGGGTAATGTTTCGTTTTTGTTGTAAGCAGCTACCTCCTTATTGAACGTCGGTCTTTTCAGTGATCTAATTTTATTGAAATTTATGTCTGATATTGGTATCGGAATCGTATAGAGTTGCTCCGTGACCGCTGAGTGAAGTTGGTGCCACGCAAATTTATGTCTTTAGCTGCGTTATGGCAACGCGAAATTGGCAATGTTATAATAATGTCAAACAACTTTTAACTGTTCGTTGCTATAAATGTCAAAATGAAAATGTTTTTATATTTGTTTTTACGAAAGTTTAATTTTCTTTATGATTGGTCTCAACTTTACAAATTTGTATTTAATTTGGTCCTCGTGCCGATTCTATCCGTCATTTTTCATATCGAAAATAATCATCCTGTAAATGTCTTGGGGCGTAGCTTTCTTATCGTTGAATAATTGCATCACTTTCCTGTTAAGCATTATCTTAAGTAATGTAATTAATTCCCCACCTGTCCAATTTGTGGATTTTCTTCTTTTCTCCATTTCCATTCTATTAAATTTTATATAAATTGAATAATTAAATAGTGTACAAAATTATAAAAATATACTTACTTTCCTTAAGAAATTTTGTTTGTTTTTATTCCGTTTATCAATTTTGGTTGTAATTATTTTAACTTTGACGTAGCAATTTTGGCTTTTATACTGTGCTAAATGGAGCTGAGCTAAATTTGTGTTGCTATTTTAGCTAGCAGTGGCATTGCTAAAAAAACGTCGTGTTCATACCGTTGCCATAAATGTCAATTTAGCTTTGCATTACTATTTAAGCACCGGCATGTGGGCAAGGACTATCTTAGCGAGTGACTTTCCATTCCGCATATCTTTAAATCATGTACGCGCAGCTCCCTTCTGAGATCTAAATGTAGCTGTCCAGCGTTATTTAACATACTTAAGACGGGACTGGTCTTAAAATCACCCATAGGTGTATGCAGCTGTCTTCTGAAATCTAAAAGTAGTTCATGTCCAGTGTCATTTAATATAGTTGAAATGGGGCAGCCTCTAAATGCACCGATGGCAAGATATTTCAATCGATAAATTCAGATATCTGTTGACAAAAAAGATATACAATTAGGAATTTATGAAAAATAGATTTTTTTAATCAATTCAAACAATTTTGTTCATTTAAGTTGCCTAATAACGTTTTAAATGGCAGCTAAGCCTAAACTTGATGAATATGTATCAAGCTTATACTCTGCTACACAACTTTCAGTCAAATCCAGTTGTGATTGACATTTTGTGATAATGTATGACTACGTATATGACTCCGTGCTATGGCTTACGAATGGGGTTACAGGACAATTATGATGATGCCGTACATGACATTGTTTTATAGAATAGAAATATCGGATATGTAGAGATATAAATTTTCTACTGTATAAAAAATTAAAAAATTCGGTCAATAGTAAAAATTCGTAGTACGTTAAACAATTCAGGCAATGCCATATAAAGATTAAAAATGGTTAGAAATTAACTATAGACCAATTTTATTCTATGACCAAAACATTGTAATATGACATCAAAACAACAAATAAAGATAAAATAATCTTATAGTTGTAATCACTTTGTTCATTTTAATTTATTCAGATATCCTAAAGATCTCCAGAAATCATCAATTTATTTTTATTCTTTTTTTTGTTAGAGTTCTTAAATCAGCTTTTATTAAATCTTGTAAATACTTTTAATATAAATGAAGAAGGATATTATTTTATTTATTTGTTGTTGTTTTTTTTTTTTTTTTTTCAATTTAACCGCAGTTTTATTTTATATTATTTTGCTTTGTATTTTTGTGCAATTTTTGTAAAAAAAAAAACAGAAAAAAACAAAAACTGACACTGATTAGATAGAAATTGTGCAATCTGCAATATAAAAAGAATAAAAAAAAAAAAAAAAAAAAAAAATTGAATAAAAAATGAATGTAGGATGATATAAAGTGCTAGTTCTTTTACCATATGATTTATTAATATAACATGTATGAACATTTTAAATTGTTTTGTATTATAGATTTGTGGGTTGAGATGATGATGAACCTACACCTACCTACATGATGAAAATTTTGTGCAACATTTTGCAAAAATTATTATTATTGTTTTTTTTTTTTTTTCAAAATTCTTAAATTTTAATAGTTTTTTTTTTTGATTGAAATTGTTGTTTAAATAATGATTGGTCATTTTTCACTTGAAATTTAATTTATGTATTTAATAGAAGAAAAATGCAAATAAAAGATAAAAATAATGAAAATAGAAAAAAAGAAAAAAATGAAAACCAGAGCGATGGTAGCAATGATGGTCAATCATTTTGAAAATGGTGGAAAATTTATAATGATTTAGTTGAAATATTATTGTGTAAATGTTCACAATATAATTGATTCAGAAAATTATTATTTTAATGTACAAAACTTTCTACAACTAAAATCTTTGTTGATTTTTTTTTTGTTTTTGTTTTTTTTTTTTTTTTAATAGAGAAATGATGAACCCATTTTATTCTTGTATTGTACTCGCCTACGAAAAATTTTTTTTGCATCTAAATAATAGTATAATTTCTATAGCGAAAAATAATAGAAAATATTTGATGAATAAATTGTTATGCCAAATTTGTAGAAAAATGTTTTCTTTACTTCTGGCCATAGCAAATAAAATTAGCAAAAAAAAAAAAAATGTTGAAGCAAATATTTCAACTTTGAGACCTGTCAAATCAATAATTCCAATTAAGACAGGGGTATTAAATAACATACAAAAAACAAATACCAAAAGAGATAATCGCGAAAAGTGAAAATGGATTGATAAAACGCTTAAAATAGATCGATTTTTGTACACAAACGTTTTAATCATCATCATCTTCATTATCCTCTAATCCCCTCCATCGGGATAGGGTAGACATAAAATCTTTCCGTCGGTTTCTATCTGCGGTTAATCCCTTCAAGTGCGGCCATAAACCTGCTTTGGCTAAGACTGTTGTTCTTCATGTTTATCTCGGACTTCAGACGCGACGTGTACCCTAAGAATTCTATTCGAAACAATGTTTCGCGATGTTGTAGTCAGGTTTTGTCATAGTATGCCCTATTGAACGTCATTTCCCCAGTCGCATTTCCACGTCTATTTGTTCTTGGTTCGTTTTGTTTTCCCACAGTGTTCTGTTGGAAATGGTTTGTGACCAACGAATGTTTAGGATGCGCTGGAGACATTCATTGATGTACACTTGGAGTTTCTAGTAAGTCTAGAAAATTGTCTTTCTGCCGGTGCAGTGTGCTATGTGGAAGCGAACATAATACTGGCATATACTTACAAATCCAATCGGAATAATCTTAGAACCGTTTAGTTGTTCCACATTCCCTACTGAACATGGTAGATTCGAGCCAATCACTAGAAGGCTCCGTGAAGTAAATTCTAACTCTAGTCCTTTGGATCGACAACTAAGTGTTTTAACTGTTGAAAAACGATTATGTTTTAATGTACGTTCAACTGAAACTAACTAACAACTGTTGTTGTTTTTGGCTTTGATACTTTCGGTTTAACTTTTGGAAGTATTTTTAATAAATGTATAGCTATTAACATAGGTATTAACTTATTACTTTTACCCTTCTACTAACAGCATGTATCTGGTTTAGTTTATTTTTAGATTTTTTTAATCAAAGGTGGTTTTACTAACCTTACTGGATGATTGATGACTAATGGCACAATTAAATCAAGCAAGACTTCGTCTAGTAATAGACGTCTGATGTGTTTGCTCTAAGCATAAATCTGACAGTAATATCTTCAAAAATAAATTGACCTAAAGGTGACGTTTATTGTTATATAAGTGATGTAGGGTATATTAATAAAATACCCTCTCTATTATAGTCGTGGTGCATTTTTTAACAATCGTCCCCATTATTATATTTTCTACTATCAGTGTGTAAATTTGATTAAGTTGTATTTACTACGTAGTAGATTTTAAAAAGTAGATATTGGAATAAAGTGACTTTCTCTGTAGTGTATATTTTCATCTTCTAAAACACTATTTGAAAAAATGGACATGCTACACGGAATTAAAGGTTGAGTGTTCTTATTCGAAACAAAAACATACCTACTGTATGAATATATTTTGCTTGTCTAGGTCTACTACGCTGTCAATTCATCATTATTAAACATTTTTTGATTACAAAAACAAATCAAAAGTCAATAATTGTAGCATAAACAACATTAATTTGTTAAAGAGCCTTAAATAAAGTCTATTTTTCTCTAATTATGATAACCAATACGATTTTTGGTGTGTAAATTGAATAATTTTGTATATACAGTTGTAATTATTATCATAATCTTACTTACTTACTTAGATGGCCAACAGACCATGTAGATCCTAAATCTGACTCATTAACGTCCTCCATTTTTTTCGGTGATGGGCGATTTCTCTCCATGTGAAAACATCAAATTTTTGTTGTTGTTGTATTATCAGAATCAATTCGCTATAAATACAATAAGTATAAACAGTTTCTAATCGTAATATTTAATTTTTATTGTATATATATATATACTATGTATGTATATATACATTTAAAAGAAAAATAAAAATTTTAAATAATTTCTATGCTTAAACTTTTGTTTTTCTTGAAAATTCATTAAACTTTAAAAATAGCTACTTTTATAATATAGAAAACTTCAAAAACAGACTATCATCACTGATATTGATTATCAATCACTAATATCATCACAATCATCATCGTATTAATACCAGTTTAGTTATGACAAAATAAATAATTTATTTTTTATATACATATATACAAAAAAAAAGTAAACATACACAATAATAATAGTCTAATAGATTTTTAATAAAAATGTAAAAAACAAAAACAACAACAAACAACAAAAAACAAAAAATATGTTACTCCATTTTTAAATTGATATTTGTAAGCAATTAAAAGTCAAATAATTGAAAATAATGGTAAAGTAAATAAATTTTAACTGTCATTAAAGGAATTTTTCAAAGTGTACTCAACTTTATCATATGTAGATATATATATATATATATATGTATTTATTATTTTACATACATTTAGATATTTTGTATATTTTCTGATTTTTTTTTTCAATACAAATTACAG
The DNA here is from genome assembly GCA_963942445.1 of Argyra leucocephala. Lineage (NCBI taxonomy): Eukaryota > Metazoa > Arthropoda > Insecta > Diptera > Dolichopodidae > Argyra > Argyra leucocephala. The sequence goes on from OZ012681.1 coordinate 121,391,820, forward strand.
TTATATAGTATGATGATGGTAGTAAGAGTGAAGAACTAAAAAGATATGGAGAAAAAGAAAATATCTACGTTATTTTTTTCAGTTTAAAAAAAATATGTTTTGTTGAAATTCAAACACTGTTCTCTGAATACTGTTTTGTTGTTGTTTATTAAATCCTTTTTATAAAATAATTCACTTTGTTTTACCCGCATATCCTTAAAATGTAAATTATTATTTTATTTTTTTGTTTTTTTTTTGTAAATCTTGGATTGAGGGATATTTTTTGTTTTTGCATATAAAAAAAAAAAACTTCTGTTGCAGTAAGTTGTATAAAATTAAATGGTGCCCCATTCTAGAACCCAAAAAATAAGTTAAGAAAGGGTATATGGTTTTTTGCAGGATCATGCAGGAATAAAATAAAATATGACAGGATTTAATTAAAAATAATTAGATTATCAGTCTGATTTGTAGTGTCACAAATCTAATTCTAATATTGTCAAACTTGTTTTAAATGATATTTATATGGAGCCCAGAATAGTCAAAAGCCACAATAGCATGTCGGTCAGTAAATGTTTTTCTCAGTATTATGTCTACTTTTGTTTGAAATTAACCCATTCATAGATTGGGGACATTGATATTTAGACAGTTAGTGTTTACTTATTACTAAGGAGCCAAGGGGGCCCAGAATAGAAACCCACACTAACGTGTCGATGAGTAAATATTTTTCTCAGTATATGTCTGCTTTTCCTTGAAATTAACCCATCAGTTAATGTTTACTTATTACTAAGGAGGCAAGGGGGCCTAGCATAGAAACCCACACTAAAATGTCGGTTAGCAAATATTTATCTCAGTACATATCTGCAAATTATCCTATTCACATGACTTAGTAAACATTGCTATTTAGACGGTCATCAGTGTTTACTTATCATAAGATTAGGTACGTAGTAGTCACTTACAGCAATACCGTAAAAGTGAAAGAAGCCCTAATTTCGATTTTCTGTTTTGTAATGCTTGTATATGTTTATTTATCACTATTATACAGATATTCAGTTAATATGGGCAACACACGTGGTTAGGATGAATGAACAAAGGATTCCAAAAAGAATGTTAGACGCAGTACCGTATACAATACTAGAGCAAGAAGTATAAGTAGAATACTAAACTCAAGATGGCTGGACGATATCAAAGACAACTGTCAACATATACACGCTGGGTGGAGTAGTAGGTAGAATGCTTGTCTTTCAACCGAAAGGTCCCAAGTTCGATTCCCGATAAAGCAAAAAAAATGCTTTATGGGTTTTTTGACGTCAACGGATGAAAAACAGTTGGAAAATACAAACTAGAATGAAGGTAAATTTTAAACGAGGTTAAGCGTACAACTAATAGATGATGATGATGATGATGATGCAGTAAATATAATTTGTCTACTTGTACTGTATATTTAATCAAAATTATATTTTTTTTATAAAGATTAAATAATTATTTTTAAATTGATTTCGAACCGGATTAGACTTACAACAATAGCATTCAATTATAGACTCATAACCTAATTTTGTATATAAAATTAAATTTTGTAAAAGTTTTATTATACATGATCAAAAATACAAGTGCTTGGTTTTGAAAGGCATGAAATTGAAATCAATGACTTAGGTATATTTATTGTGTTTAAATAAATTATCAGTCCAACCAGCAAATTTTAACAGCATGATAATCTGTAATTCTGAGTAGTTATGTACACTTAATTACCTACAGTATAACCTACATGACGTGAAACTGACTATATTCATTTATATTTGTTAAATACTAAATTCTTCTGCATCGTATAGCATATACAGACTTGGCAAACGGTTTTAGGCCAAGTAGGGGTTCACTCGTATTCATATACGTTTAAATTTAAATAAAATTAATATCAAAACGCAAGGGGAACGGACTGTTTTTTTTTTAAAGCTCAGACAGAAATTTTTTACCTCTATAATGCTTTCCTGGGATATTCAAATAAGTTATTTATAGCTAGAATTAACTATAGATCAATGTCAATTAATACGAATATAGATATAGTAAAATAAAAGTGATATAACAATACCCTTTACGAAAGAGGTCTACCTAACTTTAATGAAGCTGAACTAGGTCTTTTTTTTTTCTATCTTCATTTCCAAAATGTCATTGCACTGAAACAGTTTATCTAGCTTTGTTACATTCTATTGAATATAAAATTAGTAATTTACAAACTTTTAAGTTAAATATGTTTTAGTAGTTCCGTCACATAAATTGGACAGGAGTAGAAAGATAATTTATTCAATTGTATATAACGAAAATAATAATTTGTTGAACTGCATAGTGATAGCGACTGATCCTATCAATATCACCGGTCTTGGCACAAGCTATCGGTATCAATAGAACTATGACTAACGTTTGTTGTTATTAAAAACGATTATACGAAACTGTTTTTTGCTGCACCAACTTATATTAGCTCTCGACATTTTTACTAAATAACCTGAACATGATCTTCTTTTGTCCACAGCAGATGCCGAGTCCGCAGACCGTAGTTAGGCTATAAAAATAAATTTGAAGTTAGTTTTTTGATCATACCTGGTCGTTTGCCATACAAAATTTATTAACCTACAAAGTCTTTGCCATAAACGCAGCAGTGAATATAATAAAAGAGCAAAGATGGAAGCCATTAGAATCTTTAGTGACAGTCAGGCTGCCTTAAAAGTTCTTGAAAGAAACCTCATCAAATCTAGATTGGTGGGAGAATGTTCGGAAGCTCTAAGCCTCATAGGGTCCGGAACAAGGTACAACTGATCTGGATACCGGGTCATAGTGGCTTGACTGGAAATGAGAAGGATGACGAACTAGCCAGATCATCGGCGGGAAACATTTATGGCCCGGAACCCGCAGTTGGCATATCTATTGGTAATCTAAAGTTATCGAAAAAAAACCCCCCTGAAGAGGGAAACAAACGATCTTTAGGAGCCTGTTGAAGGCCACAGAGTCTCCAAAATATATGTATCAAGCACAAACACCAAAATAAACAACTTCCTGCTAACTTTCAATAGAGAATTGACTGGAGGAAGATGGAGGGCATACTTACTGGTCATAACCGCATGAATAAGCATATGTGTAGACTAGCTTTAAGTGACGACCCAACCTGCAGACATTGTTTTCAAAAGTTTGACAAAAATTTTCAAAATTGCATCTGTGAACTAGTCCTTGAAACAAAAAAAAAATATCAATCAGCATTAAATCTCAAATATTTAAGAAATCTGGAAAAATTTGAAAAATTGTTCGAGGATAATTAGGTCTGCCAAGAAAAATTGGTAGCTATTCTAAGGAGTTTAATATCTACAAAATTTGAAAATTGCGGTAACATGCAAGACTATATAGGCCAAATTATGTGCAACTCCAACAAATTGATTGGAATAGGTTTTGATATAACCGATGAATAGATAGGTGCTATCTTACTAGCCCGGTTGAGTGAAAATTATTAACCGTTTATTATGAATTAAGATCGAAACATCTGATGCAAAAATCACTGCTGATAATATCATTTCAAAACTGTTGGGCTCAAATGTAAGTGAAACGAAAAGTGATAATGCATTCTTTGGGTAACAAAAAATTTAGCAATTACAACACCATCCTATCACTAAATTGTATTTTTTTCTACTAAAATTGTATTTGTTTTCTATGAAATTGTATTTGTTGTTGTTGTTATTGTTGTTTTTAAGACCTTAAGTCACATTCAAAATATGCAATTTTATTTGATTTATAATTTAATTTAATTTAATTTAAATAAAATATTTAAATTTAAACGTAAGCTTCTTGCTCGGATAAAAATGGGGGGTAAGATAAATAAAAAACCCTACACTATAAATATAAAGTTTTTGAAGTGTGTAACTCTTACAATTGTTTATACACTTCAAAAACTTCAATGATTACATTTTTATTCCATCATTTGAATAACTTAAAGAATTCTAGCATTGATAATATGATATGTAATTTTTTCAATAACTTCTTCAAATTCACTCATACTACCAGTGTATGCTTTTTTCTGTATATCTAAAAAATAAAAAAATAAAAAATAGAAAAACAAAATTCTTATCTTAATTTACCAATAAACAATTAAATTTCCAAACGATAAATTCACATAATTTTCTCATTCATTTCTAAGAAAAACAAGTTTTAAAATTTAACCCTACTATATTCTGTATACCCCAAAAACAATCTCATACCTTTAAATTATCCCATTCCATTAAATTGGTGGTAAATTTTAACACAAAAACAAAATAAAAACAAAAACAAAATGAAAAACTCATCAACCATTTTATAGAATAATAACTGTTTAAAAAATATTTCTATTTCTTCTCTATAGGAAAATCTATACTATATTATGTATTATGTATTAATACAACTATACAACCCACCCACCCACTTTGTTAGGAAAGAATGTTACAAAAATACGGAAACAGTAAGAAAAAAAATTAAAATATAAATAAAAAAAATTAAAATGGGAAAAATTTCTTAAAAAAAATTTTCTATATGAAATTGTATTTGTTGTTGTTGTTGTTGTTATTGTTGTTTTTCATTTATTATACATAATAATATGTAGAAAAAATTTATAGATACGTAATTAAGATTCGCTTAATTATCAGGACTATTACTATTTATTTTTTATACACATATCTTGTATACATTTGCATGTGTATGTTATACTAAAATTCAAAAATAATTCTTAAAGGATGATAAAAAAAGAAAAAAAAAAAAACAAAAATACAAAAAATGATTTTCCAAATCAAACCATTAAATTTTCTACAAATAAAGATTGAAAAATTTTCGAAATATGTTCCAGATAGAATGAATTTAAGTTGAAGGTATGTGAATATATTTTTGATATATAAACAATTTATTTGGTTTTGTTTTTTTTTTTGTTATAATTTTAAAAATATTTTTAAGATACAAAATTTATAAGTATTTTTAGATATATAAAAAATATATTTTTTTTTTATTCAAGTATGAAAATGTATAATTTTTCATATAGAAATGAATTAATTTTAAAATTATGAATCTTTATTTGAGTGAAAAATCTAATTCAATGCTCGTATAAGTACAAATAGTGTAACGATTGACTTTTCAAAGAGATCAAATACTTTGGAATTGTACTTGCTGAACATCCGAACTCATGATGCTCATCTTGATATTGATGAAAACTCAACAAAGCTGTTATAGTAATCTGGACATTTAAAATCCGTATATGGGGATTAACCCCTAAAATAGCATTATGTGATGGCATTTTTAACCTACGCATCCACGGTTTGATGGAAAAAAGGTACGCAAATAACAGCTTAAAACAAAATCAACAAACTACAGAATTTTGCTTGTTTGATTAAAACTGGTGCTATGCAGTTAACATCTACCATATCATTAGAGCTTCACCTAGAACCCGTTCATCTCTTTTATACAGAAAGAAGCAATTGGTCATACCAACAAATGTATTACTGCTGGTGATCCGCTTGTTAAAAGATTGACACATTCAGAACCAATTCGTATGCTCCGGAAGGGCAATACGCTTTCGATACCATTATCCTACTACTGCTTGACAAGATAAAATTTTGAGATTTTGAAATTAACCATTCAATATAATTAACCGTTCAATAAAGCAGAGAAACGTGGTAAACAGTATGGTAGACGGGTCTTAGAAATTTGGATTAGGTAGGATTGGGAGTATATGGAAAAAGTCATAGAGCTCATATTTGTTCAAGCCTATATTCTACAAGCACAGTTTTTCAGACCAAAGTATATACTATAGAACTCTGGGTGCTAGAGAACTTAAGAAGTAATTAAAAAACAACGTAAACTCTGCATTCTCTCGAATAATAAAGTAGTCATATTAGCTATTAATCCATATACCATTACATCAAAGCTAGTATGGGGTTGTTTAGAAATGCTCAAAACCCTGGCAAAAATAAACAAAATCACTATAATGTGTGTTACCAGAGCATTGTGGCATTGCAGAAAACGAAGCTGCTGATTATATAGCAAGAACGACATTGAATACACTTTTAATAGGGCTAAGTCCGCTTTGTATGATTTGCCTGAGCACAATTAAGATGCAGATGAAAGCTTCGGTGTAGCAAAAAGTATAGGATTTTTAGGGCAACTTTCCTCCCAAAAATGCTCAAGGCAAAACGCTCACTGAAGAAAACTAAAACTTCTTTAAGTTGCAATAGGAAACAAGTGTGTATCTTGGCAGTGATAATAGAAGCATAAAATTGGCCTAACCGAAAACAAATTATGTAGAATATGTTAAATAGAGGAAGAATCGATTGAAAATATACTCTGTGAATGCGAAGGAATCGCTCGTAACAAGCTTCTCCACTTGGGAACAGTATTTCCCGAACAATGAAAGATGTTCAGCATACCATTGAAGAATATGCTAAATGTGATCACAAAATCAGGTATCCTTAAGAAGTCAGAGGAATAGCACTAACTAACACGGGTAATCACAATAAGCATATTTGCGGCTGCGGTGATATAGGGGCCAAATCCCTTCTGACATTACATAATTTATCTATCTATAAATTATGTCGAATTTTATAATAAAATGTTAGATTAAAGATTGATGCTTTATTGTTATGTAATCGGAGAAAATTAAAGATCTTGACTGATAGTGTTGTATATCAAACATTCGAACTTGGGGAACCGTCAAATTGCAAAGTAGATGTTTTAATCATTTTACACGAATTTTCTGAATGGTATTTTTCAATAAATTGTAGGAAGCTTTTGAATAAATATTTAATTTGTAGATATTTTTAAAAATGTTTTAGCTAAAATAGCTTTTAGGCCGTATGGCTGGATAAAACCATCAGATGATATCAGTAAAAGTCGTTTACTGCAATCCTGACATGACGGTTATTAGAATAAAGGTGAACTTTGACTGATATAAGATAATAACGTCCTATTAAACTCATAGGTAGTTTTTTATCAGAGGTGGATAAAGTAAAAACAGGCAAATTGATTCAACTTTCTTCAGAAGAAAATTAAGGACGATAATGGGTATATTGACAAGTCACTGTTTGTTTAATATAATATGCTGGCCATGTAACTATAACTTATCAAATATCAGAACTAGTTTGGGGTATTGGAAATAAAAAAAAAAACTTCAATTATATTCTCTGTAAGTGTTCCGGTTTATTAAAAACTAGGCTTAGGTGTATTGGAAGGTGTTAGAGAAATATCAAAGTTTCATTTTAAATATATCCACAAATTTCTCACAGTAAGAGGTTTGCTCAGCCATTAAGTAATGGTTCAGCTCGTGATGTAGAAAATGTGGCTTAATGTCATAACTGCGATTGATTGACTTTCACTGACTTCCACTGATTTGGAAATTTAACTAAAATATTCACAGCAAAGAAAATTATTAATTGAATAGTAAGAAAATTGAAACCCATTATTACTAATAGACTACATAGAATACATATATATATATATATATATAGAACAATACTACTAAATAGATTGAATAGACACTAGCTTTCAGCTGAAAATTATTTGATACATTAAACAAACTTTGCTGCTTCTATTCTTGAAACTCTTATAATATTTATTTAGTTTTAATAATACCAAGATGTTTAATCTTCGATACCTATCTTGTTTTCATGTTGTCTAGAAACGAGGTATTGACGTAAAATGTACAAAAATTATTTTTACAAATATAAGTATTTGAGTTAAAGTCAATCTAAAATTCAATTATATGTACACAGCTATTATAGCAATCATTATGGTATATTTTAAAAGTCAACTACACTTGTCTATTCAAAATATATATAAGCATATGCAATTATAAAATATATGATAAAATTATATACATTTTTAATTTACCCTTTTTTCGCATATTATTTAATTATTTTATTTTTATACAAAATTTTGCAACAATATTGAAGAATTCTTTTGTATTTAACTAGTGTTAAAATTTACCAATTTGTAACACTAAGATCAACTTAAATACGGTGACTGTTAAAAATTTAATTTAAAAAAAAATTCGTAAAATGTCAATTTACCTATACTTATGTAAGCAAACAATGATTTATAACAGTGTTATAAAAACCTATTCACTACTACAAATGAAATGCAATATGTACTAACTTTCCCAATTTTGCTCTTCCTAATTTTAGTGTCCATGAGTGTTAAAGTAAATTTCCAAATGTTATTTTTTTTTTCAGTTTTAATTTAATAATTTGAAAATTTTTACAACAAAATTATTTTACTATAACAACGCTATAACAAATATCATGTGTGTAATATTTAAAGGTATAGATAGGGTGGTGTCAATGTACAGCATGGCAAATTGTACTTTTTTAAAATATTTTTTGTTATTATTATTTTTATTTTTTAAATTGTTAAAATAGAAAATGAGAAAATTCAAAGGAAATAGAATTTCTTCTTTTTAACTGGCTGATACTAATTTTTAAACTTGGAAAAAGTAAAAAAAAAACAATGAAAAAACAATAATACAGAAAAAAATTAAAATATATAAGTATATATACATAAGAATATATAGAAAATAAATTTCATGTTCATATTGCCCGCATATGTTCCGAATTGAATGTTCGTCTTTTCTTTTTGTCAAATAAAATTTAAAAAAAAAAGAAAAATTAAATATCCCCTAAACATTGCCAAAGTAAAAACTTATAAAAAAACAAAAGAAGTGAATAGAAAAAGATAGCAAAATAATTATTAAATTTATATATTAGATATAACTGTTTCAAAGAAGAAAGAAAATATTGAAGAGAAAATAAATCTTGGTTAAAAAATTAAACTTTCAATGAAAATGTAATACTAGTAGAGAAAAACAATTGATTAGATAGATAATACAAACTTTTATTTAAAAAAAAAAACAATATACAATCATAAAATCAACACAAAAAAATTTATTACAAGGTTTTTTGCCATTTTTCCTAAACTCAAAATAAAAATTAAATAAAATATAACTCATTGTAGCTTAATTGCTGACCTAATATAAATATTGTAGATAAAAACGATTTCCTGTAACACTAAAACTCTATTTTTAAGTAATAATTGTCGAATTATTAAGGCAAATAAAATTAAATAAATAAAATAAAGATAGATAATAATTCAATAACAGTAAAATACAATTCATAAAATATATATTTACTAATAAGAGTAAATATAGGATAATTCATCATTCAGATATTCAGAAGAACATCATGTGATGGATGAAACTACAAAACTAAAAATACAATACAGCATAAATATTATAAAATATTATTTTTTATGTATTAAACAATAATATTATAGTAAAAAATTAACATTTTTAAAAAATTTAAAAAAAATTCAAAAACAAAAATATAATATCAAAATGAAATGTATCATATTGAAAAAATTATATATGAAGAGGTACTTATGCCAGTATATAATGTGTAAATGATATCATGGCATCGCAGTATTAGCAAAGGATAAAATAAACATAATATTCGATCAACTCCACAAAATAGTATATAGAAGCATAACATAACAACATGGAGAGACGAAAAAATAACGAAATACCGTGTAAATTTGTGCTCAATTGAGCCAGAGCTCGTTCAGATCTATACTCTGAACTAAAAAACGAAAACGTCTATAGTGTAATTTTTCTCCGCTTATAACCTAGCACCATCTTACTAATAACCCTTTACCCTATCATACCCTGCCATGCAACTAACAGGTTTGTATCTAATATTAACTGTTAACGGGTACCGTCAATATGAATTTAATTCTACTAACCATAACTAAAATTAATATTTTTAAATATATTTAAAAAATATTTGAACAGTGTTGATCAATTCATGACATTATTATCGAAAAAAAATATAAATTAAAATATTAATTAATTTAATAAAATAAAAAAATAAATTTCAAAATTTATGATCAATTAATCTCCAAAAAAAAGAACTTTCAATTCGCTTTTATATATAAAATCTAGAAAAAAAAAATAAAAAATGTAATTAAATTGAATATCATGATTTCCTTTAACTATTAAAATAAATTCAATTTCATTCATTCTATATAACCAATATACTTACAAATAATTCAATAAAAAATTTGATCCATGATCAAAAGAAGAACTAACACAAAAATAAAAAAAAAAAAAAAAATAAATAAAAATCCATTTTATATCCATGAAAATTATAATTGTCACCTTCAGTTTTATTGAATTTAATGACACAAACATTTAATTACATTTTTAAGTTAATTATATTAATTTAATGTTCTCATATTGAATTGAAATTCTTAAATAAATAATGTAAATAATGAATATTGGAGTCAGATTTGTAGATACGACTCCGATTATGGTAACAATTTTTTAATTTGTTGTAATTTGAATGTTGGATATATTCAAATATTTGATACATAGCTATGTTTAAAATGATGATTCTCAGTGTTTATTGAGTAAACATGGGCTTGTCAGATGTCTGTATATTACTGTCTCTGTGATGAAAGCTGTTACAAATTATGTAACTACTTTCAATAATTCATTCAATTTTTTTATTTATCTACTTTTAATGGCTTATCCGTCTTGGATGTTTGTTACCATGATAGCAATTTTGACTTTTTCAGAGACTGCATATCGAAACGAAGTTTTTGCGCTTTTGTTGAACCACTGACGTAATTTTATTCAACATTTATTCAAATTTTTAACATTTAAACACTTCAAGTATGTGACAATAATATTAATTATAAAGCCAAAAGCCCTGGCAGCTAGTGCGTGTAGCTTATCCTATTTTGTATTAATAAATAATAATAATTATTTTGTATTTTGGATTCAGTTATCAACAGGAACTGTTAATTAGTTCGTATAATTTTGTGTAATTATTTCAGCAAAAAAAAATAAATGTCAATTAATGCATTCCAAATTAAATTTGATTAATGAAGACAATGTAAGGTCTGGTCTGCAAAGGTCTAAACTAATTTTTTTTTTCAATTTCAATTACCCATCATTATATAACATTAAATTAACAATTAACAATGATTCATTAAGCGTTTCAAATACAATGAATATTAAAGTAAGTAGATAAGTCTAAGATGGGCTGGCCATGTAATTAGAATGCATGAGACTCAAAAACAAGCAATGGTGTCAAATAAAAAGCCCGAGAGTAATCATGGTAGAGAAAAACATCATTAAAAATGATACCCAAACCCTGGAAACCCCAAATTATAGTAACACAAGATCGACCCGTTCGGAGGATAATTGTAATGAAGAGACAAATTCATTCCAGAACTGTAGTGCTATAAGATAATAATGAAATTAAGTTTGATCAAATTTTTCATTTCACATTAAATTTTTTCATTTTCCGATACAAATGGAATCAAATTTTCTTTGAGATACCTGTTGGGTCGCACTAATGGTGAATATATAGATGTAAAATATTTCTTACGCTCTACTGTACTCGTTCATAAGTAAAATTTTTATTTAAACCTTAAATTTTATATGGAAGTGAGTTTCATAATCAGAGTCCCGCACTTCAAACAAAATTATAATTGTTAGTGAATGTTGTTCTGATTTGATGAACACTCTAACTACTTTTTACATTCAAAATCGGCATATACACAGTCACTTACAATAGTTTTTTCAGAGTAATTTGATTAACTTATATCTTAATACCTATCATAGTTCCATTTACTTGGAGCAATAACCGAATTCTATTTCAAATCAATTTCAAAGAATATATTGAAAATCATTTTTGAAATATGCCATATACTCTGATACATATTTGAACTCTACACATTCTAATTAGTGATCAGACAAATATCCATGCTCTAAGAGGTATTTGCACCCGACACATTCTAATTAGTGTTGTCAGATGACAGGATACCAACATCATATCGGTCGGTTAATATTAACTTGCTGACTATATTATATTTGTATCGCACTGATGGTGAAACAATTTAACACAAGTTTTACTGTCAATCATAAAATACATGAACCACAGGGTTATAGAATAGTGTGTAATCATAACTGCACTACAAATTCACCCTGATATGTAACATAATATGACCTAAAACAAAATACCGAATCGAACATGATCAAATAAAATTGAATTTTTTTATTTTTGTTTTTTTATTGTTTTTTTATTTATGATTCCGATATACCATCTCCGAAAATTTATAACATACGTGAGTTTTTTTTTTCTTGTTTTTTTTTTGACAATAAATGATGCGATCTAATTGCTTCTTTAATTGAAATTTAATGGACATTCCATTTATTTATTACAAAATATAAAATCTATACGTCTGTCGGTAATTAAATTTGTTTTTATTTATTTTTATTTTATTTTTTATTTGGTTTTGTTTTAAACACACAAAAACCCAAAAATAAAAAAAAATTTAACCAAACATTTAAAATTTCAGCCCAGTACTATTTGTTATATACATACATATATACATACATAATGTATGTAATATAAAATTTATAAAATTTAATTTCATCACCTCAAAATTGAATTGAAATTTTCCCAATACTAAAATAATATTCTTTGTAGAATTATTATTAGAGTTAATATATAAAAAAACAAAAACAATAAAAATAACAACAAAAAATCAAAAAAAAAACACTATTTTATATACTCGTATAGGCGTCTAATAAAAAGAGAGCGCGATATTTAATTGAAAACTTATCACTTTTCCGAATCATTATTATAGGTGTAATTATCCGCATTTTCAAAATAAAAAAAAAAAAAAATTAAAAGATACAAAAAAAAATAGATTAAATATTTTTGAGAAAAATTCAATACCGAAAGTTAAAAGTGGAAAAATCGAAAAATTAATCAACATAAGATACTTACTCAAAAATCGAAAGACATCAAAATTTAATGGTGGACTTAGACAACTATAGGATGAAAATTGATTTTGGCGTTTGCTTATAAATTTCTTACTTATAAAGTCAATTAAATGTAGTATTTACTTACTATTGTTGTACAGACCTTATACAACGTTCCAATTAATTTGAACTACTAACAGTTGTCCCAGATTACAAATCATAAGTATTATAATAAGAACAATATTAATTTAATTTATCTTCAAAATAATTTAGTTTTGGTAAGTCAATCACAGGGTTGAAAAATAATACATTACTTTTGTAATGCATTACCTTTAAAGCATCATCTTTAATAAATCATTACTATTGTTTTATTCAGCTATAAAACTTTTCAATTAACTGAAATTAATAAGAGTAATATGCTAAATTAAAAATACAAGTAATACAATTAGAACAAGGTAAAAACGATATATTCAAAACAATTATATACAAAATTTTTATTCTGTTTTGGTAAGTAATTTATTGAAGAATAATACATTACTTTTGAAGTGCATTACCTTTAAAGCATCATCTTTAATAAATCATTATTATTCTTTTCAGAACTATAAAATTTTTCAGAACTATAAATTTGAAAAATAATACATTACTTTTGCAATACATTACCTTTAAATCATCATCTTTAATAAATCATTAATATTCTTTTCAGAGCTTTAAAATTTTTCAAATCAACTGCTTAATCAAAAAATACAAGTAATTAATACAATTAGAATAAGGTAAGAACGATATATTCAAAACAATTAAATAAAAAATGTTAAGTCGGTTTTGGTAAGTCATTTGTTGAAAAATAATACATTACTTTTGTAATGCATTACCTTTAAAGCATCATCTTTAATAAATCATTACTATTCTTTGCAGAACTATAAAATTTTTCAGAACTATAAAATTGAAAAATAATACATTACTTTTGTAATGCATTACCTTTAAAGCATCATCTTTAATAAAAACCATTACTATTCTTTTTCAGAACTATAAAAGTTTTCAATTAACTGAAATCAATAAGAATATTATTGTAAATCAAAAATCATTGGAAATATAATGTGAACACGATGTATTCAAAATAATTAAAATATATATTTTTAAGCCGGTTCTGGCAAGTGATTCACAGAGTTGAAAAATAATACATTATTTTTGTAATGCATTACCGAATACAAATAATAGTGCAAAAAAACCAATTAACATTAAAAATCATTATTTCTATGTATTGTTAATTTATAACTAAAATATTGACTTTTAACAAATGCATTACTTTTTAGATTTAGTTTACATAAACTATAATCTATTTTAAAGGATTAATTGAAATAATTGAGATATAATAATATGTTATGATTTTATGATGATATTATAATAATAAATTGCATTAATTGATAATAATTGAAAAAATACTTGGTATTACTTAATATTACTCGTATTTGTTGATATTATTTGGCATTAACACTTAGCATTACTTGACATTAATTGGCATTTACTTAGTATTACTTGCCATTTGTTGACTATACTTGACAATATCTTGACAATACTGTCAAATCTAAATTAATTGACACTCTCAAACAATTGTAGATAATGTATCAAATCCTAAATTAATATATAATTATAACTAACATTAATTTAATAATTAATTGTCTTATATTAAAAATTAACTAAAATAAAATGTAATATCAATTTTTAAACTTTATTTATTTATTTTTTCTCTCTCTCTCTTTCTATCTAATATATTAAAATAATGCAAATCAATAAAATGTATAATTATAATAACTTAATAAGTAAATTCCTGCTAAATTATAAAAAAAAGTTAAAGAAGAAGAGGAGAAAAAAATTAACTATATTTAATTTGATCTAAAATAATTTTTTATATATTTATTGTATATATTATGTAATGTATGCATTATTATAGGTAGGTAGGTAATAAAAATAAAATAAAAAATAATATAAAAATACTTGGCATTACTTGTTTACTTTACTTGTATTTATTGATATTATTTTTCATTATTTGACAGTCATTGTCATTGCTTGGCATTATCTGATATTTGTTGATATTACTTACTTGACAATACCTGACATTAATAGACCAATACTTTGTATTACAAGATATTAATTGACATTACTTGATAATACTGAACAATACTTGCCATTATTTGACATTTGTTGATATTACTTGACCATACTTAGCAGTTAGAATTATTTGACATTTGCTTATACTACTTGACAATATTTGGTATTACTTCACAATACTAGGCTTTACTTGGTATTTATTGACATTGACAATATTTGGTATTACTTTAACAATACTTATAGTACTTGGTATTTATTGACATTATTTATCCTTACTTGACAATATTTGGTATTGCTTGATAATATTTGGTATTATTTGTCATTACTCGGCTTTACTTAACATTATTTTACAATAATTTGTTTTACTACTATGTTGATGTTTTAGTATTGATAAAGTTATAACAATTAGGTGTAATAAAAAATAATCAAACTTACTAATAGCATAGTATGGGAATGGAAATCTAATTCAGCTGTAATTATACAATCTGCTAATATACATTTTTTTTACAACTCTGATTAGGTTGTCTTTCATTCAAATTTTTAAATTTAAAAGTAGTAGGATAGGTAATAAACTGAATTAAACAATACTAACTTTATCTTACTATGTTTAAACAATATTAGTATATATGTAATGTATATTATATCGTAATGTAGGTTACTAACAGGTTAATGCAGGTGTTGATAATGACGAAAAAAATTACTCAACAATGGCATTAGCAATGGAATTTTAAACCATTAACACCTTCAAATTTTCCAATAAGTACTAAAAGAACAATAAATTGTTTTAATATATATTAAATAATACTAACAAAACACATTATTACGCAATATATAAGATCTTTGGAAAATAAAATCAGATAAAAAGTACTTTATAGTACCTATACAAGAACTAAAAACAATAAAACAAAAAAATTGAGATACTTTTTTTCACTTTAATTTTATATTTTTAGTATTGAATTATAGGAAATTGAAATTGAAATAAAAAAAAAAAATAATGTTTATTAAAGTGAATTATAGGAAGATTATAAAAATTGAAAATTACTTTAAACAGTACCAAAAAAAAAAAAAAAAAGGTTAAAATTTTAACTATTACCTATTTTATTCCTAAATTGTTACCGTTTTTTTTTTTTTTGTTATTGTCGTGTCTTCTAATTGCGGTATATTTGTTTTTGTTTTTTTTTTTAAATATAAAATGACAACCAAATTTTTTTTTTATTACACTAAAGTATCTATAGATACATAACTTAAAATTTCTTAAATTGGTTTTCTCACCTATTCATTACCGCATTTTTAATCATAGCTATTGTTTTATTTTTTTTGTTTTGTTTTTTCGGGTTTTCTTTGTTTTTATCAATTGTTAACATACACAAAAATAAATATAGAAAATACAGGTAAGAATATAATAATATGACAATTAAATGTACCTACAATTTTTTTTTTGTTTTTATTTGATTTTCAAAATTTTATTGCACAATAATTATTGTGACGGCTTTTATTGTATTGTGCTCGTCAATAATGGTTTTAAATAATAAGAAAAAATAAATAAAAAAAAAAACAAATAATGTCAATTATTGAAATTATTTTTTGATTATACCAGGATGGATATTATGAATGTTGTTTTAATGTTATTTATCCTATAGGTTTTAAAGGTCCTGTAATGAATGAATTGACAGAAAAAAATAAGATGAATTGACATCACTTGACTATACTGACATCATTATTGATATTTGTTGACATTAATTGACAATAGTTGTTGTTGTTACTATAAATTATTATTATTGACAGTACTTGGCATTACTTGGAATTTGTTGTCATTATTTGACATTACTTGACAATACTTGGCATTATTTGAATTTATTTTTGAAATAGCCAACGGTACTCAAATGTTCATAAGCTAAGTTTTGGCTTAATAACAACAAATACTTGAAATTTGTTGATATTACTTGACTCTGCTGAGCATTACTTAGCTCTACTGGGTATTTATTGACATCACTTAGAATCCATTCTTACATTCTTGAATCTTGAAGGTAATATGCAGTCCACAAAATCTAGTGAGTGTCTAATAAATTTGAAATTTTCATAAATCTAGAGATCTATAGTACTCGAAGTCAAAATTATACAATTGAAATGCCAATGTCAATTATTGAAATTAGTTTTTGATTATACCAGGAGGGATATTATGAATGTTGTTTTAATGTTATTTATCCTATAGGTTTTAAAGGTCCTGTAATGAATGAATTGACAGAAAAAAATAAGATGAATTGACATCACTTGACTATACTGACATCATTATTGATATTTGTTGACATTAATTGACAATAGTTGTTGTTGTTACTATAAATTATTATTATTGACAGTACTTGGCATTACTTGGAATTTGTTGTCATTATTTGAATTTATTTTTAAAATAGCCAACGGTACTCAAATGCTCCTAATGTTGACTTAATAAAAACAAATACTTGACATTTGTTGACATTACTTGACTCTGCAGAGCATTATTTGACTTCACTGGGTATTTATGGACATCACTTAGCATCCAATTTTACACTTTTGAGTCTTGAAGGTAATATGTAATCCCCAAAATCTAATATACATCTAATAAATTTGAAATTTTCATAAATGTATAAATCTATAGTTCTCGAAGTCAAAATTATAAAATTGAAATGGATACTGATAGCACTAAGCTATTGTGATAGCACTAAGCTATTATGATACACTAAGCTTCTAAGCCTATATGCATAGAATAAAGGTTTAACCATTTTTTTTTTTCTCTTTTACAATTCAAATCGTAGTAACCACTTCGTTTTTATTAGACCAGTTTTTTAGGTTATCCAGTCCGATTTTACGCTTATTTATTGTCGTTGTTCTGAAAAGTCATTAATGCGGTATAGTGCAGATCTTTTAATCGTTCAAAATTAATTTGTTTTATTATGAGTGGTAAAGTCATATTTTCATTAAAAGTTGTTCGTTTCCGTTATGATTTTTGTTTTGAATTTTGTTGTTTTTTCTTTATACAAGTGAGAAACTCTTAAATACTTAAATACTAGCGGCTAAAGCCATTTTAATACTTTAGATGAATTAGTCTTCTCTAATAACAATATGGAATTGATTGCGGTAAGCAAATTTGATGATAATCTAATTGACTTCCTGAACCGAACAGGGTGGGTTTTATACTGACTTCTTTGATTGACTAATCCTTTGATATAAAAAAATGCAAAAAATAGATCGTTACGGTTGTGCCATCAAAACTTATGATTAATCACTCCTACCTGTCCTACATACCTCTGCCTACATTGTTTCAATTTGATTTTGCAATTTGTATTTTGTTTGCTCTCTTAACTGGAATTATTGAATGTGTCTAAGTGAAAATAACAGTATTTTATAACAATTATGACCTTTATGGTTTTTTCAAATCTTAGAAGGTCCCAGTCCATTTATTTGACACTTTATATTTGCTCGTTAATTCCAATGTTTTATCTTACATACCTACTAGTTACAGGAATGTTTTGTAAACCTCTCGCCAAAGGTTAAGCGTATTGGACCAATCTGTTTGCATATTTAATTTCACATTTTTCAAGTTCTTATGTCACCAAGGGTATATTCAAAACTTTATGTATAAATTATTATTTCCAAGGTACCAAAAATGAACCTGCAGTTTAATACGTCAAATAGCTTTGCGCAGAGGCGATATCGTAACCATTGAGGGTTTATCGAATTTCAATTATTGCTAGATTAACACTTTAACTGATTCCTCGCAATGTGAATGTGAAATATCGTTCGCTACGGTAATTTTTGAAAGCCAGAAATGGCTGAAAAAAAAAAAGAAAAATTTTTTTTTTGATTGAATCCTTTGAATTGACCTTTGAATCATAGCACCACATTGGTTTCAGAATGGCTTTGTATAGTAGCACTTTATATTCCAAATCTATAGTGTAGAATTTTGGCAAATTAGTTTATTTTTTATACACCAATTAGTTCGTCTTGAACTTTAGTTGCCCTTTTTTGCTGTGATGTACTTCTTTCAAATAACCTGGTTAGCTTGCTGAATATTTATCCCATTTATACCAACTGGTGAACATAATCCCTTTTTCAACGAGAAATTTACATATATAATACACTTTTAGTCTCATTGACCTTCGTTTTCCACTTATAAAGCCATTTTTGTATCTGCTGCAAATGTTTTTGCAAATTTGTACAGCATGTAAGTTTGGATGGCAGCTTAAAATTTTAGAATCGTCTGTAAATAAAATTAGTTCATGTTGCGTAATATTAGCACAAAGATGTTCACACATTGAAGCATGTTCGCAAATAACTGTTCTCAATAAAACTAAAATTTCTTGGTCTAATAATTTATACAAAAAACCGAATTAATATATTTTTTGTTGTAGAATCTGAATTTGCATTAAAAAGTACCCCTTCCCATTTAAAAATATCAATTTCGGCCAGTTTTGGCGATTTTTGGTCTTAAAAATCGTTCCTAGGTTTGCGTTCCTATCCCGAAGTTGAAAATATCACCAATCGATAGAGCATCCTCGATTTAGTTAACAATCCTTTTTTTAATTTTAAAATAACGGCTCCATCCCCTGTTCAAAAGCTGATACGCATGCTCTGGAACACCCGTTATTTACAAGCTACCTTAACATACAACAGAGCTCACGTTATTACAAAAAGATGACTATGACGTTTTAATTTTGTTTATAATTATTATTTTCTTTGATTTTGTACAATTAGTACTGAACTAATATTTTGATTGCTTTTTATAACTCACAGATGGTATTTTGAATTATAATTAAAATTCAAAATCAGCAGTTGTCTGGGTAGGTAGGTATAACACTACAATACCTACTGATTTTACTTAATTACTATTTTAACTTGGTCTATTTGTACCTAAGCGGTGGTAGGTAATTTAAAGAAAAATAATATTATTATTGAATGGTGCCATTTTCAGCTAACATTACAACCCATTCTAATACTACAAATATCTACTTATGAGCTTAATTTGTGTTAGCTGAACAAAGCCATCGCTTAATATTATCTACTTTGAATTAACTACCACTTAGGTATAAATAATGTAGCAAATAGTTAAAATTGTCAATACCTACCTCATAATTGTCATGAACAAATTTCAATTCATTAACAATAGTTCTTATTCAAGTACAATATATGTTTACGTAGATGCTGACATCGTCTTGGCGCATAATGACATTTCTAAAACCTATTCGTTAGTCCTTAATTTTTTTTCTAAAATGCATTTTTGGTAATGTTTATATATACATTTAAAGTTAAAAATAAAATTTTATTGCTTTCCTTTAAACAATATTAATATGCACAATGAAAAATGATTGTTGTTTAAGTGTTTAAGTGTTTATTATATTCGATCCGCTTTTAATGAAAAAAAAATGGTTTTCTTAACGTGAGAATTCTAAGAAGTTTACAAAATCAAAAATTTAAATAAATTCGTGCGAAAGAATTAGTTCTAAAAATATTCTATATTTACAGAGTACCTATTCTCTTTGTAGGTAGATATAATATTCTTTTCATATAGATACAATTAAAAATAATAAAAGGACACCATCAGCTATCATAAGAGAGGAAGAAAAAAAAAGGTACCACGAGATTATTCTGCGGTATCTTTTGTTAACATTTTTTAAATGTAAATATTATGGACTATTATGGACCACAATATTGTACTTAGTATTGAAGTGAATAATTTTGGTTTTAAATTTGAATAATAAAAAAAAATTCTGCGAATTTATTTGTTTCTAGGCAGAGAGCGCATTATATTTGACTATTTAAATATTTATTGAATACCTTGTGTTTAATGATATGAAACAGAACGATAGATTGTGATTAGATAATGGATGTAAATTTAAATTTAAGTTGTCATTTCAAAAATTGTTCTTATTTTAGAATATTTGGATATAAAAAATTTAGGATCAATAGTAGCTTGCATGAATGTAAGATTAATAAATTAAATTAATACCAGTTATTTATGTTTAATTAATGTATATTTATAATAATTTTAATAGTATTAAATAGTTGTAATAGGACTGAGCCATCAACTATACATGAAAATTAACTTCTCAATTTTACATTCTATCGCAAAAGCTTAGCATATCACTTATTATAACTAACCTGACGAATTGCATAGTTCAAGCATATTGTCACAGATGTGTAATTGGAAATGTTAAACTAAGATAAAATTCATTTGCAGTTTAAACGATTATGCAGTTTGATTTAAGTCATGTAAATGAAATATTGGGTAAATGAAGCAGTTTTTCGAAGCAGTTTTTTGTGCAACAACTACAGAGTGGCAAAAGGTTATATTTTTTACTTGTTTGGTTGGCAGCTGTTCAGCACATTTTTCTGGGCTTTCATCAGTAATGCTTGATGTAAAATTTTCTTTTTGTGAAGCTGCTGTAGTTCTACTAAAAATTTTCTTTTATAAACTTTTCTTGCTTTGATTTCTCCTGCTGAAGGTTCATAATCAGATTCATCATCTGGGGAGAAATCTTGAATGGTGTTTGTTCTACGAAATATGCAATTACAATTGAAAATTTACTAGAAAAATATTTAAATCTAATTACATGGTTTCTACATTGAATTTTGAGAAACTTTATAATAATTTTTAACAAATTATCCAATATAAAAATCATGCAAATTATTATACATTATTTTCAGTTTGTATATTTATGTTTTGAAAACTAAATCAACCATACATTTGCTGCGGAACGACATGGTTCGATCAAATCCTCAAATACAATTCAATTATAAGCCAAGGCAAATTAATAATTTGTATACACACAAAACATAATACTCAATATTTAAATATATGATTGATTAACGGAAAAATAACGGTCACAACAAGATAGTTTTTGCATGGTTTTCACTTTGTAGTATTGTAGCAAATTTGAAAAAATATCAATGACCACAAAATAAAAAATAGACCCATATTTTGATAGTCATCTCATAAAAATGAAAATGACAAATGTCATATCATTTAAATGATTTTTTGAGATTTCGATAGTCGAGAAAAATGAAATGAAATTTGAAATTTAAATAAAATAAGGAAAAAAAAAATTTTTTTTTTAGAAATATTTGCCTTCAATTTAAGCGAACTAAAACTACAAAAATAAACTTTAGAATCGCAACCAGATATAATGTTTTCATAGCAAGTTATGATTGTAATTACGGAAAAAGCAAATTAGCCGAACTTTTTACCAAATCTCTTAATCTCATCTCAAGACTTCCTAGAATTTCGGCTAATTTGCTTTTTCCATAATTACAATCATAACTTGCTATGAAAACAATTATATCAAGCTGCGATTCTAAAGTTTATTTTTGTAGTTTTAGTACGCTTAAATTGAAGGCAAATATTTCTAAAAAAAAAATTGTTTTTTTCCTTATTTTATTTTCGACTTTTTAGTAAAAATATTTTTTTAATGAAAAATAATATATTTTCAAAGAACAACACATATAATCAAATGGCACTAAAATTCACTCTAACGCAATTTGGTTATTATTGCTCATACTTCAAATGTGTAATTATATTTTATATTACTGAAACAAATTTTATAAAAATATGTAGGTATATTTTTAAAAAAATGTTTGGAGATTTTTGATTAGATACCTTTGAATTTTTTAATTTACGTATTAAAAAATTTTCGCCAATAAAAAATTACGCACTTTATAAAAACCCTGTTAAATACAAAAAATATTTGACGTAAAATCGTAGATTAAATCTGAGAAAAAGTCTGAAATGTAAACACTCATCCGACTTTATCTACGATAAAATTCGATTTTGTCCGACGTGTAAACGCTGCCTAAGCATAAATTGGCATATAAAAGTATAATATATACATGCATAAATCGAAATTGAACTTTTTTTACATTCGAGAAAAGTAATTTCTAACTGAGTGGTAGATAACTGATAGGTTCAAATTTTGTTTTCTTCCATAAATAATGTTTGCATTTTATTTTCAATTAAACTAAGCCATATGATTATGTATGTAACAAATGCAAGCCCTATATGACACATGTACATACATTTACATATACTTAGTCAGAGAAAGCGAAATAATAAAAGAAAGAGATTAATAAAAGAAACCAAATTATAAACACAAAAAAAATATAATTGAAAATGATGATTGAAAATAATTGAAATTGTATAATAATAGAAAATGATTGAAATATAATGATAATGATTTGTATTGCACACATTTATTTTGTATTCCTTTTTTTGTTTTTTTTTTTTGCCTCTTTACACCATAGAAATGTCAATAAATACAGTGAATTCAAAGAGAAACCAAATTTTAACTTTATCAAATATCCATATTCCATTATTAGTGCACACACATATGTAAATTTCACCTTAGTTGAATGCAAAGAATATCTATAATCTATATTAACAAGAATATACACTCCCAGTTTACGTTAACCTAAGACAATTTTTAAGAAATACCAAACCAAGCAAAATATCATTAGTTAAAAGAGTTAAAATTTACATTTACTTATCGTGGTATACCAAATTTATTATGAGAGAGAAAAGGTACAAAACAGATGTTTGCCTTTTGCTTTATACTGTAAAATAATTTTGTGTTCTCATTATTCTCCTTTGGACTTGTTTACGTTCCCTCCCATTATTTATATGAGGCAGGGTGGCAAAAAATGTTAGTTCTAATTTAGTTTGTTCCCTTATACGAGGATTAATTCTGATCTTTTATTATTTTAATATTTTAGTTTTAAACATTATTATTTTCGTATATACCTATTAAAAATATTAAATTATAATTACATTACAATAATATAAAATATTATTAATATTTTTGTCAGTAACAATTTGTAGTTACAAACATTATTATTTTTTATTAATTATATTAAATTATAGTAAACCTAAATATTTATTATATTGGTATACGATTATAAAATAATACTGAGGACAACATCTATTTACAAATCACAGAATTTAAAGAATATGATAACGCTGTTTTAGTTAGGTCTCCTAAAAATCTTTTTTCAAAATTATAAACTTTATTTATTTAATTTCAGCCAACTTTTTTTGTTTACTATATTTTTTCTTTTTCTTACACGTAAAATTCTTATTATCGTCTATTTCTGACAATGTTTATCAAATTTGCATATGAGTTTGTGTGCAAACAAATGATTACATACATGAGTTCATACTCTTTTTATGGATATACTTTGGTTAAATGGTTATTGAAATGGGTATTTTGTTGAATTGAAGCAAATTGAAACAAACATATAAAGTCCAAGGCAAGTTAATTAAGGCAAATATAATGAGATGATTTTTGTTTTGAAACGGGCAACACTTTTTGTTTTGACGTGTCTTGGATATAATTAATAAAGAAAAAAAATTTATTGCGAAGAAAAAAAGAAAAAAAATATGTCCAAAAGGTTTGTTTAATATGCAAATTAATATTGAATAGAGTAGAGCCAATGTGTGTGTATTCAACGGGAACGTGTCATATGAACTACATCTTCTAGGTGGTGATTGGTGGAAAGTGCCAAGTTCAAGAAATTGAGCAGCCTCTAGCCAAAATAGGTCCGGGTCCCACTTCACAAAGCCCTCGAAATTTTTTTTTTTTAAACTTTTCTTCAATAAAATGGCTCATAGGCACGATGCAAACAAGCGGTCCCAAGTGTCGGGACCGAAGACCTTAAATTTTTTTTTTTTTTTTAATTTTTTTTTGTCATCAGTACAATGCGCCTTAAATGTGATGAAGACAATAGGTCCGAGGTCCTAGGAATTGGGGCCGAAACTCTATATCACCAGTTTAAATTTTATTTTTCTGGGAAGAAGTTATTAATAATTATTATATGAATAATTTTTGAAAAATTTTCAGATTGTTCCGCGGTTCAGAAGTCGGGACCGTAGACCTTGAACAAAAAAATTGTCCAAAAACCAAAATGTCAATAATGTTCATTACGCATCAAGATAAGTATAAAAAAAAAATTTTTGTTTTTGTTCAAGGTCCTTTGGTTCCGACTTCCGAACTGTCGGACCAATCCGAAATTTTTTTAAAAGTTATTTATAATAATTATTAATAACCTTTTCTCAGAAAAATACAATTTAAACCGGTGATATAGAGTTTCGGCCCCAATTCTTAGGACCTCGGACCTATTGTTTTCATCACATTTAAGGGTCATTGTACTGATGACAAAAAAAAAAAAAAATTTAAGGTCTTCGGTCCCGACACTTGGGACCACTTGTTTGCCTCGTGCCTATGAGCCATTTTACTGAAGACAAGCTAAAAAAAAAAAAAAAAAAAAAAATTCGAAGGCTTTGTGAAGTGGAACCCGCACCTATTTTTGCTTGAGGCTGCTCAATTTCTTGAACTTGGCTTTTTCCACCAGTCACCATCTCGAAGATTTCTTCTCGACTTTTTTCATGTCCACAAATTTAAAATAAAATACTTACGATTTTTTTTGTAAATCCATTTTTTTAAATTTTAAGCAACAAAAGTTTTCAAACAAACATAAGCCGACTTTAACAAACATAATGACGACTTTAACAATTTCAAAATGACAAAATTTGTCATTTTATCCGAATATATTCATAAAACCCGACTATCAAAATAGGCTTGTTTTCATTTTTTATGATTTTTGTCTTTCTTTCCGTCTATCGAAATCGCAAAATTTGTTTTTCATAAAAAATGAGTGTGAAATGACTATCAAAATATGGGCCATAATGTAAAATATTTTGTTTATTATATACATGGTTTTCAATTTGGAATCTCTTCGTTTTTTAAAAGTTACATGATACCGAGGAGGTTTCAATTGCCGGGAAATGAATAAAGATATTTAGAAACGAGTTTTTGCATTTTATAGAATTATGTGTGTAGAATTTCGAAAACTGTGAAAACCTTGTAAAAAAGAGTTACACGATTTTCACATTGCACGACAGCAGGGTATGCCGAGTGTGTGTAAGTTGTTTTGGACTTTTTTCTTCATAATAAAAAAATAATTGAGAGTACAATCTGGTAACAAATTAAATAAAATGATTCTATTTAAGAAGGATTAGTTCCTGATATTAGCAGTAGTTTTCTAGATTAAATGAGATGAAGCCAGTAATTTGTTAAAATAAATACTCGAAATATTATTGTATATTGTAGTGTAAAATTGCAGTACCGTACTTAATTAAGCACGAAAAGGTGATTCTACCTAAGTTACTGTCAAGAACATAAAAAAAAAAAAGAAAGGGGAGGATTGATATGTGAACTATACCGGGGTCATTTCATATAGTGTAAATGCAGTTCTAACTTAAGCACTCTTTCACCACACGTGGAAATAAGACTGGACTTAATAAAATTCTATAACATTTTTAATCTGAATTTTATTCAAAATTTTTCAATAATTAAATAAAAAATTAATACTATTTTTTTTGCCGTGGTGCACTGGTGCAGTATCTTGTTGAAAAATTGATCTCACAGTTTCAGGAAATAGTTCAAAAATTGTTGGTTGCAATTGACTGACTCTCCATGGTATTTATGTGCCAATATATGCAGTTAGTTTTCAGTTTACAAATGCCAGCTAATCTAAACCAATCCTTCTGAAGCATCCAACAATAATTAGCCTTTAATCACAGAGGTTAAAAAAATCACACTTTTACAGACGTGACGTAAATTTTACACCTTTTTTTCTGTTATGTTGTTTTGAACATACCAGTTAAGCTAATTAATCCAAAAACGACGTAAGAATTTAAAATAATTAATTAAAATTAGTTTATCAAAATTAAAAATTTTAATTTGTTTAGTAAACCACAAAAATTTAATTTTTTGTATGACGAGTCTCCGAAAATTTTAGCATCTTATTCCAAACTGTTTTTAGCATACATGATTTAACAAAACACAAAAGTTTAACAAATATATAAAAAATTAAAACTTTAAATTATTTAAAAAAGAATGTAAAAACTACCGGAGCTTCAATCGAAATCGAACCTAAAAAAAAGTTACGCAAGCACAGAGATGACGTAATTTTTACCCCTGTACGTAAATTTTACGTCACCTCTGTAAATCAAATAAAAATTAGTTTTGTTTCAAAAAAATGTAAAAATCTAAAATTAACAGAATTTTCTTTATTTTAAAATCTAAAATAGTGTTAAATAAAGATAACATACGCTGTAAATTATACATGGTGTTCCACAGCATGCGTATAAGCTTTTATTTGTGGCTTAAGAGGGGAACAAGGCGTTATTTTAGAATTAAAAAAATAAAATAATGTGGGTGCTCTATTGATTGATGATATTTTCAACTTCCGGGAAGGACCGCAAATCGGTTTTTAGGCCCAAAAATTTCCAAAATTGGCGGAATTGAGATTTTTAAATGGAAAGGGTCACTTTTAAATGCAAATTCGGATTCTATGTTAAAAAATAGGAAGGTATTTAGATTTTATGTTAAAAAATTAGGCCAAATATTGACCTTGAAATCAAATATTCTAAAAAAAAGTATACACTGCATTTAAAAAAAAACCTCACATAAACAACGGCATGGCGCAAATTTTCTCTTTAAAATTCTTGCATATTTACAGACGTGACGTTAAAAATCCTCTAAGAAAAAATTACATATTCACAGAGGTGACGTATTTTTTACACCAATCCTCTGATTTCTCGTGATAAACCAACAAAAAGAGGTATTAACCGAAAAAGAAGAGATAAATTAAATATGAGATTAAAAAAAAATTGCTTGGCTTACTGCGTTTTTTAACTAAATTTTTGAAAAAAGAACGTTTCTCAGACCATATTTCATTTTACGTCACGTCTGTGATTAAAGGTTAGATTCGGTGGATTCGGTTTTGTTTGGTACTTCTTGAATGTACAAATCACTAAGATGTTCTTCACACCTTCTACGCACCTGGATTCTCCCTCCTTCTGCGTCATGGAGCTTCAATTTGAACACCTCAGAAAACACAAAGTGACTTCACATTTTTTTAGTTCAGTTTGAGTGCCGAAAGTTTTGATGTTGCATTTAGAATAATTTTTTTGTATTGATCGACTTGCTACAAAACTGGCTTCTCATAATCTTCTCCGGACAGTTGATGTTGATATTATGATTACTCTTGCTCTGATAATGTCTGCTCACAACTTTATGAATGTTCTAAGTCTATTCTGTTTGGAATGAAATACCAGAAATTTATTTTCCGTTACTGAAGTCTGTTGTGGTGTATCAGATCCTACTTGTGTACTTTGCATTTTTTTAATGATATCGGCAATAGATTATCTCCCACGTTCTATTTTCTGACAAATATCGTGTGCTTACAGCCCTTCCTTTAATAAAGCAATTTACAACGCATTTTTTTAACCATCACATAATTTTGACATTATTTTACTGTTATTGTAGTTGATCTACTATTGTTCGAGTGCTCATCGCTAATGAACAATTGTTTCTTTTAAAAATTAAGCTATTTGTAGTTGCGTAATTATCTTGGTTGCTAAAAATCGGTGAAGAAGTTAAAAATATTACCTGTGCTGTTAGACAAGAGTTTTCTATGTATTGAAGCGGTCCGGATTTTATTGCACACTACGTATAACTCCTGAAGTTATATTTAGCTCAATTACACCACTATCATCTAAATGTCTTATAGCTGACACAATTCGTCCAACTCTAGTTTTAAATTATCCCAAACATATATAATTAAAATGTTTATTCATTTCCATTAACTACCGTATTTCCACCTAATTGATTCAACTTCAATAAGCCTTAAAATTTATTAACATAAATTATACTTTAATGCAGTGATTCAAACATATAAATACTTTCTTTGTCTTTTAAGCTACAATAATAAATTATTGCAAAACTATACCTAAATCTATTTAATAAAATCAGTAAAAGAACCTCACCACAAAACAAATAACTTATTTATAATGAAAACGCAAAAAAAAAAAAAAAAACAATAAAAATCAAATCAAAATAAAAAAAAAGAAGAAATTAATTAATTGGTTTTGTTCAGCCTTTATTTCAACCTTTTGGCACTTCTTCAACCTTATTTTCTAATACACACATACACACATATTGAAATTAATTCAAATGTATTGAAATTTTGCACAATGAAAATTGACTTTAAATTACCTGCCACATAGTGATGTACATTTATCATTATCATTAAATACAACAACACTATATGTACATGCTCCTATAGCTTTACAACTACAATCCAAAAACAATAAAACCAACAAGTAAGAAAAAAAAAACAGAAGGAAAAAAGCAAATATAAACCTTCAAAGCCTTTTAAAAATCATCGAAAAATTTCACATTGTCTGACTGCCGCAATGAGGCATAAATGACGTTTGTATTGTCATTCATTAAATCACACATAACATTAATAATAATAATAATAATAACAAAAAAAAAATAAACCACAAATTCACCACCACAAAAGTATACAATAATAACCAACAAGTAGTAAAAAACAAAAATAAAAAAAAAAAATCTATAACTTCCACCTTATTTCTGCAGAAAAGAAAGACAGAACGGAACATAGTTTTTGTTTTCATTTTTTTTTTTTAGTTCCAAATGTTCAAAGAACGGTTCAACCTGAACCCACAAATTAAAAATCACAACAAAAAAAATATATATTTTTTCAAAATTTTATATACTAAGGGGTATATAGGTGTGTATGTGTATTTGTAATTTCTATACATTTTCCATAAAATCGGAGCAATGAATTAACAATATTGGACAATATTTATGTTTAATAATAATATATTGTCGAATGTAGTGTTGCCATTATTGTAAAATTTTAAATATTTGAACTTTGAGATCTGCTTTAGACCATTGTAGTTGCTCCCGAATGTATGTTAAAGAAAATAATTAAAATCTAGTACGTTGTGCTGCTACAAATTTAGTATGTCTTGTTGCTTACGATTAATATTCAGAAAATAAATATAATTGTCACAATAACTGTCAGAATTATTTTTGGTTTACTAATGACAGTATTGACATAATATGCGAAAAGGAAACACTTCGATTAAAATACAAACATCCCATGTAACAATTTGATTGCTATAAGACTCTTGCGCACTCTTATAACACTGTTATAAACACTCTTAAAGAAGTATTAGTGTTAATTTGAGTGTTCCGCAATTGTTGCAAAACGTTATAAATACGTTATAGCACTAAAATGGAGAATCCTATAAGGCACCCGAGCAATTGATGTCATATGATTAGTATGCATATGAATTGGTGTATATGTTTTTGTTTTGAAATGAAATTCATGTGAAATAATTTATGTTGTGCGAGAGTGAGATAGGTATTATTTTCTATTTTAAAATAATAATTTGATGGTTTTTATATTTATGTAATGAGAAAGGGAAGAATATTGTTATATCAATATTAATAACGTTATTCTCATACAAACATCATTATAACCCATGCATAAGTGTTTATCGGGAGTCATATAGGAGTCTTGTAGCACAAATTTTGTTTTTATAACAATAAAATGTTACGTGGGATATAATATGTGTAAATAATTTAATGTTATAAGAGATCAAACAGATAAAATCATAAGCTTTTATTTAAGTTATTTTTTACTGTGAACTCCACAAAGGCAAAAAATTTACGATCTAGCTGTTCCAGTAGTATTCTACAAATACAATTCAATTTTACAAAAATAAAATTGACATTCAGAATACCTGAATATTTTGAAATTTTTGTTTGTCCCCAACATTGTCCATAACATGGTACATAATCTGGTCCAGAACATTTTGTCCATAACATGGTCCATATCTCAACAACCAACAAACAATTTTACAGGACATTTAAGTACTGCCGAATAAAATAAATTAAGTTAAAATATTTTGTACAGAATTGTAACAGCAGGCTTAAACATTTCTATACGATACGGGCTTGTATATAGTTCACCAACTCTATATTTATATTATTATATTATTTTAATTTTACACTAAATATTTGTAATATAGTATCTCAATATTAATTTTACACTAGTATTCACATGCTCTTCATAATTCGACGATAAAAAGACAGTCAGTTCGATAAAAAAGTCGGTTTGATAAAATGTTTACACCATTTTATTATCAGTTATTGTGTTCCATCATTATAATTTATCCTTGGTACTAGATAGTACTAGATAGCTATATTTTTTTTTTATTTATTTAACTAAGCCAACAACCTCATACGTAATAATTTGACCGTAACCGCATTTATAGATATGAATTATTGTATTTTATCATTCTATTTATTCTTGGTACAATATTTTATTTCTTTATTGATTTAGTTAAGACAACAACCACATATATATATAATTTTAAATACACAATAAATTAAAATGTTTGCAGGTTAAAAATAGTTGTATATACGCGACGGTATTGCAAATTCAAATTTTTAATTGAAAAGTAAAAAAAAATTGAAAAATATATTTAGTTTCGCTACGTCGCTTTTTAACTATCAATCATTTGAAACAATAATAGTGGAAATGGGTTGTGAAATGTGTCAGATATGTGTACCGTACTTTTTTCAATTTACATATTTAATATAAATATTTTATATTTGCAATGAAATGCAGCTATAATTAAAATTCTACACAGGAATATAATAACACCGGGCTTCTACGAAATTGTTGAACTTCAAAACTAACACAACAGTTTTTTTCAGTATTAACACTAATTTTGTTGTGCAACTTAAATTGTTCCACTTTAAAACCAAAACATCTGTTTTTCTCAATATTAGTTTGTGGTTCGAAGGATGAAATATACATCTATATTTATATATATATATATATATATATATATATATCTAAATGTAAAGCCTAGAACATAATCCTAATTTATGCTTCATAACAATCAAAACTGTGACACATCGCATCAACCTAACAACAATCGATTTAAACCAATATCAACACTCTAATATATTCTAAGCTTACTAGTAGACCCCTGTGCAATTTCACAGTTGTGATTTTATTTAAAATTATTTGTTAACAACGTCATTATTGATTTATATGATTTAATAGGAATAGAACATAATCCTAATTTCTGCTTAATGCCTTGCAAAACTGAGACACATCGCATCAACCTAATAACAATCGATTTAAACCAATATCAACAATGTACTATAATCTAGAAAATTACTAGTGGACATCTGTGCAATTTCACAGTGATGGTTTTATTTAAAATTATTCGTTAACAACGTCATTATTGATTTATATGATTTAATATGAATCCTACACCTACCCCAGATGCTCTACCATTTGTATTGACATCCCACTTTCGAATTTCAGGAAAAAGAGATAAAAAATGTATTGTAAAATATATTTTGACATTTTAATTTTTCACTCCATTTTTATTTACGTTTTATTATTTAATTTTTGCATTTTGAAGTTTTTGTTATTTCTTGTGTTTCTGATGATGTAAGTATTACATTTTTTATTGATACAAATTTTGAAGTGTTTTATATGACGAATTATATTGAGGTAAGTTCGAAATTATTCTCATTATTGTCTGAAATTTTTACTCTTGATTCTGTAAATTAATTTTTATCACCGTTTGGAAAATTGTCCACTGTTGTAGGTAAATTAGATAATTTTTTTTTTGAAATTTGAGTAATATTAGTATTCCACGCATGCGTATTCAGCACCGTTTTGTAAATTTTTTATTTTTGGTTTAAAAACTGGCTAAGCTTTTAATATCTTTTGCGATGTAATTTAATAATCTATAATTATTGCTTTTCTTCAATGCTTTACTTCATTATGCGCTGACTGAATTTTTTTTTTTTTTGACATTTTTGAGTAATAAAGTATTCAACGCATGCGTATTCAGCATCGGCTAAGCTTTTAATATATTTTGTGATGCGATTTACTATTCTATAATTATTGCTTTTCTTCAATGCTTTTTTAAGCGCTGACTGAAATATTGTTTTTGTTTATCTACCTATTTAATAAAAAAAAAATAATCTGGCAACACTCACAGTTACTGGAAATTCCTTGTGTATTTTTTGTATGAGTATTGAGAATAAATTTGTATATATAATAAGGAAACAAAGAACAATTGAATTGAGAAAAGCACAACAAAAAAAACAAAAAGTAGAAAACCTGCGGGAACCTATTTTTATTAATAAATAAAATAATTGTATATATGTATATATACATTATTGAAATGGAAATATAAAACCCAATATATGTGTATCGATTCGGTTCGTTAAGCTCACACTATAGTGCGCACTTTTTGAGTAACTAACTCATTGTCAGGTGAACATAAAATCTATCTATATAATACATAATAATATATACTATTATATTATTATATATATATATATACATATATATATATATATATATATATATATTAATATATTATTATTGTCTACTCATCTTATCATTCATCCTCCCATTTTTCTTATATTTTTTGTTTTTCAATTTTTTTTTTTTTTGGTACGTTCCACCTGGTTGGGTTCAATAAATAACAATAACAAAAAATGGTAAAACAAAAAAACAAAAAAAACAAAAATTGAAACGCACGGAAACCAATAAAATTTCTGCGCTGTATTGGACACCACCATTAGAATTTAAGTAGATTAAAAAACTATATAGAGCTAGAGTCTCTAAATCTTCAATTTTTGGTTTTTTTTTTGTTTTTTTATTAAATAATTTCTCTTTGATTCCTATTCAAGCACCAACAACACAATGATGAACTACTTTTTTGGCCAAATATAATAAATTTTATTATATATGTTGAATTCAATTTAAATGTACATATGTAGTAGTGTTGTAAATTAAAAAAAAAATTTTTTGGGTGCAGAAGGGGGTTTTTATTTTAAAATTTATATATTTTTTTTTATATATAAACTGCTTACATTTTGCTAGAATAGTTTTTTTTTTTGTTTTGGTTTTTTGATTTTTTTTTTTTTTTTTTTTTTTTTTTTTGAAATAATTGAATATTAATGTGAACTTTGCTTTAAAATTTATGCTTGAGTAATTTTTTCACAGCAACAAAAATTTAACAATGGATGATGGTAATCTGGATGGCTCCATCTCTTTTTTTTGTTTTTTTTTTTTATTTTAATTCTTTTTAGTTTTCAATTTTTCAAAGGTTTATAAATTTTACTATTATATTATACTTGTATAGTAAATCAACCTGTATATCTAAAAAAATAAAATTTATATTCGCGATTAATGTGTTAAATAAAATTGTTCAATAACAGTTTTTTGTAAGGTAATTTGTAAATAAAAACTCAGGTGGCTCTCACATGTATACATAATAGGTATATACATAAATTATTTTATTAAATTATTTTTGATTTGATATTTTTTCGATTCTACAATTCTTTATTTAATTTATTTGTGAATATATATATATATATATATATATCGTGTACTACATAATATGTATGAGTAGGTATAAAACTATAAAATGGTCTGCACACCTGTACATTGACTTGATTTTTTTTTCGGTGTACCTATGTATATACTTGAGTGAACCGGTGATAAATGTGATTTAATTAATTTCTAGTTCATTATGTAAATCAGTGTTTTAACATTGTGGTTGTATGTAATATACTTATATGTTAAAATGGTTGACAATGAATGTATAAGAGTTAAGTTAGGTATTGATACAATTTTTAAATTTGATGAAATTGCAAAATTGAGTAATTTTAAAATTGAAATTATTCAAGATTTAATTTAATTTATTTAGGTAGGTTAATTTCCGCCCTATACCCCACTGATGAGGAAAATGACAAGGTATAGATTGGTTGTGAATTGGTTGATCCGATTAGGTTTTAGAATTATATTAATAACACTATATACCTATTCGAGTGTTATATTATGGATATCTCTATTCAGTAATCATATACATAAAAGTTCAGTTCTAACCTTTGCTATACGACAAACCTTTGTTTAAACGTGTGCTTCAATTTTTACATTTTTTTAAAATTATTTCCTGTTTAAATTATTTTAACATTATTTCTCAGTTGTATCTAAATGGCAAGATGGATCAATATCGAAACAATAAAATGTTTCAATTTTGTTGAAGTTGTATTTCCATACGTATAGAAAGATCAAATGTCAAACAAAAAACCTATTAAATTTTATTCCTTTAATCTTTTTTTTTTGTTTTCTTCTCTTAACTGTATTTATTGAATCTTTCTTAAAGAAAATGACAATAATTTCTAACAAATGTGACCTTAAGGGTTTATTCAAATCTTAAAAATCTAAAAATGTTGGAAGATCTAGTCCATTGATTTGACCCTTCATATTTGCTCGTTCTTTCCAATGTGGTGCCTTATATTACTGTTAGCGACTTTTTTTTTATAACCTGCTGGTTATTGGAATGTTTTGTAGATCTCTCGCCAAAGTGTTACGCTGCTGGATGATTCAGGTTGCATATCTGTTTTTGCATTTTTCATGTTCTTCATTAACTAAGGCTATTTACAAATCATTATGTAGATTGATATTTCTAATGTACCAAAGGGGGCCTAAGTTATGGTACGTAAAATTTTTGATTGCATCCTTTGAATTGTTTCGATGTTACTATTGGAAACAGTGCTTCATAACTGACACCCATAGAACCAGATTGGTTTCGGAATGGCTTTGTATAGCAACACTTTATATTCCAGATCTAATGTGGAATTTTTCCCAATAAGCCAATAAAGGCTGCTCTTTTTTTGCGGTGATGTGCTTCTTCCAAGTCAGCCTTTTGTCTAGATGAACTCCCAGGTATTTAGCTTCGTTGACTTGCGGAATAGTTATCCCATTTATGCTAACTGGAGAACATAATTCTTTCTTTAGCGAGAAAATTATATGAAGACTTTTGCTCTCATTGACCTTCATTTTCCATTTATAAAGCCATTCCTGTATCTGCTGTTGTAAGTATTCTTGTAAATTTGTAGATGCTGTATGTTGGTTTGTGTGACAACTTAAGATTGCTGCTAACAGCGGTATCATCTGCGAAGGTGGATTTTAATGTGTTCCTGTTTTCCGGTAGATCGGACGTATACACTAGGTATAAGAGTGAACCTAGGACACTACCTTGTGGGACGCCAGCATTCATTTTATGTTCTTCTGATACATAGGATTTGAATCTAACTCGAAATCGTCTATTGGTTAAATTAAAAAGAATTTAGAAGTAGATGAGCCTCAGCTGGTAGCTTTTGTTTTATTTTGTAGATTAATCCAGCGTGCCAAACTTTGTCGAATGCCTGACTCACATCCAAAAACACTGCTGGGCAGAACTTTCTTTCTTCATATCCTTGTTTAAATTTGGGAAGCGATTCAGTGTACCTACCTGTTCAATCGTGCTATGTTCAGCTTGAAAACCAAATTGATGCATAGGAATTACCTCATCGTTTTTTATTTGTGGCATCATTTTATGAACTATAATTTTTTCAAAGACTTTTGACAGCATAGGCAATAAACTGATGGATCTATCTTCAAAATAGACCCAAAATAGACCCTTTAATCTGCAAAAATTTTTCAGTGACACAGCAAAACTATCCCTAGTTTGTAAGTTGCGAATTAATTTTTAATTATGTTAGTAACGATCGAAAACATAAAACTAGCCTATGTATTTTGTCATAGAATATTTAATCCAAATTGTCATCTATAGTACGTAGTAGTAAGAGTGCTTTATTTGTAATACATACAGTCGAGTCCACTTAATAGCACCTCGCTTAAAAAACTCTTTTATCCTTAAATATAAATTTGCATACTTTTCGCGTTGTTTAATAGCACATGACGTCAAATTTTGTTGACACAACATAACATAATAAGACAGTTTAGTAATTTTTGCAGTGTTGGATATCATAAATACTATATGTACAAATACATAGCTACAAAAATTCAAATATAAATGACATATGTTATGTACCAACTATATTTTTCATACTTTTATTTACAACATAGCACCTATACATAATTAAAATTGATGTAAAAAAAATTTCAGGACCCATCCATTTAAAAGCACAACTTGCTTAAGTGCACAAAATTTGCCTGTTATCTTTGATGTGCTCTTAAGCGAGTTCGACTGTATTATAATTTTATATTTCTATATTTTATAACTTAATGATAAGAAATATAGATACTAAAAGTAGGTAGTTACATCAACTAAAAATATTTTAATTTTATTTTACTGAGTCAATTGCAGTTAATTTCTGCAATGGTTTATTAAATCAATATACTATATAGCCATCTATTGCAGTTAATTATCCAATATAAAACTGCAGGTAAATACAGTATGAACAGAAATCAAAGTAATCATTGATTAAAAATATAATTGATTAGACCGATAGGTTAATTGATTCATATATCACTATTAGTAAATCATTTATAATATGAATGTTATAGTAAGTGTAGAAGACATGTTACGAATTTAGTTATGAATCACTATCAAGTATAGAAGACATTCAATCATAACAAATATATTCAGTGATGGTTCATTCAAAGTATAGAAGAATATGGCCAATGTCTGTTTTCAACTAAACATACTTCATCGATTCTGGCAACGATATATAAACAAAATGTTGTATTGTGATCGCAAACTGAATGTAGAGTTAATTAGTTCTAATAAACATTTCATATGATTGAAAATGATTTTTAAAATAAGGTTTGTCTATCTATCACTAAAATTTACAATTTCGGTAAATAAACAAAGATTAGCGTTATAATCTGAATTCAAATATCGACCAAATATGTAGATTGCTTTAAAAGCTAATTTCTATTATTTTTCATAATCAGATTTGTTTTTAGTGATATATCGCATCCAGATCTTTGGCATAACTCCTTCTTCTATACTATCCAGTCTGCTATAAAGTTCATGAAAATTTCAATTTATATAGATAGGGTATAGTGAATTTTTCATAGCTGTACTATTTGTGGTTTTTGTAATGTTTCCTTCCATTCCAGTGGCCTGCGGAACTACCATTCGTGGCTGCCTATCGGCTAATGCCCCATACTGATGGCTACTACTCTTGATTAATCAGTACGGGACTTGGCTAAAATTTTTTTGATTACATTGATGTTGTACGAGGGCCATGTTTTCCTTGAGGTCGCATTGGTACATAAGAGTAGGACGTACCACAGCTATGTACATCAATACTACCATTTTCGGTTTGAATCCCGACTTCTTACCAAAGGTGCATGTGTAGAAAGCTATACTCGCTTTCTTGATTCTATTCTCTTTATTCAGTTTACAACTAAGTATTAGTATCAAGTATTATTCCTAAGTACTTGGCACTATGGGTGAGTATGATACTTATGTATGAGGTTTTGACGATTTAGTTTCTGGAGATTGAAGCTTGGTATCTTTGTTTTTGTGGTAAAGAGCATAATCTCCATTTTGGCAGGATTAATACTTAGGCCACATTTCTATTAAATATGAAATAGTTTTGTATTCACACAAAGGGCTTTCAATTTTATGTAGCATTGCATTTTTTCAATATACACGAAACAAACTTTGACAAAATGTATGGCTTTTAAATACCACCTTAAATAAATTAAGTGAGCGAATCATTAAATTTTGAAAGATAAACGCTAGAAAAAATTTTATTTAATAAACGCACATTTAATAAATCTAAGCATTTGAGGGTCTAATTGGTGGTGATGCGTTTTATGATCGTTGTATGCAGCCTCTCCCATCTTATTTTCTTACTCTCACCCTCACCCTGTGACCCCTGTTAATCCTAGCAACCCATACGAACGATCGCGTTCTAACCCCAGTGTAGTATGATGGGTAGGGGACACAACAAAGGTGAAGCATGGCGTGTATCGGACAACCGCGGAGGTAACAACCAAAGGTGGAAGATCCACGCCCGGAATTGAGCCACTTTCACATTTTGAGTTTAAGGGTCTTTTCTTACAGCGTCTGCTTTTCATAGTTGGAGCGGCTGCAAAAGGCGTCTGTACTCACAATGAGCGCACTCCTATAAGAAGATGTATCTGACCAACCAGCGGGCGGGCGTACCTGCCAGGTTTGAGCTTATGGTTTTATCACCCATATCTCGGAAAATGCCAAAGTGCTAACCCACTGATAACATTTCATGAAATATGACAACGAACGGTAGGTCCCCAAGAGGTAATCGCGATGAAATCACTGTGAATCCTCCTACAGCCTCGGTTGTAGTAAGCCGCACATCGGATTTGGGGATGAGGCATATTTCATGTGGTGGTGTTGAACGGAACACAGAGATAACAGAATCGGAAAAATCCGCTCTATGCCCCACGGATGGGGTTACAGGACAATGATGATGATGATGAAGCACATCAAAGACATTTTTGTTATCAATATTTCTAGTAAATTTAAATGAAAAGCTCACATACAACTTTATAAGGTACATTTTGTTTAAAATATGAGCCAAATCGAATAAAATGGACAAAATACACAACTGTACAATCATTTTATTTTTCGAAATACCTTAAAAATTTAAATAAGTATAGTAATATATGAATCCCTAATGTTTGCCAATTTAAATAAGTAGCATTTATGTATTAGAGGACTACCTAAGATAATTTCAGTATCCTTACAAGTCAGTCAATCACTTGCAAAATGTGTACTATCCCAAAAATCAGAATATAATTTTGTTTTGTTGCTGTTCACATTTGCAGTGATGCAGAAATTCTGAAAATTAAATAAAAAATGCAACATGCAATTTTATTTAACAAAAATCAAATAAAAAACAACCAGAAACAACACAAAACAAATGATGACAAGTGAATTGACAATTCATATATATGTATATGTACAAAAAAAAAAAACAATAACAATAATAATCAGAAAAACACTAAAAAATATGAGCCGGAAATTCAAAATAAATTGATAAAAAACATGAAAATTTCTTTTCAACTGTGACTGATATAAAAATACCACCGCCATTATTACAAAAAAAAAACAAGAACAAAAAAAAAATGCAATAATTTCATCATTCATAAATATTTAAGAAAAAAAAGAAACAAAAACAAGAAAAACAAATTATGAAAAGAATCTCTATTGTTCTGGATGAAAGAACTACATAATAAGTTAGTCTAAAATTGGAAACTACACAAAAAAAAAACATTTTACCAACATACTATAAAATGAAAAGTCTATATAAGGGCAAATTATTACAATAACCTATTGGTAACATTTACCTGTATACATACTTGTCTACATATTATGGTTCTATATTATACAATATTATAAAAATGCAATTAAACAATCAGTAGATATCTAAAAAAAAAAAACAAAAAAAAAACATAATAACATAAAAAAATAAATAATAAAAAAATTAAATTATTCATTTTTGCATGAAATCATTTCCATTTTCTATTTTTTAGTGAATTAAAAAAAATTTAATTTTCGCTTTCATTTATCGTAGTTTGTCGGGCAAAGTTCAGGAATATTATTATATATATAATTTTCTGCATTTATCTGGATGTTTGTAAGTTCGACGGAATATTCCAACACATATACAAAATGCAATATATATACAAATTGTAACATCATGTAATTGTCATAAACATAGTATCTGTTTTTTATTGCTTATATATACCATCTGTCATCTGTCATTTGTCATCTGTCATCTGTCATCTGTCACCTGTCATTATTTGATTTTTAAATATTATTTGAATTTACTATTTCTATATTAACTTAAATTGAAATTATCTCTTGACTAACTTATATTATAATGAATTGAATAAAATAGAATGTCTAAGAATATTGATTATTTATAATTATTGAGGTCTTAGGATAATATATATGTTTAAATTTCCAATGATGGCAAATAAGATGTCGTTAAAATGATCGAGTAAATAGCCCTTAGGAAATTGAAAATTTTGCACCTTACTACAAATATTCTGTTTATATATGGTAATTAAAAGCATTCTAATAATTCTAATAAAGGTATGATATTGATAAATTAGTAAGAAAACTTGAAATGAAAACTCTAAAGAAGGAAGAAATGCTAGAATTTATTTTGCTTCCGTCATTTATGGCGGGTTACAAAACTAGTAATTAAATATAAATAAAGAAAATTCTGGATTTTTATGTTATGTAATTGTTTTATGTTTACATAATTTACTATATAATATTTTTAGAATAATGAATTATATACATAGAATAAATTTTGGATAAAACTGATGAAGGTATAGTAATGCCAACAACAAATTGTCAAACTAGTACTTAGATAGTTATTTTTAAACTACTATTTTCGATTTTTACGAATACCCATGGTATAAAGAATTAATAAGGTAATATATTGCGCATGTAGGTATATGTTGTTGTCTCTTTCTACATTTGTGACGACATTCGAGTTCGATGACAAAAATATTATTGCTTACATTTTTGCGTTTAACATTATAAGCAATCAACTTCAAATTATTTTTCAATAAATAAAAATTAATTTTACTATGTGAAAATGTTCAAATAGAGAGTTTTCAATTAATTTGTTTTGTAATTGATTTCCAGATTTCAAAACAATTGCTGATTAAAGTGTGATAAGATATTAAATTGTATTCATATTTCATAATTGAAAAATCTTTTATGTCCATCAGCTAAATTACAACCAATATTTGAATTTAAAATTCTTATACTAAAATAGATTTTACAGTTTTTTAAGTTTTTTAATTTCTGTATGTATAGCAACATTTCCAAATGCATATAATAATTTTTTTATATAACTTTTACTAACTAACAATTTATTTCCATTATATTTATTCAAATTATTTTCTAATTTATTTCATTTTAGAATAAAAATATTATTTGGGTTTTGGAGTCTACCGTCCCATGTTCCATCTGAATATTGAGTGACTATTTCTGGTAATTTCAATTTAAATCTCTTTAATATATATATATCCAGCTAAGTGTTCTAAAGCATCGTACTGGAGATTTCCTGCAAATCGTTAAGCTTATTGTTGTTGATCGAAATTTGAACATCTGATAGAGATATCAATAAATCACAAGTAACCACCAAAACATCAAACTCAGTCTCGTCATTGAAATTATTTTCTTCTCCATACAAAGGTATATTCATTTGAGCGCTTTCTTTTTTATCTGCTTCAATAAGAGCTGCATCTGATATTTTTCCGTATAGAAAGCTGTAATCTATATTTGAACACTTGGATGATCATGCAGTCCCCCTTTTGCTCTAATTATTTTTTAAAAAAACATTTCCAAAGGATCCTGATTTAATCTAACAAAACAAAAGTTATTTGAAAAAATTATGTGTAAAATGAGTATATTGTCAATAACTGTGTTATCTGTAAGTTAATTATATATATGAAATCCTGTAATTCTCTTTCATATCGTTGGACATCATTTTTAGTGAACTGATGCTTGAATAATATTCCTTTTTGAAAAGGTAATACTTTGCTTTTATCACCGACTCTGTGTGCTTCTTCCTGTTGTTCGTGTTGTAAATTTCTCACATAATCCTCAGGCTTAAAATGCTTGGAACAAATATAAAACGTTATTACATTAAAATTATATTTTCTTTGGCATTTTTTTTTTCTCCAAATTTTCACTATATTTTCATCTTTGGGAAAATGAAAGTATTTAGTACCAATATAGTCTTTAAAGTTTTTAAGTTTCTTGTTGTTGTTACTAAAACAACCAAATACAGAACAATTCACCATATAGTTTTTATTTATATATTTTAATAATATATATTTATTTTTATTAATTATAAAGTAATATTATTTTTTTAATAAACTTTTTTATTTATTTTTACTAAAATAACAAACTAAACTGCCGCGATTTTGTTTTGAATAATTGAATATAAAATTTAATCAACTGTCACATTATTTGTCGTCGAGTGACGTTCATGCGCAGTAGATTTAGAAAATTTTACTCTGAATATATTACCATATTAATTCTTTATACCATGCGAATACCGTTATTTTGACATATACATTGACATATACATTGACATTGATATATGACATATACACATTTTTATATTGTCGGCCTAGTTAGCATCTCAAATCATAATTTGCTTTAATTGGACCAATAACTACTAACTAAGTATATTTAACATAATTATTGTTTCCATAATACATAAATATTGTATTCCAGCTGTCCTGAAAAATACTTCTGCTTTGGAACAATGGTTTCAGTATATTTACGTAATTAAAAATTTGCGCAAATAATAATACAATTAGATATGTCAAATTTGAACTTGTAAACAGTGGCTCTCAAATTATTTAATTATTAATTTAATATTGATAACAAATTAATCCCAAATTTAATTAATTAAAAAAAATGGAATAGTGCCGTTATTCCAAAAAAATAAAAACCCAAAATAAGAAAATTCCAAAAAATAAATTTTTCATATTATTCCAATATTCCAGGAATTCCAATATCCATACTTCAAATCAATATCCTATCATATCAGGGAATCCCCTTTTTGTAGAATATCTTAATTTTTTTCCGTTTTTTTTTTTAATATTGTATCCCGAAAAAAATTATAAAACAAATGTGAGATAATTGTCAAAATTTTCATATAACTGTAAACATTTTTTTTTTTTGGGAATTCAGTTATTTTTTTTTTTTTTCAATTTTTATTGTTATGTTAAAAAATATTTACTTACTCTACAGGGCATAACTATCGTGTTCTTGATTTTTAAAACCGCAATTTGTCTTGATATCGATATAGGTTGGCTGCTTTCTTTACTGACGGTTTGATCTCATCAGTTCTACATTTGTTTGTCTACTAAAATGTTGTGCCCTTTAATTTAAATTAAATTCATTTTAAAAATAAAGACCACCACATCACTCC
Organism: Argyra leucocephala; assembly: GCA_963942445.1. Taxonomy (NCBI): domain Eukaryota; kingdom Metazoa; phylum Arthropoda; class Insecta; order Diptera; family Dolichopodidae; genus Argyra; species Argyra leucocephala. Next base: position 121,435,425 of record OZ012681.1, read on the forward strand.
CCCTCCATTTTTGTATCGAGACATCATTGTATTGAATATGCAAGTCAAGAGTGGTCTCCACATTACTTAACTGACATTAATCGAATTGAATGTGGTAGATTCGAGCCAATCACTAGAATGCTCGGTGAAATAAATTCTAACTCTACTTCTTTTGATCGACAATAATAAGTGTTTTAACTGTTAAAAAACGATTACATTTTAATGTACCTACGTACGACTAAGACTTACTAACAACTGTTGTTCTTTTTAGCTTTGATACTTTCGGCCTAACTTTTGGAAGTATTTTTAATAAATTTATAGGTATTAACTTATGACTTGTACCCTTTTACTAACAGCATGTATCTGGTTTAGTTTATTTTTAGTTTTTTCTAATCAATGGTGGCGGTGTTTTACTAACCCTACTGGATGATGACTTAATGCACAATAATTAAATGAAGCAAGTCTTCGTCTAGTAATAGACGTCTGATGTGCTTGCCCTAAGCATAAATCTGACACTATTAAATATTTAATCAAATAATAGTACAGTTTGGATACGATGATGTCTCAATACAAAAATGGTACAGTAAATAACAATAAAAAAAAAAATGGAGTCAAAAGACCATGAATATACATCCAGAGACTTGGCAAATTTCGATGATGATCCCAGAGCAAACTTAGTATCACAATAGTCTATTATTACAATCTAGATATATGTAATGAATTTAATTTGAATAATAAAGAGGCACCACATCTACATAATATATATGCCAGGCATTGTATAAACGTTAATTTGCTTGACTTTATATCTAAAATATTATACACACTATGGACACGCTATGGACGTACGGAAAACAATTGACTGTTTTACAATTCAATTAATTTAATAACTTTGTGTGCTATGAACTGGTTTGAAGAAGAGTAGATATCCTATGATAATACTTCACTACTTTGTTTTCAATTTTTTTTTATATAATTCCAAGTCTATGGGATGATCACCCAAAATGCTTTAACACTGACGCGATATAATATTACAGCTCGCATTGAATTTAACGTTTCAATTTTCTAGGGCCTGAATCCCTCATAAGATTATTTGCCGGAATGTTTGAAAGAATTTTCAATCTATTTTTTGTAATTTGTGCAATATTTTGATGTTTTCTCATGTACTAAAGGAACTTGCAAGCAGCTGGGAATTAAATTATTTGAAACGAATCACGGAGCATCAATCACCATTGATAGGTAAGACTTTGAAAAGAAGATCTGAATTATTGCCATTAGAAAATAGAGTTAAAAAGTGATGCTGTACAAAACTATCCTTAAGCTAATATGGTCGTATGGAATCCAACTTCGGAGCACTATCGCTGAACATTGAATTTTTGAAAGAAAAATTTTTTGAATTATGTCAATGTTTAGCTATTGCGCTGCAAAGGTGGATTCCATATGACCATATATGTAGATTCAAGGATAGCTTTGTACAGCATAACATAGTTTAGATATTCCATTGAATACCTTGGCCTAATCGGTTTGTTCTTTGCCTAATCGGTTGGAGCACAGAAATGTGTTTCAATTACGATGTGGTAGTCACGTTTTAGATTACCGTGGGGGGTATAAAATATAACTAAAAAAAATGGCAAAATATTATATATATAAAATTTATAATCAATAAAAATAATTAATATAATTAATACTTTATATAAATAAAAATATTACCTATATCAATATCTATATCAATACTCATATATATCATACAACACAATAACCAAATAACACAATAAATAATGTTGGACAAACACTAATAATAATTACACAATTGTCAAAACAACTGACTAAAGTATGTGACATGACATACCCAGTAAACATAGTAACGTCAGGCTCTTAACGTCAAAGATGAATAAAATTGCAGCGAAAACTTGCAGAAAAATATGACGTCGTCTTATCACGTATGCGCAGATAGAGTTATCACAGTGGTCTTCTACAATAAGCCAAACCCCTACTTAGACAGTACAAACAGATTAAAAATGAAATTAGACATTGCCTTGGAAATACACGTGAAATTAGCAGCTAGAAATCGAGTACGATGGAAATGTCAAATGGAAACCCAATGCTCCCAAGAGGAGTAAAGAAAAAAAAATACAAATTCAACATCAAGATGAATGTCCTCAGATACTTAACAGAATCGTTCTACGGTATGACTCAACTGTTCAAACTGTTTTTTGAAGTGTTTAAGAGGAGTTAAGCTTTTGTCCTAATTGAGTGCGATTACAAATTACATGTTTCTTGTTAAATGCCTATAGCAAGATGAATGTCCCCAGATATTTGATAGAATCGTTCTGCGGTATGACTGTCTCCACCACTTGTATAATAATTATATCTGATGGCGAATTTGGTCTTCGTTTGTTCAGAGTCGCATATTTTGGGATAGTATCTATTGTCAATGGAATAGGACCAGGAGTATAACAATTTTATGGAATATTGTGTTCTAATTTTTCATAAATATTTTAAAGTTGCCAAATATAGTTTCATTTCAGGCAACAAATGCTCCAAGGTTTTTTGATAAAATTTAATATTAAAAATCAAAAAATTAATACGACTAAAAATATTGAAGTGGCAACACAGAACTACATAACAAGTCACAGCACAGTAAACGGTGATTTGTCATTTCTAATTTATTTACTAGATAAAAATAAATAAATTATTAAAAAAGAATGTATGTTTATTCAGTTATAATAAATTTTACGTTGAAATTTTGATCAATTTTTATAACTCACAGATGTTTTAAAAATATCTTGAACTTATTGCAAGATATTATTAAAACATCTGTGAGTTATAAAAATTGATTAAAATTTGAACGTAAAACTTAGTATTATAACTGAATAAAATCAATCATGTAAAAATTAGCTGTATAGTTAGTCTAACACTATAAATATCTACTGTTCAAGCTCAAGTATATGATATTAAATAATTTTATAAATTTATAAATTTTAATAATAATCGAACTGCAATATATTAATATTTAAACCATATTGCCAGTAATTCGTTAGAAATACGTATTCATATACATTAAATTCTAAGTATCGAATTTAATCGCAAAAACTGATTTTCTCATTTTGTTATGCTTAGTTTAATTTCGAAAAAAATGTTGATTTATTGAGCTTTAACTCTCAATCGGTGATCCTTTCATACACGATAAATTTTATACTCCTATCCAGTAGCTTATAACCATAATTGAAATCTAATCTTAAATTAAAATTATAATTAATAAAAGATTACCCAAGAATAAAATTTCAAATGCCTAACAATTGAAAAAAATTATATTTAAAAAAATATAATTAATATTTAAATATCTTAATAAATTTATTATAATTATTATTATAATAACATAAAAATAAAATTATACTCCAATTTATTTCCTACTATCTAAAATCGTTTTTCCACCATCACTATCATAAATACAAATGAGTAATTATATTTTATATGATAAAATAATAGAAGTAATAACTTACAAAAAATAAAAAAAAAGTAAAAAAAAAAGTGATTGCAAAAGTTAAAAATTATTAAAATTGGACATACAACAACAAAAACACAAATAATAACAATAATAATAATAAAAAATATGAAATGTGAAAGAAAAATACCAATTGTTCTTCAATAAACTTCTCTTAAATATTTTTAAAATAGACCTGCCTGATTCTATCACTTTAAAGAAAATTCGTATTCATAAGAATATTATTATATTATTATTCATTCTGGTTCGTTCTGGAAGATGAGTTAAACCATTCCAGCGTATCGTTGCTCTTCTATATACAAATACATATATTATATACTTTTTTTTTTTGTTTTTTTTTTTTTTTACACATTTTCATATTATTTGTATGTAATATTATCTTTAGGCTATTAAAATGATGGTTCTATTTAAATGAGCACCAATAATCGTCTTTTTATGATAATTTAATTCGAAAAAAAAGTAAGTTATGAAAATATGATTGTGTCTTAAATATTAAATGAAAATAATAAAATTAAGATAAAAAAATAAAAAAACAACAATAATAAGAACAAAAAAAAAAAATACAATAATAGTTAATATGAAAATTCTGAAAGAAAATTAATATGTAGTTGAAAATCGAAAAATATTTGTTGTAAATAATGTCCGTTTGTCATTATGAAAAGTTTTCTAAAATTATTAAATTTATTTTTAATATTCTCATATTATATTGTTATCTAATTATGAGAACGTGAAGCGGGACAGGGATCTTATATTTGCAATTTGTTTATTTCAACTTTTGAAAAAGATTAGATTTATATAAGAATGTTGATTATAGACTTTGCGAACGACAAGTATGGTGTATTCATAAATTCTGCAAACTGACAACAAGTTTGCCACCAGTTGGCGTACTTTGCAATAATGAATACAAATTCTACCTATATTTTACCTTTGCTTGAAAATTCTGCAAAATTTCTGTTCATTAATACTGACATTTTGAAAATAACATTTTTTTTTTAAATAACAAAACAAAAACTAAAATACTCAAAACAACAAAGAAAACTACTTCAAAAAATTTTATGCATACTAAAAATTTATTCTGCCAAGTTGACGCCCAGTAGACTTTGAGTCTGCACTTATGAACAGCATTCAGAAAATCTGGCAAGTGTGTTCATAAAATCAGAATATGCAGATTGATCGCATTTATGAAAACAAGGGTAGTCACTTGACAAAGTATGAATTGAAGTCCTTTTATACCAGATAAAACTTAAACTGCTTGTAATATTTTATTGGTGTCTGAAGCCTTAGTTACCAAATATTCTGGATATATTCGTAGAATTCTAAATTTTTTATGTACAAATACGTATTCATTCATATACGTTATAAAAATGTACAGAAAAAAATATCAACTAACACAATTCTAACAATAACAATAATAATGAAAAAAAAACAGTTAATTATGAATGAAAGATTGAGAATTAAGAAAATAAACCAAAATTGTATTTAATGGATTATGAAAGTCAAAGTATGTGTATTGTATATGATGTAGTTTTATAAATAAACTGATTTTACAATGTTGTTGGTGTTACAATGTTTAGAGTTAATAATTTAATTAGTAATGTGTAAGACATATTATAGAATATATATACCATTGGTATATATATACACCATTATATGCTTCTTATGTATCCATTTATTATCATATCTAAGTTTTTTCAATTTATACATTTTAAAAAAAAATCGAAAAAAGATGGATAGTTAAAAAATAATTAACAAAGTTATAAAAGAATAGAATATAGAATATAGAATATAGAATATAGAATATAGAATACAGAATATAGAATATAGAATATAGAACATAGAATATAGAATATAGAATATAGAATATAGAGTATTGAATACTGAATATTTAATATTGAGTATTGAATATTGAATATTTAATATTTAATATTGAATATTGAATATTAAATATTGAATATTGAATATTGAATATTAAATATTGAATATTAAATATAGAATACAGAATACAGAATACAGAATATAGAATATAGAATATAAAATATAAAATATAAAATATAAAATATAAAATATAAAATATAAAATATAAAATATAAAATATAAAATATAAAATATAAAATATAAAATATAAAATATAAAATATAAAATATAAAATATAAAATATAAAATATAAAATATAAAATATAAAATATCAAATATCAAATATCAAATATCAAATATCAAATATCAAATATCAAATATCAAATATCAAATATCAAATATCAAATATCAAATATCAAATATCAAATATCAAATATAAAATATAAAATATAAAATATAAGATATAAAATATAAAATATAAAATATAAAATATAAAATATAAAATATAAAATATAAAATATAAAATATAAAATATAAAATATAAAATGTAAAATATAAAATATAAAATATAAAATATAAAATATAAAATATAAAATATAAAATATAAAATATAAAATATAAAATATAAAATATAAAATATAAAATATAAAATATAAAATATAAAATATAAAATATAAAATATAAAATATAAAATATAAAATATAAAATATAAAATATAAAATATAAAATATGAAGTATAAAATATAAAATATAAAATATAAAATATAAAATATATAATATAAAATATAAAATATAAAATATCAAATATCAAATATCAAATATAAAATTAAAATATAAAGTATAAAAAATAAAATATAAAATATAAAATATAAAATATAAAATATAAAATATAAAATATAAAATATAAAATATAAAATATAAAATATAAAATATCAAATATCAAATATCAAATATCAAATATCAAATATCAAATATCAAATATCAAATATCAAATATCAAATATCAAATATCAAATATCAAATATCAAATATCAAATATCAAATATCAAATATAAAATATAAAATATAAAATATAAGATATAAAATATAAAATATAAAATATAAAATATAAAATATAAAATATAAAATATAAAATATAAAATATAAAATATAAAATATAAAATGTAAAATATAAAATATAAAATATAAAATATAAAATATAAAATATAAAATATAAAATATAAAATATAAAATATAAAATATAAAATATAAAATATAAAATATAAAATATAAAATATAAAATATAAAATATAAAATATAAAATATAAAATATAAAATATAAAATATAAAATATAAAATATAAAATATAAAATATGAAGTATAAAATATAAAATATAAAATATAAAATATATAATATAAAATATAAAATATAAAATATCAAATATCAAATATCAAATATAAAATTAAAATATAAAGTATAAAAAATAAAATATAAAATATAAAATATAAAATATAAAATATAAAATATAAAATATAAAATATAAAATATAAAATATCAAATATCAAATATCAAATATCAAATATCAAATATCAAATATAAAATATAAAATATAAAATATAAAATATAAGATATAAAATATAAAATGTAAAATATAAAATATAAGATATAAAATATAAAATATGAAATATGAAATATAAAATATAGAATATAGAATATAGAATATAGAATATAGAATATAGAATATAAAATATAGAATATAGAATATAGAATATAGAATATAGAAAATAGAATATACAATATAGAATATAGAGTATACAATATAGAATATAGAATTGCAAAAGACTTTGTACAAAATACTCATGTGCACAAATACAGTTATGATACAGTGGATCATAATATTAAGTATTACATATTTTCATGTGAATAGTGGATTTTCTCATTGTTATTTACACAAAAATTTATAACGTAATTATTTTCATCTTCTAATTTCAAAATTGAAATTTATTCAATATTAAGCGTTTTTTGTTAAACAAAATGGATCTCAATCTGTTTATTAAAACAAAAAATATACATTATAACCAATTCAACTTACGAAATCAATTTTTATGATTTAAATCTGCAATCTAACTCCTCTTTTTTTTTTTTTGTTTTAGTTTTACTATTAATAATATTGGAAGGAATGTTTTATTCTTTTCTTATTTATGTTCATTCTTTTTTTTTATTTCTACCATCTTTTTTTTTTTTCTTTAATTATTTAATGATTCTTTAATGAGTTCTGGTTCGATGCATTCAATACATTAAGTTGGAAAAATTTAAATTATATTTTTATATCTTTTATTAATATTTTAGGAAAATTCTGATATTATTTTTACTTAATATAAAAACAAAAAAAAAAAAATAGCAAGAACCAGAATAATAATAAAACAATATTAAGTAATAACAATAAGAGAAAAGAATGAAAGAGAGAAAAATATTCAATTTTTAAAAATAAATAAAAAAAAAAAATTTATATATTTTTTTTTTTTATTTTTATAATTAAAATTAATTTCGTATTCTTTAATTGCTTAAAGGCAAGAAATGTAAAAAATTAAATTATGATGGTTGTTTTTTTATTTTGTATATTTATGGAATAAATTAAACGAATCAAGAAATTAATATAAAGATATAAATGTGTTGATAACAATAATATAATAAAAATAAAAAAAAAAAAATGTATTGGTTGGGGTGGGAAAATTATGTATTTTTTAAAATTAATAAAAAAATATTAAAAAGAAAAAAAAATAGGGAGTCGTCGATTTTAAATTAAAGAAAGTTAAAATAATAAAGTCCAGTTTTGCTAGTGATGTATATTATCAGTTAGTAGTCTTGAAATTTTTTATTTCTATTATGTTTTTGAATACATTTTTAATTTGATAACATATTTTGTATCAAAAATATTAACTATACATACAAGTTAACTATAATTTATATATATAAGTTTTATGATGCTTATTGTAAATTAAAAATAAGCATGTTGTTTTATTCTTAAGTGGCTTAAAACTTAGTATTAAAGTTTGCAATAGGCTGATAGCTGTCAAAAATGTTAAATTAAGCTGAGCCAAGTAAATGTTAAGCTAGTCCACTATACTTAATAGATAAGTATACTAAAATTATCAAAAAATCCATTTTTTTATATTTAAAAATTTTTTTTAATACAAATGAAAATATTGGTAACAATTAGATATCGGTATATTACTAATAAATGCTTTATTAGGAAAGTGCTCAAACTCGTGTAAGACTTTGAATACAAAAGCAATAAAGCTAAGAGCTTAGATATACGAAAAATAATGTTCTAAAGGATGTTTTTAGGCTTATAGGGGTTTCTATGTACAAACTATTACTAAACAAAATTATAACAACTTGTACATAAACGAATAAATCCCTTCCTTAGTCATGTCAGAACCAAACAAAAAAGGCGGTTCAGTCAAAAAATAATCCAAAGTTAACATTTTAAAATACGATAACATTTCTGTTTGTGTAAATTACATTCAATATTGAATTATATGGTATATTACGTGCTTTCGAAATTATTAAAATAGAACACAGAACATAGAACATAGAACATAGAACATAGAACATAGAACATAGAACATAGAACATAGAACATAGAACATAGAACATAGAACATAGAACATAGAACATAGAACATAGAACATAGAACATAGAACATAGAACATAGAACATAGAACATAGAACATAGAACATAGAACATAGAACATAGAACATAGAACATAGAACATAGAACATAGAACATAGAACATAGAACATAGAACATAGAACATAGAACATAGAACATAGAACATAGAACATAGAACATAGAACATAAAACATAGAACATAAAACATAAAACATAAAACATAAAACATAAAACATAAAACATAAAACATAAAACATAGAACATATAACATATAACATAGAACATACAAGATACAACATACAACATAGAACATAGAACATAGAACATAGAACATAGAACATAGAACATAGAACATAGAACATAGAACATAGAACATAGAACATAGAACATAGAACATAGAACATAGAACATAGAACATAGAACATAGAACATAGAACATAGAACATAGAACATAGAACATAGAACATAGAACATAGAACATAGAACATAGAACATAGAACATAGAACATAGAACATAGAACATAGAACATAGAACATAGAACATAGAACATAGAACATAGAACATAGAACATAGAACATAAAACATAAAACATAAAACATAAAACATAAAACATAAAACATAAAACATAAAACATAAAACATAAAACATAAAACATAAAACATAGAACATATAACATATAACATAGAACATACAAGATACAACATACAACATAGAACATAGAACATAGAACATAGAACATAGAACATAGAACATAGAACATAGAACATAGAACATAGAACATAGAACATAGAACATAGAACATAGAACATAGAACATAGAACATAGAACATAGAACATAGAACATAGAACATAGAACATAGAACATAGAACATAGAACATAGAACATAGAACATAGAACATAGAACATAGAACATAGAACATAGAACATAGAACATAGAACATAGAACATAGAACATAGAACATAGAACATAGAACATAGAACATAGAACATAGAACATAGAACATAGAACATAGAACATAGAACATAGAACATAGAACATAGAACATAGAACATAGAACATAGAACATAGAACATAGAACATACAACATACAACATACAACATACAACATACAACATACAACATACAACATACAACATACAACATACAACATACAACATACAACATACAACATACAACATACAACATACAACATACAACATACAACATACAACATACAACATACAACATACAACATACAACATACAACATACAACATACAACATACAACATACAACATACAACATACAACATACAACATACAACATACAACATACAACATACAACATACAACATACAACATACAACATACAACATACAACATACAACATACAACATACAACATACAACATACAACATACATCATACAACATACAACATAGAACATAGAACATAGAACATAGAACATAGAACATAGAACATAGAACATAGAACATAGAACATAGAACATAGAACATAGAACATAGAACATAGAACATAGAACATAGAACATAGAACATAGAACATAGAACATAGAACATAGAACATAGAACATAGAACATAGAACATAGAACATAGAACATAGAACATAGAACATAGAACATAGAACATAGAACATAGAACATAGAACATAGAACATAGAACATAGAACATAGAACATAGAACATACAACATAGAACATAGAACATAGAAACATATCTATGTAAAAATAACAATGAATGACGAACCAAAAGACTATATGGTCAATAAAAATTTCAAAGCAAGGCTGGTTCAAATTTTTAGTTCAAGTGCTGGACATTAGTATTATACGATCGTAGTTCAATGAAAGGACTTGCTTGGGCAGTATTAATAGAATAAGAATAATATTATATAATATAGTTTTATGCATTTATCTGGATGGATGGATGTTCGACGGGACGCTCAGATAACAATTGATGACAGATGAAAGATGACAAATGACAAATGACAAATGACAAATGACAAATGACAAATGACAAATGACAAATGACAAATGACAAATGACAAATGACAAATGACAAATGACAAATGACAAATGACAAATGACAAATGACAAATGACAAATGACAAATGACAAATGACAAATGACAGATGATAAAAGACAAATGACAAATGACAAATGACAAATGACAAATGACAAATGACAAATGACAAATGACAAATGACAAATGACAAATGACAAATGACAAATGACAAATGACAAATGACAAATGACAAATGACAAATGACAAATGACAAATGACAAATGACAAATGACAAATGACAAATGACAAATGACAAATGACAAATGATAAATGACAAATGACAAAAACAATAATAAAAAAACATAGACCATGTTTATAACAATTACATGATATTACAATTTGTATATGTGTCAAAGCGTTCCGCCGAACATCCATCAACCAACCCAGATAAATGCAGAAAACTATACATAATATAAAATATATAATTTTAATTTTCTCAAACTTATTTCATTTTTAATTTCAATAAATTTTTCTAACTTATTTCGTAATAAAAAAGGTTCCATAAAATTAAAAATGAAATAAGTTCGATAAATTTATTAAAAGTAAAAGTGATATAACTTCCACAAAATGTTGTGGATTTTTTTTTATCGAAGTTATTTGAATCGAACTAATTTTACAACGCTACAAAAACTATGTAGGTAGTAACAACAACAATTTTTGAACAAATTTTTTTTTTGTTTTTTTTTTTTGGTTTTTTGTCAAACTTTGATGATAAACTCACGCAGCTATTGAATATTAACACGATTAATTTGATTCTGAATTATACGATAAATTTTCAATGATGGCAAATAAAATGTCGCTAAAATGATCGAGTAAATTCCCACCCAAGGAGGGAATAGAAAATTTTTGCACCTTACTACAAATATTCTGTTTATATGGTAATTCAAAGCGTTCTAATAAAAAAATAAAGGTATGATAAATTAGTAAGCAAATACGTATTTTTCGTAAACTTGAAATGAAAACTAAGGCGGTCCAAGCCAGAGTGGACCAAGCGCCAATTTTTACAAAATATTATTACAATTATTTTTTTGAAAGGACTAAACTGCTGGAAGTGATTAACCTTTTTTCTGATGCAATTTTGTCTCTAAAAGTATTTTTTTTACATGGTCCATTCTGGCTGGCCATTCTGGAAGTTCTTTCCTTCTATGCTAGAATTTATTTTGCTTCCGTTGCATTTATGACGGATTAAAAAAACACTAGTATTATAATAATAGTAATTCTGTATGATAATTAAAATAAAAATGGAGCTGCGATAATACTTAAGTAGGTATCAAATTAGAATATAACAAAGTAATTAATAAAAATTCAGAATTCAGAAATTTAAAATTGATGAAAGAAACAGAAATCTTTCATCAATTTTTAATTAATTCGAAAAAAATTTACTAAGCCCAGAAAAAGAGTTTTTCTTTCTAGTTAATACCAATAATACCTTTAATGACATTGCAATCAATAACAATAATGCAGTGGTAATCGTTTAAGAAAATCAAATCCAGATAAATAACCAACAATTATAAATTCAAATATATATAATTTAAAAATAGAAATTAATATTATTAAAAAATTGTTCACCTCAATACAAAATTCCAGTTTTTTTTTTAAATATTTCATAAAAAAAATTATTTACACGATGAATGGACATGCAAAATAATAATTTTCTAGGCAAAGTAAGAATTTTCTTTCTTATTTTTTTTTATTGTTTTATTTTTAATAAATCTACAGAAAAACAACAACAAAATTCAACCACATATAAAATTGGTGTTATAAATTTAAAAATAAAAAACAATTTTGTTTTTGTTTTTTTTTGTTTTTCATTGTTAAAACCAAAAAAAAAAAAAAAAAAAATAAAAAACCAAAAAAGGAAGAAAAAAAAATACTGCATAATTTATTTAGGCACGTAAATTGGAAACGGTTCGATAAGTTTTCGAACCACCAAATTACTATTAGAGTCCTTTAACTTATATTATAAAATTAATAATAATCATAACAAAAACAAAATAACAAAAAAACAAAAAACAACTTTTCAACTGATTGAAAATTTCTGATAAGGAATTGAACAGAAAATCGTCTGGACTCCTCGGATTCGAATTACTGTTTTTGTTTTTTGTTCTATTTTTCTTTTTTATATATGAAAAAACTAAATTCCTAAGACATTTCAATAAATTGAACGGCCCTCTCATTCTGCTTTTGTTTTATGCAATAGTAAATAAATTCACCCTCATAAATTTAAATTATAGATATATATTTATATATATATATATATATATATATAATATGTTAAATTATTATTAGGTACTAGTATTTATTATATTATAATATATAGCTATAGCTATACGGTAAATAAAGCAGTTAATAATTATACCCTTGCGGTTGACATTTCGTTATTTCTATTTATATTAATTTATTCCAAAAATGAAAATAAAAAGTCAATTATTTATAAACTGACCAATAATTTATGTATGTACAAGTATATAAGGATGAAAATGAAAATTAATTCATAAATTCTGCAATTCAAATGCAAGTTAAATATTTGAAAAAAAAAATAATAATAATAATATACAAATAAATTTTCATTGAAGTTAGTTTTTTAATGGTTAAAGTTGAAATCGAATTGAAAGAAAAACAAAAATAAAATTTCTGATGGATATTATTAAATTGCAGGAATTATTTAGGGAACCAATAATTTTTTTTAAAAATTCATTTCAACTGTGGGGGACAATTAACAATGCCGGACAATCATTAATGTGGAATCAAAAAATGTTCAGACATTTAAATTTAAAAGTGATGAATGACTCCATTAAAAAAAATTATCAGTTTTTTTAATTGTATAAAATTACATTTTCGATCAAATTTATATTTTTGGCGGTTTTTTAACATGTATGGTTTGGTAGAGTAAAATGTAAGAAAAGGACATGCGATTAGGATTAATAATGAGGGTTAAGTAAAAATTAATTATTTTATTTTGTTTAGTTAACAATAAGTTTTTAATTAGAAAAGTTGGAAAATTTTTGAATATCAAATTAAATCGTATTTATTCATTAAATATGAATTTCTCATAAATTGTTTAACAATACTAACACATAAATCTGATCAATTTTGTTTTTTTTTTTAATTTTAATTTTAAATTAAAAAATTCAATGGAAAAAAACAAAAAAAAATACACCAAAAAAATTCTTAATTATCATTTCCTTTTATTTATAACACTCACTGATTGCAAAAATAAATTGAAAAACTAAAATATTAAATAAAAAATTGTGAACCATCAAAAAATCAATTCAATATTCTGTCAATTGTATTTGTCGAAATGAAATCACAAATAAAAAAAAGGTTTTTTCCAGTTAACTATAGGATTAAACAGGAACTGTAATATATTAAACATTTGACATTGTTCGTAAAATATGATTTGCTGAACTGCGTTTTTATTACATGGTACCAATTACGGATCGCAAATCAAATACACACATTTTTACGATGCGTTTTTGTTACATGGTAGGATTTTTTTTTATTATATCTGTTTTGCGCAGGTTTATTGTGGTTGTCAGCTAAAAACTGATAAATTTTATGAAAGTGAATCGTGAACTGATACTGATACATTTTCTGACAAAAATTTGCTATTGTGAATTCTGATAGTTTGACATTGTAAAAATCAGCTGATTTATTGAATATAAGTTTAAATTGATTTTTTTGTTTAGTTTTGTGAAACAAAATATAAAATAAAAATGTTAATCTAATATAAATAAAATAAAAAAAAAGTTTAAAGTAAAATAATTTCATATAAAAGTCGAAAATATAAATGAAATAAAATATAAATCAAATGTAAATAAATATTAATAAAAAAGTCCCATATTTCAAAAGGTGTTTCATAAAGTTTGCTCGCAGTATCTGTAGAATCCACTGTTAAAATATATGTAAATAAAATTAGAAAGGATTTAATTAAATATTGTGGTTAAATCAAACTAATAGTCTTTTATTTACTCCATCAAAACCTATTTATAGAAAATATAAAATTAATTAATATTAAAACAAAAAAACAAAACCAATTATTTTTTTATAATAAATTAATTTTTTTTTACAAGTTTAAAATTATATCGATATGCATTTTTCTGTAAATTCTATGGAAAGCAATCCCATGCGATACGTAATATCTATTGAAGAGTGTTAATGTATCAGTAGCAGGGCCTATAATAATAGTCTGTGATGTTAGATAAGTAATAAAATCAAGCCTATGATCAATAGGATATGGATAAAGTATTCAAGTTTGTATGCATTTTGAAAAGAAATTATTAAAAAAAAAATTTGGGCATTTCAATTTTTCTGGTAGAAATTTGAAATTCCGAAAATTAATTGGTTATACAGCTAATTTTCTTCTAAATTCAAAAGTTAAAATTTTTGGTTTAACCCTAATATTATCCGCGGGTAAGATTTCGCCCATTTTCAATTTAATACACCTTTATATTCCATAATTTCAAAGCTTTTTATTATTCCTTTTAATTATTTGTCAAAAGTGGTTACCCCTTTATAAATTACAACACTTTTTGGAAAATTTTAAAAAATATATTAGCACCTAAGCAACTTACTACGTGAGCGATCTACGGGTGAAATTTTACCCATTTAAATTTTTATACGTTAATGCCTTATAGACGTACCTAGCTATAATTAATGCATTAAAGTATAAAATTAGTAGGCCGTGATAGATTGACCAAAATGTATTCACAATTTCAAAAGACAAATCTGTTGAAGCCCAACCTCCAGTGTTAAATGAAAAAACTTCAATATGCAAAATGTAATCAAAGATCGATTTGAAATTACTTCCAGTTTACTGCAAGTTCACTCCAAATTACTGCAAGTGTTCATAGAATAAAAATTCATTTTAATACAGTTATATGCATGTAAATACAGTTGTGTTTGAAGTCCGCTACGATAAAGATAGTGGTGGATAATACAAACTTGGAGTGAAAACGAGTGTACTGGAAAAAGTGGCATGAAATTGATGATGCTACTATAGAAAGCTTTATTTTATGATCAAACTGCTTTTCAAACTTTCCTAAAGCATTGCACAGCTGTTGAACTATGGATTTTTGTTATAGGTGTATATAAATCAAGAAATGAATCTATATTATGAATTTATGGAATGAAAAATTTGGTCAACCAATATTTCGGGCAGTAATGTCTGCTAAATTTTTCATAAAGATTAATCGGGTAATTCGATTTGACGACAAACATGATCGAGCACAATGCCGCCGAGCTAAGGAAAAACTTGATTCAATTAGAGAGCTATGGGATAAATGAGTTAACAATGCTCCATATTTATGTACTACTTATGAAAATGTTGAATTAACGACAACTTCTGGAGAAACATCTATTGAAAAGGAATGATATTTTCATATTGGGTAAAATATTACCCAAATAAATTTTATATACTGGGTAAAAATTCACCCGAAGAGTGTTTTTATAACTTGTTTTGAGGTTAATATGGATCAGCTATTAAATCCCTAATGCCAAAATCCAAATGCGACAAAATCCAAATTAATATATTCAAATATATTTTTAAAGTTGGGGGCTGCCACCTCAAAACCCCCGCTACTCATTTATTGAAACCCTGTTTTTGCAGACGGCAGGTAAACACAAGACGGCAAGCTTTTAGTAAGAAATAGTTATTAAATTTTATTAGGATTTTTGTTATATTTGGCAAAGTGAAGTTTGGATTTTGTCGCATTTGGATTTTGGAAAACAGGATTTTGTTGTATTACCGATATGAGGGTTAAATTAAATAAATATATCTCTTTCAAATAAATCTGTAAATCTGAACAAACAAAATTTATAAATATTTACAAAATTTCTCTTTGAAATATTTACATTTTTGTATTTTTTAAATATTAACTCCCAAACTTGTAACACGTCATACAAACAGTTTCTTTGCAAATTTTTGACTTAAATTAAATAAAAGCTTAATTTTGTTTTTTATGTAAAAATTATTTTATTAGATCTTATAATCTATTATTCTAATCACCCTAAATACCTAGGATGTCCTACTTAGATGGAAAGAGCACGTCAAAAAGAAAAAAAATTTGAGCTTGATAATAAATATAGAGAAATGTACTGGCTCTTAGGTCGAAATTCAAAATTACCTATACATAACAAGATATTGTTATATAATCAGAGATAATCAAACCGATATCGTTGTACGGCATACAAATATGGGGATGTGCCAAACGAACACATGTATTTTGTATACAAAAATTACAAATTAAAATCTTGCGCAACATGGTAAATGCCCCCTGGTATGTTCGCGACATCAGTGACTTGTGCAGAGATCTAAAAATTCCTTGCATATAAAATAAAATAAAAAGATATGCAGCAAAGGATTTTTCTCGTCTAGAAGGTCATGTTAAGTTGAATGGCCAACTGCTAGATAATCAGAATGATATCAGAAGGCTTAAAAGAACTAAGCCACTAGATTTAATACGATAGAATTTCGTAAATTTGCAAAAAAATAACACTAGAAATAGATTAATGGTTAGCCCGTGTCGGACTAGTTTTAATGGGAGAGGTGTTGTTTAGTCAGTAAAAATTTAACACACAATGTTACGGGGCTCATTGTTTCTATGAAGATTCCCACTAACCCACGTAAAAAAAAAAGAAAAAAACCCTAAAGACGTCCCAAATCAAACCTGATAGTCAAGCAAACCAGGACTTTTCATTTCTTAAATTTTTGATTTACAGCCACAAACAAAAACAAAACATACAAAAGTGAATGAAAATATAAAACAACTTTTTTAAGATTTGAAAATTTTTCTAAATATTTCTAGATTCCATAAATTATCATCACTATCCTGTGACCCCATTCGTGAGGGATTGTCTTCTATTTGTGGCTAACCTCTTCAGTTGTTCATAATTATTCATTCACAATGATATTTTTTTTTTCTTCAAAATGTCATGTGAATTAATATGGCAATACGTAAAGTCACCGGAAATTATAACTGTTTAAACTCAAACCGCATTTCTGATGACATTAGCGGTTTTTAGGAAAAAAAATATGGTTCACCCAGTTTGACTTCCACAACTATTTTGACTTTATGCTTTAATGACATGATGATGCAAAGTGTTTATTATTAATCTAGTACCATAGTTTTGACTGTTTCAAATTTCATAGAAGCATAATTGGAGCTGATACTTTAAATTTTAATTGCTGAGGAAGAAATCCTGTCAAATTCAACGAATAAAGAAACTTCGCTGGGTAGTTAACAACTTTATTTTAATTCATTATATACTTTTGTGTTTTATCTTATAGTAGTTCTAGATTCTCAACATCCACCACTAGTTTTATTTTCTACTTTTTAGGAGGCTAGTTTGGTTTCGATAAAAGTATATTTTAAAATTTTTTATTTTTATATTATTAATTTTTTAAAATTTGTTCTAGGTCATACCTATAGTTAGAATAATCGTTAAAAATGACATTGGAAGGAATAATAATTAAAACTACACAAAATTTGTTGAAATTAGTCCAATATTTTCCTTTTGATTATCTACATTAAAAATGCTTATCATAGAGTACAGATACATATATTTCATCTAGATACTACTTGTAGTAGGTACTATAGGTATTAAAACTTAATTAAAAAATAAAAATAATAAAATAGGTATCATATTTTGTACTAGGTACTACTATTTTATTATTATTATTGTATAGTACGTACCTTCTTCAGTGTTTTGTACTCATCTTCTACAAACTACACAGACTATTTGCTACAAATTGATTTGCTTGTCAATTTTATGTGTTTTTCTGTCTCAAACTTGACAAAATCAAAAGCAAACAAAATAAAAATTATTTTTGTTTTCAAAATTTCCACTAAAAAATGTCATTTTCTATTTAAAAAACAAAAAAAAAAAAGGAATAACAGGAATAAATTTATTTATTTCATTTTTTAATTTATTACTTTCGCAACAACAATATTTTTTTTTTTTTAATTGTGTCACAATTAACTTTAGTCTTATAATATTATGGATATGATGTAGAATTTTTTGTTTGTATATATTTGAATGTAGATTAATTTTTTTTTAAATCGTTAAATATCGCGCATTTTATGTTTTTTTTTTTTTTTTTTTTTTTTTTATAAAAGGGTATATTGACTCGGTTTGGGTTGGTTGATTTGAGAGCCTTTAGGAATTAACCAATAAATAAAATAATATCACATATAAGTAGTTTTTTTATTTCTTTTTATTTTTTTTTTTTGTGAAAAATAATAAAAATAACAATAACAACAACAAAAAAAAATTAATTATTCCAAAACTGAAAAAAACGTATCCCAAAGTTCGATAATTTTTGTAATAAAAACTCGCGTATTTTTTTTTTTATTAATTTTCTGTTTTTTTGGTTTTTTGTTGTGGTTCGCGTGGTTAAAATCATTTCAACTATTCCCTAATGGTGTGAATCAGTCAAGCGTCAAATGCAGGTGCCCTAGCCTATATATACATACCTATTTATATAAATTATATCTATACCATATATATATATATATAGATAAAAATATAAAATAGAAATGTAACGACCAGCTCATAACTAGTTAACTTAAGTTGCTTTTGTTTTGTAGACGATGACGATTATACAATGATAACAGTGATGATGATGATGATGATGATAATGATGACTTTGGCGTAGTTCAATAATAATGTTGGTGGTAATATAATAGTAGTGGTTATGTGTAGTAGTGACGGCTGATTACTATTCTATATTATGACGTTTAACTGAAAAAAAAAGCAATAAAAAAAAAAAAACAAAGTGACTTGAGGGAGTTAAAGTCAAAGTTTGATAATAGTTGAATAATGATATTTAAGTAAGTTGACTGGAGAATTAATAATAAAAATAATACAAAATAAGTAAATAATGAAAAATATGTAAATTTTTATATACAAAAAATTCAGTATTATGATAACGATGATGATGATGTTGATATTGATATTGATGATATTTAAGTTTGACCACAAATCTATAAATTTTATTTGCTATTCAATTTAGAATTTAAATTTTAAAGGTTTTAATAACACTTTTTTAATGAATTCAAAATTACTTACAAAAAAAAATATCTGCAATGTCCGACATAGAAGAGGAATAAATTTTAATGACTGTATAGAGTAGAGGTTCTTAACAATGGATAAAAAAGGTGAGATTAATAGTGTTATGACCAATGTACCAAAACATTCTTTTTCATTTTTTGTTTTTCTAATTTCTATTCAACTTTTATATATATATATATATACAAATAAATCATTCACGATTCAATAATTTAATAGGGAACATGATCTGAACCCACTGATGTAAGAAAATAATTTTTTTTTTTTAAATTTCTCTTACAGCAATGGTGTAATTTTAAATGGTGTATTGAATCATAGTGACGGCATTTTTATTGAAATTTATTTTTCGATTCGATTGTATTTATTTTGAATTCAATACAATAATGTTGTTAATTTGATAATATTAAGTGTGAAATTTTTCACATTACTAAGTAACATTGTTGTCGACGTCAAACTACAACTGTCATGTATTTGCCATAATATTGTCAGTAATAAATCGTTAAGAATGAAATTAGATGAAATTTATTTAAGCACAATTTTTAGGGTTCAATACAAAATAATAATGTATAGTATTCAGTCAATTGGAAATTATTTCCTGTTGTTGTTTTGTTATAGAGCTGAAAATAAAAGTAGGTGTTGGACTTAATTATTTATCAATATTAAGTCATATATTTATTATTTGGTATACAATATAATCCATTGATGTTTACTGACTTGCAGACTAAAAATTGGAGCGTATCATATGCCTGTATTTCATTTGCCTAGTGTCACTTGCCTGTTTTTTTAAAATTTGCCTGCATTTTCATTTGCCTATATATTCATTTGCCTGTTTTCTTGCAATTTGCCTGTATTTTCATTTGACTGCATTTCATTTGCCTGTTTTTCATATGACTGGATATGTTAAGATTTCATAATAAAAATTCCATGCAGTTTTTATCAATCAACGGATATCAGAACTATATCTTCTAGGTGGTGACTAATGAAAAGTGCCAACTACAAGAAATTGAGCAGCCTCAAGCTAAAATAAATCCGGGTCCCGTCTCACAAAGCTCTCGAACATTTTTTTTTAATTTTTTTAACTTGCATTTTTTTTTGTCATCAGTACAAGGGCGCTTAAATGTGATGAAGGCAATAGATCCAGAGTCCCAGGAATTGGGGCCAAAACTTTATATAACGTGTATTTTTTGAAAAAAAGCTTATTAAAAATTATTATATATAAATAGATTTCCGATTGGTCCGACGGTCCGGAAGTCGCAGTTACTGAATTAAGTGAGATTCTAAAGTTGGATTCAAAATTACAGTTATACGCCTTTTGCAGAATATTTATATAAATTATTTTTATGGGTAGCCACTGTTGGATACGAAACAGAGGATAACTCCTTTTTCCAGAATAAAAAAAAAAAAAAAAAATTCAAGGTCTTCGGTCCCGACACTTAGAACGCCGAACCTCTTGTTTGCATTATGCTTGTGAGCCATTGTAGTTAAGACAAGTTAAATAAAAGTAAAAAAAAATTTTTTTTTCGAGGGTCTTGTGAGACGGGACCAGGAACTTTTTCTGCTGGAGGATGCTCAGTTTCTTGAAATTAGCACTTTTCATCAGTATCAACCCAGAAGATGTAGTTCTGATGCTGGTTGATTAATAAAAATTTTCTACATGAAATTTTTATTATGAATATATATCCAGTCAAATGAAAAGCAGGCAAATGAAAATTTTGGATAATCAAAATTCAGGCAAATGAAATGCAGTCAAATGAAATACAGGCATGTGATTGTAATCCCTAAAAATTCACCCTTAAAAATTCACAATTTTTGTATTATTTTACAATTTTAATTTTATAATTTCAGCAAAAATTATTATATATACATAGATGATTCACGTAGAACAAAAAAATTAAACAGTTTTTGAGTTAATCGTATTTTATTTTATTTTTATTCTGGTTTTTATTTTAATTTTTTTTTATGTAAATAATTATATGTATATTTTTTTTTTTTAATGTATATATAATCAAATAACATATTATAATAACAAGAAGGGTCCAAGAAGTCCCAAATAGTATTTTGGGGTGATTTCAAATCAACAAAATTTACTAACAAGTTTTGTTCTGCGTGAATACTCTATATATATGGTTACTGTACGATTTCAGATTAATATGACAATTTATTACAATTATTATACATTATTTATTTGGACTTATTTATTTATTATTTATTTATCTAAAAAAAAAGCCCAATTCGTCGTGCAGAATAATACATTTTGTAACACACTAAGAAGACTGATACATTTTAGTTAAATTATTAAAACAAAATAAGGAAAGCAATTTATAATTTGTGTAACGTGTTACAGTATACATCACCCCTTTAGGTACTAATTGACTGTATGTACGAAAAAAATATAAACAAAATATAATAATTATTTATCGGATTTTACATTTAAATAAATAAAAAAAATTTTGATTGATTTTTATAACTCACAGATGTATTAATAACATCTTTTAATAATTACTATAAAATAAATTTACTTAGAAGTTAATTAAATTTCTATCGGACTTTACATTTAAATAAATAAAAAAACTTTTGATTGATTTTTATAACTCACAGATGCATTAACAACATCTTTTAAGAGCTATAAAATCAATAAAAATCAATATCAGGACTTGTACATGTAGTCTAACACTATAAATAACTACTGAAAAATTCAAGTAATGTTCTGACTCCTAAAAACTCCTAAAAATAATTTGTTATTATAAACGTCTTAGGATAAGTAAATAATAACGTAATAATTATAATGATATAACTTTATATATATGTAAATAAATAAATAAATCGAACCTGTTGATTTTATTTATTAGAAAAGAAAAACCCGGTAGAAATGTTAATTATTTCTAATTAAATTTTTAATTACATAAATTTGTTTTTATAATTAAAATGTATTTCAAATTTGATTCCAGATTGTACTGAATTGACTTTTGTAATAATTGTTCTTTGTGTAGATTTTCCAGTAAATTTTCAAATTTAGAAATTCTTTAAAATCACTTTAGATTACAAATTTTTAGTCTTTAGAAATATTTTGCTTTTCCTCATCGTTTTTTGTAAACTCAAATCATGAAATCAGATTCAATACAAGAAGATATACTTCATATGAACATCTAAATTGTATCAATATATACATACATCAAAATGTTACATGAATTTAAAATTTTTGGATATTTTATAAACACTTAAGTACCTAATGATCATCATTTTTGATGATCGTTTAATAAATTAAATTAATCAGAATATGTATTTAGTATAATTGATCTTTGACTTGTTCATTCATTTTTACAAAATAATATTATTCATCAATAAGATTTATTTCTGAAATATACTACATATTCATAAAATAACTAAGGACAATTTAATATACGAATACACTGAATAGTCCAAATTCCAATACACCCTCACTAAAAAATTAAAATAATAAAAATAAAACACAAACTTCGATCTTCTGACCTTTTCGAGAAATAATTTAAAATCAATTCATTATTCATCAAAAAATATATATATATATATATATTATATAGATATATATATATATTATATATAAAATTACTCATCCCACTACTATTGTTAACAACAATCCTCCAATTATATTATACCCAAAAATAATAAACAAACCTTTTGTTCAAGAATAAGAATCATACGATTTCATATTTAAAAATAAAAACAACAAAAACAACAAAATAATTAATAAGAAAAAACGAACAGCCAGATATTATTACAGATCAGAGAGTACCAATTAAATCAATTAAATGTTCACAGATCATCGCATTACCAATTTTCATAAGAGACATAAAAAAAAGACTATTTAATTTTTTTATTTGAAATTACAAAAAAAAAAAGAACAAAAAAAATTAAAAATATCAAAACGGAAATTTAATAAAAAAAAATTAATAAAAAATTTTTCCTCATTTACAAACACTATTATTATTCTTTTTTAATAATTGAATGACTCTCAAACTGACTGACTGACTACTGTCTAGTTTGGTATTTTGAAGAAAAAAATAATTGAAATTAATAACCGATTTAATTCATTATTCTCCACCACCGAAAATACAAAAACAAACAGTAAAAAAAAAACATTTTTTTAACTATGTATAACGGTATTTCCTCTTCTGCTGATAATAAAAATTTAAATTAATAAAAAACAATAAAAAAAAAAATAAACTGAAGAATTTTTGAAAAAAACTATTGGTCATCTTTACTTCATTATCATTTTTTATCTTGAAAAAATCATCTCAATAAATTTATTTTGCATGTTCTTGAGAGCGATTCATCAGTTAGTGCTAGTATTAAATTAAAATGGTTTTAGTCTGGGATAATATTTTAATATTCGGTATGAATTTCCGTTAGTTTTTATTTTAAATTTTCTTTATTTTAATTTATGTAAAAAAAATGTTTTTTTTTGTATTTTCATTTTCTTCGAAATATTGAAATTTTATTTGAAATAATTATTCTCTAGTCACAAACAAGTGTACAGAATAGTAATTATCATTATCAATATCAATATCAATATCATTGTAATAATTATTTTTTTAATTTAACCAATTAATAAGGTTCTGTAGTTACTATAGTAAGTAAGGTAAATGATAATCAAAATCAAAATCAATTGGAGAGTTGTAATTAATTCTGTAAAGTCCGTATGAAGTCGTCCAACTGCTTACAACAATAATAATCATTATCAATATCAATGCTATTATTTTTTAAATTTAACCAAATAATAAGGTTCTGTAGTTACTATAGTAAGTAGGGTAAGTGATAATCAAAATCAATATCAATTGGAGAGTTGTAATTAATTCTGTAAAGTCCGTATGAAGTCGTCAGACTGCTCACAACAATAATAATCATTATCAATATCAATATCAATGCTATTATTTTTTAAATTTAACCAAATAATAAGGTTCTGTAGTTACTATAGTAAGTAGGGTAAATGATAATCAATATCAATATCAATTGGAGATTTGTGATTAATTCTGAAAATCCGTATGAAGTCGTCAAACTGCTCACAACAATAATAATCATTATCATCAATATCAATGCTATTATTTTTTAAATTTAACCAAATAATAAGGTTATGTAGTTACTATAGTAAGTAGGGTAAATTATAATCAATATCAATATCAATTGGAGAGTTGTAATTAATTCTGTAAAGTCTGTATGAAGTCGTCAAACTGCTCACAACAATAGTAAGGGTTGATCTGATTAATTTTAATATCAGTTAGAGAGTTTTTATCAATTCATTATAATCCGCATGAAATTGTCAAAATGCTTGCAACAATAGTATATGCGTGGATCATAATCAATACCATTATCAATAATTGGAGAGTTCTGAGTAATTCGGAAAAATAGGCATGAACTCTTGAAATTGTTCACAAATATACAGTTCTATTAATATCCGCTTATTATGAGAGTTAAATTTACAATCTTCTCAGAACTGTTATATTCGTGT
Organism: Argyra leucocephala; assembly: GCA_963942445.1. NCBI lineage: Eukaryota > Metazoa > Arthropoda > Insecta > Diptera > Dolichopodidae > Argyra > Argyra leucocephala. The sequence continues at coordinate 121,461,029 of OZ012681.1, forward strand.
GCACCTTGCTCACAAATGAACACTATGTACAAATATAATAATGATTTATATTTAACTTGTAGATATTTTTTAACGTATTATTAAAAAAAAATATCAAGTTTGAGTATAGTATAGCTTATTAGTAATTAATGAAATCGAATACAAACAACATATTACAAATTATTGAAAAGTCATACCAGAGATGTTCTCAATTAAAAAAATATATAACACCATAGTACAACTAGTCGTAACCTAATAGCTGCAAAATATGAATAATGAAACATATTAATGAAAATTAATTAAAAATGTCTGAAAACGGAATTTTTAGAACAATATTTGTGCCCGAATATGAACTATGATGAAACGAAAACTTACAAAGACTAACTCATGGTTCAAATATTAATTAAAATTGGTAGAACGAATGAAATGTGTGTTGAGGATAATAATAATGTAAAAAACAAAACAATGCATACATTATGAAAGCAACAGTTAAGCCAGAATCAAAATGGTTGAGCGTACGAGTTAATGACACTTTATTTAAATTTTTAACACAAAAATCTCAGCACATTGTTTTTTTATTTATTTAAAATTTAATAAGAAAAAAGTCTCCAAAATGTTAAGATTCCATATTTGTTACAGAATTCCGAAAAAATCCTGAATTTATACCGAAAAAATACATATAGATAATATTGTCGTTATACTTTTCTAATAATCTATGTAGACTTTCCGGACCAAGCAGACATACAATTATATGGCTTCACACAAAGATAAATTTTTATAGAGATATATTGGAAAGAGGTATTCTCCACAAACTTTTACTTTTCTACACAAAATCGAAAATTCCACACAATTTATTTTTTTGTTGTAGAATTTCAAAATTTCTACACAAACTGTTTTGTAGAGTTTTTGTAAAAAAAAAATGCTGAATATATTTATGATGTTTTTTTATATAGATTCAAAATTTCATAACATTCGGGACGTATTCCACAAAATATGAATTCGGAATTTTATTATTCAGTGGGTCATAGACACGAAGTTGAAAGTAATTATTGTTGAAAAATTCCAATTTTGTCTGTCTGAAAATATGATGGTGATAGCAATCTTTTTCTTTTTCCACTTATCTCATTCAGAGTAAATATTTTTTTTCATTCTCCAAAAACTTTTACTATTCTACACAAAATCGAAAATTCCACACAATTAATTTTTTTTTGTAGAATTTCAAAATTTCTACACAAACTGTTTTTGTAGAGTTTTTGTAAAAAAAAATACTGAACATATTTTTGATGTTTTTTGGTATAGATTCAAAATTTTATAACATTCGGGACTTATTTCACACAATTTGTATTCGGAATTTTATTATTCAGTGGGTCATAGACACGAAGTTGAAAGCCAAATGTTGAAAAATTCCAATTTACAGAATGAAGACAGTGTTACGCAAGCTGGACTGTCAAAATATGATGGTGATAGCAATCTTTTTCTCTTTCCATTTACCTCATTTAGAGAAAATATTTTACTTGCAGACTTGATTATCCCACTGAAGAAATTCTGTTCTGGATATGCAGAATGTTTTTCAGGCAAATTTTCATTGAATCATTTTTCATTTTAAATTATTGTTCTACTAATGTTATTTTTGTATTACTGTTTTCAGAATTAATAACTCTGATGAATGCTGGGCAGCTGTTTCTGTAGCACAGAGTGTATTATTGATGTACACAGAGCACAGAGTGTAGTATTATCGATGGAAGCAGTTTTGAAAATCAACTTTGATAAAATTCAAATTAGCAGATGTAGAATTAACCAATTCAAAGATCAATCCTAACTTCATAATCAAAAGATGGCAACAATGGCAATTACAAGTGAACCCAACATTTATATTTAAATTAGATTTAGTTGCTTACATATTGAACATAAATTAAGCTCAAAATTTGTTACGGCAAAATTATAAAAAAAAAAAAAAAAAATTATTTTATTTCCTGGGGTTACGTCAATTTATTTCTTGAATCTTGAAATGTCTTAAAATTGCTTCGTACAACACTCTACTTTATTTATTTAATTTTTAATTTAATTACTAGTAGAAATCATTATCTTTGAAATATACAAAGTAGATCTATTCAATATAGTAGTATGTTGTAAAAATTGAATTTACAAAATTTAAATTAAAAACAATGAAAATTAAAGAAAACAAAGAAAACAAAAAATTCCCACATCCGTCGAAATTTATTGAACACAAAATCTCACTTAGATATTCTTAAAAAATTACAAAAACCAAAATTCGGTTCAATCTTTTGTTTTTTTGTCTTTTATTGTTATATTGGTTGCTCTTTACAATATTTTCCTCATTTTATTTTAAATTTTTTTTTGTTGTTTTTTTCTTTTTTTTTTTTTTTGTAAATTGATACCGCAATTACAATTATTAAAACAATTCCATTTTCTTATTTTATTTTTTATTTTATTATTTTTTAATTCAAAAAAAAAAAAAAAAAAAAAAAAAAATACAATATTGGTAGTGTAGTGCTGATATCAGCGCCATGAGTTGTCACTGTCATTACTCATTTTCTATGTACACTCCACTCCATAGATATTTTTTTATAATAATAAGTAATCAAATAATGATTTCCATTGAATTTTTGGGGAGGGAAATCAAACAAAAAAAAAATTAAAATTAAAAAAAATAATAAATAATAAATCTAATTTTTAAATTTAGGTTTTTTTTAGTGGGCACTGACATGACTGTTTTCTATTGAATGAATTACGAAAAAAAAAGTAGCTATTATTACTAATAAATTATTAAATTATGGTTAACAAAAAACCAACAATAAAAAAATAACTGATCTTCTTTTCTATTATTTATTGACTTCGACTCATTCATTTTTGGTTAAAATGTCGTACAGAATGAACGAATACGAATACTAATAAGAAAAATATTATTAAATTGTTGCGTGTTTGAAAAGAAATCAAACACCAAAATTTATTTATAAAAAAATTATATAGAACAAAGAATGAGTGTTTGGTTGATCCCAACCACTATAAGGCTTATAATATTTATTATATATAATAATTGCGTTAAATATCTATCTATATATAATATATATATAATAAATATTATAACCTTATATTATTATAGTGGTTGAGATGAGCCATACACTCGTTCTTTGTTCTATATATATATATATATATCAACGACGAAGGGTCCATGGAACCAACGGAACCTTTGGTTCCCTTTGATTTTATAATTAACATTATTTCTTTTTACATTTTCATTACTGAATTCATAAACGATTTTTTTTTTTGTTACAAAATAAAAATATTTCTTCTACAGTTCATTACAAAATTTCACTACACATTTTATAAAAATAAATTTCAGAATTTTTTCATTTCAACTCATTCTCTTATTATGGGAAATAAAATTTATTTTAAATAAAATAAATTTAAATTGTCATAGTAGGCCACTGAATAAAACCATATAAAACTCGCCATACATATCTTATAAAATAATATTGCAAAGGAATCAATTTTGAAATTACTTCACATACATACATTGAAATTCTAGAAAGAAAAAATGTTGTTTGCTACTAGCTTACTACTATTTAATTTTTCAAAAAATATTTAACATAACATTATATAAAATAAAACTCATTAAAAGAAAAAAACTTACATTACAAAATAAAATCGTAACAGTCTAACACTGTAGGTAATGGTACACATATATGAAGGGAACCAATTTTAACATCGCTTCCAGTAACCTTACAAATGCTATGAAAAAATTTTATATATCCTTTTTCTTTATAAGAATTTTTTTTAGCATACCATACAAAAATAAACTCAAAGGGAACCAATTTTAAAATCCCTTCCACAGCTAACAGCTTATATAATATAATAGTGAATAGTAAATTACGCATAAGAAGAAATTTAACATTTTTAGAGGAATAGGCAATGTTAACTCTCAAATTTTATTTTGATTGTGTATGCCTAATTGGATTATATTTTGCCATATTAATTATTTTATAATGAATATTGTATTTGTTTATGTATATATATATATATATCGACATACCTATATATAATATTAATATTGATTTATAATAATTATAAAGTATTATAGGTGAATGATAATTGATTGATGAGATAATGAGGAGAAATAAACAGAAAAAGATGATACAGAAGAGAACAATAAATGCATGCAAATCAATATGCATACAGATTTGTAAATTAAAAACAAAATATATAAATATAGAGTTTTATATTTACTATTTTTTTGGCTGTAGAAAAAAGATAACTTTTATAATAAAATAATATTTATAATAATATAAATATGAAAACTTATATGTAGCTTATTAGCTATATCTCCTACTCTATGTATATATGTAATTAATCATAAATAAATAAATAATAGAGAAAAAAGCAGTTAATATGTTATTATTTGTTATTTTTTTTACTCATGAATTTATGAAATCTTACAATAAAAAATGTTTGATATATCCTATTGTATTCGAAAAATCTGTGAATTCGAAAAATCTGTGAATTCGAAAAATTCATTGATCAAAATTGATGATCCAGAATTTTGAAGAAAATTTTTCCAAAAGTATTGAGGAATTTGACATTCTAGAATTAGCATCTAGAAAAAGGGAACTTTGTGGTAAAAATATTCCAAAGTACTATAAAACATTAATTACAGATATTGGCCAAAAACTCATTTCAGAAATTAAGTACCGTTTTGAATCACTCAAAAAAATTAAATTTATTGATTAACTGACATAAGTCGATATAAGGATTTTGAAGAAAAATACCCTAGTGATCTTGTAAGCAATTTGCAAGAAAATTCTTAGGAATATTTTGAGATATTCAAGTTGGAAACAGAAAAGTGACATTCAGTGATTCAGATTTTCAAAGTAAGAAAAATGCTTTAGAGATTCTACAGTTTTTGAAGGAGTGTGGATTAGACAGGTGTTTTACGGAATTTACAAAACTTTGTCAATTGATTCTTACTATTCCTCCAATAACAGCAACAGCAGAACGTGTCTTTTCAGGCTTAAAACGAGTCAAAAGCTTCATGCGAAATAGAATGGGATCGGAAAGATTAAGTGCTCTTTCTGTTATTTCAATTGAAAAACATTTACTGAAATCAATTAAATCATCAGAGAATTTTTATGAATGTAAAAGGAATATTAATTATTGTCTGATAATCGGTGATAGAATTAATTTTTAGTGAATTTCAAACGTAATTTTTTTTTTTTTTTCATTTCATTTTTTAGTAATTAGTACTTTTTTAAAGTTTTAAATCTATTTACCTTCAAGTTACATAAAACAAAATTAGTTCAATTTTGTTAAAATTTATAAACAATAATTTACCAAAATAATGCATAAAATATTTAAACTACAAAACTTAAAATAAAATAAGATAAAAATTTATGAATATTCAATAGGCAAAATACAAATTTAATTATTCGTTTCTATACTCTACAAAAGTTATCAAGATTTTTTAGAAAAAATCTTCTGCGTTTCTGACTTCCACTGTTAAGTGATTAAATATTTGAAGACCTTTATGAAATAAATTGTTTTGGGTATTACTCCTACGAAACAATGGTAACCTAACAAATTTGCAATATATCATTTGCATTTCCTGAATTTTTTTTTTCCTATCATAATAAGTTTATTTATTAATTCAAAGTTTAAAAAAAAATTGTTTAGTCCATATAGTGACTAGCTATAATAATTAATCTTAAGATATCACGTTGTAGGTGAATTTAGTAATTTAAAAATTTCACAGTCCTATTAAGCTGTGATACGGCCTTTTAGGCTCTTTTCAAAGATTTTCACCTTCAAAGAGAAAAAAAAAAAAATTTGTGCTTAATAGTAAACTATTATTTCCAGAAAATTACTAATTTAATACAATGTAAAGTAGTTAAACCTGCCTAGTTCTCCTTAGTTCATACTTTTCGACTTTTTAATGAATTGATTCCCTAATCTGAATGTTCACGCTTCGTCACTGATATATATATATAATACGCAATTATATTTTGCGTCTATGTGCTTCATTCAGGTCTGAATCTTCTATCGACATTAATTTCAAAGTATTTTTCTACATGGGATTGAGGTATTTGTTATACTGTTAAGGAATACCAGTGGACATGTATTTCTGTTCAATGTGAATGTTATATTAAAACTCATATTTCACATTCACTTTAATCTTTATTCAGCTGGAAAGGTACACCTGTACCTTTTTCCTTTTACTTTTTGAATATTTTCGATGCAAATTGACTTAGAGACTTGAATCTTTGTGAGAATTAATTTTTCGTCAAAGTTTATATTTTGGAACTTTTTGAAGTAAAAAAAAATAATTGGGGGGTGGATAAATCAGACATTTTTTTTTGTCGACGTGGTCAGCCTGAAAGGTACACCTCTACCTATACTGCATTTTATATGAATTTTTGTGTTAAAATAAGAAAATATTATTTTTTATATCACAGAAATAATTTATTATAACAATTTTTGTTTTATATATAAATTATCTTACATTTTTCATTTACATACAGCTTATATAAAAAATAACGGTACTTGGGTACCCAAAGGACAGTTCATCATCAAAACATGAAACAAGAATAGTTCGGTACCGAATGATAATTTTGTTATAAAAATTAAATAAAATTTTCCTGGACCTGAAACGTATAACATTGTTAGTAGGTACATGAAAAAAAATAAAAATTCTAACGGTAGTTGGGTACCCAGAAGATGTTTTATCAAGATAGAAAACAAGAATAGTTCGGTACCGAATGATAATTTTGTTATAAAAATTAAATAAAATTTTTCTGGACCTGAAACGTATAACATCGTCAGTAGGTACATGAACAAAATAAAAATTCTAACGGTAGTTGGGTACCCAGAAGATGTTTTATTAAGATATAAAACAAGACTAGTTCGGTACCTAATGATATTTTTGTATAGAAATAAAATAAAATTTTTCTGGGCACGCAAAAAAACATTTAACGACAAACCATATATTTGACTTTATTTACTACCTGAGCGGCAGATAAAATTTCAAAGTTGTCTATCTAGTTACAGAACTTTATGGTATGATCAAATACCTTTCTAGAACAATGTTTTTTTTTTCATATGACAATTTTTGAATTAGATGCACTTTTGCTGTTTCAAGTCCTAACTTTATACTTAATACTTCACCACAAACAGAAAGGCCTAATAGACCTTCTTTTTCCGAAAATAGCGTTACTTCCAAAAAAATATTTTAGAGAATAGATTCCCATAAGTATAATAAAACTAAATTTAAGAGTAAAAGAAGAACAAATACAAAAATAATCACAATAATATAACAAAAATAGTAAAACACATAGTAAAATCTATACAAATTATTTGAAGGTGACCTTTCCAGCTGAAGTAAGGGTTTTGAAATGCCAGCTGAATAAAGGTTTATTTTCCCATTTCTCAGGTCAGTTTTCGATTCTTCCCACATGGGACTGTAACTGTTGGGATGCGATAGTTGGTGATTTGTCAGTGCTCAATACCGCCGTGTCGTCTGCAAAAATTAATAGAAATACTTGATTGTTTTCTGGGAAATCAATGGTAATTAAGTACAGTATTGGTCTGATTACGCTAGCTTTGTTTTTAATTTGATGTACTTTATTGGCTATGATCGATTTGTGTTTGACTTTAAATGATTTGTGAGATAGTTTACCAGGAAGTTTTACCAGGTAGTTGAGTTTTAATTTTATAAATTTGGCATTCATGCCAAACTCTGTCGAAAGCCTGAGCAACATTTAAGAATATGGTTGAGCAGTATTTTTGTTCCTCATACTCATGTCTGATCTCTGCTACTATTCCATGTACGATGTACGTATTCGGTATTTTTTCTGGAAGCCGAACTGATGAGGCAATATTCCTTTGCTTTTAATTTTAGGTGTTGAAAATTTTTTCAAACACTTTAGAAATTATAGGTAACAGGCTTAGTTGGTAGGCTTGGACAGGATAGGTTTATATGAATGAATTATAGGTAACAGGCTTGGTTGGTAGGCTTGGACAGGATAGGTTGATATGAATGAATTATAGGTAACAGACTTGGTTGGTAGGCATGGACAGGATAGGTTGATATGAATGAATTATAGGTAACATGCTTAGTTGGTAGGCTTAGACAGGATAGGTTTATATGAATGAGTTATAGGTAACAGGCTTGGTTGGTAGGCTTGGACAGGATAGGTTGATTGAATGAATTATAGGTAACAGGCTTGGTTGGTAGGCATGGACAGGGTAGGTTGATATGAATGAATTATAGGTAACAGGCTTAGTTGGTAGGCTTAGACAGGATAGGTTGATATGAACGAATTATAGGTAACAGGCTTGGTTGGTAGGCTTGGACAAGATAGGTTGATATGAATGAATTATAGTTAATAGGCTTAGTTGGTAGGGTTGGACAGGATAGGTTTATATGAATGAATTATAGGTAACAGGCTTGGTTGGTAAGCTTGGACAGGATAGGTTGATATGAATGAATTATAGTTAATAGGCTTAGTTGGTAGGCTTGGACAGGATAGGTTTATATGAATGAATTATAGGTAACAGGCTTGGTTGGTAGGCTTGGACAGGATAGGTTGATATGAATGAATTATAGGTAACAGACTTGGTTGGTAGGCATGGACAGGGTAGGTTGATATGAATGAATTATAGTTAATAGGCTTAGTTGGTAAGCTTGGACAGGATAGGTTGATATGAATGAATTATAGGTAACATGCTTAGTTGGTAGGCTTAGACAGGATAGGTTTATATGAATGAGTTATAGGTAACAGGCTTGGTTGGTAGGCTTGGACAGGATAGGATGATATAAATGAATTATAGGTAACAGGCTTTGTTGGTAGGCATGGACAGGGTAGGTTGATATGAATGAATTATAGGTAACAAGCTTAGTTGGTAAGGTTGGACAGGATAGGTTGATATGAATGAATTATAGTTAATAGGCTTAGTTGGTAGGGTTGGACAGGATAGATTTATATGAATGAATTATAGGTAACAGGCTTGGTTGGTAGGCTTGGACAGGATAGGATGATATAAATGAATTATAGGTAACAGGCTTAGTTGGTAAGGTTGGACAGAATAGGTTGATATGAATGAATTATAGTTAATAGGCTTAGTTGGTAAGCTTGGACAGGATAGGTTGATATGAATGAATTACAGGTAACAGGCTTTGTTGGTAGGCTTGGACATGATAGGTTGATATGAATGAATTATAGGTAACAGGCTTGGTTGGTGGGCTTGGACAGGATGTTAGGTATAAATAGCCGCTATTACAGGTAACTCTTTGAGCATTTTAGCATTAATGTTATCATGTCCTGGAGACTTCTTAGACTCTATCTTTTTGTTTATTTTGTAAATCAATATTTTTTTGTTACTTTTTATTGTTTTAAGAACTACAGCTTGGGCTGGTATTGATGGCAGTAAGCTGGTAATTACCCATAAGCTTATTTGCCGATATAACAACCAGTGTTAAATTAAAGTACTGTTAAATTTTTTTGTTGAATTCCTATGCTAACAATTGGGGTAAAAACAAGAAAAAATACTTATAGATTTAATATTTATAATAATTTAAATGTGTTACAAATGTAAAAACAAAATCAAAACACACTTGCAGAAACGAAATATACAACATAAAAATACGGAACATTTTTTGTTGAAGGAAATTAGAGGAAAATAATATTTATAAAACAATAGAAATGTGTATAAAAGAGTGAATAATATAGAAAAATTCAAATTCTATTGACTTGTTGATCAATGTATGTGCTTTTGTATATTAAAAAAATATAATTCTATATATATACACATTATTATTATTAGCTACCATCATGGTATTGATTAAGTGGTAATGGTTAATAAGACAATAATTCATTCATTAAATGTGATGTTTGGAAGCGTAACACAATATCGAACATCACCAGAACAATAATAATACTAATTTGATATTATTATTTTTTTTTTATTTCAACCTTTAGGTGAATACAGAATTTAAATATAGTATCTACAGTCTAATGAAAAATTGTAGATATTTGCTTTTTATTTTAATTGTTTGTTTTAGTCTTCTTTTATAGAATAAATTTTTAGAGAATAAATTAATGAAAATATTCTGAATGATCAGACCTAATCACGTTTATGGACAAGTTTTTATAAATTAGGAAAATTGGTGGAATGCGAAATCCCAAAAATTAGATCCCAAAAGCAAATTCTTCAAAGCCAAAATTCTGAAAGATGAAATCTTCAAAAAGCCAGAACAACCCCTAACACTGAAAATGTGTGCCTAATAATAGACTAATTCAAATTTTAATTCCGCAGACACCAAATGGACAATTTTTTATTGACAATTAACTTTTGACAATTTTTAACTTTGATTTTGTATGTTTTTCAATTAGAATTGAGCTGTCGTCAATTAGAACCATTTCGATTTGCCTATTTGTGAAATATGAAACGGGGATATTTCAAATTAGTCAATTCTAATTCAAGTTCTAATTTAAATATGATTTTTTTTATAAATAAAGCCAATCGTTAGGTTTAAAGCGATACCCTTTATCTACGAATGTCAGCTTAGCCCAGTTGAATATTGGAGAAAGAAAAATTTCCACTTGATCAGCAACAACATTCTGAGTAAATTTGTTAATATTACTCTGTGGATTGTACGTAGGTATATTTTTGCGTTGACGAAACATGTTTCTTAAAATATGGTTCCATATTCGATAAAATTTGACTACAAACGAATTTCTATAGCCGTTAGTTTTAAGCCAACTTCTAATTTGCACTGTGTAGGGGTGGGAGCTTGATGTCACTCTTTTTATTCGGTAGAAATGTTTAAAGGGTGGCATTAGGTTTTTTAGTTCGTCTTAACAAGTGCCTAAACCTACGAGATATTTATAAATATGGAATGTGCCCTAACAATATGACGATTTTCTAATGATATAAAGGAGGAAGTCACATTACAGTTGTTGATAAGATACGATTTTAATTTTTGTTTGGAATATGTAATGCGATTCATGATGCACCGGCCCATATATGTGAATTGTATTCCAACTTGGGCGGTATGTATAATTTATAGATACCTGGGAAGAAAATACGTTTTGCAGCGACTCAAAAAACCCAAACATCTCGCAACATTTTTGATAATGTCAAAGATATTACCATTCCATATCATTTCCTGCATGCTTAGAATATTCAGGCGTTCGGTTCGCTGAATATAGTAGGGTAGGGTGAAATAGAGTAGTTTTGCGCATGATTAGGCAGCTTTTGAGTTTTGAAGATGTTAAACTCAACTCTACATTACTTTTGCCGCAGCTAAAAATAATGGCTAAGTCATGGTTGAGCTTGTTTTGACCATCGCGTTACATTTAGTATCAGTAACTGGTATTGTAGGTGATTTCGGAGATTGAAGAATTCGATCCTACTAGAGTGCTATAGTCAGCAAAACTATGGGTAGAATTAAAAGTTGATTGGAAAAGATCATTGACAAATATCAAAAAGAGAGCAGGGAAGAGAATTGATCCATCTGGGAATACCAGCGTTGATATAATACTTTCCGGATATGAATCCATTTATTAAGACACGAATCGAATAATTCGAGAAGAAATCTGCTATCCATTTTATGAAAATACAACCCAGGCTAATAGCTGGACACTTGGATAAAAGAGCGCTATGTCAGACTCGATCAAAGGCTTTTAAAATATAAAGTGTTAAAGCAGTAGGCTTACCAGAGCTGTGTATATTAATATTGAGCTTCTCGCTGTATAAGGCAAGTCATTAGATCGCCAATGGAGAGTTGTAATCTAAAACCATATTGCTTGTCACCAAAATGATACCTTTGCATTCAAGATACTTTATTAGCCTTTTATTGATAAAAATCTTAATTATTTTGAAGTTGATCAACGTGATTGCTGTAGGTCTGTAATTCTGTCGTCATTAGAATTAGTCAAAATTATTAGAATTAGCTAGTCATGTAACTAAGTGCATATCCCAAGTCCCCAATGGAGATATTTTTTATTTTTTGTATCTAACATCCGTTACGTAAAACAAATATTTTTTGTCCCAACTCTAGAAGAATGAAATATTTTCTATTTTTGGATGAGTAACAGCGGGCTTGGGGAATATTTCTTTGGGGATTTAATTTTGAGCGTGTGTGTCTTTGCAGATTTTGCCATCGGACATTTTATCGTTGATGATTTTGTCTATAGAGAGGTTGTTTTAAAAGTTTTCCGTCTCCCCGAAAAATTTATTTTTAAAAGTCCCTAAATTTGTGGTTATATACGGTATGGGCATTGAACATTTTTTATATTTACAGATTTCAATTGATTCTGTAGATTCATTATATTTTATTTATATACAAATTTTTAATATATTTTATCGAGTATACTGTGTAAGCTCTAGAGTCTAACTGAAACATTTTTAAATAATAAAATTAGAAACTCCAGGTATGCTTCACTAATTTTATTTTAATTAATATCTTCATCGTTGACACAATATTGTGCAATTTGTTGAGCCACATCCAGATATCTTAATATTTTTACAAATAACTGTATTTAATTATATGATAATTTTTTTTTAACAATAAAAAACAAAATAAACCACAAAAGAAATGATCATCATCAGTGTCATCATTATTATCATTAAGTAAAATTCATTAATATAAAATTTGAAATTGAACGGAAGTGTGAAAATTTAACAATACATTTTCAATACCAATTCAATACATAATAGTAATACATAATAATGAAAATTAACATTATATAATAAACACATATTCTATTATATACAAATTGTATACCTACATATATACTTATATTTATTTTTTATTTTTTTAAATTAATAATATTCAAATTAAATTTATTATAGATTATTGTATACTATAATGATAATCAATGATAATGATGATGATCATCATAATAATGAACTCGCCATCATAATTATTATTTTCGTAAATAAATATTTTATTGTTTCTCTGCTCGCTATTAACTCTAACATAATAGCCTTGAAATTTTTATTTTCGAATTTTTTAAGTACAGTTTCTGGGGTCGATGGTAGTTAATAGATAGTTAATAATTTTCATTACAATAGCAAAATTACCCAGAGTATTTTCCTAACATTAGTGTTAATGTGTGAGAGATTGAAAATATCTTTGATTTTCAACCGGATATTACTAATTGAAAATGTTTGGTGTTTTTGTTTTTTTGGTATATATATATATATATATATATATGTATATTTTTTGTGCTATTATGTGTAAATAATAATTAATAATTGTTAAAAAATGATGTAAATTAATAGTTTTTTGTTTTCTTAAATAAAAATTTTCAATTGTCATTCGATATATTTTAGATATGCCCTATTAGTAGTATTATTAAATATTTTGAGTAACAAAAATTTATACAGGGTGTATTTTTGTTGCATGGATGTTGTATAATTAAACTGATCCATTACGACCATAATTTGTTACCAAAAATAATATCGTGAACAAATGTATCGATTTGCATTGAAAATACATTTGGTGAAATACATGAGGGACGTAATAAGCTTAAAAAAAAATACGTATAGTAACACAATTAATGACAATGTTAATAATCTGAACTAGAAAGAATAACTTAGTAATCAAAGTGTCACTAATAATAGTATTATTTTAAATATACCGTAAAGCAAGTCACATAGTTAATGAGCCTGCAGTAATTTAGAGTAATTTGTTGTAATAAATGGTCATACTATCATCTTCAAATCATCAAAATACCATTTGGCTGTTCTGAGGAAGATATTGTATCGGCGTAGGACCATTTGTGGTTCCCCATAGAGGTTTTTTGCAAAAATCTTGAGGTATTTGAGTTTTCAAGAAAGAAATTAAAGATTTTTTTTTTTCTAAAATTATCTACTTTGAACTACAATATCTCCATAACGGCAGCACCAATCAAATAAAAATAAATAAATGTTAAAATATGCTGCAGACCAATATCTTTCTAGAATATCTAACTGAATTTACCATTTTTTAATTGATCATCAGATATAACGTATAATCATATTTAAATTTGTCTAATTTATACAAAAACATCAAAACAACAAGGATACTTTCAAATGTCCTTTTCGTCCTTAAAGAATAAGATGCGCCACTAAGGATATAAATTTTTGGAAAGCTAGCAAATCCAGCTATTTTTCGAATATGGTCTACGCCTATACAACATCTCCCTCAGCATCCTCTACCGTTTTTGCACCATGCTGAATACAAATTTTATTAATTTTTTGGTATAATTAGATTTCTGTCCAATATGCACATCCGCAATCAGTTATTTCGTATATTCTTTTTATTACGTTTGGCAATCTTCTATCGCTATATTTTAAACTATTGGGTATATAATAAAATCTCTTGGTTCATTAGTTTTATACTTGGTTTAATTTCAGCATTTAATATTCTATTTATTTTTGTTTTGTCAAGACTACAACCTTAGAAGACCTACGGACAATATAGCAAGCACGGTATTGGATTGGAATCCGCAGGGTAAAATAAAAAGAGGTAAACTGCGGGAAATATGGCGTAGATCAGTATAAAAATATATACAATAACAATAGAACATAAAGTGAAATAAAACAACTCAGAACAGAGTGCGCAGAACAGAGTCACATGGAAGAGCATTGTAGAAGCCCTATAATCGCAAATGCAGTCAAGCGGAGAAAAAAACCTAATCTCTAACAGTTACATATTTATTTATTTATTTATTTATCAGTGTACCTGCAAATGAATCCGCAGGTCTACTTCAGGTCCTTTTCCCTTTCGGGATGTGAGCTTTTCTTATAAAAAAGAAAAATACGAAAATTAGTTACAATTCATTGTTAAACTTAAGACCTACATAATATATACTACAAAATAAAATTAAAGTCGCATTTCAATTACTTAATAATCTAAATTCTTATTGTCTAACTTAGGTCTTAAAAATTAATTCAAAAAATGTTATCTTACATGTTATATAAAAAGAAAAGAAAGAAAATTTTATTGTGTTATAAACTAGGAGTAGATAGAATCTATATGGTGGTTGAATGAAGTTGATCTGAAGGTAAATCTGTAGTCCAGTTCATTATATTTTATTCCAGATGTTGTGGTGGGTTAGGAGTGCCTTAATTAGGGTAATATGGGATGTATTGGAAAGTTGTAGAGCTTTTAACGGTATTGGGACGTGATTAGATTACTGGATGGGCATTCTGTAAAAATGTGTTGAATTGATAGGCTATCACGGCAATGAATATTTGTCGGGAGAGGAGATCTTGTGTAAATATGTTCTAGGGCTCGTGATTTGAGTTTTATTAGTCCGGGAATGTTTGCATTGGGATTATGGAATCTGGCAAATCGATTGGAAGAATCCCAGGCACGGATGTGCGCCGCGTGCATAGCAATGTTCGTTTTAGCCGCTATGTTTGCCTCAAGGTCTGATTTAGTGTTGCCATTTAACCCTACGTGGCCTGGTATCCAAACCCATCGCAGTTTTCCATTGTCTTGGGATATTGCATTTCCGATGTATGTTGACATGTATTCACTGTTGTTGGGATTTTTGATAGAGTTGATTGAACTGAGGCTATCAGTTGTTATTAGATAATTTAGATTATGTGTTTCGGTGACTTGGATTGCTCTGTATATGGCGGTCAGCTCAGCTATGAAAATTGAGCATTCCCTTGGGAGCGTTTCCGCTTTCCAAAGTGAGGTTATCCTTAATTATCGCCCAGGCTACGCCTTGGGGACTCTTTAATCCATCTGTAAAGATAGATTTCGGAATCCCTTCAAACGATAGACCATTGGACTGAGGCTAATGGTGGCAACTTGTCGCCGGAATAAAACCGAAACGATACATTTTTGCAGAAAGCACAATTGTCCCAAATTCACAATATTATATAAAGATATAACCATAACTCCAGTAGAAAATATTAAAACCCTTGGCATCCTGTTCGGCTAAACAACTTAAAGAATAATTCACATATAAAAAATTTAGTCAACCAAATCAAGCGATCCAATCACCTACTCAAGTACAACAGCAGGAAAAAGGTGAGCCTACCAGTCGATGTTGCCATAAAAATAGCGAAAGCTATTCAATATGGTAAGATGTACTATGGATCCACAACATCCACTTCATAAAATATATTCAGGCATTCTAAAGAACAATAAAATAGATTCATATAGACCTATTAGTCCGTTACCAACACTAGCTAAACTATTTGAAAAAGTCCTAGTGCATAAACTAATGCCTAAAATAAAAAATAACGGTGTAATCCCACTACATCAATTTGGATTTCAAGCCGAACACAGTATAACAGAGCAGGTACACAGAATAGCTGCACAAATCAGAAAAGTCTTCGAAGAGAAAAATTTTGCTCATCCGTCTTCCTCAATGTCGCACAGACTTTTGATAAAGTTTGTGATTGTCTAAAGTTAGTGATGGTCTAAACTTTAAAATTCAAACTAATCTACCGTTTGAATTATCAAATTGTACCCAATTGATAGACGATTTAAAGTAAAATACAATGATTATTTAACTGAAGAACATGTTATCAAAGCTGGTGTACTGCAAGGTAGTATGTTCGGGCCACTTTTATATCTAATCTACACTACCAGATAGTACGCAAATATTAACATCTACATTTGCAGATGATACGGCTATCTTGACCTCACACATAAACGCTTATGTTACTTCCAAAATTCTCCAGGACCATATCAAACTTATCGAAAATTGACTTAGTAAATGGAAAATAAAAATAAATGAAAACAAAAGTGTTCACATCCTACAGTAAAAATAAATAGAATAACCATCCCATAGGCAAAAGAAGTAAAGTATTTAGGAGTCCATTTTGGTAGAATGCTCACTTGGAGAAAGCATATAGAAAAAAAACTTGAACAAATTAAGCTAAAAATAAATGGTATGTTCTGGCTGATTGGCTGAATATTTAGTATAAAGTACTTTTAGATTTAGATTTAGATTTATTAATTTATTTAGTTTTATACATGTAAATATATAAACTATTACAATACTACTTACAATATTTTTTACATTCATTTTAATTTAATAAATAAGATGTTTTTATACTTTTAATAAGTTTTTTTTTATACATTTCAATACTAGTTTCAGTTTTTATTTCCGGAGGTAAATTGTTAAATAGCTTTAACCCCCTTCATACATTAAATTCTTTTGAGCCAGATCCTTTCTAAAAAAACTGTAATCTAAAGTTGGATATGTTTCTTAAACTATAATGTTGAACATCACCTACATATGTTAATTTTTCTGATAAATATATCGGCATCATATTGTGCTTAATTTTGAAGATGAGCACAAATGTATTAAATATTAATCTTTGTTTAATATTCAGCCAATTTAATGATTTCAACATATTGTCTATATGTGTTAATCTATTACATTTCAAAATATTTCTCATATTTTTATTTTGTGGCTTTTGCAACCGACTTATTTGTTCATTATTTAAAAATGCTGTTAAACTCGAATATAGTTCAAAATTAGGCTTAATAATTGCATTGTATACTGATATTTTGCACATTTTTGAGACATTTTATCTCTGATTTTGTTGAAGAAGTATGTTTTTTTACCGAGATTTTTTTGCATGTATAATCAAGATGCTTATGAAATTTTAATTGATCATCTAGTATTAACCCTAAGTACTTAATTTCGCTTATTTTTTCAACAGGTTCATCATCGATTTTTACTTGGTATTCTGAACTACCATTAATTATCATGAACTTTATTTTATCTAAATTTAGCTTTAATTTATTCATTCTTAGCCACTTGTTGACTCTTTCCAAATCATTATTTATTTTCTCTATGTGCAATCATCAGCTGATTTTCCTGAAACATATAGAAGTGCATCGTCCGCAAACAGGATCAGTTGCCCAAAAATTACAGCTATCTCCATATCATTTATGTATATCAGAAACAATAACACCCCTAATACAGATCCTTGTGGAACTTCCAACAAAACTTCAATTGCCTGTGAAACTACACCGTTGACTTTAGTTTTTTGACTTCTATTACTTAAATATGACTAAAACCAATTAAGTTCTATATTTTCAACGTCTATTGCTTCTAATTTCGATAATAGAATATTCCTGTTTACTGTTTCAAATGCTCTTTTTAAGTCAAGGAAGACCGCTACTATCGTTTGTTTTTCATCTACAAGCTGTTTCCAATTTGCTACAATCAGATTCAGAACTGCTTCACAACTGTGGTTTTTCCTAAAACCTGATTGAAATTTAGATATTAAATTGTTCTCATTCAAATACCCTTCAAGTTGAATATATACAAACTTCTCAATAATTTTTGACACTATGCTTGTCATATTAATTGGACGGAATTCACTGCAAATTTTTGTGTTTTTTACTTTTTCTATTGGTGTTACTACTATTTCCTTCCATGCTTCTGGATAAATTCCCATATGTAACGAGCCATTTATAACTTCAATCAAATTATGTGATGTTATTAAGTCAAAAACATCCAATAACATTTTACAGTTTACATGATTAAAGTCCTTTTTATTATATTTGCCTTAATTAACTTGCCTTGGACTTTATATGTTTGTTTCAATTTGCTTCAATTCAACAAAATACCCATTTCAATAACCATTTAACCAAAGTATATCCATAAAAAGAGTATGAACTCATGTATGTATTCATTTGTTTGCACACAAACTCATATGCAAATTTGATAAACATTGTCAGAAATAGACGATAATAAGAATTTTACGTGTAAGAAAAAGAAAAAATATAGTAAACAAAAGAGAGTAACAAAAAAATTTGGCTGAAATTAAATAAATAAAGTTTATAATTTTGAAAAATATTTTCGACAAAAATTTCGTTGAAATATTTAACAATATTATTTTCTAAATTGTATCAACTATGCATAAGATTTTTAGGAGACCTAACTAAAACAGCGTTATCATATTCTTTAAATTCTGTGATTTGTAAATAGATGTTGTCCTCAGTATTATTTTATAATCGTATACCAATATAATAAATATTTAGGTTTACTATAATTTAATATAATTAATAAAAAATAATAATGTTTGTAACTCCAAATTATTACTGACAAAAATATTAATAATATTTTATATTATTGTAATGTAATTATAATTTAATATTTTTAATAGGTATATACGAAAATAATAATGTTTAAAATGAAAATATTAAAATAATAAAAGATCAGAATTAATCCTCGTATAAGGGAACAAACTAAATTAGAACTAATATTTTTTGCCTGCCTGCCTCATATAAATAATGGGAGGAAACGTGAATAAATCCAAAGGAGAATAATGATAACGCAAAATTATTTTACAGTATAAAGCAAAAGGCAAACATCTGTTTTGTACCTTTTCTCTCTAATAATAAATTTGGTATACCACGATAAGTAAATGTAAATTTTTGCCTCTTTTAACTAATGATATTTTGCTCGGTTTGGTATTTCTTAAAAATTAGGTTTACGTAAAATGGGAGTGTATATTCTTGTTAATATAGATTATAGATATTCTTTGCATTCAACTAAGGTGAAATTTACATACATATGTGTGTGTACTAATAATGGAATATGGATAATTGATAAAGTTAAAATTAGGTTTCTCTTTAAATTCACTATATTTATTGACATTTCTATGGTGAGCAAAAAAAACAAAAACAAAAAAGGAATACAAAATAAATGTGTGCAATACAAATCATTATCATTATATTTCAATCCTTTTCTATTATTATTCATTTTTAATTATTTTCAATCATCATTTTCATTATATTTTTTTTTGTGTTTATAATTTGGTGCCTTTTATTAATCTCTTTCTTTTATTATTTCGCTTTCTCTGACTAAGTATATGTAAATGTACGTACATGTCTCATATAGCCATATAGGGCTTGCATTTGTTACATACATAATCATATGGCTTAGTTTAATTGAAAATAAAATGCAAACA
This sequence comes from Argyra leucocephala, assembly GCA_963942445.1. Lineage (NCBI taxonomy): Eukaryota > Metazoa > Arthropoda > Insecta > Diptera > Dolichopodidae > Argyra > Argyra leucocephala. The sequence goes on from OZ012681.1 coordinate 121,480,964, forward strand.
TTATTTATGGAAGAAAACAAAATTTGAACCTATCAGTTATATACCACTCAGTTAGAAATTACTCTTCTCCAATGTAAAAAAAGTTTAATTTCGATTTATGCATGGGTATATTATATGTACTTTTATATGCCAATTTATGCTTAGGCAGCGTTTACACGTCGGACAAAATCGAATTTTATCGTAGATAAAGTCGGATGAGTGTTTACATTTCAGACTTTTTCTCATATTTAATCTACGATTTTACGTCAAAAATTTTTTGTATTTAAAAGGGTTTCTTTTTATAAAGTGTGTAATTTTTTATTGGTGAAAATTTTTTAATACGTAAATTAAAAAATTCAAAGGTATCTAATCAAAAATTTCCAAAATTTTTTTAAAAATATACCTACATATTTTTATAAAATTTGTTAGAGTAATATAAAATATAATTACACATTTGAAGTATGAGCAATAATAACCAAATTGCGTTAGAGTGAATTTTAGTGCCATTTGATTATATGTGTTGTTCTTTGAAAATATATTATTTTTCCTTAAAAAAATATTTTCACTAAAAAGTCGAAAATAAAATAAGGAAAAAAAAAATTTTTTTTTAGAAATATTTGCCTTCAATTTAAGCGTACTAAAACTACAAAAATAAACTTTAGAATCGCAGCTTAATATAATGTTTTCATAGCAAGTTATGATTGTAATTACGGAAAAAGCAAATTAGCCGAACTTTTTACCAAATCTCTTAATCTCATCTCAAGACTTCCTAGAATTTCGGCTAATTTGCTTTTTCCATAATTACAATCATAACTTGCTATGAAAACAATTATATCAAGCTGCGATTCTAAAGTTTATTTTTGTAGTTTTAGTACGCTTAAATTGAAGGCAAATATTTCTAAAAAAAAATTTTTTTTTTCCTTATTTTTTATTTATTTTTTTTTTAAAATACTTTTTAAATCATCTTCCTCCATTGTTTTAAAATTAAACTGATTTGTATTATTTCTTAATATTAAATTTTGGTAAGGTATGTTTGGAATACTATTATTAATTTCTACTACACTATTTACAAAGTATGTATTAAAATTTGTTGCTATATCCATACTGTTTTTATAAATCAAACCGTTAAACTTGACTTCGATAATGTTTTTTTTTTTTTTTTCTTTTAGTACTAGCGTTTTTATTGTTTTCCACATTTTCGATTGGTCCTTACTATTGAGAATTTTATTACTTATAAAGTTATTTTTAGTCTGATTTAGCTGGTTTTTATATTTATTTCGTATGATTTTATATTTCACCCAGTCATCATAAGCATTTGTTGAAATTGCTTCATTATATTGGTTGATTTTTCTAATTTTCATATTACGAAGAGGGCTATTAAACCAAGGATTATTTTTATTATTTATCCTAATCGTTTTCGCAAGGTGTTGGTTACTATTTCGTAATTCATTACTAAATATATTTGCTTTTTCATTTACACTTATTGAATAATATGTCGACATTATTTGACTACCAAAAATTAAGTTACGAAACCTTCTTTTATCATACTTTTATACAATTCAATCTTAAAACCAATCTGGTCATATGGCTGTCAATTATGGCAAAGTACATCTAAAAGTAATGTGGAAATTATACAAAGACTACAATCAAAAATACTAAGAACCATTACCAAAGCTCCTTTGTACACAGAAAATTGCAGCATACACAACGATCTAAACATACCTATGGTCCGGGATCAACTCCAAAGACAATTATCAAGCCATTCAAACTACCGAGGGCGGAATCTTTTATGCATACCTTTAGCGAGCAGATTAAAAATGAGTAGCACCTTAGCAGTGTAGGTGTGGTTAACCTGTAATACTTTAGTATGTAAGATTTGAATAAACTTGTTCTTTCTGAATAAGTCAAAATGCTAAATTATTATCTAATATAAAGATTCAATAAATACTTAAACTGTTTAAAAAAAAAAAAAATCTAGATTTTCCAATATTATTTTTTTTTTTTCAATTTAAATAAAATTCTTCACTCTATCTATACAATACGTTAAAATTAACGTTTTACAAATATATTAAATACACCTTCACTTTTTTAATCCAAACAATAAATTTCCAGATGATAAATGTTAGTCCTAAAAAATTTTAATCATTAAAAATTAAAAAAAAAAAAACCACAGTTAACTATCAAAAACTTCCGATCATCTTATACATATATATACATGCTGCTATAAAATTGATCACCTTCCAATTTCCATTCATATATACTAGGTCTAATTCATCATTATTTTCATTATTTAATTTTAATATAAACTGCCCCATCAACAGGTGCATTTTTCTCCCTATTTACTTAAAAATAAAAAAAAATAACAAAAAAAATACCCTCACATCATAAAATTGACATTTTGAAGACTTAATAATAATTACTAACATTATGTCCTAACATATATATTCCTTTGTTGTGGTATACTACAACACTACCACTGCACTCATCAACAAGTCAAATTCAACCAGTGTACATGGTTAGCTTATTTTTTTTTTTCATTTGATTATTTTGTATTTATTAAATTTAACAAATTAATTTTTCCCCTTGAATAATTGAAATTTAAAAAAAAAAAAAAAAAAAAAAAAAAAACAAAAAAATTATCCTAGGTCAGCAGGATATAAATTCTTTTTTTTTTAAATAAATAAAAAATAAATAAAATCAAACAAAAACAAAAGTAGGTATCAATATTTAAATTCCAATAACAAAAAAAAAGCAAAAAAAAAATTGATTTCAATTCTCGACAGGTCATCATCATTACAAATGCAAAACATTACTATTTTATAACCTGTATATTTGTGTGCCCTTCAATTCACTTTACTATTATTCAAAGGTAGCTGTGTGTAAAAATTTTTAACAATTATTGTTATTCATTGAAGGATAACACCAACATCACCACCATATAAGTCTGTAATAGAAAAGAAAAAAAAAACATGAAATGTAATTTAATACACCTGTCCATGGTGCTCTGCTATTGAAGGACGACATCACCATCAATTTTATGAGTAGCACATCTAACTATATCTATATCGAAGCACCCTTATTCAATCGGTAGGAAAATAAAAAACAAAAAAAAAAAAAAAACTTATCATTTGTTGCCCCCTTGTTATCATCGCTCTTGTTTTTTTATGTCATAAAACAAAACAAAAAAATAAAATTTTAACCGCCAAACAATACAACACGACGACCTGTTTACTTACTTGTTGGTGTGTGGTGTGGTATTTTGTTACAATATACTCAAAGGTTTGTTGTTATTTTTCACTTCTTTGTAACTTGACATTCCAGAACACTTAAATTTTTTTTTTTTTTTTTAAAGAAATTAAACTGTTGCTCTTACCATCTACATATTTTTAAATAAGAATATTTTGATGATGGTCGGCTAATAGAGCATGTCCAATCTAACAAAAAATAAAAAAAAAAAAAAAAAACAACACTTTTTTAAAAAAAAAACGCAACTAAGCTAAATTTGTAACGTTCAATTACCAGAAAACAGTGTTTAGAGCATAGAAATTACAACATCAAAAAAAGAGGGTATGAAAATTTAATTATTTTCAATTACAAATATCCGGTTGACGGGAAAAATAATCAAATCTTTTCATTATGACTATTCAATAATTTGATAAGTAGAGGATATTTGGAAAAACAAAATTATTTGGAGTAGTCTGTTGAAACTGGGCTTTTTTACTTTCTTAATGGCTTACATTAGGTTTATATAGATGTAGATCGGGCCGTAATGTGTGAGAAATAAGCCCACTGGGATCACGGTTCTTATATTCACACTATCAACCAATCAAATAGTTTATATTTATTTTTTCTACTTATAATTACAATTTCAGTCAGGACTAGATAAACGAATTTTATTTATAATCTTATATATTAATACGCTTAAATGTCTGTTAAACTTTTCACAAAGCTTTTACAACACTAAGCTTTTTTCAACTAGATTAGACAACTTTATTAGAACTATTAAGAATTACGATAGTGTGAAAAATTTTATTTAAAGACATAAACCACAAAACGATAAAACCAAATAAAACCAAAAACAAATTAAAATTAACCTAAAAACAATTCACCTATTGAGCAATAGCATTGATTATATCTGATTATATGAATTAATTTAAAAAAAAAAAAAAAACAAAATAGCAAAGACAAGAACCGAATTATCAGAATATTATTATTATTGCGATTTATAAATAATTAAAATAGCTTTGCTAAAATATTACGATATTACGATATTACAGCAAAAAAACTTACCGGTAAAACAAATAGTAAATTTAGAAAATATATTTTTTACCTCACCCAGACCATGTTCACAAATTCCACAAATTGAAATTTATTTATTTTATTAACAAATAATTCAAAAGTGTAAATTCAAATGCGCAATAGCATTGAGTAAATATAATATTGTACATGGAGAATCATAAACCGAAATTTACGATCTGCTAAGAACAAGAAAAACAAAATATGTTATGACATTATTATCACGTTCCAATTCAATACACGGCAAATTTAGTACACATAAAAATTAAAAAAACTTTAAAATGAAAAATCACAGACTACCCTTACCTACGTCAGAGATCCTAGCGGGATAACAATATAACAATAACAACTGAAGTATAAGAGATAAAGCATAATTATTGGCTTTACCAGTAACTATAATAGTCATAAGGCATCAATAAAAACTGAACAATAAGAGAAAAAGCATATTTATTGGCTTTACCCCTACCTATAATAGTCATAAGGCGTCATATGATGTCATATGATACTTCGTTAAATGGCCTATATGATTCGATATGATTGACAAAGCAATAACCAATCATAACCTTCACTATAATGGTCATATCTAATCATACCAAAACGTCAAAACCAAAATTTAAAAGAAGTGAAATAAAAATATAAATTCTATAAATAAATGTTTCTGTTTTTTTATTTTGAATTTCGAAATAGTTAGGGCTATTATGATAATAAAAAAAAAACACAAAAATCGTGTCTATGACTATTTTAATGTGTTTTTAATGTGAGTGTGGTATGTATTTAGTTTAAATGCATTTAATTTCATATCTATACTGCCAGCGACATCTCTGTTCGCCACATTTTGTTGAAATGTACGTCTCTATTAATAGTATTTGTTAGGGAGCGTTTAGACATCAGATTTTATTTCATGAAAGTTGTGTTTTACTTATTTTTATTAAATTTACAAATTTTATTTCAAAAGTTTTAATTACATATCTCAAAGATAAACAAATATAGTTGCAAAGTATACTATATTTCTTCATGTAAAATCCACTTTCTAAACTTGCAAAATACGAAGATACGAATATGCGTGACGAGTACTAATAATAAATACTTATAAACAAATATAAATATGCAGTGTAATTTCAGAACATTTATGAAATATAAATATTTAAATAGTAAATCAATTATTCTAAGTATTTGTATTGATAAATAATAATAATATTATATCTTTCAATATATTGGCATAACACAATTAGAAGTTTATAAATACTTTTTCTCGCAAAATTCACTTTTTCAACTTGCGAAATAAGAAAATGCGTGTTGAGCACTATTATTTAAAACAAAAAAATTTATGATATTGTATAACAAAGTCGGATGTCAAACTATAGTGGTCAAAATTAATTTATAATAAATAAATAAATAAATAAATACCTAAATAAAACAAATAGTTAAATAGATCAAACAATATTGTAAATTACTAGCTATTCCCGGCGTAACATTCGCCGGTCTAGCATTAGCATTTTAAATGAAACAATTTATTCAATTTGTTTATTTTCTTTATTTTCTTAAAAAAATCAATGTTTTACATATTTTTTTATTACATAATAAATAAGTTACAAATTAACACGATTTTTAATAGTTAATTTATTTTTGAAACAGGCTTTTAAGCCTACGGAAGCTGATATAAAAAACAGTATGGTAAAACAAATTCTCAAGTGCATATTTTTTGGGATAATGACTGTTTTTATATTGAAAATGTACGCTCTTTCAAATACCTAGAAATTATATTGGATAATAAATTGAATTGGTTTGAACATACTAATAATTTAAAAAAAATTTTAAATAAAATTGTTCGTTACGGATTTGAGAAAATGTAGTAAGTTCGAAAATTTTAAATATATTTTACTACACCTTTTTCAATTCCACAATAACAGAATTCGCCCACTTCTCCTAGCCTTCTGGTTTGCCACTTTTCAAAAGAGTCTGTATTTTGCCACTCAGACATCTCTATATCTACAAAACTATGCAAATACTTTTCATTATATCAGGTTACCTCGATCAAAGATTACCTAACTCCAACTTACAACCTACATATTAATAATTTGAATTGTGTTGTTGTTCCAATAGCCAGAACAACACAATTTACGCATTGCTTTGTTAATATGGCACCACAAATTTTTAATACACTACCAATTTACATCAGAAGTGAACGTAATTTCTACTCATTTCTTAGACAGTTGAAAATCTGGTTATTTCAGTTCGATCACTCTCAAATTGAAATGCCTATTATGTATTTCGATAACAATTACGATTTGATCGAACGAAATGTCAAAATGCAAAATTGCCATTATGTATTACGATATCGTTCAGAAATTGTCGACGAAATCGATAAAGTTTATCGATGTAAAATTTTATCACGAAAAGAGATTTTGTACAAGTTATTTCAATTTTAAATTGAAAAGATAAAATAAAAGAATGACGCTTGGACACCTGATATTTTGTTTTGTATTTGTGATATTTTTTGAAATAAAAATAAATTTAAAAGTTGAAATGTTAGTAGGTATTTTACTTTATTCTTCATAATTATTTTGTATTGAAATAAATTTTGATAGGAATGAAAGGCCAGTTACAAATAAACTGCACTATGAAAGTTAGTGTAAATTAATTATTTCAGTAATTCTACTCTAATTATAAAAATAATATTTGTCTGACTTTTTTCTTCTAGTGCGTAATGGAATTTGATCCATTTTGGACATAATTATAAACTGCAAATTTCATATGAAACTTCCTTAAGCATAACAGAAAAAATTAGTCCGACATGAAAATGATTTCCTACATTACAAATCATTTCCTTGGTACAAACCGCACAGAATCTTAATACGCTGGCCAATTTAATTATATTTGGAATCGGCGTATTACTTATTGGTTATTTTAATTTTTAACCTAATTTTTCTAATAAATCCATAAAATCAGTATTGTTTAACATAGGAAATTTTGATCAAAACTGTTAATAATATTAAGTTTTGTAGATAATAACTCATCAATTTCATGTATAATTATATATGTCGTATAAATCCCGACTATATGTTGACTTGTTTTTTAACTTTGCAATTTGATAGCGTTTTTCAGCACTATCAGAAACTGAAAAATTTAACTTTGCTAAAATCACTTTTTTTATAAAAACTTTTAATTTAATAATTTTTATTTTATTTAAACACTTTTAACTTCAACTTACAAATTTCAAATAGTTATAACACTATTGTTTTGTTTTTTTTTTTTCGTATAATAATTTGACAGTCAAAGAATCAAACATTGTCATTTTCATCGTAGATTTGAATTTTACAATGGCAGCATTTTAAAACACTTTCGATCAAATTTTCATCGAAATGGCACTAACGATTACAATCGAATAACTCAAAAAACGATAATGATGAACGATTCGATGAAAGACGAAATACATAATAGGCACCTGAATCACTATTTGATGGTGGAAATTTGTATTAAATAATTGTTTTATGTATGTATTATAATTAACGATTACGATCTACTTTACGTAGCTTTTATCGACTTAGGCAACTATGTTCTTCTAACACTTTAAAAATGATTTATTATGGAATATTTCATTCTAAATTACAGTATGGTATTGCTTGCTGGGGAGGATCATACTATAATAAAATATCCCCTCTACTTATACTTCAGAAATGTATTATCAGAAATATTTGTAACAAGAATCGCTTCTATCCAACATTTCAATTATTTTCGAGTCTTAAAATCTTACCTGTTAGACATTTGTATTATTTTAAAACTTTAAAACTTTTTTTTGTTCGGAGCGGATATTTAAACTCTAGAATCTCTAGTAATCACAATTTAAGAATTAATAATAGTCTGTTAGTTAACATTCCTAATTTCCGCACAACAAATTTCCGAAATTCATACTCCATAGTTTCAGGTAGATTATTTAACAAACTTCCACATGCAATCCGAATTTTACATAATAGAAATGTTTTTTTAAACTTGACTAAATCTTGGCTTCTCAGTTTTAATCATGATGAAATCGAAATTCTTCTAGAGTTTTTAGTATAATAATATTGTGAATTATAATTTGTTCTTGAATTATTAACTTTTTCTTTTCCTTCTTTTGATTTGTAATTTAATTGTCTTTTATTAGCTTTTACTTAAAATATTTTATTACATTCATTTCGTTTTAATACTTGTTTTTATTATTTAAATTGGATTTATGATTTATTTTTCAATAGTTGAATATTTGAGTTTTTAATTATTGAACTTATATTTTGTTTGTGAATAATTTGATTTTTGTTTCACATGCTTATACTCATACTATTTTATCTTAGTTTACTTAATTTGTTTTTTTTTTATTCTTATTCTTATTCTTTTTTGTTTTCTTTTATTACCTAATTAATGTATTATTTTTAATTTTTTGTTTTTTTTATTTATTTGGGTATATTGAATTTTGAATACTTTATTGTTACCCCACAATAAAAAATTTTGTAAATTTCAAATTGTAAATTTTTATTGAAGTGGCGCTTAACACTATTTTCTTAATAAAAAGTGTCACTAACTATTCTCTTATTTGTAAAGAAAATTTATATAAAAATCGATCTTTATTTGTAAGCACTTTAATTGTAAATTTGAGAATAAAGAATTTTAAAACTAAAAAAACTAACTTAAATGTGTTTTTCTCTTCAAACTTCAATTATACTATATTCTTTAGTTTTGCTTGAACTTATAGTGTAGGTACTTGTAAATTTTTTACTTCAATATTATGCTTTTCATACGTTTTTTATTTGTTATTTCTTTTTTCGTTACATTTTTTGATACATTGTTTACACTTTTTTAAATTTTATTTTGAATTTTATTTTTTTAAAAATTATTTTGTCTAATCTTAATTTGTAATTACTTTTGATTTTAGTATCCCGCTAAAACATTTATATTTATATTTTTTTTTCATTTATGTTTGTTTCATTCAACACGTATTCTTTTGAATATATTCGAATAATCCTACTTATTTTCTTACATATAAAAAGTTTTGTTATTTTTACTAAAATTATTTCTTATTGAATTTTATACTATTATTTGTTCCTATTAATTATTCTAATAAACTATATTATAGTTTTTTTTTTCTTTTTACTTTTGTTAATTTTATTGAATTTATTATATTAGTTTATTAGATTTAACCAGCTTTATGTTTTGTTAATATTCAATTTTAATTTGATTTAGTTTGTAAAAAATTTTATATTTAAGGAAATAAATGAATTTTAAATCTAAATATATTATAATGTATAAAATAAGTATTAGGCAAGTTAAAATATGAGCTGATCAAAATTATTCTAATAATGAAAAATTGATAAACTCTACCTCGCCATCATGTTAGATAACATTCATAGCGGATAACGCATATGACTGGGATTCAGATAAGGTGATACAATATCTACCTATATTAATATCTATATTACGGGTGTATTAAATATACAGTTTATTTTATAACAGTGAAAATAGTCGAATATTTTCCTTTTAATTTTACTGATGTGCTAACCAAAAAATTTTACTCTAACGCTGGAAAACAAGTTTTTATAAAAACTAAAAAGTTTATTTTATTTTATTTATTTATTTATGTCGCCTTAATTATCATATTTTTTTTTTGTTTTACAGAGTTTAATTTTAGTTAGAGCTTATACTATATATTTATACCTATAATTCTTTTTGTTGAGCTTATTGCGATAATTTTATTTTATTTTTTGTTTTTAATATTTAGTTTTAAGGAAAAAATGGCTAGACAAAACCTTCATTTAACCTACAACTAACTAAAATTATCCCAACTTAATCTATAATCGCTGCAATGAGCGGATTTTCTGAGTATTGACAACTTTCCAAAAAAGCGGTTAGCATTTTATCAATATGTTCGGATGGAGTATCTACATTTGCTAATTCGTGTAGTTTTCTTTTAGAAAAATAAAAACGTTTAGACAGTATAATTTTTAAGATTGCATTTTGCTTTCTTTGCAGTATTGCTAAATTTGTTTTGGCAGCATGTGCCCAGACGGGGTAGCCGTATGTGAGAGCGAGTTATATATTATATTATTATACAATATAACAAATACAATATACTTGTACTAAAAACTAGTATATAGTTAAAGTTAATCCCACCTATGGATTAGTAGTAGAACTAAAACGATCCAAAGAATCCACTATTTGTTTTAACCAATGTTGGTTAACAGTTAATTAAACAACTATAAACATTGTTGCTAAACTGTAACTAAAACGACGTGATAGATGAAAAACATGTGAAAAAACTTACTTCTTTTTGGTTCAGCATTCAATCTAAGAAGAGGGGTTTCAAAAAATTTTGGAAAGCAGAGTTAATGGAACTATAACTCGCGCCGCGAAAAATTGCCTTAAAAAGAAGAAGTTTATTTTCTAGATGAAGATTAGGTTTACAGTTTATATAACAGCCTAATGTAAAAGTCTATCTTGTTAATTGTTTTCATGATATGTGTCTTGAATAGCAATTTTTTTATCTAAGTGAATGCCGAGACAGGTAATAAATTCATTTTCCCAAACTGTTTCAGAGTTGTTTTTTATTTAAATTTCTGTTAGGCAGAAAACATGGTTATTTTCTCGTGGTGAAGAAAATCGCTTTTGTTTTCTCACAGTTGATTTTGATTTTCCCTTTATAATAAAATGTTTGAACATGAACAAAACCATTTTCAAGATTAGTTATTATCTTGTTTGAACACATTGAAATGGACCATAGAGCAGTATCATCTGCATTATAAAACCCCAACTCACAATTTGGTGGCTTTGGTAAATCTGAGATAAAAATATTATATAATAAAAGAGAAAGTGATGAGTTCTGTGGAACTTTTGCTTTAATTGCTTTGGTGATTGATACTTCAGGACCGATTTTGACGTAGAAATATCTATTTCTTAGGAAGCTTTTTATCATTTCCGTTAACTAGATGGGAATATTAAACGTCATAAGTTTGTGCATAAGGCCATTATGCCAGACTGAGTCGAAAGCTTTTTCACTATCGTGCGTTAGCATACCTACTGAATGTTGATGGTGTAGGTTTGTTTGATCTGTTTTTTAATTCTACAAACTTGATCGGAGGTTAAATGTTTGCTCCTGATATCCGGAGAAATATACAGTTAGCTTCTTCTGAGAAATATGCAGTTAGTTTATACAAACTAACCAATATTAATCGACATAATATTAGGGCCACCAATGCTATAAAATTTATAAAACGATTTGGTAAATATACTTTCTTATATAAACATAAAAACTTGATTATTAAAAACAATGCATTTTCGATAGGTTTAGTACTAAATTTAACGAATTTTAAACAGATATTTTTGCGTAATAGGATTTTTTAAATATTATTGAAGGAGTGTAAGTTTAGTCCGAATATTACAACAAATCATCAGAATATTCTAATAAATATTAACAGTACTACTTATATTATGTTAAGATTAATGAACCTTTAATCACAGACATTATAAGTAAAATGTACTCCAAAAAATTTTGTTCAGAACAAAATTTATTTTAAAAATCAATTTATTTTTATTCGCATATTTTATTTTCCTCTACATGAGACAATATGTCAGTGATGGGATTTAACTGTTTCTGTTAGGTTATATAATATCAGAAACTAGTATACATATATGCGAGATTCTGAGTTAGGAAAGATTTTAGACTTGGATTCCAAATCAAAGTTGTACGTCTTGTTTCAGAATATTTACCTAACTCATTTCTAATCATTGGATACAAAACAAAGGATAATTCCTTTTTCCAGAATATTTACTTAAATCACTTTTATGTGTAGCTGCTGTTGCATAGAAACAAAATCATTGAATTCGAAAACATTAAATGAATTAAAGTCGGATTTTGGGATTTTGAATTTTGTTATTTTGGGCATGTGATAGTAATTCCAATAAAAATTTCAAGTTTTACTCGAAGTCAGAAGCAGATTCAGGTGGGTTTGTTGTTTCACAACTCACATATAAATTACAAATTGTAAATAAATACAATTAGTATTATAAAAAGTACCCAAAAAAAGAACATTGCCGCAATTGAATAGTTTAGTCGCATATAGGAGCCGTTGGTTAGGTTTTATTTCTGCCATATGCCCCACGGATGGGATTACAAGACAATGATGATGATTATGAAAATATCGCCCAGCTTCTTCTGTCTTCTTAGTATCAGAAAGACATTACCCAGTTTCTTTAAAGCCATTTAAAAAGTCATTATCAGCAATTGTAATTACGATCAAATATTGTTTTTCTTCATATTTCTTTAACTTGCGTTACGTACAATACTATTATACCCTTCTGTTCTGTTTATTATATTTTTGTATTATGTTGAAATTCAGTATTGTTTTTAAATATGTTCAATATCAAATTTTATTGTTTTTTTTTTCTATAGAACAGAATTTATTAATTAATTCCGCAATGGTAGTACATACCTAGAGTATATGCTCCATCAGTTTATTTACAAAGATGTAGGTACCACAATTTATTCAAATCTATTGTTTTGCAATAATTCAGTCATTTGAACTATTATTATAACTTTTTATTTGAAATTGTAATTTTAAAAGACTAGTAAGTAGCACCCACTTATATTTTATAATATGTACTTTAATTGAGATTTGATATAGTTTTGAGAAAAAACAAAAAATAATAACAATAAAAAATTAATTGTATTTTTCAATAATATTCTCATGCGTGCAGTTAATAGATACTCTAATACTCAATTCATTTCTATATTGTATATCTAGTATATATGTAACCTTTTATTTAAACCTTTTCGGAATGAAAATGAAGGTAAAACAAGAATAAAAAACAATAAAAACAAAATAGTAGTAAATAATTGTTTATTTGTATATAAGTAGTAATACGATTTACTGAAAATGTAGGTTTTTAAACTATGAAATCGAAATATTTATTATTATTTTCATTTTCATATATAGTATAATTTTATTTTCTATTTTATATTCGTTTTTTCGTTTTTTCCTTTTTTTATTATCTTTTCATTTATATTTATTAAAATTATTGTGACTCAATAGTTTCCCACGATCTCAATTTAACGTATATTTTATTTTTAGTGATTTTCATATAAATTATATACACCTGACTTTTTTTTTTTTTGTTTTGATTTTGTTATTTTAGTTTTATTTTGTTGGTAAAAATTGTTGACTTGATCTCTCTTTCATTAAAAAATAATCCCGTTTTCGCAGTTTAATTTTTATGTATGAATATGTGTAATTGCGTATTTTTGTTTTGTTATAAATACATTGATATATACATAGAAACATATATTTATACAAAATCACACACATAAATAATTGTATTGTTTGTTGTAGGATTTTTAATTGCAATTTTTGAATTTTTATTATTGTCTTTTATGGTGATATTTTTTATACTTTGTTATGTACCAATTGTAGTATGGATGTTTGATATCGAAATATATTTTACCGAAAAGTCATATTATTTGTTATTATTAATATATTTAACTGTCTTAACCAATTTTTTAACTCTCGTAAAATAATTATAATCATATGGCAATAGTTCCGAAAAGCCCTTTCCAATTTGAGAGTATAACTTAACAAGTATATTGCAATTGCTAATTTAGTAATTTAATGTCTTAACTAATTTTTTAACTCTGGTAAAATAATTATAATCATATGGCAATAGTTCCGAAAAGCCCCCTTCCAATTTGAGTGTTTACAAGCATAATGACATTTTAATCTAATAAAGTTTGGGTGCATTTGTACGAATCAAAGGTTATTATATACTAATTAAAAATGTTTTATCCTACTTCAGACAAAAATGTTTAATAGAAGTAAAAACAATAAGAAAAATAAATTAAGAACTTTGATATTGATTAAATTCTACTTGTTTTACTACCTACAGTTTGTTAAATATGACCTTCAACTAATTTACATTTTATATTGTTATCAAGTCACACATTATACTAATGTAATTAGTAACTCAAAACACCAACAACAATTAAAGTAAATATATGTCATCTATAATCATAATGCATTAATATTTTTTACTACATGCTATCTACTTCCGTAATACATTAAAAAAAATTGATTTATCCTTTCAATTTCTTTCTTTTATACACAATAATGAATCCTTTTTTTTATTATTATTGTTGTTGTTATATAATTTTGTTAGTTTATATACTTAACTGTACATTTTTATAACGTGTATGAATACGAATATATTAATATGAAATATTGTATAAATAATTTACTTTCTACGATTGTACATGCATACTATTTAGTAACTAAGCAGCTTCAGACAGCAAAATATAATTAGTATATCATTGTATAAATAATTTGTTTTCTACGAAATATACATGAATAATATTTGGTAATTAAAGCTTCAGACAGCAAAATAAAAGTACAATATGTAAGATATATTGTATAAAGAATTTGTGTGCTACGAATTTACCTATATGCGTACTATTTAGTAATTAAGGCTTCAGACAGCAAAATATAATTAGTATATAAAATATTATACTGTATAAATTATTTCGTTTCTACGAAATATACATGAATAATATTTGTTAACTAAGGCTTCAGACAGTAAAGTAAAAGTAATATATATAAGCTTTATTGTATAAAGAATTTGTATTCTACGAATATAGCTACATGCATAATATTTGTGAGCTAGGGCTTCAGACAGCAAAATATAATTAGTAGATAAAATATTATATTGTATAAACAATTTGTGTTCTACGAATATAGCTACATGCATTATATTTGTGAACTAAGGCTTCAGACAGCAAAATATAATTAGTATATAAAATATATATTGTATAAATAATTTGTTTTCCACGAAATATACATGAATAATATTTGTTAACTAAGGCTTCAGACAACAAAATAAAAGTAGTATATATAAGCTTTATTGTATAAAGAATTTGTATTCTACGAATATAGCTACATGCATAATATTTTTTAATTAAGACAACAAAATATAATTAGTATATCAAATCTTATATTGTATAAGTAATTTGGTTTCTACGAAATATACATGCATAATATTTGGTAACCAAGGCTTCAGACAGCAAAATAAAAGTAGTATATGTAAGATATATTGTATAAAGAAAATATATTCTACGAATTTAGCTACATACATACTATTTAGAAACTAAGGCTTCAGACAGCAAAATATAATTAGTATATAAAATATTATATTGTATAAAGAATTTGTATTCTACGAATATAGCTACATGCATAATATTTGTTAACTAGGGCTTCAGACAGCAAAATAAAATTGGTATATATAAAATATGCAAGTTTAGGAGGAAAAAAAAAATAGAGATAGTTAATGAAAATAAGAGATTAGATTATGACAAAGATAATGAAGTTTGTCAAACCACAACATTACTAAAAAAAAATATTTCGAGGAATCCTGATCCATAAATTATATCAATTCAGAGATATTTGTAGTTTGTTAGCTCAAATGTCATAATACCAACCCTAATTTCGTTAAAAATTAAAAATCCTGTACAAACAAATTCTTATTCCTAAAAATAATAAAAATTTATCTAGCTACACGTTATGTATGTAAACTGCTCGTAATTTTTTGTACAAACCTGTATATTTAATTCTCAATACTTAAAAAAATAGAAATCTAACTATATTCGAAAAATAATACTAACCTGAATTTACTTAATTTAATACTTGTAGGTCATATTGATTGAAACATAAAATTTTATTATGTACCTATTCGATATATATTGTATGTGAGACTATAATATGTAAGTACATTTGTGTCACGAATGACTTGAATATAATATAGAAGAGAAGAACAACAGGTGAAATATACCTTTAATACAACCACTATAAGTTTTATAACAATAAAATTTTAATACTTAAGATTTTTTATTCTTAATTTAATTTTTTTTTTCTTTTTTTTTCATTTATAGATATTGTTGTTAATTTGTTGTTTTTGGTAATTTTGGTTAATTGAATTTTTTTTTTTCTAAAAAATACTATTTCATAATAGGTAATAATAAATTTTTGATTGTGATACTTAAGTTAAAATAAAATTATCATACAATGGTTGTTAATTACAAAAAAAAAAATTAAATTATGAAATATTCTTAATTAATTTTTTTAAATTCGAAATAGAATTTTGTTTTTACACGTCATACCTATAATATATATACTATACATTATGTTAAAAATTTTAATAAAAATTTAAAGTGTAGGTATAGATAAGATAATCTGTAAGAGAATGTTAATTAAATTTTTTGGAATATTCTAATTATAATTAAGTGGTAGTTACTATATTAATCTTAATTAATATGAAAATATTAAAAAACTATATGTGAGTTATAAAACTATTGAAAAGAAGTATGAGATAATATAAGTTTTATTATTTTTATTAAGTAAAATTTTAAAAATAAAAAATATTTATCATGTAACGGAAAATGACATAATTTTTAATAAAAATATTTTAAAAATGTAATTTTGATAAATTTATCAATTTATTTTTTTATTTATTTATTTATTTATTTATCTCCAAAGAGCCTAATTGTTCGTACAGAGAATACTTTGATACTACACATGAAAGAGGCTTAAAGAACACAAGCTATATTTTTTTTTTTTTGAAAACGGTAAAATCAAAACACACACTAAATAAACAAAAACATTAAAAGCTTGTTTTATGATATAATTTTTGATTGGTTTTTATAACTCACATATGATTTTGTTCTTATTTCTTATTCTAATTTTTTATTTGTGAATTTTATTATATTTTCTATTATGTCGTTGTCAAAAATGAATGACCAAAAGTCGTAATATTTTCATTATTCACATAAAACCGGTAATATTTTCAATATTGCTGTTTACATTATTTAGATTTTCACTATTTCCATTGCTATAGTTAGTATTATTAGTTTCATTAGGTTCATTGCTATCATTATTTCCATTGCACTTGTTAGTATTATTGTTGATAATGTTATTATTATTGTTATTATTATTTTCTTGTTCATCATTAGAGTCAAGCTCTTCTTCAGTGCTGGTATTGTGTTCTGATGATAAACAAAATTTAGGATCTTCCACAATATCGGAATCTGAAAATCATCTGAAAAAGATATCACAAACTTCTTTTGCAAATTCAAAATTTCCAACATTCAAATTTGTTCCAGCCATTTTTTGGCTGGATTCTATTCTATTTCAAAAAAATTACAATCTCAGACTTAACGTTAATATTTTCCTAAAAATACTTACGCTTACACAGATGTTAGGTAAAAAATCTTCCAAGCAAAAATAACTCAATTACAGATGATACGTAATTTTTACTCCACTACATATGTATTAACTGTCATTTTCAAACTGAATAATCATATTATGTCATATAGGTATCGATAATTAGAATTTATTAAAAAAAAGGACGCAAGAAATGCTAAAAAACATATAATTTCAGATAGTTCGTTTACCTGAAAAATCCTGTCTTCCCAAATTTTTAAATCAATAGATTTTAGCTACAAAAGCTTAATAAAGCCAGAAAAAAGAACGAATTCCTGGATATGAGGGAATACAAGGTAATGAGAAAGTATATAACCTTGCAAAAGCGAACCCATAACAGTACGATGAAATGCCAAATTACAATGAATTGTTGTTAATTAGGGCAATTAAAGAAACCAATACAATATGGTATAACTGCCAAGGATGGCAATTTTAAATCAGTGTAAAACCATTTTCAAATTTAATGTTAACCGATTAAATACCCAATGTAATCAGAGCGAGTGAATTCAAATTTCAGAAGACTATTGACATTGCTTACCACAGGATACCGTCCAATTAATAAACATCTGTTATATATCACCCCAAATAGGGATGGCAATCCAGATAATATTCGATTTAAACAATCCGGATGTTTTCTGATTTACGGATAATTCGAAATTCGGATATTTTGAATCAATTATCCGGATATTTGATTTTCGAGAAATTAAATTTTTATCATTTCAAAAATTTGAATTTTTATACCGTAATTAGAGTTGGCTGCGGCTCTGTGCACATTACATTACATTACGAACTTAAAAACTCAAATATTTTGAATTTTTTTTCTACATTTTAGAATTGGCAAATATCCGAATATTTCATGTTTAAATTATTTGATATCCGGATACCAGAAAGTCCGAATAATTGAGATTTCTTACTCCAAATATATTACTCCTATTTCAAACTGATGCCATAACTCGCAAAAGATATAAATATTTCCAGGTATACATCGCCTGATTCGGAAATTGACAATACCGTAATAATGGCATTCGTCAAGAACACACGACTGCAATTTTATTATAATCAAACGAAGAAGTCAACAGAACTAAAGTGGTCGTTTCTACATGAAACTCCCCATCGACAATAAAATTATATGAATGTTCATTGAAGTAAGACAAGTTTCAGTTTAAAATTAAGGGCTCAATTGAAATGTATTAGATTAATAATACAAGTAGCCAGTTGCTTGTCATTACAGATTTCTACACAATGATTTAAAATCTTATTTAGGATAAAGTATTTTTATTGTACCGATGCATTTATGGTATTGACTTGCATATGCCCACGTGGTTCTCTAATACAAAATTATACCAGTATTTAAGATCATCATGTGAGACCATGTGTTTTTTTCATCTGGCTTATTTAAGGTTTAAGCTGCGAATTGATTCAAAATTTATCTACAAAAATATATGAAATGGAAGAAAAGTCAGTTTTGATACAAAATTTGCTTTTTATTGGGTCTGTGAACTTTTATTTCTAATATAACAAACAACAAGATAATAAGAAATTGCGAAAACATTTGAAAGTAAAAATTACACTAACATTCGTCCGCTTCTCGAAATTCGAGGAAATTTGATAAAACCAAATCGTTCTGAATGTCATTATGAATAATTGTTTTCATCGTTTCAATAATTTATACCTGATGCTATATTTTATTTTTTTACTGATTTATCATAGACCACAACCGCATACGTAATAATTTATTTAAAACAAAAAAACTTAAATCTAGATTTGATGCTAGGTTAGTCAGAACATTTGATACATTTGATATATTTGATAAATTAAATTTTTTATTAAAATGACTTAGAAATACATGGGGGGGGGGGGAATTTTAAATTGAAATTTCTAATTTTAAAAAATATTTAGTTTCGCAACGTCTCTTTTTATTTTATTTATTCGTCCTCAATGTCATTATGAATAATTGTTGTAATCGTTTCAATTTATACCTGATGCTATATTTTATTTTCTTACTGATTTATCTTAAACCACAACCGCATACGTAATAATTTATTTAAAACAAAAAAAAATTAAATTTAAATTTAATTCTAGTGATGGGGGTTAGTTGCAGAAATTTGTTAAATTAAAATTTTTATTAAAATGACTTAGATATACATGGAAGGAAATTTTAAATTGAAATTTCTAATTTCAAAAAATATTTAGTTTCGCTACGTCTCTTTTTATTTTATTTATTCCTCCTCAATGTCATTATGAATAATTGAATAATTGTTTTCATCGTTTCAATAATTTATACCTGATATTATATTTTATTTTTTTACTGATTTATCTTAGACCACAACCGCTTACGTAATAATTTATTTAAAACAAAAAAAAAAATTAAATTTAAATTTAATTCTAGTGATGGGGGTTAGTTGCGGAAATTTGATAAATTAACATTTTTATTAAAATGACTTAGATATACATGGGGTGCAATTTTAAATTGAAATTTCTTATTTAAAAAAATATTTAGTTTCGCTACACCTCTTTTTATTTTATTTATTTATTTATATTTACCATTTATTACAATTTAAATTCTAATAAATGTTTTATTAAATTCTAGACGCTTGGGCTATCGGCTTACGTCTCTAGTCTTTTTAAATATCTATAATTTAAAAGAATAATAATGAAAATCGGTTGTGAAATGGTTCAAATATTTGTATCGTACTTTTTCAATTTACAGATTAAATATAAAGACGATTACACGTAGGGCTAATTTATTCATTGTGGAAGTCAGCGTGTTATTGTAATTATATTGTGCAACTGTAATTTTAATTAAAATATATCAACATTACGTGGTAAAAAATTAGTATATTAATTAATTTTAACCTTCTCTATTAAATCTATTTTACCAAAAATATCATTAAACTTAACAAAAAAAAATGTACGAATATATTTTACAAAAGGGTGAGAATAATCAAACATCAACAATAATTTGAAAATAGTACCTATAATTCACTTTATTTATATAGCATTCATTACATAGTTTCAAAAAATTAATAAACCATATAAAATAATATTAAAAACAAATATAGGTTAAATTAGTGAAAAAGAATAATAAAATGCATAATTTCAAATTATTAACAAAGATAATGGTGTACAAGTCAATTTCAAATGCAAATAAAAAACTCATATGTCACAATATACCTTCAACTCGTTTTTTGAACAATTTAACAATACCACTCGTAACCTAGGTACACAGTAATAATATTCTGTTATTATTATTTACTATTATTACTATTATTATTATTATTCTGTAAAAATCAAATTAACCGTTATTCTATATTTTGCAACAATTTTAAAATAAATTTTTATTGTTAAATAAAATAATATTTTTCAACCATTGAATAGTACATAACAACATATTAATAATAATATTGCATGTGTATGTGTGTGAGAATTTTTTTCTTTTTTTTTATTATTTTTCTTAAAATTCTTTGTTTAGATTGTAAAATGGATACATAAGGTAATAAAAGAGATGTTTTGTTGTACTTAAGATCATTCAACTAATTAGACACAGGTATTAACTAAATTTATTTTGTATATTTACGTGATTTTTATCTCTTCTAGAGTACACCAGTAAATTATTATAATGAAGGTATAGTCGGCTTAAGCATGTACCAAGCAATCGACAATATTCATATTTTGTAATACATCAATTGTAATTGTAAATTTTCTCAGTTATTAAAAATATTAATTATTAAAGTTGCTATATTAGGATAATTTTGTAAGAATTTATTAATGAATGAATGACGGAATAGTAAGCACAATATGGCTCTCAGTAAAAATTAGATCGAGGTATAGATATTATTGTATATTATATTGTACCCAATATATCAGGATAGCTTGGAAAATATTTCAAAATTAAAATTTACTAAGTTTGTAGATATTTAATAAATATTAATACCGATATTGTGCAGTATAACAGATGAAATATTACATCTATGGTTTCCTTTATAGCGATTTGTAAAATGAGTACGTAAACATTTTTGTTCTGAAACATGAAATTTCAATTATAAATCTATACAGGAATGGTAAAATAATGTTCTACAGAACAAATTCTGTTCCAATTTAACATTCTATTTCAGATTCAGAAAATTTAACATTTTAAGTTGAAAATTTAATCAAAAAAAAAGAAATAGTCAATATTGTCCTTGATATGTTCTCTTGATATGTTCCCTTGAAATTGCTTCCTAATTGTGTATACATTTACAATTTACTGTTCCATTGTAATCACAAAGCAGATTTTGTATTTAACAAATTAGGTATTCATTTTATCGCTATTACTGCAACTATCTTACTTACTTATATAACCAACAGACAATGCAGATTCTAGATAAAATTCATCAACCTCGTCCATTTCTGTCGGTCACGCGCAGTTTATCCCCACTTAAACATACGAAATTATTTTATGTCCCCGGATATGTCTCCAACGAAAATTTGATGTTGTCCTTGTTGATGTTGTCCCGATGTCATGCACTTTCGGGCTTGGATTCGAGGTTGGATTCGATTGGTCCGAGGTATCCGAGCCCTTCTTGGTTTTAATTTTCGTGAATATACATTCACTTTGTTATACAGTTCAAAGAGTGCGGCATTATATCATCTGCCCCATACCGCATCGTCGTTTTATATGATATCTGTATGTTAGATGAAAAATTTTCTACTCTATTCTTTTTATGCTTCTTGATCTTGTTTATGCTTTTTGGCCTTGCTTATGCTTCTTGCTAACTGTTTATGCTTCTTGCCTTGAGCAGTGTCTGCCGTAGAACAAAATCGGCAAAATGAGCATTTTGTAAATTTGAATATTTGTATTTTGGAATCTTTGATCAAAAACATTTTGCCAACCTGGGTCCTACGTGGCGCCATCGATGCACAACTGTCCATTGTTACTCAACATTTTCTTTTGCACACAACGGAGACATCGTACCGGGATGAAGGAGATGAAGTTTTGTAATTTCAGCACCAACTGAAGAAATAATCAATATTAACCTTGATATGTTCTCTTTAATACATTGCTTTTGGTGTTTTTTTCTTATAAAAAAGAATGTTTGGCAAATCTAGGGAATTTTTAAAGGTGACAAAGTAAATTTTTACCACCATGGCAACAATAGGAATATTTTTTTGGCTTATCAATATTTTGCTTTACCAAATAAACTTCCATTTAAACTTGAAAATATGCCTGCATTGGCAAATTAAAAAAATTTCGAGATGGCTAAAGCAAAGACATAAACCAGCAAAATTTTAAAAAATGTAATAGGTATTTTTTTGCGCAATTTGAATTGTTTTAATGACTTTAAAGAATGCTTCTAGTTTTAAAAAGGTTTACAAATTGATGATTTTATGATATTTTGCTATTATTGATTCGTATTATTGGATTAAATATGTTATTGTTTTATTGTAAGGGTTTTGAACTTCGATATGTCTTTCAAAAGGTTTACGAATTATTGATTTTATGATGTTTTGCTATTATTGGTTCGTGTTATTGGATTAAATATATTATTGTTTTATTGCAATGGTTTTGAACTTGGATATGTTTTTCAAAAGGTTTACAAATTATTGATTTTATGATATTTTGCTATTATTGGTTCGTGTTATTGGATTAAATATATTGTTTTATTGTAAGGGTTTTGAACTTGGATATGTTTTTCGAAAGGTTTACAAATTATTGATTTTATGATGTTTTGCTATTATTGGTTCGTGTTATTGGATTAAATATATTATTGTTTTATTGTAAGGGTTTTGAACTTGGATATGTTTTTCAAAAGGTTTACGAATTATTGATTTTTTGCTATTATTGGTTCGTGTTATTGGATTAAATATATTATTGTTTTATTGTAATGGTTTTGAACTTGGATATGTTTTCCTATATTTATTTGATTTATTTGAAATACAGCAACAAAATTTAGTATTTTTTAATATTTTTTATTTTTGAATCGGTAATTTTTTGCGATAATATTTTTTAAAAAGCTTCAAATTTTTGGATTCCTGTCACTGATTTTCGCTTTAATTCACCGAGATAAAGTTTTATAGGCATTATTAGTGTGCAAATATCTGCGTAAAACCAGTTAGGGTGTTCATTGCAAAGCGTTGAACTACCTATATAAAAAAAAGCAAAAATCTGGATTTTTTTCATGGTTCCAAAAAATAGATTTCAAGTATTACAAAGTAAGTAAAAATGAAGTAGAACAATAGGTAAAAACTTTAAAGAAAACTATGAAAAAATAAATAAAAAAGATACCAAATTAGAAAATAAATTAGTTCTTTATTGAATTATAGTTAAGTAGTATAAAAGAAAATTTGAAATTAGTCTGTACAAAAAGAAGAATGGTGGTGACTGTAAAATTAACATATTATAACAAATAAAAACATAACAGAAATTAAAACAAAAAAAGAAATTAACTGTATTATTTCCTTAGAGTAGAAATAGAATGAAATATAGTGACAAAATCTATTGAGCACATAATTTATGCAATCGTCTAACTCATTTCACTCATAGTAGACTTGGCCGATTTAGAAAGGTATTCCCAACTTCTTCAAAATTCATCAAATGATAATTTAATGACTTGCCAGACCTATAATCAACTTAGCATTTCTTTACGATCTATATAAAGATTAGACATACATAATATATACCAGTATAGTGTCTTCCTTCATCCAACTGATTTTTCATTTTCCGTTATTCGTTTACTATACACTATTCGTTATACGCATATATTGGATTAGACGTTTGGAATTTGTTCAACGAAAATTTTGTACGTTTCGTATTAAAAAAAAAATCAAAATTCAATCAAATTAAATTAATATTTTTTAATAACTGAGAAAATTTACAATAACAATAATTGATAATTGTTTTGTTTAATTATTTTGACTATATTTAAGTTTTAATTTATATATGTTGCACTCTATATGAACTTTAAGCTCTCATGAGATTTTATGAAATAAATAAAATAAAATAAATAAAATGTATTACGAACAATATGTTTATTGTCGATTGCCATATAATCGATTCAAACTTAGTCCCACCTTATTCCCACCCTGCGATTACCACTAATATTTCCACCTTCTAAATTTTATTGATGAAGTCAAAGAAGAACTAATTAAATTTTTTCTATTTTTAAATACATTCAAGCTTAAATCGCTTTTTGTTGCTTACATCTTCAACATCTTCAACCTGCTGGTCATTTAATTTCCAAATCCAGATTTTCAAACGTTATAATTTATATTGCCAACAAACTTTCGTTATTTGATTTCTTAATTTTGAGACATCACATAATACATTAACAGTTTTATTCAAATTTAAATTGTATCATCATATAACGGTAAATATATACTTTAGGGAAAACAAAAACGAAAACAAAAAAAAATGTGACCAGCCAATCGCGCTGTTAAATGCCAATTTCAATCTTATGAAGTTACAATTTTTTAAATTATTATTACTTTTTTTTTTTGTAATTTTTAAACTATTATTTTTTATTGTTTTTTTTTTTTTTTATTTTTATTTATTTTTTCATTTTTATAATATGGGAAAATGTTTTATATTTTTTTCTATTATTGTTTTAAAATTTATTATGTTAACTATTGTTTAACCATTTTGATTATAGATCAAAGTCAAATTGTGATGATGTTATTTTTGTTGTTATTGTTATTGTTTTAAGATAGTTGAAAATAAGACAATTCGAATTCGTTTCTCATTTAAAAAAACAAAAATAACAAAAATTTCAAAATTTCGAAATGAAATGACTTGGAATGGATGAATTGAAATATTTTTGCTTTTGTTTTTTTTTTGTTTTTGTTATTTTGTATTTAAAATTGTTTTTTAATATTTTAACCTAGATTGAACGGTAAAATATGTATATTTTTTTTAAAACCAATTTTTTTTTTTTTATTTTTTTTTTTATTTTGAATGAATTAAAGTTACAGTGACTACTTAAGTACTGACATTTTTTCAATGAAAATTATTGAGTAAAAATTTTAATAATGGGTTCAAAATGGGGTTTCAATTCTGAATGAATAAAAGAAAACGTATATAATAATATTAGTTATGTGTACATGGGTAGATAGATATATATTTGATATAATATTCGTTATGGAAAACGTGAGAAATTTATTTTTTTTTTTTAATAATTTTTAAAATAAAATATTTAAATTATTATTTTTTTTTAAATTGAAATTAAATTAATAAAAACGTAGAAGAAAAAAGTGATAAAATGATAAATCGAATATGGATGATTTATTGGAGGTCATTTTTGAATAAATTGTAGAATAGATATGTATATATACTCGTAGTCGTACAAATGGAAGTATTGTTATCACTATCTGTTTAGTTTAATTTTTATTTTTGCCAAAACGGAAATTTTATTATTTTGGACTTTTCAAGGGAAAATATCGCTGCTATAAAATCAATGTCAATTATCGCTTTATATTTAAAATAAAATGAAATATTAATTTCTAACTAACTACATAAGTTAAAAATAGCTGGAAGTATATAGACTACAGGAAGTATAATATACCCTATACGCAATGGGATGTTACACATATTAACCCAATTGTCAAAAAAGGCAACAAAAGCGATCATTTTAACTACAGTCCCAAAAAATCTATCATTAGTCTATAATAATTATCTGTCCTATAATATAACTATACAGAAGTACTGTAATATCTATCCTCTCTAAAGTGATGAAATTTTTAATGAATAACTACGTGACGATATCAGCGATCCAACGGTGATTTCCTGATATACCAAAAGCTAAATATGTGTTTGTATTGTATTCAAATGCAAAATGAAGCGGACATTGTCTTATTAACTCTATTATACCGGGTGGCCTCAAAGTTAATAAGACAATATTAATATACCGGGTAAGCCAGAGCATGCGTACTTTTTAAGAGGGGTAGGAACCGTTATTATAAAATTTAAAAAAAATTTATTAACTAAATCGAGAGTGCTCTATCGATTAGTGATATTTAACGAAATAGGGTCTTTTAAGCTCAAAATTGACGAAATTGGCCGAAGTCGAGATTTTCAAATGGGAAGGGGTACTTTTTTTATGCAAATTTGGATTCTACGTCAAAAAATAAGAAACTTTTGTTAAGTAATTTTTCTTTTTTTTTTTTTTCTTTTTTAGTTTAAAATTTGAAATTATGGTGGTTGGATTTTTATTAATTTTAAAGAGAAATTCTGGGAAAATAAAAAAAAAATTATTTAACATAAGTTTCTTATTTTTTGTCGTAGAATCAAAATTTGCAAAAAAAAAAAGTATGCTTTCCCATTTGAAAATCTCGATTTCGGCTATTTTCGACGAATTTTGAGCTTAAAAAACCCTCTTTCCGATCCTTTCCGGAAGTTGAAAATATCACCAATGGATAGAGCGCCATCGATTTAGTTAATACATTTTTTTAATTTTAAAATAACGGTCCCCTCTTAAATCCCCTCTTAAAAAGCTGATACGCATTCTTTGGCTTAACCAGTATATTGATATTGTTTTATTAACTCTGGATATTTCTAAAGCTTTTGATGGAGTATATGGACATAGTTCAAAATGTATTTTTGAATCGTGGTCATGTTATTAGTAAAATGTCAAGCTATAACTCTTACAGGTTTCTCTTTTCCCTTAACAATTGAAAATTTTATTTCGAATCGTATCACATCGAATTTTAGGTACCAGATTTAGATTCGATTAATTCCAAGTAAATGCTGACGTATTCCAAATAAAGTTTTTCCAATATGGGTGATATGCTTTTGAAGTGACGTTTCGGCCATTTGTAATATGTTATGATCTGTCATTTTTTTTTCATTGAATTCAATAATGTTAGCAATTTCATCATGTAGAGTTATACTCAAGAACAACGTTTACAAATTAATCCGTTTTTATTATCAAAATAATCGTTCTCCAATTGCAACTTCTCGTGCGCTTTTGCCATTTTATAGTCGTAATAATCGTCCAAGTGTGCTCGCTATTCGTCGAATTGTTGAAAATTTTGAGCGTACATTTTATTTGCATAATGTTCAAGCGTCAATAAGACAAAGAACCGTTCGAAGTAATGCAAATATTGCTGCCGTTAGGCAAGTGTTGCTGAAGACCGCAATTTGTCGATTCCAAGACGTTCTCAATAATTGAGACGGTCTCAAACCACAACCTGGCGGATTTTTTAGAAAGGATTTGGGTTTGAATCCGTATAAAATTGTTCTCACTCAAAAAATGAAGCCATTGGACCACAGGAAACGTCGTTAATTCGCTGATGTTGTCTTGTAACAACTTGAAAACGATAACGATTTTTTTAAGAAAACCACCTTCTCCGATGAGGTTCACTTTGATCTGAGTGGTGCGGTAAATTAACAAAACTGTCGATTCTGGTGCGAAGAAAATCCACAAGTTATTCATGAAAAACCATTAAATTAACCCAAATTGACAGTTTGGTGTGGTTTTTTGTCTGGTGGAAACCTCCGTCCGTACTTCTTTCGAAATGAAGCTGGTAACACCGTTGCTGTCACTGGAGAGCGGTATAGATCGATGATAACCAACTTTTTATGGCCGAAATTGGATAAAATTGATCTTGACAACATTTGTTGCCAACAAAACGGGGCTACGTGGCACACAGCCAGCAAGTGCAACAATTGAATTATTGCGAGAAAAGTTTGGAAATTCGATTATTTCAAGAAATTGTTATATTGAATGGCCTTAAAGAAGTTGTGATTTAACATCATTAGACTATTTCTTGTGGGGTTATTTGAAGTCATTGGTCTTTAGCAATAAACCAGACTTTCTTCAAGCTTTAAAAGTCAATATTGAACGTGCTATTCATGACATACGACTGAATTTGGTGGAAATTGGATTCATCAAATTTGTTCCTGCAGAAGAAGTCATGGAGGCCATTTGAATGACGTTTTATTCAGAACTTAATTGTATCGATTGTACTTCACATTAAATAATTTTTTTAAAAAAGAAATCATATCACTTTTATTGGGAAACCCTATAAATGCTGGTGTATTCCAAATAAATGCTAGTGTATTCCAAATAAACGCTGGTGCCGGAAGTATCAATTATTCCAACTACTCTATTCCTAGTGGGTATATTTTGAACAATTGTATTTTTAGCTCGATATCCCATGAAATACTTCAAGTGTAGGTAGAAAAGAGAAATGTTCTACACCGTACCATTTTTTTTATTACTTAATATAATCAACTGCTTATTTTGTTCGGATAATTCCCAGCGCCGCATCACTCCGGCCAAGTTAGGTTTTGGATATGGGTTACATTGCAGGCAGGCTAAAATAATTGATTAATTATGGTTTTGCTTCGTTTAGTAAAAAAAATATAGCACAATTAATATTCACCATTCACCTCGCTTATCCATTTTTATAGCTTTTTTAAAGGATCATCGTTATCGTTATCAGCCCTGGGCTTTTCTGTAGTTCTTTTATTTATACAAATCCTTCTGCTTAATAAAATATGATTTTTTTTTTATTAAAATGGAGGTGGCCCTAATATGTCAGGGCCGGCATATATGCTTTTAGCCTTTTATGTCCTTCTCCTCCCTTTTAAGGGAAAAAAATATGAATGAAAATGTAAATTAACTTATAAATAAATTAGAACGGGGATACTTCGAATGCTGGACGACTTACCCTAGCGGGGGATCACTCCGTGCAAGTTAGGAAAAAGAAAAAAATTACTTTTACACTCGAAAAATACATTAACTAATATTAGGCTGTACAGTTTAATGTACACAGCATGCTGACTTAGCTTTCAACCATTTTTTTATATTGACGATTACGATATGAAAATATGGCGTCTGTTGGTGGTTTGTAATATAATAAAAAAATTTGCTTAGCGAAAATTTATTGTGTCTGGAGTATTCCGATGTCCAGAGCATATTCACTCTCCCGTACAGGTTCAACAATTTATTTTTACTTCCACTAAATTACATTTTAAAATGCATTATGCCGTCATTTCTGCATATTATATCTACATTTCGGACTATTACATTTAAATTTAATAATATAGCAATTTTTTAATAAAAATTTAATAGTTTGGTTTCGTCACAAGATTCTCATAAAAACGAGGACATTTATCTAATCTATAAATACGGTCTTAACTAAAACAAATAAGGCCCAGCTCACTCAAATATGATTTTTCCGTATTTATATAAAATATTTCATTACCTATTTTATATGTTAAATTAGATAATCCAAGTAGACATGAGTGTAAATGAAAGCATGGCTTATTTTAAATTCTAATTTCCGTATCGTAATACCCCATCCTGAATTATTAAAAAAAAACATTCAAATTTCAAATTCAACTTTTCAGCTAGAAAATTTGAATTTTCCGAATTAATATTATTTTTGAAATGTAAATTTTTTTAATTGTCATTCTCAAATGTAATTCTAATGACTTAACTTTAATTTAACAACAGCAAAAAAAAAAAAACAACAATAATAATAATTTCAAATTATTGTTGAAAACTCCATTATCTATGACTACAACTTTTACAACTTTCAATAAAAATAATAATAGTGCTAAAAACAAACTGAAATAAAATGAAAATGAATAAAAACTAAAAAATTAAATTTATTTCCAAACAATTGAGGTTAAAATGCAAATCAGATTTTACCAATGAATAATAACAAAAAAAAAAAAAAAAATAGTATAATAATAAAACAAAGATATCTTAATGCTGATGCCCAGGTGTAATAATAGAAAATATATATGAAAAACAGTAGCAAGCAATTAACCAAGCAATTTTCGGTTTTCTATTTTTGTTTCTATCTTCTTCCATAATTTTTTTTTTTTTTATTTTTTATTTTATTTTTTATTTAATAATAGGTTATTGTAAGTTTCGAATATTTATGTCAATTTCTTTCAAATAAAATTATCTACTATGTATATAACAATTTCATTGTTCAATTTAAAATTTTTCTATTTATTTATTTTGTTTTTTTATTACAAATTTTTTTTTTAGAGGGAAAAAATGTTTACACCTTTTCTTCAAATTTAAAAACAAAATGAAAAAAATAAAACAAAATAATATTTTATAAAATATTCGAAGCACCTTGACGTAATTCATAATGTATTCAAAAATTAAAAATTATTATGGTATTGCATAAATTTATAAGAAATTTTGAATATTGCATTGGGAATGCATTTGAAAATTTGTATATACAGGGTGTGTATTAATAAAATATGGGTGTAAAATTAACAATCTGACCTTAAATATTAATAAATGTGTTTTAATGACTTTTTCTCGCTCTTCTGAATTATTAGTGGTTGATTATACTTTTGAAAATATATCTATTGAACGAGTCTAACACTTTAAAGACCTTGGTGTACTCTTTGACAATAAATTATGTTTCAAGCAACATTTAAATATCATAATAAATAAATTTAAGTCCATGCTAGGCTTCGTCAAAAGATTTTCTAGAAAATTCAACGATCCCTACATCCTTAAATCACTTTTTACGTCTCTTGTTCGACCAAATCTTGAATATGCCAGTCAAGTGTGGTCGCCTCATCATCTTAATCATATCCAAAGAATTGAAGCTACACAAAACTTTTTTTTTGAGATTCACACTGCGTAATTTACATTAAGTAGTCAAATCCAGTTATTCTGCCACCTTATATAGGAACCGGTTAAAGTTATTGGATCTTAAATCATTAGAATCCAGAAGGGAGGTTGCTGATATCATAATTAGAGTACTAAATAATGAAATTAATTCTCCTTATGTTAGAGATATGATCCACTTACATATTAACAACAGAAACCGCTTTAGATCGGAAAATATTTTTCGTCCAATATTTCATCGTATACCAATTATGGTAAATATGAGCCTGTTAATAGAATGTTTATGTTAATAAACAAACAAAAACACCACATCGATTTTACATTAAACACAGCCCAACTATAAAAAAAGATGCACTTGCATGTATCTTAGAGTTAGTATCTATAATTATAATAGACAAGTATTTAAGGACCTGCGCAGTAGACATTTTATTTCGCTTCTCTTTAATGAACTCCTAATATAATAAATAAGTTGTATATAAAACAATAATGCGTACACAGTTGAACATTTTTTACTCATATGATTTTATTATTTATAGTTCTTATTAAAATAAAAAAAAACAGAAACAAACAAATAAGTTATTATAATTACTTGTAATGAATATAATGTATATTATATGTCAAATAAAAACAAAAAAACAAATTCATCTCAAATAAAAAATATAAAAAAACAAAAAAAAAAATGAAAAGTTGAACTTTTCATATGACGGGTAATTTCAACTTTACATAGTAGAGTTAAAGTAGCTACCTATAATTATAATTGACAATCATTTTAACTTTATATTATTTTTTCAATTTACCAAAAATATTCTTAGTTTATAAATAAACACCGTTTTGGTTAATGAAAATATAGACCCAAATTTTATTAATTCTCTTGCAGAATTGTGAGCTTAATCTGTTTCAGAATTACAATTCATAGTACATACACATATTTATATACCTACAATTTTCACCAAAATTATTTTTTTTTACTTTTATGAAATTACATATCTACATAAATCTACTTCATTCATATGTAAATACATAATATATAGTATATATGTACATTTGGAGTAGAAGATACAGTATTGATTACATGGACAATAATAATGCATGTATGGAATTGAAAATATTTTATTTAAACTTTCAAATCCATTTTTTTTGTTTTTACGTACATAATATTTTATTATTTTTGTTTGAATACATAACATTCATAACTAACCGCTAATTTTTATTGTACTATATTATGTTCATCATCTATAATTATAATTGACAAGCATTTAAGGACATGCGCAGTAGACACCTTTTCAATTTATATCTCTTCTCTATAATGAACTCTTAATATATAATAAATAAGTTGTATATAAAACAATAATTCGCAAACAGTTGAACATTTTTTAATCAAATGGTTTTATTTATCACCAAATACATTAAGAAATAGGTAGAAACGAAACAGAAAATGAGAAGTAAGTTATTTATGTTTTTTAACGAAAACATACTAATTTCAAATCTTTTCATTAAAACATGAGTGTTTTCTGCTTTGTAATGAGAAGTCTATATTAGCCCATGCAAATCCCTGTTCTTTTAAAAACTTTAAATTTGGCTTTAATTTGAATTATAATTACTCAACAGGGGCCCCTAGTAAATTTATAATTTTCTAACATTCTTTGGTAATAAATTACAAAAATGTATAAATGTCAATTTTAATATTAAAATGTAGAATAAGATTAAGCTTAAAATTATATTTTGTTTGCTTAATTTTGTACACTTGTATATTGTAATATGTTTGTATTAAGCATAAATAAATAAATAAATAATATTTTAGTTGAATATGGGATATTTTAAATTTAATAATATAGAATTATTTTAATAATAAATTAATAGCTTTCTGTAGTTGCCAGACTCTTATAGATACCTATAATAATAATAGGTTTTATTCATATTCATATCATTACCTTAGTCGTATTGTACTTATGGCCTCGTATTGTACGTACTGTAGGTATTTCTGTACTTATTGCATCCATTGATAATCCCGTAATATTCTAACCTGATTTTTTTCATTGTTGCTATTTATAGACTGCACCAACTAGCATAAAAAATAATTCCAATCTAATACGAATTTTAAATCTAAATCTATAGTCATTAAAAGTTCATATAGCTCCTATAGGATTTAATAAAGATAAAAGCCTAAACAAAATTCAAAATGCTTCGTATGTACATATGTCATTTATAACAACTACTTTAAGTATTATTAACATATTTACAGAAATTAAAAAAGTTTGTCTAATAGCCCCATACATTTATCCAATCTATCAATACTGTCTTGAAACCCTTTCGATGCAACTTCTGCATTTTTTGGGATAAAATTCTGAAATTTGTTGTATACATAGCTAGTGACTAACAAAAAAAAATTGTAAAAAAAAATTTTAAAATGTTAATAGGAACTGAGTTTTGGAGTGTTTGGAATGCATCCAAAGGTATATAAATTTACTTCATTTTTATTCGATATTTATTTTGTATATAATTAACATAAAATAAAGTACGTAACGTAACGTAAAATTTACAAGGGGGTTTCTGAGATTTGGCTCTTTTTATCGGAACCGGACTTGAACTTGTCGAAGTCAATGGTCGTCCATGTTGTTTTGCTGCGTTAGAATATATATAAAATTTTTTGCTACAGCATTTCAAAATTCAAGAAGATCTAATTTTTTTTTGGTGGGAGCCATAATATAATAAATATTCTTTTTTATACTCAAACCAAGAATTACACAGAGCCAAATCAATTAAATGGTCCCATAATTTTAGGATCAATTTTTTACTTCTTACTGATATTTTATACAAAGAAATCAAGAAATCAATTTTATCAACGCCTCTCATATGTGTATTGTACTGTTTTACAACATTAGGTCTGTACCTTTTAAATGTATTCAACGGCTCAGGCCCATACAATGTTGGAGCAAATAGAACAGAGCCGTTATTGCACCATTTTGTAAGGCAAATACCGTATGATACTCTCATGTCAATATCGCCTCTACTTTTCATGTGTTTATCTGATTTCAGAGGAGCCTTGCAAGTTCTGTGTGCTCTAATTGTTCCAGTGCCCCAAGCACCTTTATTTCGTAAATATGTAAAAGTTTCAAAGAAGTGAAATAATTATCAAAAAATATTTTATGATTTAAATTGCATGACATAGTCTGCATAAGCCTCACTACAATATCTGAACAAAATCCTAATTTTGTGGTACTAATACGTGTTCCCTTACCAGTGTATATTACAAAATCTAACACCACTCCATCAGACTGGTGGCAATTCGTTTCCTAATTTTCCTTTCCCACCCTAGCCAAACGTACCAATCGGTATAAAAGGTCCCCCTCCCACCTAGTGTTTTGGCTATGTATAAAAAAAAAATGTTACGCAAATGCAAAGAAGGTATACGATTGTGTTGTACTCTTCTTCATCTTTGCAGGCCCCAACAAAATTATTTGACTTGAGCCAAACCTCTTGTTTCAGAATCAAAACATTAAAAACCTCCTTTGTAAATTATAATAATGTACTTGTACCGAGAAATCAACATCAAACTTAGATTACGTCACTTAAAATGTTATATCTGGCTTGTACTGCTTATACGTATAGTAAAAATATGGACATTGAAAGTTGCTACAAATGCTGAAATGTGTTGGTGTTATAGTAGAATGTTGAAAATTTCTGTAACCGACAAACTTACGAACCTAGAAGTTTTTAGAAGATTGAAAATATACCGAGAACTATATCTAAATGGCAAACGTAGAAAAGCAGACTACTTTGGTGTAAAAGTAAGCGAAGTACATGTACAAAATTATACAAAGGCAAGATTGAATACCGGAAGTTAAGGGGTAGAAATGTTAAGGGGTAGAAACATTCGAAATTGGACAGGAAAACTGATTTACAGTGCAAGATGTAAAGAAGAGTGTGTCAACATCATAGCATGCTCACAGTGGTAAGTTAAGTGATCCCACTCACGCCACTAGTAGATTAGAAATATAAGAAAAGGAATACTGGAATAAATAACCCTTTCAGACCCGCCTAAAGTGACTGTGAGATGTGATGAACTGCTTTTATATAGTATGTAACAATTGGTATTTCGATTTAAAACACAAAATACCCATAGGTCTATAGAGCTTATTTTCGGTTGGTCTCAAAGAGATATGGTTGTGACTGAAATAGTCCCTACCATCGTATTGATATCTAATATTGTTAATAAGAGTAGATTTAGAGGCCGTTTATGGTCCAGTAAGAGCCAGACAAGTTTCTTGTTAATAAGAGTAGATTAAAAGACCGTTTATGGATCAATAAGAGCCAGACAAGTTTCTTGTTAATAAGAGTAGATTAAAAGACCGTTTATGGATCAATAAGAGCCAGACCAGTTCTTGTTAGTAAGAGTAGGTTAAAGGACTATTTATGGCCAGACTAGTTTGACTACTTTGCAATCATGTTCATTAGACCATTTTCGATTTAAATTATTGATTGCTTCTTTGTTAAGTAATAGCTAAAATTAAAGGCAGGCTCTAAGGCTGATCCCATACTGTTCATTAAAAAATTAGCCCTAGCTACAGATTTCATTAAATTATTTTTATTCTACATCACACCCTATATGTATATTAACCAACAATAATAATCCTGTTGATTGAACTTTAAATTAATAACAAAATTGAATACTATGTCTATTTTCAGTTCTTAATTATGTACAAAAACAACAAAAAAAAAAACAACAATATTTTTTGTTAATTTTAAATAAATGTATCTAAAATTTAGAATATTATCTTAAGATTAACCCCTATTTTAATGACCTAAAGAATGGCATTAGTATAATTTTATTTTTTCTTATTATTTGTTTTTATTTTTTTTTTAATCATTATAAGTCTGAGATATTGGCAGGTGAAAATTTTTTTAGTTCAATTTTATATTATAGAAAGGTAAGTAAGTACTGTTATAAGGGATTGTATTGTACAATTTGTATTGAATTTACATTATGCAATTAATGATAATATTTCCATTAATACTAAAAAAAAAAAACAAAAACAAAAACTTCTGTTATTTTAAATTTTTTTTTTTTAAACTAGGAATGAACCCCTCAATTTTAAATCGTAAATTTAAAAATAAAAATATTTCAATCAATAATAAATATTTTAAATAAGAACCTGCATAATTTACTAAAACAAAAAAAAAAAGTTGTAATTTGTAAAATTATATAAGAGAGAAGAATAGTGAAGAACAAAAAGTGTTTGCAATTAAATTGAGGTGCATAAATTTTGATGACGGTTTGTTGTTTTTGTTTGTGCGCTGACAAAGAAGCAATCGGTAGGTACGTTTCCTATACTTACGACGTGTTGTAATGTTGCATGTAAGTTGATTTGTTGTTTTTAATACTATCATGATGATGGTATTATCAATAATATAATATATAGTGGTTAAAGAAATAGCTGTAATAATAATTTTAATAGTTAGTCGAGCATATTAATTAATAATATTTGAGATGATGAGATAACACAATCTATTATGGGTTTTGAAATAAAATGTACATATACAGTTTGACATTGAATTTAGTTTTTAATTGTAGGTTTAGATTACAGCTGCTTCAAATTAGAATAATATCGGAAGTGGATTGCATACTGATAGTGAAAATGGATAAATATTTTGGTAGAATAGAATAAATAAAAATATTATCATCATCATCATTGATCCTGTCGCTTCTCGGGGGTGCATGCGGCATAAACAGACTTCTTTCACCGAATTCGATATACATTATATACATATAATACATTATTTTATACTTTTAATACAGAAAAAACCGAGAATGAATATAGGATAACTGTCATTTCTATTATCGTAAAGTTTGGGTGCAGTTTAAAAAAGTATGCGCATTTATTTACTTAAAACTACAACAATGTAAAGTAATTATGTATATCATCTCTTATCATAATGCATTAATATTATTTTCTCACTACATTTTACTTCTATCTAGAGTAAACCTACTTCCAAAATACATAAAAAAAATTATTATAACAGGCTTTAGACAAAAACAAAATTAGTTTAGTATATATGTCCATGTTTCTTAGTGGCATAAATCTACCGCAGATCTGCCGCAGAAATCATGTTCTATACGTAAAAAGAAACTGGTCGATTTCTGCCATTGTTGCTGTCAGATTGTTGAAATATAAAGATGGCCAGAATTGAAATTAATGGCAAAGAAATAAATAAATAAATTTTTATTATTATTCTAGTGTCAATCCAACATTATTATTATTATTTGATTAATATTCGATCCGAAGAAAATTACATTGTCCAAAACAATTTCCTTTTTTTTTTTGCGAATAAAAAATAATAAAAATATTTTCACACTGACATATTCCCGATAGTTTTTTTTTTTTGTAAATTGGGCTAAGTAACCACGACCTCTTAAGATTTATTGTACTTCCTCGTCCATATCAGAATTACAATTCTATGTCCTTGATAAACGCCATTATTGCTTTGATGATAATTTCAGAATTCAGCGATTTTTATCCCTGGAAGTGTTTGTATCTTTTGCGAGCTATAGCATCGCAATCAAATAGAATATGGGAGGAGGATACCTCCTCTTCTAAGCGGAATCTGCATATGTCTGTGCTCGATCTACCAATCGGGAAGAGATTCTTGTTGAATGGGCCATGACCTGTGATAAACCATGTCAGTATTCTGACATTATATCTAGTCTCCCTGATTATCTGATTCAATCTATGAATACTTAGTTTGAAAGTCCTGGGCAACTACCCCATGTGTGTAGAGGGTTTCTGTGGTTTCCCAATTGGAAAGAATTCTTTGTAGATAGGTGTTTGAATGAACAATACTTGGCTCTGGTCCCAAGAATTGACTCTTCGGACCTGTTTTTGCAAGGACATCTGTCTCTTCATTGCCTCGTATTCCTTCATGGCCAGGAATCCACATAGCAGTAACTGTGTTTCGTTCAGCTAGCCTTATTTACCTTCTGTTACAGCTATAGATAAGCTTTGATTTAAAAATTGAGGAAGCCAAAGCTTTTAAGACAGCTTGGTTATCTGAAATTATGTATATGTTGGCACCTTTGTGCCCCCTTTTACTGCAGTGTAATGCCCATACCTCGATGGCATAGGTTTTAACTTGGAAGATAGTGACATATATGCCAAGTGCTGCGCTAAACCTGAACCATGGTCCAAACACCCCGCACCGGTTTTCTCCCAGATTTTTGAGGCACCGGTATATCATACTGAAGCTATTGGGTGTAAGCCTCTTATTAAACTTTCGACTTCTTCTCTTTTAGGTGTTAGTACAGTGAAGTTTCTGCGATGAATTCGCATTTGGTAAGCGACTTGAATTCATTTTAAATTTTTCCACATGCACTTGCTTTGTTTATTACTATTTGGCGCCAGATTATTTTAGGACAACCACGCTTTATTTCTTTGATCCTGCGGATTTTATTCAAGAGCTGATTTTGTTACCTTACAATGTGTAGAACCGATCCATTCCCATTTTCTGTGTTTAACCGTTTCTCTGATTCCTTAGATACTTGTTCGTTCCCACAATTCTTTGTTTCAAATTGTTTCTAGCCAGAATATCTGCAGAATTCATCTCAGACATTTGTTAACAAATATCTGGATGTGCGAGACGGTTTTTTCTGTTATTTTCCATGTTTCCTATCCATATAAAATAACTGAGAGATCATTAGATCTGAAAAATTGAAGATTCAGGTTACGTAGTATGTGGAGATCTCCAAAATATTCAAGATACCATATGCAAACCGTGTCTTTCGGATACGGGTTTAAACTTCCCCCCAACCATAGTAATAAAACTACCAAGATAACAAAATAACGTTACCTCCTTTACATTTTTATCACCAATATGCAGCTTACAAGGTATTGCTATATTGAATCGCATTAGTTTTGCTTACGTTTATTAGAAATACTACTTTCGCCGCATATTTGAACACTGATTTCAGCTTGTTTTCCATGCCGGTTTTGATGTGAGTGAGCACGCAAGTATCATTTGCAAAACCAAGGTCGTGAAGGTCTCTTGTGAGAGGTCATTTTAAACGTTTTGCTCCACGATTTGTCAATTGTCCACCAATCCAGAATTAAAATAAAGGGAAGGGGGATTTAAAATGCAAACCTTGTTTTCACTCGATTTGAACGTTGAAAGGGTCTCCAATTGCTTAGGATGTTTAGC
The DNA here is from genome assembly GCA_963942445.1 of Argyra leucocephala. Classification (NCBI taxonomy): domain Eukaryota; kingdom Metazoa; phylum Arthropoda; class Insecta; order Diptera; family Dolichopodidae; genus Argyra; species Argyra leucocephala. Next base: position 121,520,271 of record OZ012681.1, read on the forward strand.
TGCAATTCTTCTTCTTCTTCAATAGCAACCCGTTCTCAACCGTTCAAGCCTATCGTTGTTTAGCACGTCTATAACAATTCTTCTTCTCTTTTTCTGCTGTAACCCGATCTCAACCGTGCAAGCGGATCGTTATTTAGGTTGTTTAGCTGCAATTCTTCTTCTTCTACTGCAACCTGATTTCACCCATTGATATGCAATTCGATCAATTTTATCTGCAAATTTACTCCTATTCTATGTAGCTCTGGTTAGCTCGTTTATTTTACTTTAGTTTTAATTTACTTTGTTTATAGACACTTTTTAAAACAGAAAAAGCAAAGAAAATGTTTGTAAATATAAGTTTGAATCTGTCGATGTTAATTTGAGTCTATTTGCATAAAATTACAAATTCTTTGAAATTATTATTGCTAAGTCAAAGGGTAGAGAAAGTAGAACTGGACTGAAGGATATTGAGTTTATATATTTTGTGACTAGGGAGATATATCTGATGAACATTACTGCAAATATAGGTCAGGTTGTTACGGATACGGGCATGGACATATTGTGATGCAGCAAATTGTTATATAATCACTAGGGGTGATCACAGATATTTTCTGACAGCCATAACTGTGATTGTTATCTGCTTCTAAACCACTCAACTAATTATTATTATGGCAAAAGTGTATTGTATAAGAATAATTAAATAAAATTCAACTAATTGAATCCAACCGCATTAGAATTATATTTGCAAAAATTAATTGAAGCATAACCCGATTGGATTAAATTAAATAAATTAATTAATATAATATTTATATTTGAGATTGCTTTCTGAAATTAGACCAAGACAGTCTCTATACTATAGGGTCAGTCTATCAATAGATTTTGAGTATAAAAAATAGTGTCAATGCGTTTCCCCAAATAGTATTCTGTTGATGCGCACGTGACTTCGGAGCTTCAATAATTATTTTTTATTTTGTGGTAGCCGATTATGATCTTAAATATTTGCAAATATGATTATTTAAAAAAAAATTTAATTTCAATTGAGTCGATTTTATTTGATATTCGCCGATTTTATACTAACCTAAATTATCTTAAAAATTAAAATAAATTTATTCCAAAAATCATTCCTAAATAAAATAAAAAAATAAATTTTTACTTTTTGATGAAATGATTACAAGTTATAAGTTTATAGTACGTGATTTTGACTTCAATCGGATCGAATGACATCGTAATAAAAATATCTTCACATTTTCAAATATATTCGAAAAAAAATTGTTTTTTACGAAATCTTTTAATAAAATAACATTTTAAAGGTGAAAATAGATTTTTATTGAAATTTAAGATAGAAATTTTTTTTTTATTTATTTTTTTAAATAAATCTAATAATATTGTATTATAAGAAAAGTTCGAGTACCTACATACATTAGATATTACGTGATTATAAGACAAAATGAACAAAAATATATGCTAACTACTAATAGATATAATCAGACATTGTATCTCTATACCTATTTTTATCTTTACAAAATAAGAGAAATTTATCTAAAACAAAACAAAACAAAAAAAAAATAAATAAAATAAAACTAAATAAAAATTTTAAGATATAAATCATACATTAATATATTATTATGTATGATTATTTGTTACCAATAAATGTCGAAATCAGCTAAAATTAACTCAGTTACAATTTTTGAATTATTTTCTCATGTATAATCATTGTGTGCAATGATAACAGTAACAAGCTATAAAAGTCTAATGAACTTGAAAAAACTTGACCGAATACAAATCGTTGTTTAAAAATTAAGTTCAGTTTGAAAATGCACTAATCACACAGGTATACAACATGATTGATGATATGAGAGTTTGCATATAATTTTGATTAACCTTAATTAACACATCCCAACTGAACAGGGCCTGACTTCGTTAGTGTAAATAATTAAAAATCATTTCATTGATCAAATTCGATATTTAAAATTCAACTCAGCTAATTTATTCTAATATTTATTATAGTTTTTCTATAATCGCTTCAGTGTAGAAATTATCGAAAACAAAATTCTACCATCGTTTTTAAACAGTCATACTTTTTGTTGTGAATTTGTTCTTTCTTTCATACTCTAGCTAGCACACTTTTGTAAAATAATAATTTAATAAAATAATTTGCTGAAAAATATGACTTATTGATCCGAGCGAATGAAAGTTGGCCTTAGGTTGGCCTTAGGTATTTTCTAGTTGTATATTCTACATATTCTAGACTTAGGTAGTTTCTAGTTGTTTTAGACTTAGGTATTATACTAGTTGGCCTTAGGTATTTTAGACTTAGGTATTTTCATTTCAAAATTGCATATATTTTTGTAAATTTTAATTAACCCTTAAATGCATAATTTTTCTTTTTCCATTGAAAAAAAAAAAAATATTTTAGAGTAGATTTAGACTCCCTGAAACCCAAAAGGTGTATAAAAATCAAATTGAACCTTTGGAAGGGCTCTGAAGCTAAAAAAAAGCAAATCTACCATAGTATGCGTTTAAAGGTTAAATAAATTTTTTAACAATATAGGTACGTAATATAAATAAGCGGAACTGACTATTTCAGTTTCTTCTGGCAAAACAATTACCACTTTAATTGTTCGTTTTTGATTCCACGATTCGACTAACAAATTTGTTGTTATTACTTTTGGTATGGCGGTTTACTTGTCAAAAGATTTCATTACTAGAACCACTCCATGAAATAGGAAAAGTCGATTAGATTCCTAAATTTTATTAACGCTATGAACCCTTATGTTTGTAAAGTCAACTAAAGACAGAAATCAGAACCGACAGAGAGAAATCGTCATCTTAAATTATCAATATTAATAGTGAAAAATACACTAAATACTTAAATTGAAATTGTTGAAATTAAATTATGTTTATGCAAAATGTTTTTTTATATCAGAATTAGTAGATTTGAGAGTCAATTGAGTAGTAATACAATAGGGTAACTGTTTGTCGTCGAACTTTTTCAATCTCTGTTACAAAACTTTAACATTCAATAACTCATTATAACTACATCATATAAAGTTCAACAATATTTATCAATATAGCATTATGAGCGATTCTCTGCTTATATAAACTTTAAATATTTTAATTGAAAGTTTTAACAAAATGTAGGTGTATTACAAAAACAGTTAAATTAAATTTATTTATTTAAAGATATTACATTTATACTAGAGACTTCTATTTATTAATTATAATTCAAGTTAAAGCCAAATTTAACGTTTCTAACAGAACAGGGATTTAAATATACTGATATTTTTCATTATCAATAGGTATAAAAAAAAAAACAATAATAATTTTGTTTACAACTTACTACGATACACATTAAATTGTCTATTTGTCTATAGTCTATACCTAAGTACCTACCTACATTTAATGATGAAAATAAAAGTCATGCTACCTAGTACCTACCTATGATATGCCCTCTCTTGAAGTTTGTATAAATAGGATGGTGTACTGGTGTACGTCGTGATGTGGTGATTTATTTTCTCTCATTTTGGTGAATAGATTGAATAATTTTGAGGTGAAATATTGACAACTAACTCTATTATAATATATGATTTTTAATATAAAAAAAAAACAAAGAATGAATATAGGATAACTAGTATAATGTCATTGTTAATCTAGTAAAGTTTGGGGGGTGCAATTTAAAAAAGTATACACCTTTATAACTTAAAACAACAATTACAATGTAAAGCAAGTATGTATTATATCTTCTCTCATCATAATTCATTAGTATTATTTTCTCACTACATTTTACTTCTATCTAGAGTAGACCTACTTCCAAAATACATAAAACAAAAATTATTATAACAGGCTTCAGACAAAAACAAAATTAGTTTAGTATTTATGCCCATGCTTATACGAGGCAGAAATCTACCGCAAATCTGCCGTATAAATCTACCTTCATGCTCATACGTAAAAAGAAACATTCTTGCTGTCAGATTATTGACATATCAAGATGGCTGGAAAATTGAAATTATTGGCAAACAAATAAATAAAAAAAATTTTTATTATTATTTTAGTGTCAATCAAACAAGTTCATTCGAACAAAATCAAACAGAAAATGATGATATATACACAGCCGAATTAATTATAAATGAACCCTCATTAAATGATGTGAAGAATGCTATAAAGAAGCTGAAAAATAATAAAGTACCAGGGGAACATTCGATAACATCCGAACTATTATACACATATGTGGGGAACATTTACATGAGAAGATACATAAATTAATATGTGCAATATGGCTTAATGAAACAATACCAGAAAAATGGCGTATAAATGTACTAAGACCAATCCATTAGAAGGGACATAGAACTAACTGTAATAATTATCGAGGTATTATGCTACTAAGGACAGCGTACAAAATAAACTGTCAAATATAGTATACGAAAAAATCGAACCGTATGCTGAAGAAAGGCTTGACGAATATCAGTGCGGTTTTCGTAAACAAAGATCCACTGTTGACCACATATATTTATTAAAACAAAACATGGAAAAATGCTATTAAATTTGGTCAAGACTTAAACATTTTATTTATTAACTACAAGCAAGCCTTCGATAGCATTAATAGAAATAAAATAGCATACTCATTAATAAAACTTGGTGTACCTCGCAAATTAGCTAAATTTGGCAATGAAACCATGTTCAACTCACAAGCAAAAGTTATGATACAAAATACAACCTCTATAGATTTTGAAATTAAATCGGGAGTACGACAAGGAGACACGCTCTCAGCTTTGTTATTTAATATGGTCTTACAGAACAAACCACAGAGGAAATTGATAAAGGCGGTAATATATTCGCAAAATCTTTCCAAATTATCGCCTACGCTGACGATATAGCAATTGTAGCTAAAAATTATAGGAAAATGGCAGAAAAATTTATTATACTAGAACAAAAGACAAGATAAGTTGGTCTGGAAATTAACGAAAACAAGACAAAATATATGAAAATGACAAGGAAAACCGATCACAGAATACCACAAAATATTACCATCAACAACTTTAATTTTGAAGGTGTCACAAACTTTAATTATCTTGGTGTACTAATAAAAAATGACAACAGTATGCACTCGTGCATGCATACAGGAGCGAATAAATGCAGAAAATAGAAATTACTATGTTAATAAAAAATTACTACAATCCAAAATTCTTACTAGAAAAACAAAAATTGTGATATATAAGACAACAATTAAACCAATAGTAACATATGGATGTGAATGCTGGACACTTACATTAAGAGACGAAGAACATTTACGTATATTCGAAAGAAAAATAATCCGAAAAATCTTTGGCCCAAAAAGATTACAAAACGAAAAATATCAAAGAAGGAATAACTAAGAAATCAATAATATAATACAACCAGAAGATATTGTAAAGTTTGTAAAGGTACAACAACTAAGATGGGCAGGGCATATGATAAGAATGAACGAAAATCGCCCTCAACAAAGAATTTTCAAAACAAGATCACTATATTATAATAGAGCAAGAGGTAGACCAAAAATCAAATGGAAAGATAATATCGAAAATGACTGGCAAAAAATGAATGTACAAAATTGGCAGAATTCTGCGGGAGATCGATTTACATGGAGGAATATCACGAAGAAGGCTCTAGCTCACCACGAGCTGTAATGCTAAATGAAGAAGAAGAAGAAGAAGAAGTGTCATAGTCAATTCAACATTAATATTATTTGTATAATTTATATTTTTTTATTTGATTAATATTCGACCCGAAAATTACATTGTCCACAACAATTTCCTTTTTTTTGTGAATAAAAATTAATTTAAATATTTTTACACTGACATATTCCCAGAAAAAAAATCTATCAGGAATTTAATATTTTGGTAGATTTGCGTACCGAAATGACCCTAAACCAATAAATTTTGGTAGAGATCAACCACTTTTCTACCCGTATAAACATGCATTATAAGATATAAATTGGAATAACGATAAAATTTTAACAGTTCTTTGAAGAGATATCATTTTAGTGTCAAATGACTTCAAAATAAGAAAACAAACTCAAAAAACCAAAAAAATCTGTCAAAACTATAAAATAATAAAAATTAAATAAAAATTGGTGTATTTCGGAATTGTATAGTAACAAATTAATATCTAGTACACTTAAATAAAATTTTGACGAATAGATACACGAATTCTACATAATAAAAATGAAAAATAAAAAATCAAAAATAAAATTAAATTATACTAGTAGATGATATACTTACGCGTATATAGGTAATATCTATAAATATGTATTCTAAATAAAAGTACTAAAAAAAAAAAACAAAAAAACAAAAGTTGATTTAGTAGATTCAAACATTTGATTTATAGTATTTTTACGCCATTGCCGTTGACAATAAGTACAAAACAACAGAAATAAAACAAATTCAAAATTGAGGACAAAACAATAATAATATAATACTCATGCATATCTATTATAATATACATTGATACAATACATGGATAAAACAAAAACAATGAAAAAAAAATTAGGTAAATAAAAAATTAAAAATAAAATTTGTGGATATCTTAAATTATTTGTTCGTTTTTTCTTTTGCTTAGTTTTTTCTTGACGACTGCCTAATCATAAAATTCATCTGGTGATAAAATTGTCTCAGGTATAATTACGCGATACGAATCATTTTTTTTTTTTTCTTTTAATAAAAATATTATTTTCATTTTTTTTTTATTGTTTTTGTTTTTGTAGTTTGGTATCTAATATAACTGATTTTTAATTTCAATATTTTTACTTTGTGTAGTTTTTTTGTACTAAAATTCAATATAGCTAATCTAATTTCAATGATGATTTGAATAAAATTGTCAGAATATGTTGTTAAGTATTAAGGAAATATGAAAAATATAAAAATGAGTGATTATTTTATTTTAATTTATTTATTTTAATTTAATCTTGTAGATAAAACGAGTATGTAATGAATATGTATGAGTAATGTCAAGATTATAATTCAAAATGGTGGAAAATATCATAATTCGAAATATTAATTTATTAGTTGTAATTAATTGCACGTAATTTAGATGCCGATGAAGAGGGAGTGTAACAATTGGCAAAAATCAGGTGACAAACATCTATTTCGCCTAAGTCCATTTGTCAAAAAACTCACAATGTAAAAAACCAATTAGCAAATTTCTCAATTCACAAATATCGATTTATCGAAAAATTAAAATAAATTAAATGATTGTGTTTAGCAAAGAATTTGTAAGTTACTGCGGCAAAGACTTGAAAATTTTTTTGTTTGTGTTATCAACAATAACTGTATTTTTTTCATCCGGTTCAAGGTCCAGTTCAATCGTTTAATATGAAAATACAATAACAACTCAAAACCCATATATTTATCCGGTTTGTATACAGGTCTCAAATATTTACCAATCCTACTTGTCACGAGTGGTGCTTGCATAGTTTTATAATATAAATTTTTGATAATTAAATTAACAAGCTTGAAAAATTCATTTTAACCTACATTCGTCTTTTGAATTTAATAAAACCTAGACCTTGAACACAGCTAATAAAGCACCGTATCATACAGCTTTTACTCAAGTTCAAATTGTGCAAAAACATGGCTTTAATAAATGGTAACGGGTATTTGTAACATTATTTTGATCAGTAGTAGGTGTTGGATAAAAAAAAAGACATATCTTGTTTATCTAGAGTTGGGACCCGCATATTTATGTATACATCAACTGAGTCCGAATTTGGCGGAATTTTGCAGTTGGTTACAAAATCAAAATTTTACAATGCCTTTTACAGAATTATTTATGTTATTTGATGTTATTTTAAAATTTTCCAAACGAATGTTTTGCAAAGCAAAAATTTGCCATCTACCCTTTTCGACAAATGCGTTTTTGGGATACAATTTTTTTGAAAAGTGATTTTTTGCTATATAATATTTGCAATGTGAATTTAGATCAGCTGCGCTGTACTCCAATGAAGAAGGCATTGCAGAGAAACTTTCTTACTACAGAAAATTGTGTGATTGCAGTGCGCGAAGAAGGGAATGCGGTATGAAGAAGAAATGCCAATTATATTCTTCTTCTCTATTGCGCGATATAATCCTGTTTATTATAAATATCAACACCCAAAAACTACAAATTAAAAAAATTTTACGCAATACAATTTAAATTACTAATAGTAATCAATCAATTTGATTGAAGTGCAACAATCACGCCATCTTTTCAATGGTGTGTCAAGAAGTATACTGAAATTTCGTACTTCTTACGTTGTGATTTTCATTTGGCACACAGTTTCTTGATTTCCGATTTTGGTTTTTTTTTTTTTGTTTATTTATATTTATATTTTCACCAAGTAACCTTTAGTAATTATATGCCGCTTGTATGGGATAGGAGAGAAAGTTTCTGTTGACATTACATTACTCTTTTCCCATCTTTCTACCTCATTTTGGAACACATAATATCAATAATCAATGAAGTTAAAATTGCTGTTGAGTTGTGATTTATATAACAAATCTTATATGTCACTCTATTTTATGATACGAATTAGAAACAGCGACGCAATAAAATGATGAAATGCCACAAACACAAAAATTCAATTTTTGGGCGTTATTTCATACCACCTAATTTAACTCTCTTGAAAATGTTATGAAATAACGCCCCAATAAAATGAAATAATGCCACAAAAACAACAATTTAAATTTGCAGTATTATTTCTGTTTTTTTTTTCCAGTGTTATCTCATTGCGGCGTTATTTCATGCCACCTAACTTAACTATCTTCTGACTATGTTTGTACTAATAATGAAAATTTTTTACTTCACATAAATCGATATTTATTGTACAATTTATTCCTGAGATTCAGATTTGCTTACTATGTTCCATAGATTTGCTTACTTATCTATGCTTATTAAGTAGATTTGCTTACTATCTATGCGGAAATAGCTTAGTCAAAATTGTAGAATATAGAAATAATTGCAGCCTGCTAACACAACCCTTTGGTACCATGATCGACGTCTTTAGTATATGTGTGCCAATTTTTGCAGTTACTGGTACAGTTACTGGTAGACGAAATACAGATTTTTAACATAATCCTAATGGTATCACAATCGCTTTAAGCTTTCTTGAGAGAATTAAAAAAAAAAGGCGTCATTCGCTTCATAGATGATGATCAACACTTGATTCACTTGAAAATTGTCATTTCGTTGGACCACTAACTTTATTTTATATTAAGATGACTGGATTTGAAAAACCAGAATATATACAACTGAAATGAAACGGGAAAATGGAATTGAAACATTTGTCTAGGTGTCAAAATTTAGTAAAATCAAAGCTTCTCTGTAGCAATACCGATGATCCTGAAAGCATTTGGCAATTGGAAATAAAGACCTGGTTAAAAAATTATGATAAATCACCAGATATTTTTTATCAACTTTATACATGGCACACTAAGGTTGGAAATTCATTTACATCCTGTATTTAATTCCTCATAGATAACTTGTAGGAGTATAGACACATGATCGTAAGAAATAGTCACTACTTTCGTCTTTTAAAAAATTCTGTCGAGGAGCGTGATATGCCGCAAATGCCCACCCCTACGCCGTAGAAATACCAGGGTGGTTGAAGACATGTAATGGAAACTAGTTTTTAGTTAGAGCTTCTAGAATGTGGTATCACAGCCCACTACAAAAATGCAAAGTGAACATCGGCTACATAGTTCGCAACTTCCCGCCGAAACTTTCTTCTATTTCGTTCTATTTTTCTTTTTTCTAACTATCCGATTTCTTTTCCAAAAGCCAACGGTGCAAAAGTACAAATATTTCATTTGTGACCTAAATTTTCGAGAAAAATCAAAAAATGAACGTCTTTGGTCTAAGTTTACCAATTTTAACAACCTAACCCTCCATTAGATGAATATTTAACTTACGGAATATCGTAGTGCTAAATCAGTGAATGCTATTAATAGAGGGTGTGCATTCAATGTATAAAACAACACTTATTTTAGTACTAGAGACCTGCGACACCTTCGCGCCTTCTACATCGTTATGCCGACAATGCCGACCTGCTGTAGTAACTCTAATCAGACCTATTTGATTTTTGTATAAAAGTTTTTATAAATAATTTAGGATGATCAAAATTCCGATGCCTGAAACGTATTCAGGACAAAAACCATTGTCGTTTATTTAAAATTCTACAATCAGAACTCTTGTAAGAATTCAAACAAAATATGTACGACTTTCCCACTAAAAAAATTATTATTTATTACAACTTAAAGTTCTACGAAAAAAATAATAACAAACTTTCAACACAAAAATTTATGATTTTAAAATTTTTTTTTTAATTTAACAAAAATGTATATACATTATACATATATACATTAATACATAATACATAATATGTATGTATTTCTACTACATTAATACTTTCAATTATTATATTTGTTCAATAAACTGTTCTAGAACGCTCTAGAAAAATTGAAATCTGAATTTTTGCTTGAATTTGTCTAATGTTGCTAAAAATTTGATTTATTTTTAAGCTTTGCGTACAATGATTACACAGTGATACATTTTAGTTTTATTTAAAGTTGCAAAATTTAAATATTAATCCATTTTTTTATTTTTGTAGGGGGCTGCTGTTGCCCTAAAACCCCCGCTCCATATTATTGAAACCCGAATTTAGAAAAAAAATTTATGTTACCACATTGCATTGTTATCTATCTTGCATCTACATTGCATTGTTATCTATCTATTACATTGTTATCTATCTTGTAAAATCCTGACCAACTAATTTTATTTCATACAATCATTCTTCATACTTAAAATGAGAGAGCCATCGTCCTCAAATCCTCGATTAGTAGGTATGATATTAAATGAATGGGTTAATATGGTATTGGTATATAATATATATATACATGTATACATAACTTGTATGCTTGGATTTATTCTAAACAATTTCGTGTTTTGTTGAAATAATTGAGAAGAGAATAATAATTAAAAATCACTTTTTTTTATACAAAAAATATTTTTTCTTCTTTATAAAAATTAATATTATAAATTTTATAATATAATAACAAAAAAAATATTATTTTAATAAAGAAAAAAAAAATAATTTTTTAATAAAGAAAAACAAATTTGACTCAACAGAGAATTGAACTTACACAAAATTTGCGATATTCAAATGGCGCTTTAACCAACTAACCTTTTAACCGATTAAATTTATTTCATCAAAATGCAAACATAAAATAAAAATTTTTTTTGATCCACACAAAATGCAATAAAATAAAATGAGTATATATATATACCCAAATGGGATATGTACAATACAAACGCATACAATCAGAGTACTCGTAAAAAGGAAATTGTATATATATTGTCGGTATACTGCAAAAACATCTCAAGTCCATAAATACAGCATAAAAGGCTTTTAGGACTTTCTTCTTGACTATAATACAGTATTTTTGATTTTTGTCATAACATCTGCAAAACTCATTAGGATACATTTGTTGAACCAGAGTCGGATTTTGCAGACTATAAATAGTTATTTTTGAATTGTTCTGTATTAAATTGGATATAAAGACAAAAATTGGACTTGAGATGTTTTTGCAGTATACCGACGATATATAAGATGAATGCTCAGAGAAAATGCGTATTCTACTTTATCTACTAATAATACTACTCTATCTCTCAAAGAATGTGTATTCTACTCTAATATTATTATTGGGTGTTGTGGAAACCAATACATTCAGGCTTTTTTAAATCAATTTATATAAATAGTATTAGATTATCATTCATAATGTGTCAAGTACTCTATTTGACTCTTGGAAGCTACCCATCAAGAAAATTTTATTATTCTAAGAAGTTCAATTATATCCCTACAAAATTATAAAACCAGATTATGAGAATGTAACTGGTACAGCTTATCTACGACATTACATTGTATTTCTTTCATTTCCAATTTACAAAAAAACTATTACCTTCTCTTTCACAGTTCAATTTAAAGTAACCCCTGTTAACCAAAAAAAAAAAATTAAATAAAATAAAAACTGGACTTCCCTTTTAAATTTTCTAATTGGTTTTATATGCAAATTTAAATCCTTTTTGTTATTTTATTTTTTTTTTTTTTATTTTGCATTTATACAAACTAAATGCATAACCATAAACTATTTTATACAGATTTTCAATATGATTTGATTTTAATAATTCGTTCCATAATTCACTCTTGTCTCTTTTTCTTTATTTGAAAATATTGACTTACTTTTTATTTAAAAAAAACAAAATTAAAATGGATATTATTAATGGATTATGATGAGAAGATAATAATTTTCACAAGAATATTTTTCATAGATTTTGTAAGTATGTAATAAATATGTATTTATTCACCCTTTCTATATAAAAACACCGATTGAAACCGATTTGAATATGCATCCTGCAAACAAGGACACCAAAATTCAATTTAATAATAAATTTTAATATAAAAAAAAAATATTAATTTTGCTTAGAATACAATTTAAAATGATCTCATTTTCAATGTTCGAAAGTACGTATAGTAACAAAATAACTGAATTTGTTATTAAACTGTCACCAAATATCATTTTTTAATGTAAGGATAATTAATTCGAATACATTTTATAAAAAAAACAACAAAAATAATTTGATTTATGGAAAAAAATGAAATTGTTGAGTTGGAAATCTCAAATTTAACAAAAATATTATTTGAGCATGTGTTACAGTTATAATATTAAATTTTTAGATGATTACGCAAGTTAAATGCAAATATTGTGTACAAGGTTGGTATTCTATTCATCTATATCAGATTTATTGAATAGCTACCAGTAAGATGTAGACAGTTTATATTTGACTACACATTGATTTTATAAATTTAAAAAAATGTAAATCCGACGATCGAATATATTTTAAAATTATGCTAGATGAATCCAGTTATATAGAAGTCCTATTATAATCATAGCTGAGTAATAGTCAGAGAGAGATGTCATTATCATAAATTTGTAATTATTGTACCATGGCTTACTAGAATCTTAAAATCAAAGAAAATTGAACTTATGGGTAAAATAAAATAAATATAAATATTAAAAACACAGCTGATGGACATTTAGACAGTATATTACATAATGAAACATTGGAAAAAGTGGATGAAATTACAAAGGGCTTTTAAAATATTTCTTTTGTGGAATTTAATAGTGAGAGAATGTGAAATCGTACTGAACAATGTTTGGTCCTGAGTTAAGTTAAAATATTTTAGATCCCAGGCACATCTTGCACTAATTGGGGGTTGTTATTATTATTATTAAATTGAACTCTGCGACACTAGTTACTGCTGATGCTGTCGGCGTGTGGTAAATCTCGGTAGACTTATGAGCGAAATTAGATAAAATGTATCGCTGTTTTGTTATGTAACACAGTAGTACTGTTTTTTTGTTATTTTTGTTATATATGGAAGGAGATAGTAACTTGCCAAATAGTCCTGCCTACGCAAAAAATTTTGGGAGTCAAGTAGCTATTTGCAGAATAGATGTAGAACAGAAATAACCTAGTAAAGCATCTTGAGGCAGCTTGACATGTTGGAAGCCGCTTCAAGACAACACCTCTAGGAATTATGTAGCTCTGTATAGAATAGTTTTTGTTTGTAAATGGGAAATAACCTAGCTATAATAGAAAAGGATTAGAAGATTAATATTGATTTTAGTAATAATATTAGAAGAGGGACAGTAGAATTTATTTTTCAGTCTGCCAATGTCGATAGACATATGCAGAGAAGAGCGAACGGGATAATTCACGCGGAAACACCGAAGCCAGCACTTTTTCGACAGTTTGAAGAAATGCTAACGCGGTTCCAAACTGGGATAAATATCGTGGGTCAAGGGAACAGATGCTGGGGGTTTTTAGCCGGTCGGATGGTTCCTTTTTTGCAGTGCGTCTTAGTGTAATGCAAAAATAAACCGACCAACCCGGCACTCGGTAGTCTGTTAAGCAGATTTTCCCCGCGACACCATCTATAACCGTAAAAAGGCAAAAAAAAAAAAAAAAATTATTATTATTATTATTTATATTATTATTATTATTATTATTATTATTGTAGAAAACAAAAATGTCCCACCTCTGATCATTATTAATAATACAGAATAGAGACATTATTAATAAATTTGTTAATTTTACACTTGAACTATTGTAGATTGTAGGCGTAAGGTATATTTTTGCATTAGGGAAACACTTTTGTTGGAATATCGTTCCATATTCGAAAGTTTAACTCCAAACGAATTCCCATAGCCAGTTTTTAAGCATGATTTTAGACGGAAATGTTTAAGAGGTGTCATTAGTATTTTTATTTCGTCTGAACAAGTGCCTAAACCTCAGAGATATCTATAAAATAGATAAAGTATACTATATTACAACAATACGACGATTTTCAAATGGAATAGGGGGGGATCACATTAGAATTGTTGAAAGGAGCACAATTTTAAACTTTGCCTAGAAAATTTAATGTGCTTTGTGATGCACGGGCCCATATATGTGAATTGTATTCCAACTTCTATAAAATATATTTCTACATACGTTTCTATCGCTATATATATACCGGGTGTGCCAGAGCATGCGTATCAGCTTTTTATTAGAAGAAAGAACCGTTATTAAGTAAATCAAGGGTGCTCTATTGATTAGTGATATTTTCAATTCCCGGAAAAGAACGGGAAAGAGTTTTTTAAGATCAAAAATCGCCGAAATTGGCCGATATCGAGATTTTTAAATGGATTTTGGGTTTTAAAAAACCCTTTTCCGATCCTTCCCGGAAGTTTAAAATACCACCAATCGAGAGAGCACCCTTTATTTAGTTAATAAAATTTTAATTTAATTTAATATTAAAATAACGACTCCTTCCAGGTTTCATATATAGAATCATAAACTATCTTTTCAAAAGCTTTTGGGATACAAGATAATTTAGCAATAGGCTTGTCGTTAGTAATCATGTTTCTGAACTCTTTTTTGTGCACTGGTCTGACAAACGACTTAATAAATCAAATTTTGTAGATATACCTAATATATACATCAATTTGATTTCAATAAAATGTCATTCAGTTGTATTCAAACTTGTATTTATTTTTTTATTTAAGGCTATTATTTTGATAAATTACTGAAAAAAGATAGTAAACTGTTTTTTATAAAATTGTCATACTTAATTTGTGAATGTAAAAAAATGTTATCCCTCATAAAAATTAAAATGTCCTTTCAAGAACCTATGAACAAATTTATATTTCATATAGCCCTATAAATTGCATCAACACAATAAATAATTATAATAATTCAAAATACTTACAATGTACTAAAAAAAAAAACGTAATTTAAAACGCTTTTCTTTAATATTCATTGTCAATTTTCGAATATAATATTAATATTATGTATCTAAGTATATATAATTTGTTAATAATATTATGTATCTTTAGAAAATCATCATCCATTTTATTTGAAATTTAAAGCCATAATAAATAATATCTAAATTTAAATCTATTTTTTTCTTTTTTTGTATTATAATTTTTTCGCTTTGTTAATTATTTTTTTATTATTTCTTTGCTTTCAACCAATACGATAGCTGCAATGATGTCATTTAATATTCTAAACTATCCCTATATTATTATATACATATATTATATTGTAATAATAATAATCTAATTTAAATTAACAAATAGGAAAAAATTAACGCTTGTTAATTTTGTAATAGAATCAGGTAAGTCAAGTCAAGTTTTGTTGTTAAGTCAAGTCAAATTGATTCACATTCAATTCCAATTCAATTTAATTCAATTTTAATACAAATTAAATCAAGTTAGCCAAGCAATCAATGTTTAAGATATACAAAATATAATTAAAAATAAAACGTATTTAAATTTCTATATCTCTGTACAAATTTAGAAATAAAAAATAATATTCATGAAACTTATGAGTGCATATCGAAAAAAAAAAAATGAAAATAAAAATAAAAATTATATCTTTAATTTCATTTGATTGTTTTATCATTTTGTTTTTTATAAATTGTATCTAATATAATTATTTATGTATTTTAAATAAATTATTACTATTAAATTTCAAATAATATGTTTTTTATTATATTTTGTATTTAGAAAAACATTATGTGTTATATATATATATATATATCAGTGACGGGGCGTGTAATTTTCAACTGGGGAAGCACTATAAAAGGAAGCGTCAGTTTGCTTTGGCTTTTATTTTTCTATTGAAATTTTTGCTAATTTCGACAGTTAAAATTGTTCACATCTATTTCTCAAAGTAGTTTTAATTCTGTTTAGACAGAAAAGCGATCGCTCAACTGAAATAGTTGTTATAGAGGAAGTGTTATTATCAATTAACAAAATTAAGACTATTCATTAAAAGAGTTGTTTAATTCTGTTTCAATTAAAAATGTTAATATTTCGGAAATACTGATTTTGTTATTAAAATTTTCATTTGAAAATATAACTTTAATTTAAGCTCTGACACCTTAAGAAAGCAATGTAAAAAAATTGTGAATATGAACTTTCTATATTTATGTTGGAAAATACCACGTATACGAATTATAAGATTTTATTGAAAAATGCTGATTACACCGTTTTATTATTGTTGTTGTTATTAGTAGACCAAGCACTGGTTTACCATCCTTAACAATTAATAATTTTTCCACAAAACTTCTAGCAGAAAATTATTTATTCTTTCAATAACACAATTACAATTTTCTATTATAATTATTTATAAATAATAAAAAACAAAATGTTTTAAATTTTTAAATTTGTTTACAAATTAATTGTTTCAAAACTGAACTTAACAAAACTTAAACAATATAGCTTTCAATAACAAAAAACTACAGAATTACTTAACACAAATCAATACTACTCTCTAAAAAAACCCAAAACTACATACATTATTTATATAAATATTAATTCTCATTTAAGTCAACAACCACAATAATGCACAAAATTAATTCATTCATTGCTACTTTTTTTTTATTTGTAATGTCATTTTCTGTCATGCGATATTTTGTTGTTATTTCCCTAGATAATCTATTTTCTATCAGATATTTTCTAATTATATCAGGTAGATTTGGAATGAATATCAGCGACTAATTCAATTTTATTTTATTGTCGCTTCATTTATTATATTGTTGTTATTGCTAGGAAACTAAATAGAGACAGTGTGTTTGAGTGTATGTATATTTTAAATGTGAAGAGAGCTGAGGAGAATGATATTTAATTTGTCATTACATTTTTTTTGCAATGTATAATTATTATAGCTAAATTGGTAAGAGAATAATGATTTTTAATAGGCATTATTTTCAAATATTATAAATTTGTGGTTGTTGAATATCTCTTGTTGGCTTGTATGATTGAAAGAATAATAGAAAATAATGATGTTTATATAGGCATTATTTTCTAAACATACGTAATGTAGTTAATATCTATGCATATAATTTTTGATTGAAATTTTTTTTTCATTTGTTTAGAATTTTTGTAGTTAAGTAATTTTTATATTAAACTAAATACAAATTTTATACTAAGCTGTAAAAACTAATAAATAATATTTCATTTGGGAAAGCATTCATTCAACTCAATATATGGACGACGCGTCGTGCCTGATATATATATATATATATATGTGCATACAATGAAAAATTATAATTAGTAAATAACGATATCAAATCAAAAAAATTTGTGAAGAAATAATGCTGAGATCTGGGTTTTGTTTGTTATACGAAGTGGGGCTCAGAACATTGATTTTGCTGGCGTATGATTTGCAAATTATATTTTAAGGATTTTCTTTAACCCTACACTGCATGATTTTTTATTTGTTATCGAAAAAAATGTTTTCCGAACGGAAAGTATAATAAAATAAATATAGAATAATATACATAGAATAATAAAAAAAAAATTACAAATTTGGGAAATATCAAGAGATTTTAATGTGTATCACCAGTGGATACACTATGCAGCACACTCCACCCATAAACCTATTGTATTCTTTAACTATATTCGGTGCTCGGGCAATCTACACTAACCATTTCTTTCAGCTTCTTATCAAATCGTTAAGCTGTTTGCATGGGTTATTTTCCCGTGAACGTTGAAATCAAATTTACGAGTTTATTATCTTTCCAAACTGTCGTAACAATATCAATGCCATCAATAGATGCGACGTATTCTGTAGTGGTACCCTGTTTTTCCTTCTCAATTCGTTTTCATTAGGTAGCTTGCAATTTGGAAGACGATTTCTTCGAACTGTTCCAAAGGCATATATACCATGTTTTGCCAATTCTACACGTAATGGTAACGTTGTGTAATAGTTATCAAAATATATGCGATAATTTTCATGTTTTGGAACATTGCGTAATACTTTGATAATAATGTTAGCTGAACAGCCCAGATCTGGTTCATATGATAGCCGCTTGGTCAGATCGTTTTCTTGCCCGGCATAAATTTCGAAATTATAGAAAAACCCGGAAACTCCGCTTAAAACCAATAGCTTATAACCCCATTTATGAGGTTTGTCTGGTAGATATTGCTTCAGATAACTCCTGGCTTTGGTTGAACATAATTGTTCGTCAATTGACATACACTCTTCATAAGGTATGCTTTGAAATTTTTGCCTAAAGGATACGTTATAAGAGGGCGTATTTTAAACAAACGGTCATGCTGTGAGCTATTCTTTGGAATAGCATTTCGGTGTTGTCATTGAAATGAATAGATTTTCTCATTTTCTGCAAACGATTTACAGTCATTGTCTCTTGTATTAAATTATTTCCTATGACTGGTGACCAATATTTTTCATGTGTCAGAGATACAAATAACAGACATCAATACACAAATTCCAATATACTGACTGACTTCAGTTTTATTTATTTTGAATGGATGTTCAGGATGTGGTTGCGACGAATACAATATAGTTTGTTCGACAATATGTTCTAAAAGTTCATCAGTCCAAAGATATTTAAAAAATTCATACGGAGTTTTCAAATTTAATATACTAGTTGGTATAGAGTTATGGTTCCTTTGAAGCTGAGTTCATCTGATTTATTTGGGAATTCTTTTTGTTTCCATACAACTTTTGCGTATTTATTTTTTAAATCTTTCGCAGATGTTTTTGGGTCAACAAAGCTACTGCTAGTACTAGGAATGTTGTTTATAGTTTCAGTTTAATAAATTATTATCATTGATACATTTTCAATATCAAACAAATCGCCATTGTTTTCAATTGGTGGTAAAATTATGGGATTCCGATTGAACTCATATTCAGATTCACAATCAAATTCATCTTCACTTTCGTCCCATGTACTCAGAATAACCAAAATATCTTTTTCATTTAGATCATTCATTTCCAATGTAAAAGTATATAAAATGTATTTAATTATTTATAAAATATTTATTGAGTAAATATGACTTGTTTCCCACATTCGCATTTCCAATATATTTTTATACGTCAATTGGTACTAACAAAAATGCATAAACTGCATGATATATCAACTGTGATACATAAAATTAAAATCGATTTACAAAGTAAATATGTAAGACTAATGGCATAAAATGTAATTTTCTAAAATAAATAAAACATATTATTATTAAAATTAAATCTTACTTACCTTTTTTTTATAAAAAATATAAAACCTGAAACTGATTTTCTTCTAACACTCTCGACACTTGCACAAATACGAAGAACACTTTCATAGAATGGACTCATAATACAAATATAACAAAAACTAAATAACTGGACTTTGGTTTTATTGGTTAATGCTGGTTAATGATTAATAGAACATAATGTGAGAGAAATATATTAAGAAAAGATCACGAGTTTAGTTGTTATTATAAGAAGAAATTTATGTATCACCAGTGATACACTATGAAGTGTAGGGTTAATTATTATTCCATTTATTTTGTGAATCTATCAGAATGAGATCTCCGCCCTATGCTCCATAGATGGGGTTACAGGACAATGATGATGATGATTAGAATGAGATCATATTATATCACATTCTGAAGTATATCCGCTTGTGACCGAAATCAATGGAGGACAATTTTGCGTCAGGCCCAGGACCTTCAAGGTCTGTAGTGCCCAGCAAATAAGTAAGAAGTATATGCCATGTATTGTAAAGTTAATCAACTTTGAATTAGTGTTGGGAAAAATGGTTTTTTGGTTCAAGGACTCGAGTCATACGAATCGTTCATTTTAAAAGACTCGTTCTAAATGACTCGTTCAAAAAGAATTATTAACTTAACAGTAGAAAAAGTACGAAATGTTACTAGTACCAGTGCGATAATTATAATATTTTGTATAATATTGTATTACAGAAGTTTGGTGAATTAAATACAATATGCATTTGTATTTTGCAGTTAAATTTTGTTAATTTATTACGAATCACTTAAATTGTAAAATAATGAAAATATTTTGCAGCAAATTAAAAATAAACATACATATATGATGTTCTATAATTTAGGGTTTTTTTTTTTATTATAGTTTGAAAAAAATCATATTCCGTAAAAAAAATTTGTTCACATTTTATATTTACATATTTTTAAATTGTTATACACAATTAAATTATATTAACACTAGCTTTGTAACACGTCACAAATGACGGAAGCAAAATAAATCCTAGTTTCTTTTTTTCTTTCATTAGATTCTTTATTCCGAAATTACAGTACAGTACAGTTTATATCACTATTTAATTTTCTAAAACACATAAAAGAAATATTTTTTTTGTAGTCAAAACTTTGCCAATTTTTTTATTTTTTTTATTTTTCGTAGGCTAGTGGGAATCTTCAGAAAGATACAATGAGCCCCGTAGCTTGACACTGTATGTAGGATTCATACCTACTAAACCACACCCTTCCTTAAAAAAATAATTTTTTTTGAGTGAAGTGAGTTACGCACACAATAATGACAAAAATAAAAGGTATAAGCAATAAAGTAGTATAATGTATAATATTATACAATACAAATATGCTGATACACATGTATATTATTGTGTATAATTTTAAGTAATAAGAATAACCTTTGAGTGAATTATGTTTTTTTTTTGTGTTAAATGCTGTTTGCCTTTTGGTTATTATACCATATTAAACTATTGATTAAATTTCTATTAGTCCTTATTATTATGAATCAAAAAAATTGTTTGTTTTATTTATATTATTATTATTATTTTTTATTTTTCCTTATTATTTACGAAGAAGACTAACATTAAATTAAAAAAATATAGTTCATGCAATAAATTTTTCCTGCAAAGGTTCAGCATGGTAGACAGAGGTTAAAAAAAAGCACCAAAGCAATTTGTATATGTATATTTGCATTTGTATACATATGCAATTTGTATATTTGTTGGAGCGTTCCGTCGAACTTACAAACATCCAGATAAATGCAGAATAATATATATATAATTATTATAATGGGAATGTTTATAACAAAAATAAAGTAAATGTTTTATAATAGTTAAAAATAAAAAGTATATTCTCCAAAAATAAAAAATAAATAAAATATAATCACACTTTATATTTAAAACCTTTTTATGTAAAACATTTTTAATATGAAATTTTATTATAGCTAAAAAAAAATTAAAATCGCATATCAATAAATCGCAATTCAAAAATTCAATTGAAAAAATAATATCGCAATTCAATAATTGATTATTTCAATTATTTCTAATAACTTATACTAATAACTTGAACTAATGACTAGTTAAATAAATAAAACTTAAAATTCACATAAAACAATATTGGTAAACAACAACATACAACAATATTGGTAAATCGACTTAGAAAAATTCAAAAGGTTTCAAATTTAAATAAATCATACTCTGTATAATGACATCATTTTTTGTACGACGTTATTACAACAATTTTGTATGCATACAAATTTTATATGATACATTCGTATCTTACTGGTATCAGTTCAAAATATTATCGTACCAGTACCAACCGTATCATTTTGATACCAGTTCAAAATGAATAGTACGAAATGTTATATAGTACCAGTATCAATCGTATCGTACCAGTTCATTTTTTGAACGAGTCATTTTTATTTTAGGGAACCGTATCTTTTTTTTGAACAAGGGGCTCGTTCTTTTTTAACGAATCGTACATGAACCCACACCTCTACTTTGAATATATAAAGTTTATACACTCAATATTTCAATCAATTCAATTTTTTTTTACTCAAACAGAAAATTTATATAACAACAGTGTGCCAATAAAAAATTTCAATAAGCAAAAATATCCACAAAAATGTTGTCTACCTCTGTACAAATTGAAAAAATATATCTAAACAAAAAAAATTTATAAGATATTCAATTATCAAGGTATACCTAAGTATTTATCAAGCAAATACAAAATATGTATTATAATAAAAAAAACATATTAAGTATGTGTATTTTTAATTGTTTACCGAAAATATCAGATTTCTGTCATCGCGTATAGTTAATTTCAGCCATGCGAGAAATTGACGCGCAAAACTGATTTTTCAGAATACAAAAAAAAAAAAAAAAAAACAAAAAAAATTAAAAAAATTGTTTATTTTTTAATTAAAAATATTTGTTTTTGCTATTTAAAGAAATTAAAAATTATAAATACCTATGGGATATTTTAGACTTATAGACTAGGAGGTTTCAGTCATAATATTAAGATACTAAGAATTTTTTTTATATATTTTTTTTTGTATTTTTATTATTTATTATTATTTTTTTATTTTTTTTTTTTTTGTATATATGCAATATATCTATAATTTGTTTTTATGGCTTGATTAAAGGACTACAATAAAATGGATATTGTATGAACCAATGTTAAATAAACGTTTAAAAATTACAATCAGAACAGACAATCTGTATTTATTTATAATGAATTCAAAAAAATTTTATAATGTTATTTTAAAATGTATGGGATGTTAAATTAACATAACCCAACAACTATGTTATGTTACTAATAATTTGCAAATATGTTACACTTTTTAATAATGCAATTAACAACTGGTGTTCTCCGCAGATATAGAAAACATCGAAAATCATATTCAGAATTTCATTTCATTTCATAGTTGATGTGCTTAGGTGTTTTTACTGGAATATTTCCTAATTGTTTAAAGGAAGCTGTGATCATACCTTTATTTAAGAAAGGTGATCACTGTGTTGCTTTATAATTTCAGGTCAATTTCTATTCTTCCTACCTAATCTAAAATCTTTGAAAAAATTATAGAAAACCAGCTTTTATTTGTCTTAAACAAATTTAACTTTTTCAGCAATTGTCAGTTTTTACGGGTTTTTACAGGGTAAATCTACTGAATACGATTTACTAAAATTTTGTTCAGAAGTCTATGAAGCACTTAATAACAGTACATATTCCTCAGATTTATTTATAGATATAACTAAGGCTTTTGATTTTGTTGTTCATAATGTTTTATTATATAAACTTTATAGAGCAGGTTTTGTTTGTGACTGACTTAAGTCCTATTTAAGTGATCGTATACAAAAAGTTAAAGTTAATGAAGTTTTCAGCAGACTTACTACTTTAAATTATGGTTTTTCATAAGGCTCTGTTCTATTTTTGATTTTTCGTTCAACAATAAACCTACAACATTTGCGGATGATACTGCTTTTAGTTATTTTGGAGAAAATTATTCTGAAATTATTTATCTAATGAATTTTGATTTGAATATCATTGAAAACTGGTTTAATAACCATAAATTAATAATAAGTGACAAAACTAAATACATCAATTTCATCATTTATTTTCCTCCTGCCTATGATTACAATTTGATATATCATTTTCCAAGATGTATTTATACCTGCACTCCTTCTGTTTTAACTTGTGATTCTAATTGTTTGAAAATTGAAAGGGTTGATTCTTTCAAGTATCTACTAGGTATATTGATTTATTCGAAATCTAACTGGTCGGCTCTCACTTGCTATCTTAAGAGTTAGTTTAATACTGTTATTAAGCAACTATATCATATTAGTTTGTACAGCTCGTGTAATATTACATCAATGGTATATTACGGTTTTTTTTCACTCAAAACTATAATACGGAATTGCATGTTGGGTAGGGTCTTATTTTAATAAATTGCAATCACTTTTAGTAAGCAAAAAACATGCTGTTCAGTTAATTTGCAAAAAACACCGACTAAATCCAAGCTTTAAATTATTTAAAGAAAGGACGATACTTCCATTAAGGAATCTTTACTTTTTTAGAACGTTAAAAATTTTTTTTATTAGATCTGGGAATCTTAATATTAGATATTCTAGTGCCTGTATAAGTTGAGAGCTAATTTTCGTCGACTGGTTACTATTCCCATATGCAACAAATCTCATTTTTGTAACTTTTATAATGCGATAGCACCAATAATTTATAATCAACTGCCTGAGTATATTAGGAATGCTCATTTAATATCAACTTTTCTAAAAAATGTAAAAATCTGGTTAATACAATTGAATTTCATTGAAACTAAAAATTTGCTGAAAATTATTTCTTAATTAATTAATTTACACGTGGAAAATTAATCCTAGTTATAATTCTTTTATTTTATTATTTTGCAAAAAAATGTCGTTTATTTTCTTTTTTCCTTTTGTCTTTAAGGCATAGTTTACACATCAATATATATTGACAGTATTTACTATGTGTAAACACAAATGTCTCTCTCTTCAATCTAAAATCATTAATAAATATTGAAGAATATTGATGTGTAAACACTGTTTAAGATTTAACTTTTAATTTTAGTCTTTAAGCTTATCTTTTGTTAGCTTTGTAATTTAATTTTAAAAATTATTGAAATTCTTAAATATTTTTATTACGTTTTCCCACCAATATTGATTAATTATTGTAATTATATTAAATTTAAGACTAATCGTTCGTTACTTGTAATTTTGACAACAGAACGATTATAACTATTTCTTCTTGTATATTATAATGATAATTCTTCTTAAATTACTTGTTAGTGTTACATAAATAAATAAATAAAAAAAAAAAATCGTATTGCAAAAGAAATATACATTAACTAGTGGCCCCTGTTGAGTAATCCAATCCGACATTGACAATCCAATCCGTCAATATCAATCCAAACAACTTCAGTAATTACAGACAGATCAGCTTAATGCCAAATATAAGCAAAGTGTATGAATCACAATATTAATGGTATATTAACAAGCTTTCCACTTACGAAATCAATTCGGTGTCAGGTATAAGCATAGTGTGGTTCACGCTATTACAAAATTAACCTCAGATATCTGTTGATTCATTAACAAAATGTTTGGAGATTTAGAAAATACTTTTAACATGGTATGTGTTAATATCTTAATCGATTGCCGTTATTACTTCATCCATTATCAGATTAGATTTGGTTAGATTAAATTTAATTGGGCCACTTGACCTTTATGGGTTTATGGGTCAAATTCTGTAATATATAATGTGTTGCAGTTAAAGTAATAAATTGGTAATTATTAATAATAACCGGTGATTATTAATAATAACCAAATAGAAAGGTTAAAGTGATTAATTTATCACATAAATCAGTAATTATTTATAATTCCCGCCCATCTTAGGAAAGTGTATTAAATATTATAAATAATTTAAAATTATCTTTTGGATAAGTTCAACGGTTCGGAAATCTGGATCAAAGGCCTTAAAATTTTAATTTTTTTATCAACAGTACAATGGCTCTTAAATGCGATGAAGACAATAGGACCGGGGTCCCAGGAATTGGAACCGAAACTATATATCACGTGTTTAAATTGTATTTTTTCTAAAAAACGGTTTTAATAATTAATTTTTAAAAGTTTTTTTGGATAGGTCCGATGGTTCGGCAGTCGAGATCAAAGACTTAAATATTACAAAAATAATTCAATAATAATTACCGGAATAAATTCTACTCATTTATCACATTTACCAAAATACGTGGTTATTATTAATAATTACCGGATTTATCATATTAACCGTAATTCACCCTGGCAGACAAAAGCACATAAGTCAAAAAAATCCGATTTTTTTTTATTGACTCAATCGCATGATATTCTCAATATCCATTTTCTCACAAAAACACCTAAGTCAAAATATACATATTTCGTCTTGAAAATTACAAAAATAATAATCAACGTAAAAATTTTTTAAATTTTTCTATCGTATAAAAACACATAAGTCGACTTATGTGATTTTAACAGAAAAAAATGTGTTGCGTAGCATAGACTTAAGATTAATATTATTGTATTTTTTTTAACTGTTGCACCATAAACAGGTGCGATATTTTTTTGATTCTATGTGTATTTTTATTATTTCATTGTGAATATTAAATAAAATAAGAATATGTTACTTTAATTACTGAAAAATATATTTGAATAAAAAAGAATTAATTTTCGAAATGTCACTTAGCCGTGGTAGACTATTTTTTACATTAGTAACAGAAAAACTAAAAGAAAACTACAAAATTTTAACTAATACTTCTAAGGGTAAATTTTATTTATTAAACCAGTCAATAAAAATTAAAATATAATTGTTTGGAGTATGTTGTTCATATCATCTCCACTGCAGAGCAAGAGGATGAGAATATTATTGAAGAACCATTTTCAGACGACGATTATATTGCAGATCCATCTTATGTTCCCGATAATATTGAAAAAGAAGCAGAATCAAACATTCTAGCTGATAATACAACTGATGCGGAACCAGATTTAAGCATGCTGGTTGGTCGCAGTACATGAAATGTAGCAACAACTTCCCTAAAGAGCAAAAACGATAAAAGGATAAGGAAGGAAAATCGAAATTGCGGCAAGGAATACACTACAATTACTGGTAAAATAAAAGCATCGAAGAAGGCGTTTCATTAGAAAACTGTCGTTTAAAATGTAATAGCAGATCTTCGTTTGAAATACAAAAATCAATTTTCGATGAATACTGGAACATGGGTAACTAGAATTACCTTGCGGCTTTCATTTCTGCTATGATACAGTTTCAGATAAGAAATCAAATCGCCCACGTACAGGACATAAGTGCAGAATGAAAACCTATAACTATTCCCTCGAATATAATGGCGAAAGGCTTCCGATATGTAGAACTTGTTTTTTAAAAACTTTGAATGAAAGCGAAAATTTTATTAAAATGTACGAAAGTCATTATGCACGTAAAGATAACAACACTAGATATCTAGGTTCTAATTTAACAGTACCTTAAATGCATAATTTGTACTGTAAATCAGTAAGTAACCCATTTGGGTCCAAAATTTATTATAACGAATTTCATAAATTGAAACTTTCTTTTAAAAAACGTTCTTTTGACACCGGCAGCACGTGTGACAAATATAAAATTAAACTTCAACTATTACAAGACTCGCAGGAGAAAATCGAAATCGAAAATAAAAGAGATCAACACATATTGAAGCTGAATAAGCCTATAGCGAAAAGCGCGTTGATAAAGAACTATCGAAAGAATCAAACAACCAAATCTAATGTTTCACCTTTGACCTTCAGCAATGTTTGCCAACACCATCGCTGATGACAGCTTTCGCATTTTACAAAAGGCAACTCTGGACTTTTAACTTGACGGTTCACGATAACGCAAATGGTAACTCAACTCATTATATGTGGCACGAGTGTATTTCAGGCAGAGGAGCGAACCAAATAGCCTCTTGTTTGTACAAGCATTTAAAAAAATTTACAGCCGAGGTAAAACATGTGATTCTTTATTCTGATACTTGTGGTGGGCAGAATAAAAATTCGCATTTTACTGCAATGCTCTCTATGCTCTTAGAAGAAAAATCAACCAATATAGAGGTTATTGAGCACAAGTTTATAGTTCCAGGTCACAGCCATATGGAAGTTGACGGTGATCATAGTATCATAAAAAAAAGAAAAAGAAAACTAATTTGAAAATTTCACCCTCATGACTGGATGCAGCATGTTCGATCGTGTAGTTCTAAATTTAAAATAGTTGAAATGTCATCAAATGATTTCTTAAATTTTGCATCAATTTTAAAAGCATTTGGTCATTTGAAACAGAAATACTTTGGGTGCTTTAAATGGCATGCTGTGAAATGGTTTCGATATGATATTAAGAACAAATTTTTGGAAATATTGTATAAAAATAATTTACACAGAAAGGAAGAAAACTTTTTAAAACTTGATTTAACCAGAAGGGGAAGAAACAAAACTAGGACCGTGGTTCCTGTTATTTCAAACAATTTGATATCTATAAGTGCTGATAAAAAGAAAGACTTAATATCTTTGCTTGACTTTATTCCACAAATTTTTCGTCAATTTTATACTTCTCTACCTGATGCAATCAATACTAAACTTGATATCGATCTTGATTTGATTGAAATTGATGAGGATCAAGTTTGAATTGGATAGGAAGCTTAGAGTTTTCTCTTTTTAATATTAATTTTGATAGAAGGAAAATGTTTTATTTGTGATTATTTTTTGATTTTTTGTTTTCATCTTATTTTGAACAAAATAAATGTCTAATTTGTTGATATTTTTGTTTTTTAATTTTAATTTTAACATAAGAAAGTATTTAATTTGTTTTATTTGTGTTTTTTAACTTTTTTGAGACTGAAATAATAAAATGTTTTGTTTATTACCATATTTTTATTCTTTTTTTTACTTACTGAAATAGAACATAAGTCACATATCTTTTTCGAACAAAAGCACTTAAGTCAATTATTTTCTAAATTATTGCAAAATTTTAAATTTTATCTTTGCGCATTGAAAACTATAGCAAATAGTAATTAAACTGCGTACCACAATTTTCTCTAATCGAAAGAATTAATTTAAAAACTAAAAAAAACGCTCTCCTGTAAAATTGCGTAAAATGACTTATGTGCTTTTGTCCGCCAGGGTGAGATATATACCGGGTGTTTCTAAAATTTAAAAAAAAATTATTAACTAAATTGAGGGTGCTCTATCGATTGGTGATATTTTCAAATTCCGGGAAGAACTGGAAAAGGGTTTTTAAAACCAAAAATCGCCGAAATTGGCCGAAATCAAGATTTTCAAATTGAAAGTGGTTCTTTTTTATGCAAATTTAGATTCTACTACAAAATATAAGAAAATTTTATGAAGTAACTTTTTTTTCTGGGACACCCGGTATATACAGAATAATAATAAAAACTAATAATAAATGCAATTTACAATATCAAAATTTATAGTTAGAAATAAAAAATTCAAAATCTACAAAAGTTAAGCTTGAAAAAGTTGAAAATTAAAAATTAGAAATTCAGATTCAAGTATCAGAAGACTGAAAAAAGCATAAATATTAAAAATATTTCATCTAGAGCCTAAAACATAATTCAATCAAAAATTTATATATTCAAATATAAAATAACTCACACCTCCTATACTAATCAAACACATACCAAGCTAGGTATATAAAATAAACGTTTGAAAATCAATCTCTCAGCTTTATTTTGTAAGATACCGACTATATTTTGTAAAACAACAAAAATCTGTAATTGATATAAATTATATATACCTATAATAATTATAAAATATTTTTACCTGTACAAAAAAATTATTAGATATTTAACTAAAAAAAAAAAAAAAAAAAAACAAACAAAATCAGCAAAAATTAAGAATTGCAAAATAACTATAGATAGGATAGAATTAAGATTAAAGTAATTATTTCAAAAAAACTGAAATAAGAGTTTTTTGTGTATCATTTTTTTAATTACCTTTGTTTTTTTTTAGTAGGTAATCTTTTATAATTGAAACTAACAAAAACAAAAAAAAAACATATTATGATCAACTATCAGATAGAATTAAATAATTATGAAATTTTTTCAATATTTAGTTTTATAATTTTTTTTTTTTTATTAAATAAAAATCTTAAATTAAATATCAACTATATTGAAATTTAAATATCTTAAGTTTAATTTTTGATCTTAAATTACAATTTTAATAAAAATTTTAAATGATACAGCCAGGTACAGCCGAAAGGTATTTTACCTTCAAAATGTGCAAAAATAAAAAAAAAATACACTTTAAGAAAATATTGTAAAATAGAAAAAAAAAAAAAATAATAAATGAAAACAAGATATTAGGTATAGGTATTATTTTCTTTCATTTCCAGGAAATGTGATTATTTTCCGTAGAAATCTTTAAATGGCCTCCTTTCATTGACACTTTATAATATAAAGGTACATTGCAAATTATTATTGTTTTTGTTGTTGTTGTGTTTTTTTTTTTTTTTAAAGAATAAAGAAATCTCATCAGAATTTTTTTATAGAATATAAATTTTGTACATCCCCTCAATATAATATATACCTATACAATGTGATGATGATTCTATGGTATTATTTACATTTTAAAGTAAAGTAAGAGAAAACAGATTTTCCTTCCCTCCTAATTCTATTTGCCATTATTACATAGATAGATATTTACTTTTTTCAATATTATGTTAAAGATTTCTTGATAAAATTAAAAAAAAAAAAAAAAAAACATTTTAGTTGTAACTATTGAAATGTCCACCTTTTCAGGTGATAATTTTTTATATACCTATTACAGTTGTTAATACACAGTGCATGACAATAGTAAAGAGGTACATTTTTAATTTTTGTTTTATAGCTTGTTAACGAGGGGCTCAGAAGTAAAGTGGCCTAACGCTCAACCAAAAAATTTAGCTTTTTTTTGCATAAATCGAATAATAATAAGATGAAGAATTAAGCTGTATACTTGAAGAGGTCACTTTGTTTTTGCAGTTGTTGTAAACCTGTTTTTTTTTTTTTTGGCCTAAGCCATTTTTCCTATTTATTTTAGTGGTAAAGTGGCCTAACCCTCATTGTGGCTTAGGCCATTTTTGCACTAATCAAAATAAAATTTTTCGTAAAACCAAAAGTTGCTTAGGCCATAAAAACTTTTGTAAAACTAAAAGAAAAGAGTAGAATCTATAAATTCATCTCTCTATTCCATCTATGCGGTGGCTCTTTCGCATTCGATAATGAAAGTGGATTGAATGATAAAGTCTTTGAGATTATCAGTTTTTAATAAAAAAACTATCTAAATTTAATTAAAAATTAATTTCAAATTCTGGTTCAGAATATCTTCCATCCATACAAAGAAATTCCCCAAAGAATTCTCCAAACCAATGCTCATATCGTTTGGAAGGTATACCTTACTCAGTTGAATGTTAAAAAAATACACAAAATTTTTTAAATGTGCTTTCTTTGGATAACACTACATCATCAATTAATATCAGCAATGATATTTCACAAGATAGCTTGGGTTTAAGTGGTCCGAATCAGAAGTCGCGCAAAAGACAAAAAACACCAGAGACTTGGAAAAGAAACGTTGAGAAACGAAAGCGCAATTCAGGGCAACAATATGAAAATTACATAGGTGTCGTTGTACATGAAAAAAAATTTGCAAATGGAACATGTAATTGTAAAAAAACAATGTTCTTCAAAACTTTCTATTTTACAACAAAAAAAAAATTCACCATGACTCTTACGCTGTCTAATTTCGATTTACAAACAGCTTTGATTCATTCTAAAATGAAGAAATACACGAACAAGGACACTTATGTCCGTAGAAACTTTACAAGAATATATTTTTTCAAAGATCTAAATGGAAAAGATGTTTCTGTATGTAAGAAATTTTTTAAAGGTGTACTGCAAGTATCAGATGGAAAAATAAACAGATCAGTTTCTAGAGAGCAACTGGATGGTAGTAGCACCAGTAGCACCAAAAGATAAAAGAGGTAAAAAAAGTCCACCCAACAAAACAAGTAGGTACAGAAAAAATAGACCAAATTTTAGAATTTCTTAAAAAAATACCTTTATACCAATCACACTACAGTAGACACCATAATTTAAATAAAAAATACCTCTCTCCGGAATTAAATTTGACAAAACTCTATGAGCTATACAAATCAGAGACAGAAAATTTTGTATCACAATTTATTTTCACTGAAACATTCAATAAAAGGACAAACTTACATTTCCATGCGCCTTTAAGTGATACGTGTAAGACATGTGATAATTTAGAAATTAAATTAAGAGCCGCTTCTGAAAGAGAAAAAACAACACTTGCAGCAGAAAAGGATGTACATATTTACTTGAAGCAAATCTTGTAAAAAAGAATATGAAATTGGATGCAGAAAAATCCAAAATAGAAGAAAATGATGTTACTGTGATTTGTTTTGATATAATGAGAACGCTGCCAACACCTGTTATTACAGCTACTATAAGAGGAAATTATGGACCTATTGTTTAGCTTGAACATAAAATTTCCAGCTGTTTTCTACATTATATAGAAAATAACGTCAGAACAACAAAATTAATAAATGTATTCTGATACATGTGGTGGACAGAATAGAAATATTAAATTGGCCCTATATTGTCTTAAAGTAGTTGGAAGTGACAAGTACATGGTAAAAAATATAGAACATAAATTTTTTATTCCTGGGCATTCTTACATGCCATGTGACCAAGATTTTGTTTAGTGGAAAAAAATAATAAATACTTTCCCCTTGTTTTTGATTTAGCCGGATGATTGGAAGTTATTAAAACATTGTCAAAAAAAAAAATGATTTAATATTTTTAATATGACTTCCGTAGACTTTTTGTCGTCTGAACTTATGTTAAAATCTATAACGAATCGAAAAAAAGATGAAGACAAAGCTCAAGCGAATTGGCTCAAAATGTCTTGTCTAAAATATGAGTTAACACAACCATTAAAAATCTTCTTCAAATATTCAAGCAGAAATAAAGACAAATTTTCAGTCTTAAATATACAAAAAAGATTGGTATCCTATCTAGACATTTTCGTATCCAAATGGAAGAAAAATAACCTCAGAGAAAAAAAAAGACTTATTGGATTTGTTGAATTTTGTACCACCAGTGCATCATTTTTTCTGTCATTGTCTGGAAACCGAACATCATTTTTAGTGAGCCAGAACATGACTAACAACTCAGAAATATAAATATTTTTTTTATTTTATAACTTTTACTTAAATTTATTGTGAAAAAACAATAAATTTTGTTTATATTTTTAAAAACATTGTGCGCCTAACTGGCAACTTGCTATTTTTTTTTGTTTTAATTTAAAAAAAGAAAAGTGACCTAACCAACAAATTATTTTTAATTTTTTAATTTTTTTGAAAAGGCAAACAGACTAACCCACATTTTTTTAAAGATATCAGCAAAATAATATCACCATGGTAAAGAGCTTGGAAAACTAAGAATACATTCACATTTTCATACGCGAAGTCAATAAATCATGATTGATTTATAATGAAAATAATGAAAAAAAAATTTTAAAATGCATTTTTCTCACTAAAAATTTTATGTGGCTTAGGCCACTTTACTTCTGAGCCCCTCAACTAACACTATGATATGTGTAGGATATTTTGTTTTTGTGATTCTGAAGCATGCAAATTGATCGTGCTTTTCTAGGCATGATTACATTATGATTTTGTGTTAGGTATATTATTGCCATAATCACATTGTGGTGATATCAAAATGTTATTTGTTCAAATTTTCATTTATGGCAAATTTTGTTAATTTGTAATTTAAAAAAATTTCTACACAGTTAATTATTTTTCAATTATATTAAAATAGAGTAAATTTAGCAAAAACAATCTGTACAAATCGATCTGATTTAGAGCAAATTTAATCAAATCATATGAAGTGTTTATTTCCAGGTATTTTTTTCAATCAAATATGTTTTACTATTCAAATGCCAAGCTTAACATATATTTTGCAACTTGGTTCAAAACCAAACAGTCTGAATCAGTAAAAATTCATTAACTAAAATGTCTTAGAATAATAATATATGTCCAGGAACAGTATACAAGAATGAATTTAGATATTTGACTGGTGAAAAAACCATACCAACCACCATAGTAGAAAAAACCACACTAAAATAGTTTAAGACATAAAAATAAACAGATAGAAAAGGTAGAAAAATTTAAATTTATTAAAAAAGTGAAAATTAAAATAAGTAATTATTAATAAAATTAATGAAGAAGACGAATAAGGTACGTTTTAAGACACTTTACTCAAGAAAAATAATTTAAGAAATAAAAATAAGCAGAATGGTAGAAAAAATTAAATTAATTAAAATAAATAATTATTTATAAAATGACTGAAGAAGGCGAATAAGGTAAGGTTTAAGATACTTTACTGAAGAAAAAATCCCGAACGATAAAAACAATATATCGACTGACTTAAAATCATGAAAAAAAAATTCTGGTAATAGGAAAGAAGCCGTCCGCAACCGGCTAAAATGGAAAATGTTGATAATTCAAGGAGATGAGTCAAAGACATATATACGGTTGGTCAACGGAGACGGAGTATATATGTATAAATTTACGATGTTTTTCCGGGGTTTTTAGACCGTAACCGAACCTATCATACTTTGCACTTTTTACCCCCAAAAATATTAAATCCCCTGCCATAAATTTTTCTCCTAAAATTAAGTAAAATATAAAAAAAAAAATGTATCAAAATTCAAGCAATAAATATGAAATTATCATCAAATGAAATGTTCATAATATGTTTTTTATTATTTTATTAATTATTTTTATTCTTTGAATATTATATTTCTTTATTTTTATTTTCACTTTTTTAAAAATTTTAACTTTTTATTATTTTTTTGTTTATTTTTATGTGTAGAACTGCTTTGATGCGGTATCTAGTGTACTTAAGACTATATATAATGTATATGAGTATGTATAAATTTAGGGTGTTTTTTTCTGGGGTTTTTAGACCGTAGCTGAACCTATCATACTTCACACTTGTTACCCCAAAAATACTAAAACCCCTCGCATTAAATTTTCCTCCTAAAAATGTGTAAAATATAAAAAAAAAATAATTATTTTTATTCTTTGAATATTATATTTCTTTATTTTTTTTATCACTTTTTTAAAATTTTTAACTTTTTTCGAACTTTTTTGTTTATTTTTTATTTATTTTTATGTGTAGAATCATTTTGGTGTGGTATCTAGTGTACTTGAGACTATGCACTGAAATTTTGATAGATAATCAAGTGTTATCAAAATTAATAAGTGAGATTAATTTAGTGAGAAGTGCGATAGGTTCGGATACGACCCATATTCGAAATTATTTCCGACAAATTTAAATTCAGGTTTATTTGTTTTAGTAAAATGTCAGAAAAATAAAATGGTTAAAGAACGTTATATAGTTAAAACCTAATTACGTAATAACATTTTCACATAATTACTCTAGTCCAAAATGGTGACATAGTAAACCAAAATAAACCTGGAGCGGCATTTTGTAATGTGATAGTGACAAATAAAAATTATCACAAATTCGTTTTTAGCATTTGGTAAGGTTTTTGTCACTGCGATAGTAAAAATTTTTGTTAAATTGTTAGTGACAACAAATTGGTTGTCACCGCTATACAAAATATTATTTTTCTCTTCTTTTACACAAATTTCATATATTATTATTGTTTTTTTTTTTGTTTGTTATAAGTAATCATTTTATGTATATTTGGGTCTTAATATACATTTTTAGATGTTGCTTAATGTTCCTAGTTTTGAAAATGATCATTAGTGTAATGTTTAATATTAGATTAGTGTAACCCATACGTATAAATATTATTTATTTACGTATAAATGTGTCGGCGTACTGTCGGCAGCCACTACTACCTACCTAATTAACCCATATGTTATGTTTGGAGAATTGTACAACGCAAATCGATGCACTTTATATTATATATCTGAATCTATATGTAGTATTCATATCTTATATTATGACAAGTAAAATGGAAGATAACAATTTAAAAAAAAATAAAAATAATTTTTTTAAATTGTATTTAAAAGTTGCCTCTTTCTTTTATTTTCATATTTTTAAACACTCTTTTGCTTTATTTTTAAAAAAATATGTCAAATTCTACACTGTTTTTAGTACTTAAAATGAAAAAAAAATGTTTAATGTGCTTGCTACTAGATGAAATGTGTTAAATTACAATATTATAAATATACTAGGGACCCCTGTTGAGTAACTACAATTCAAGTTGAAGCAAAATTAAAAATTTTTTAAAATGGGTTGTAAATACAACTTATTTACATATTAAGTAAGAGTTAATTAAGCAGAAGCGAGATAAAATGAAAAGGTGTCTACTGCGCAGGTCCTTAAATGCTTGTCTATTATATTATACATTTATTATGCCGTCGTTCGTTAGATCAATACAACGTTTATATTACAATATTATTATATTTATTAATATCATGATATTAGATGGCACACATGTTGCGATATCATGATATAAGCAATATTACAATATCCATATTACATGTCTGTCAGTAGTATAACATTATTGCATGTATATACCTCCTGTACGCATGTATATGTATAAATTATTATTTCTAACCTTATATTCAATTCAGTTCATTTATTTCCTTCAATATGCTTTTTTTTTTTAAATACAAAGTTTTTTACAGAGCTTAGAGAGATTCTCTTTACAGCTAAAACATTTTAAATTTTAAATAAATGGTACATTTTCATATTAATATTAAATTTGTGGTGTGAATAAATGTGTGAATAAATGTGTGTTTAGATAAAACTTATATTGTAAGTTAATTCTACTGTATGTAGTCAGCCTTTACTACAATATTAATAAATGAAAAAATCTTTGCAAAATCTAACATTTACAAAATACCGACAATTTTCATCAACATTTCTGATCGCTTTCACTGTTTGTCACAGTCACTATCAATATCATTTTACAAAATTTCACTCCTGATTAAAAACTGACACTCCAAGAGTTGTTCAAAAGACTTAAAATGAATCAAAATATAATGGAATAGCCTGATAGTGAGCAAAAAAAATATTATTAAGACATAAAATTCTTGTAACCATTTTTTATTTATTATAGAATAAAAAATAAATAAATACAAAAACAACAAAATGTCTCTAAACTATCAGCATGGACTGTATTATATTTTCAGATATTCTACAATTCAATGCAATATATTTGTTGAGGTTTCCAAAGTATGTACCTACATATTATTTAGATATTTGCACACGTTATTGTTAGAATACATTTTATTGTTTTTTTTTTTTTTTTTTTTTTTTTTTTTATAAATAGTTTAGTTATGGTCATTTTATGAACGAACAAACAAATATAAAACAACAATCTTTTATGATTATTATGAGTATCTTGATCATGATAATGATGATTATGATGATATTGAGATATTATGAAAAAAAACATATATATATATATTCCATAAGTTGCATATATATATATATATATACACGATATTGAGCTGCAATACAAAACAATAAAAAATCAACAACAACAACAAAAAAATCATTTGTTGTGAATTATGTGGTGTTGCATTGAATTGCTCTGAATCTGCATTACAATAAAATTAAAAAAAAAAAAAATAATGATAAAAAAATAGAATAAAAATAAAATAATAATAATAAGAGATATTTATTTAGAAGATATTAAATTTCCTTTCAATTTGTTTTTTATTTTTAAGGAGATGTATACATACATACGTAGGTAACTATTTCTTATATTGTATTTCGTTATTGTTATTTTGTTTTTTTTTTTCTAAATCGCAGTTGAAAATTATAATAATAATAAATGTTTAAAGTTACATTTATTTTAAATTGTATTAATATTTTAAATTTTCTATTTTTTTTTTTATTGAATTATATGAATTGAAATTATATAGATGATTATTGTGTGCTTTATGGAGTAGACAATTGATATTTTTAGAATAGTTTATTTTATTTTAATATTATCATTATTGTTTTTATTATTATTGTTATATTATGGAAAATGAAAAATTCTGGCGCCAAAAAAAAATAAAAAAAAAAAAAATAAAAAAAAATGATTTAAAATTATTGTTTTTTAAGTAAAAGTATATTTGTTAAAAAATATGCACATTCAATAGTTTTCTTCTGGAAAATTTTAATTCAATTTTCATTTCCCATGCACTCATTGACTATTTGTTAGA
The DNA here is from genome assembly GCA_963942445.1 of Argyra leucocephala. NCBI lineage: Eukaryota > Metazoa > Arthropoda > Insecta > Diptera > Dolichopodidae > Argyra > Argyra leucocephala. The sequence goes on from OZ012681.1 coordinate 121,558,178, forward strand.
AAGTTTGTATTTGGAAAAAAAAAGATAATTATAAAAATAATTTTTTATTTAATTGATTTTAAAATGAAAGTTAATAATTTTATTCGATATTCATTAAATTGTATAACTTGTCAGATATAAATCAAAATCATGTAAAACAAACAATAACAACAAATTGGTTACTCGAATTGTTGTATAAAAAAGGTAGGTACAATATAATTTTTTTTTCTTTTTTTTTTTTTTTTTTTTTTTTGTTACCATTCTATAAACTGAAATACTTTATATTAATTTTCGATTTTGTAACTGCTTATGTTTGCCTTGTTTTAATTTATAATTTTTTTTTTCTCACTGACATTCAAATTATTTTCTTTGTTCATTTTCATAATTAAAACTATTTTATAAATTATTAGCTCTATACGAGCTACCTAGCTCTTTTTGAGATATGTTTGAATAAATAAATAAATAAATAAAATAAATACTAATTGTCTACATAATATACCTATCCAGTGTTGTACCGCTTAAACTACATTATGTAGATTACGTTAATTTCTACAAGTCGACAATACTTTGTAGATAATATACTTATGTCTGCTTCATTGTGTAGACAATGTTTACAATTAAATAATAATGAATTATAATCAAAATAAATGAAAACACTGATTTTTTTACAAAAAAAAAAAACAAAATTACATTATTATATAATTTATAGTTTCCTACATGCATCTGTCGATTCGACGGAATGCTCCAATGCACATACCAATTGCTTTGATCTATTTTTTTTAACATAAAATAAATAAATTTCGCTACCCAAAGTGCATTGAATATTAAAAATAAAACATAAAAGTAAACAAAGAAAACCAAATAAATATTGTGGGACCAGTAGGACCCACAATCACATAAATTTGAAATGAAAACTCTAATGAAGTAAAGAAAAAACTAGTATTAATTTTGCTTCCGTCATTTATGGCGTCGGTTACAAGTCTAGTTTTATATATTTATTATAAAATGTGTAACATAAATTTAATCCGTGTAATCCAGATCCTCTGTATCTCGAAACAATCCCACGATTGACATGTATTAATCAATTCACAGAATTTGTAAAAAAAATTTTTTTTTTTCCAAATTTTCTATATATTGATTTGACCATTCCAGGATCACATGGTTTAATACCAATTAATACCAATACAAATCAACTTACTTTAATTCTTTTAAAATAGATGTCACTTGATCCATTAATTTTTTATTTAAAACATCTTTTGCAAGTAGATTGACGGCGTAGCCTGTTACAGTTACTATACCACTACTATGAAGTGCTGAGGCAATTTTTCCCATCTGTTTTTGCTACTATCGAATACAATTAACAACAGTACGAATTCAATTAATTTGCAATATCAACAGACTCCACAACAATTTCAGACAATTTAACAGCTCTTTCAAAATCTGCTGTTAAGCTTGTAAAAAAAAAGCTTGATGCAGTATATGCAACATTGATGCAACAATTTTTCCATCCATCGATAAATAAAACTTAATCTGAGCTCATAATAAACCTTAGCTGACATAATACATTTTTATATGCTTTATCAAGCCAAGTTGATGTAGCATATCAAGTAATCAAGCCAATTAATAAAGTACTTGAAATGAAGCGAATCTACTCAAAAAATAATTATTGTTTACATCATAGTTGGAATTGTTTTCATTCTATACAGCATAGTTTACATTGTCTACAGTAAATTGCTTGTTTTACACTACTTCAAAGTGTAGACAATTAAAAATTAACACGTAAAGGAACAATACTGTACCTATCCTACTTTATCTAAATAATTTTAGCTATAATAATTCCATAAATTGTAAATCCAATTAAAAGTAAGTAATAAATAAAAAAACAATTCCAATAATTTCAATAAGTTCACTCTTCCGTTCAACTAAATTGATTTAAATAATGAAAGCGTGGCTTATTTTTTTCATTATAGTACCTACAAACAGACTCTCCAAGTGCTTAGAAAGACAAAGTTCACATTTGATTTTAAAAAAATTAATTTTATGACATTTCACAAAAAATTCAACAAAGTATAACAACTCTAACAAAGAATGTCAAGTGTGATTAGTTGGCCAGAATGACGCAGAATAATTAATTTTACATTTCAGGAAGATATTCCAAAAGCTAGCTTTATGTTTAACCAGAAAGAAGTATTTTTACATAAAATTCTGTTTATGGAACATATTATATATTTAAAATGCAGGTAATTTTCAATTGGACAGCCAAGTACTAACTTAGAAAATGTGTTAACTGTTAAACTACGACGATTAGTTACAAAACGGGTACAAGCATTCCTTATAGACTCATAACAGCATAGACTACACCCATTCCAGCCTACACCAATTTAAGCCTACACTCATTCCAGCAAAGAATTCACCTATATCTCATACTAGCCTACCACAACAGCATATACTAAATCACAGTATATAAAATGTGGAAAACTTCATGGTAACCCACGTAACATTTTATTGTTATAAAAACAAAATTAGTGCTATTAGACTCCTATATGGCTCCCGATAAGCATTAGGGGAGCCACTCACAACAGCATAGACTAAATCACAGTATATAAAATGTGGAAAAGTTCATGGTAACCCACGTAACATTTTATTGATATAAAAATAAAATTAGTGCTATAAGACTCCTATAGGACTCCCGATAAGTATTAAAGGTGTTATAATGATGTTTTTATGGGAACAATGTGATTAATGGTGCTATAAGAATGTTGTTATAGCAATGATTGCGGGAGTTGCTATAATGCTAAGTGATACAGTAATGTTGTTATAAGTTTAAAAGTGCGTGCGTAATCCTATAACAAAAGTTAAATTGTTGTTATAAGAATAGAATTACTAGAATAGCAAAAGTAGTGCTATTTTTTCACTGTATTCCTATAATGATACTAATATATAAACTCCATAAAATTATTATTTTAAAATACAAAATAATACCTATCTATCTCACTCTCACATAACACAAATGATTTCAAAAAGAATTTTATTTCAAAATAAAAACATATGTATACTAATCCTATAACAATATTACAGTAATTGGTCCAATGTCTAATAGAATTCTTAATTTTAGTGCTATAACATATTTATAACGTAAAGAGTATTTATAACGTAAGAGTGTTTATAATAGTATTATAAGAGTGCGCAAAAATCTTGTGGCAATGAAATTGTTACCTGGGAAGACTAATGTTTTAACCCCCTCGCTCATGGAGCTTAAAAAAGACTCCCACGTGAAAGTGTTGTACAACAGCTATAAAAGTGACAAATTTAATAATTCAGGCAAAAAGAAAGCATTGCTTTACCGAAATTTCCCGTAATCCCGGCAATAGTAAAACGCTTTGGACATTATATAAAAAGATATTATTCAATAACGGTACTTCTGCTGCTAATAATGAAATTAAAGCCAATACGCCAATAACACAGTTACGAGTGAACAAAACATTGCTGAATCTTTTAATGGCTTTTTTATTACATTGCAAATGAATTTAACATATCTAAAGATCCAATTGATTATGAATATATGAAGCAGTTCACTGGAAATATTAATTCAAGTTTTTGTTTAACTCCCCTACGAATACAGAATACAGAATTGATGCTGCCATGAAAATGCTTAATTTGGCAACTAGTTATGACAAGATTTCAAGTAAACTCATTAAAAAACAATTTCACAACAACTTAACCCTTTTTTAGTTAAGTTTATAAGTATTTGCTTTAAGGCATTTATTTTCCCAGAATCATTGAAAATAGCGACTATCAGAACTATATTCAAGAAGGGTACTAAGGTACTAAACCTATCTAACTATCGCTTATATTTCCATTCTTACTGCGTTTTCATAGATATTTGAAATCATTATAAAAAACCGCTTAACTGATTTTATCAGAAACAATTCGGTTTTAAGTAATGAACATTATGGATTCCAAAAAACTCTTACACTACAGCCACGTGCTTCAGCGTAACAGATTTCATATCAAGAGGAACTGATGAAAAGAAGTATGATGTTTTTTGTGTTTTTCCTGATCTTAAAAAGGGATTAGATTGTGTGGAAATAAACTTCAGTACAAACCTAATATCGTTTTTCAAATCATCAACTAATAGACTTAAAAAGCAGCTTTCCCAATATAGAACCTTGAGATACACCACACTAAACTGGTAAAAATTTTTAGTTAATATCGTTTTAAAAATACAAATTGTGGTTAAAACTTATTGACTATTTGTGGTTAACTAATTCTTATAAACTAATTGTGGTTAAAACCAGAGTGTTGGGTAAAAGTAAATTACGTGTAGATTTTCACATAATTGTTTACATGTAAAGAATTTAGTAATTTACTAGGATGTTTTTTTGTTGTAAGTGTGTAAACAATGCAAATAACGTAAACAACTCAAAATAGATATTTTAGCTACAATATTTGTATACTAATAAATGAAAAATTACGAATATGAAGTCATTATGTTTAAAAAATAATTAAAGTCATAGTTTTCTAAGAACCTACTTAACAATTTAGTAAGATATCTAACCTTACAATCTATATTCTATATACATCAATTATTGTAAACACTTTAATAGCATTTTTGGTATGGCGCATAGATATAATAAATATAGTTTGGCAGCTTTGTATAGCTTCCTCCTTCTCTCTAATATCTTATTAATCATTATGTCATTTTCAGCCAATAATATGTTCATTTGTTTTGCGAAATTTTAAATCAGTATGTACATATTTTTTTAAAGTTGGCGGTTGCGTCAGTTGCTCTTTCTAATCAATATTATTAACAACCATTTAAATCCAGCCAAAGAAAACGTTTAATTCGAAAAAGGTATACTAAAAGATTTAGAAATGTTAGAAGTTAAACCTGATATATTTACATACATCGGACTATTTGGATTTAATGTTGGAATACTATAAAAAATAATTGAAGAAAGTAAAGCTTATGCAGATGAACCTGAATAAATGAAAAAGAACGGAAGCAAAAAGGCACTTATAAAAATTGGTACGTAAATATAATGAATTAAAAAATTCATTGTATTAACGAAATATTAATTAATTTTCAGCCGATAAATATATTTTGTTGAAACAACGAACATTTTTTCATACATTAAATACTAACCTTTATTCATCTATAATTTGTTCGTTATGTTAATTAATATTTTGAAATAGATTATTAATGACCATCATCAATTATTGAATTAGAATCTACTACTAACCTACCTATTGATCTCGTGGTGAAATATAACTATATAAATTGTTTAATCTGGCCTCAATTGGCTAGCCAAATTTGGTAAATGTTGTGAACCGGAGCTTGGGAATTACAGTGTTGTTATCCATTTGATCAATGTGATCAATATCTATTTAAATCCTGTATATTTAATTGATCTATAGTGTTTTTATTTTTTTTTTTTTTTATTTATTATTTTATTTTTATTTCATTGTTTAATTAAAATATAATAACTGTTCTATAGACAAGCGGTTTTTAATATAAAAACAATTTTTTTAATTTAAAAAGATTTAAGAGAATATATAAAAAAAATACAAATTAACATAATTTATAAATTACACAATTTTAACAAAATTAACATATTTAAGTAAGTAATTATTTTAATATAATCATAAGAACAAAAGAAAAAAAGAAACTTATAAAATTGTATTCAAAAATAAAGTTAGAGAGTAAAATATCAATTAAACTTATAATTATATATTAAGAATTATAAAATAACGAAAAGAAAAGTGTTCTACAAAAGCAAAATATTATATACTAAATTAAGCAAACAATAAAAATAAAAGCTAAAAACACTCTATGCAAAAAGCATGCAGTAGCGAGTGTAGTTACAAAAAAAAAAATATTTGACCAAATTAAAAACCGATAATAAGAGCTTATTGCCCTATTAAAAAAAACTAAAAATAAAAACCAATATCTTATAAAAAAAAACAATTATGTTTAATTAAATACAAAAAATTTACGTAACTATGCGTACTAAGTCATTTACTTGATCATGATTGAAATTAAAAAGCCAGAGTTTAACCAAACTTAGTAATTTAGAACCATAACAATTGTTAGTTAAAGGTGGAGGTAATAAATTATAAAGCCGAGGTGCAATTGCTAAAAATGAGCGTAAAAAATGATGTACATTATGAGGGGGTATGATAGCTAATCTTCTGTTGTTGATTCTCAGATTATATATTTCAGAATACCTACTTCGTAAGTAACCACTTCTATTAAAGAATACTTTGAGGACTCGGAAGTAAAAAAGATGCTTCAGAGGTAAAATATTCAAACATTGAAATAAAGGGAAGCTGCTTTCCCTACGATGTTTTTTTAAAATTAGTCTGATAACACACTTTTGTTGTATTGACAAAGATTTAAGATAATTATTAAAAGTACCACCCCAATTAACAATTCCATATTGTAATTTAGAATTAAATAAACCATAGTATACAGACGTAAGCAGTTTAGAAGAACAGAACTGCTTAAGGTGATAAAACTGTCTAACAACTAAATGAAAATACTTACTCAAAATTCGTGTATGAATTGACCAATCTAATTTAGAGTCTATTGTAACACCTAAATATTTGAAGGAATCAACACAATCAACTTTAAAACAACCTGCGGAACAGTTATGCATTTCGTTAAAATTACATAATTTCTGAGTAAGAAGAGAATTATTATGAGGAAGAGGAAATCTTCTACATTTAGCACAGTGATACAAAATATTATCACACGTGGGAATAGAGTTACCTAAACTGAAAAACATAATTTTAGTTTTATCACTTAATAATAATTTGTGATGTCAAAACCAGCGACGTAATAAGTCCAAGTCATAATTGATATTAAACACATTTTCAAAAAATGACTTATTATTGTAGGATAGACCAACATCATCAGCAAAGGCAGTTGAACAACCCTTAAAAATGGGACAACGCAATTGATCGAGAGTTTCCCATTATAAATATCAATCTCATTACTAGGAACTTCCTTACTTGTAGAATCGGTTATTTCATATTCAGTCAAAACAATTTATATTGCAGACATTTCTAAATATGATTAAATTATAATAATCATTATAAATTATATGTACATATTTAGTGTCTTATGTAGTATTATTTTTATTTTGCAATTTATTGTGTTTCCAATTTTTAAATGTTTTTAAATATTTTTAATTAGTTGTAATTAAATATCTTTCAATATATGTATGAATGTATATTATGATGATAAAAAAATCCTGAATTACCACAAATATTATAAAAATGTTTTCATAAAAAGTTGAAATATTGAAAACCTAATTTTTTCCAAAGATTGGAAACATAATAAAATAAAGAAGTTTTGTTAACCTATGTCGTGTGAGCCTCTGCTTAGCAGTGTTTTTAAAATTCTTAGAAAAACAGTGCATAACACTATATATTTTCCGTTTTCTAATATTAATAATTTGAATTCATTTCCATCACAATTACTGCTCATGGGTCTCCCACCAGCCCACCGTTGAGTCCCTTTTCGTTTTATAATCCATTAGAACTAGATTATAACTTTTTATCTTAGATTAGAACGAAACACTTAAAAAAATTTTGTCGCGCTGTCAAAAACAAATAATTTTACAGTAATTTACGCTTGTTTACAGTTGTTTACAGATGTTTACAGTTATTTACAGTTGTTTACAGTTGTTTATAGTTACTTACAGTTGTTTACTTGTATTTTACATTCCTTTACGTGAAATATGTAAAGAATCATAAAAAACGTTAATTTAAGCTCTAAATACCAATACTGGTTAAAACTGAACAAACTGCTTGGATTGGTATCAGACTGACCGTTATTGAGTAATAGAAAATTGTGATATAGCAAATGGTATTTTGATGAAAAACGTTGAACATCTTGGAATTGTACGAACATTTTTTTTATCAATAATTGTTTTTAATGCACATAATCATCATATACAACTTCTATATCAGACTTACCGTTTCTACTCAAATAAAATAATAGAAAAAAAAGCACATGCTTAGTTTTATATAGAAAAAGGGTAAAAAAAATATATTTTTTTTAATAAATGCTTATATTTTCTAAACTGTTTGACATAGACATAAAGTATGTATGTGCGAGTAATAGAAACAAATTAGACCTTTCCAACAGTATATAAATATTTGGAAGGTTTAATGGTAAAATCTTGAGGTATTCGCTTTTTCAAGAAAGAAAATAAAGATTGTATACTTTGAACTACAATATCTCCATAACGGCAGCACCAATCATCATCAAATGTTAAAATATGCACCAAATTGTTATCTTTCACGAATGTATAACCAAATATATATATATTTAATGAATCAACAGATATAACGGTTTTTACACAAAAACATCAAAACAACAATAGTACTTTCAAATGTCCTTTTCGTCCTTAACGGATGAAATGCCCCACTAAAGATATATATTTTTGGAAAGCTAGCAATTCCAGCTATTCTTTAAATATGGTCATTAGGTTATACGTCGATCCAATATTTCCCTCAGAATCCCCCCATACTAGAAATATAATTAGCAATTTACCCAACAATTATCGACGTAATATAAAACTAAAGAAAACTAAATTCGGGCTTTAATAAATATAATTTACAAGAAGATTATGTTTAATTTTTATCTGTATGTTAGTGCTAAATTCGGACATTAATAAATTTAATTTATAATAAAATTATTCTGTAAATTGTTTCAATTTTTATTTTTATGTTGGTCCAAATATGTGGAGGTTACCCATTCATTCGAACTATACCTGGGTTTATAGTATCAATCAAAACAAACACATTTAAATTGAATCTCTTTAATACAAAATTCTCACTCTTCCCATCATTTATTTTGATTGTTTCAAATATTTATAACGAAATTCATCTGCGTTATTCATCATTTACCAACGACAATAATTTCAAATAAATACAATAACATTGTAACGATGCTGCATTATGTACCCATATTATTATTACACACATTTTCATTTCAATCAACGCAAAAAAAAAAAAAACGAATTTCAAAAAGAATTTTAGATACCTATCAGAACTCCCTAATCAATTTATTGTTTCAAAAAAAAAAAATAGAAAATAAATCTAATTTAAAAAAAAAAAAAAAAAAAAAAAAAAATAGTTTCCAAACCGTAACACCTTTTGATCATTGAATTAATTTCACAAAAATAGGTACATACATTATTCAGATACATATTATAGGTATATACAATACAATTTTATAATTTAAATCACAAAAGAAAACAATAATTTGGTCAGAGAAAATAAATAACCATCATCATTGTTCACAAGCAAAAAAAAAAAACAAAAAAAAGTATAATTTTTATTTCCTTTGGGAACCCATTTATCACCAATCATCGCTAAATCCCAAAATAATAACTATAACCAAACATTATAATATTATAAATGTATATATAGGAATCTGTAATTTATAATAAAATCTATCAAAATTCATACTTACATATATATGTATAGTAGAGTAGTAATCACAGAACAGCTTTACATTATAATCTTCGATTTCCCTTAAAAATTTATTACAAAAACAATATAAAAATTTACCTTGATATGCAAATTTTTTCATCCTTTGAAACATTTCATTTTTTATTTTGTTTTACTTTTTTTTTTTTTTTGTTGTGTCATGATATATCCTTTTCATCCTGAATTTCAATAAATAAAATTACACCATTTAGTAATATGCAACTTTTTAAAATCACATACGAGCTATAACACCAATATAATATAAAATACCTATATAATATTTAATTTAATGTCCTGATTTTACACCCTATCGAACATTTTATAAAAAAAAAATATATATACATATAACTATTTTTTTTCCAAAATACACGTATAGACATTTTATAGGGAGAAATCAAGAATCCTTGAAAATATATACTGATCTTGTATAGTCAAGTATACTAAAATAGGCGAATCAAATTTATATAAAAATTTTTGTAACGAATTTCAATTGAATTATTTTAAAATAACAATAATAATAATGAATAAATTCGAAGACTCGAATTTCATTAATATTCTTTGATACAAATACACACATCAATACAAACATATGTTATATAAAATATTTTCAGAACAAACGGATAATATTGAAATTAAGTGCAGAAGAAGAAAATTATGTATAATTTGCGTGCGCAGATGTTTTTCAATATAAAAATTAAAAACAAAAAAAAAAAACATTATCCTTTCATATTATACATATCCTTATATAATAAATATTTCCAGAAAAAAAAAAATATATTATATCCTTTTTCTTTAAGATTAAAATAAATATAACAAGGACCATATAAAAAAGGAAAAGAAATTAAAATAAGACCAACATTATAAAATAATAAAAAAAAAAATATACAATATATATTTTAATCCTAGCTCTATATATACAACATTATAAGAACAATAACAAAAACAAAACAAAATTTAATCACCAAACTGATTGTTTGATATGCAAAATAGGTACAACTACTATTTTTATAAGAAAGGACGAATTATTAAAAAAACAACAACAACAATAACAACAACAAAATTAAAATAAGCAAAGAGTAAACAATTATTTATAAATCATCTGTAGGTTATATATTCAGGTATTTAATAAATATATATATAAAAAAAAAAAAAAAAAAACAAAAACAAAAAAAAAATAGGAAACAAAAAATTAATTTATTGACAGTGATTTTGAAATTTTCCTTTAAAAATTTTAAATTAAAAAAATAATATAAGTCAAATGAATTGAATAACCGTAAATATTGTTTTGTTTTTTAGTTTTGTTTTTTTTTTTTTTTAACTTGAAAATCCTTATTTATAGTCATGGGAAATAATATAATAAGTGTTAAAAATTAAAAATGAATTTAAATTTTGCTTTTTTCAATCTTATTTTTTGTTTTTTTATTTTTAAATTGATTGTAAGGAGTAAAATTTCTAATATAATTTCTGTACCTACTTATTTACAGTTTTTATTAACTGTTATTCGCCGAAAATATGGCTTTGAAGAAACAGATGAAGAGATTGAAGTAAAATGAAATCCCTCTACACTCATCAAATTTGACAGAGTATTTTTGTTTTAAAAAAAATATTAATCCCCGTTTTTGTTGTGTCGGTACTCAATTTAAGGTCTATTTATTTATAAAGTCTATTTATTTATTTATTTATTTTATTTTGTACATATACATGAGACGGTAAATCTCTATAGGAGTATAATATAAAGTATAATGTGTAAAGCATAATTCTCAAATTAAATTAAATTAAACCTTAACCTAAAGAAATTAACAATAAAGAAAATAGATAGAATAATTGCAATTTCATCCTATACTGTACAATATCACTTACCTATACTCAATACTGTATTGACACTTCCCTATACTGTATATACATTATTATTAATCTGTAAGTTAAAAAAAGTATAGTACAATAATATTGAATTGATACTGAACTATTTTAAAACAGATTTTCATTATTATTCTTTAATAAATGATAGATATTTAAAAAGAGACGTAGCGCAATTAAATATTTTTGTCAAATATTTTTAACTTTTATTTAGAAGTTTTAATTTAAAATTTCTTCCCAAATGTATAAGTTTATATACATACATTTGTTAAATTGTTGCAAATCACTAATGTTTTCCAACAATGTACAGATTATGTTTTTTTCCTGTCAGTTTTGAAATTTAAATTTATTTGGTTGTTGTCTAAGATAAATCAATAAAAAAACTAGGATGGTGCAAAGAATAAAAGATGAAAAACAATTATTCATAATGAAATTGAGTATTTATTAAACACAGATTTTCATTATTATTCTGTTAAATGATAGATATTTAAAAGGAGACGTAGCGCAACTAAATATTTTTTTCAAATAGTTTTAATTTTCAATAAGAAGTTTCAATTTAAAATTTCTCCCCATATGTAAAAGGATACACAAAGATTTATTAAACAGAGATTTTCATTATTATTAATAATAGAAAAACTATAATAGATATTTAAAAAAAGACGTAGCGCAACTAAATATTTTTTTTTAAATAATTTTAATTTTCAATAAAAAATTTCAATTTAAAATTTCTCCCCATATGTAAAAGGATACACAAACATTTATTAAATTGTTGCAAATCAATAATGTTTTCCACCAATGTACAGAGTATTTCAACTTTTTCCCGCCAATTTCTAAATTTAAATTTATTTGGTTGTTGTCTAAGATAAATCAATAAAAAAAATTATTTGGTGTTAAGGATAAAAGATGAAAAACAATTCATAATAAAATTGAGTATGATTTTTTTTATCAAACTTCTTCGAATTTCGAGGAGTGGGTGATTATTAGTATTCAATTAATTCACAATATGGTATTCTACTATAGTACAGTTGAGAGTATAGGTGTAAGCAAAAAATTGAAATATTATAATTTTAAATTCAAAAAACAAATTTTTAAGTTAGATGGAAATTTAGAAGTCTGTAATTTTTTAATTTAGTACGTGCTCGTTGATACTAAACTGATTTAGATTGATACTAAATGTTCATTTGTCTTATTTAACCACAGTTTATATCAGAGTTTATATTATATTAATTTGTTTATATCCTTTAATCATTTATCCATCAATAGAATATCCATTCTTTATTATTAGGTACACAGTTTTCTTGTAAAACTGCACATCATGGTTATATAAGGCTGTTATAAGTTGGATAAGTATAAATTATTTTGTTGTCGAATAAATGATTGAAATTAAATTAATTGTAGCATACTTGTCCTTCTCGACAGTACTCAGTTTGGCACATATCAAATAAATAATAGTATTTTACAGGAATTGCCTTTATGACGTACTCTTTACTTAATTTTTATCAACGACTATTTCTTTTTTACCCTCAATCCAGTCCATCGTTTTGTCAACGACAGCATTCTGGATGTCTTACGACTTTTTACGAATATCTAGCGCCACTCTGACGGCTTAGAATGAAACATATTGATAAGCTCATTTATTAACCACAAAAATATTCGATTGATGTAAGGCTAATGAGTTGTTTTAAACGGTTTAAAAATTGAAAACTACCTGATATCTTGCAAAAATAATCAAAAGATTGATTAAGTCTCAACTCTGTAATTTCAAAGAGCAAATCGAAAAAGGTATGAAGGACTTAATATTTTTTTTTTAAAAGAAATACATACAATGGAATGAACACTGTTTTGATATATCTAATATAATTCCAAATGTTTCATTCACAATTTCAAACCCATCTTTTCGCTTATGGATCTGTCCAATATTTATAACGAATATCCGATTTAATATTTTATATCAATCCCAAATATGGTTTGGCGCATCCCAAAATTCATGAGTTGATAATATCAAAAATCGTGCTCAATACCTGATTTGCGACCCTTTCGCCATTTTATTTAATTGAAATTGGATTTACTTTAATTGATTTTTATAACTCACAGATGTTGTTTTGGTATTACTTGCCATTTTCGTTTTTGAAAAATATTTATGATAAATTGAAAAGTTCAATCAAATCGATTAAATCCAAAATCGTACTCAACCACCTGATTTGCGACCCTTCCGCCATTTTATTCAGTTCAAATTGGATTTACTTTAAAATATTTCAATTGATTTTTATAACTCACAGATGTTTTGTTTACAAGATATTAGTCACGGAATCAATCAGAATTCAAAATCAGAATTTGTATAGGTAGTCTAACACTACAATACCTACTGATAGGCTGCAATAGTGTTAGATGAACGAAGTACTCATTTGATAAATAACAAACAATTTTTTTTTAAATTTCAAAATTTGTGTCACCGAATAGAAATTAACATCGTTTTTTTTATTTTCGAAGTATGACTTTATTTACGTTCACAATGATTTCAAAATGAGCTAGGGGCCCCTTATTGATAAATTTTAATTCAACTTAAAGCTAAATTTAACGTTTTCAACAGAGCATGGAGTTGCATGGACTGATATAGACTTTCCAGTATCAACCAGTAAGCACTCATGTTTTAATGAAAGGCTTTCAGATTGATATGGTTTGAAAATGGACTTGCATGGACTGATACAGACTTTCCAATATCAACCAGTAAGCACTCATGTTTTAATGAAAGGCTTTCAGATTGGTATGGTTTGAAAATGGACTTGCATGGACTGATACAGACTTTCCAATATCAACCAGTAAGCATTCATGTTTTAATGAAAAGCTTTCAGATGGCTTGAAAAAAATGGCTATAATAATTTTTGTTAATATAACAAACTGAAATTTTAAATTATATAAAAAAAAGAACAGTTAAATTAAAACCCTTCCTTGAGAGTATTAATTTCAATATATCTTAACAAAACACACAATTCCTTAACTACCCCTAATTTTAAATAAAAACAAAAATTCCCAAACACTTAGTATTCGCTTCAACTACAACCAAAGTCAAAATTCCATTTAAATATTAAATCTCACCACTGAATTCAATAAAAAATCAATAAATATTCCAATTAATTTCAATAATAATCACAAATGCATTAAAATATACCTAACTACCTAATTCGTTTCATTTTTAAGTGAAATCCTTGACTTCAATTATTCAACTAAATTTAATTTAATAATTATTGCATACAAAATCTATAAACCTTTTAATATTATTATAACAATATCATTTTCCATTTAAATTCTTTATACGACAACAATTATAATTGAAAATAATTCAATAAATTAAATCAAATAAAAAAAATGAATTTATCTACTTATTAGTTTAAGGATCACTTTAATAATTATTTTGCATCAATGAACTTTGCATAAAATATTTGCATTGATTTTACCAATAACCTATGAACCTATGTATACCAATGTATTTATAATTTTACCTTTAAATGATCACAAAAATCAACAAAACAAAATAATACAAACAAAAAACAAAAAAAAAAATGTCATCATATTCTTCAATATACAATAACAAAACAAAACAAACACAATAACAAAAAAAAATATTTGCATTTTTTGCATAATCTAACGGTGAAAATTCATTGAATATCATAAATTCAAATAAATACCTTATAATAAAATAATATAATAGCATAAATAATTTACGATACCAGAAAATAAGGATAATATTATCCTTTTTCAAAATAAACACGTATATTACATATTATAATATGTTTATGTGTATGTTCACAATAAAGTGCAATGTCAAAATATCCTTGTTACAAAAAAATTATTTTCTGCATTATTTTCTTTTATACCGATATCTAGGATAATCGGTAAACAATAACCATTCTACCAATAATATTCCATCAATGTGTATTGAGCTGTATTACATTATTAATAGGTTTATATATATATATATATATATATATAGATAATGAGTCCTTGTAAAAATATTTACTGTTATATAATAACAACAACTCTACTGTGCAAAATGATGCAAAATAACTGAGTACCTACAAAAAAAAAAAATTCATAATCCTTAAGGGTGCATTCTTTTTTTTTTTTTTTATTATTTTTTTATTGCAAAAAAGTATATAGATATATTATAAATTATGTATTAGCTAAAATTTTATACATTTATATGACAATAATAATAATAAGAACAAAAAATGAAAAAAGATTCACTTTTTTTGTAGGTAGTTTCAATTTTTTGTTTTGTTTTTGTATATTCTCTTAAGGCTTGATGTAGTGTAAACAGAGTAAGCAATTCAAGTGGATCATTGAAAAGAAAAAAAAAATAAACAAAAACAAATAAAAAAAAAATTCTTTTGATTTACCGTTGTTTTTCGGTTAATTGTTCGGTTGTTTGTTTGTTTGATTTTGCACAAGGGTTTAATTTTTGCATCATCAAGTTGCATGCAATATTATCAATCTATAAGGATGTTGTTGTTGTTGTTGTTGTTGTGTAATAGATATATAAGTCTATTTATATTATTCTAAATATATAAGGTAAATATAGGTATTCTTATTTTGGATACAAAATGAAATGAGTAATGATGACATGATTTTTATAATTAATTGGGATGAGTTCATATAATGAGGGATTACTAAAGGATTATTTTTAGAAAAAAAAAAATAAACAAAATATTTTTTTCATACCTTTGTAATAATTATTGATATTGACTTGTATAATAAGAAAAATAATGAAGATGAAAAAATATTGTTGTAAGGTACAGCTAAATCATAAAATTGCATTGATTTGGTTTTACTTGCCATTTCCGTTTTAAAAAATATATTATAGACTAGCAAAGTAGCCCGATGCTGTACGGCTCCAGCACAAAATACATAAAATTTCAAATTGTAAAATAGAGGGCAATGATTTGCTTTAATGATTCGGTCAAATTAAAACATACCCAATATTTTTTGTTTTATTTCCTGGACTTAAAATAAAAATTTTTTTTTTTTGTTACTTACTTTTGAGCAAGCTACATAAAATTGACCATGAGAGAAGTAGGACTCTCTTAAGCCAATTCCTGCTACACTTAAGGTTTATCTTTGTACTTTATTTATGGTAATAGCAAAGCATATTTTTATGGGAAATTGAAGCCGTTAAAATTGGGAAGGGTGGTCAGATGGAATCAATGGTATTCTAGAAATGAAAACATTACTCGTCATTTGCGTCATTTGCGTCATTTGCGTCATTTGCGTCATTTGCGTCAATTGCTTCAATTGCATCAATAGCGTCAATTGCGTCATTCGCGTAATTTGTGTAAATTGCGTTAATGCCGTCATTTTCATCAATGCCGTCATTTGCGTCAATGCCGTCATTTGCCTCATTTGCGTCTTTTGCGTAAATTGCGTCAATTGCGTTATTTGCGTCAATTACGTAATTTGCGTTCCCTGGAGCTTGGATTCGAAGAGTTTTCTAGCCGTAGCATTTTCATCCATACGCTCTACATGGCCTAGTCAATGAAGCAGTCTTATTCTGACTTTTTTAGGTAGGTCCATGTCGTTGAACAGCTGGTATAGTTCGGCATTGTATCTTATCTTCTCAAAATCCCTTCGTCAGACACAGGACCATAAATGCGGCGAAAAATTCTTCTCTCAAAGATACCAAGTGCATGTTGGCTTGCTTTTGGTAATGTCTACGATTCAGAACCGTAAAGCAGCACCGGAAAGATGAGCGTTTTGTATAATTAAGCCTTGGTATTTTGGGATAGGAGCTTTGAACCCAGTTGTTTGGACAAACCGAAGTAACAACGGTTTGCAAGGGTAATTCTTCGCTTTACTTCAACATTGATGTTATTGGTGGAGTGTATGTTGGTTCCAAAGTAGATAAACTCCTCAAATACCTCAAAATTACATGAGCCGACAGTGAAATTGTGTCCTATATGATTTTGTGAGTACATTTTATTTGTCGACAGTATATATTTTGTTTTCATTTATGAGAAGACCCACTTTACCTGCTTCCTCTTGAATCTGTGTAAAGGCTTCGATGACTGCTCGTCGTGATGTTCCGATAATTTCGACGTCATCAGCGAAACCCAGGAGTTGCACCGATTTGTAAAATATAGTGCCCTGTGTGTTCACACCGAAACGTTGTACTATATGCTCCAACACCAGATTAAAGAAATTATATGACAGCGCATCGCCGTGTCGAAATCCGGAGCACGTTTGAAATGAATCAGAAATGTGCCTCCCAATCACCACAGCACACCGGGTGTTCTCCAGGATCATTTTTGACAAACGGATAAGCTTGGCTGTGAAACCAAATTCCGACATTAATTCATAAAGCACTGATCGATGTATGCTGTCATAGGCAGAATTAAAATCGATAAAAGATGGTGCGTATCGATTTGAAATTCTAGAGCCTTCTCCAATATCTACCTTAATGCAAACACCTGGTCGGTGGTTGATTTACCAGGACGGAAGCCGCACTGATAGTTTCCTATCACAATGTTACAATGGGGCTTCCATCGTTCGCACAGAATGTTGGAAAGGATCTTATACGCGACGTTTAATATTCCTCTATAGTTGGCGCAGGACATGGAATCTACGTTTTTGAATATTGGAGATATTGAACTTAAACTTCAGTCATCAGACATGCTCTCCTCGATTCAGATTTGTTTGATATTTTGATGTTGTTTGAAGTTGACAATTCTTTATAATAAATTTTTACTTTAACAGAGTTAGGTATATGCTAAGTTCTATACATTGAACATCAATTTCATCTAAATGTTTTATCCTGATGATGAAATTAATCATCTAAACAGTATTTAAAAATAAATATATAGGCCTTATAAATTCTATTAAAATTAAATATGTGAATAAAAATATTACTTTGTCCTTGTAAACACTATCATTTGCATACCCACTATCTTCAAAACATTAATTAGAACTATTGAAAAATAATCCAAATTATCCGAATGTATTATGTATAGTACAGTAACATTTTTGAATCTAGCGGAATAACGGTACATGCTTTTTTTAAACGTTTGAGTGTTTATGTTACAATATTTAATAGCAAACAAAGCATGCATTGAAATGTTTTGTCAAAAATTAATATTTGAGAGATTTTGCGTAAATCAAATTAATCAGTTTCATAAAATTTGCAAAACAGTGAAGATGGCGAATTATAGGTAAGAATATTATAATTAAAAAAAAAATTTTTTTTTTATATGTTAGTGTTTTTTTTATAGTATAAAATAATGTAGTGTTAAATAATTTTCACTTTGATTTTTGTTGGTCTATGTAGAGGTGTTCTATAATAGTACATTAGGATAATAAGGTGTGATAATATTATAATTTTTTAATTTTTTTCTGTAACATTACACTAAATGAAATAATTGATATCTTAGAACAAGATGAAAACATATCACAAAATACATCTTACAACATAAATATTATTCCCGGTTATGATGCTAATAATATTATCTAACTGATGAGGATTCTGGTGATGAAGAGATAGTATATTTAGATAACTTGCCTCCATTACTGTTAAATGCTGAAGTTGAGATAGTACAACGCAAAGACGCTTCTGAAGATGAAAATATTCCTGTTGTATTGTTTCCAGAATATAAAAAAAGAAAAGTTGATAAAGCTACTCTAAAATGGACAAAAGAAGATCTTGTTGAGAGCGAGCTATTAGTTCCAGATTACATTGAAGAAAATTTACCGACTCCTATGGAACTGTTTTCTAAATTTATTGATGATATTGTTCATCATTCCAACAAGTATGCCATGACAAACAATGCAAGTGGAAATATAACCTCGGATGAAATTAGATGTGTTTTAGGAGTTTTACTCCTTAGTGGCTATAATATTGTTTCTCCACGTAGTATATGTACTGGGAAAAATCACAAGATTCCCACAACGATATGCAGTATCAAATTCAATTAGAAGAGATAGATTTGATTTCATATTCAGATATCTACATTTTATTGATAATGATAAACTTGTCGTTAAACAGACAAGTTTGCAAAAAATAGACCACCATTACGAAAGCTAAATGAAAATATCCAAAAGAATACTCCCAAGGCATTACAACATAGCATTGATGAGCAAATGGTTCCATATTTCGGTCGACATGGATGTAAGCAATACATCCATGGAAAGCCTATAAGATATGGGTATAAATTTTGGATTGGAGCAACTTTTAAAGGATATATTATTTGGTTGGACCCATACCAAGGTGCAGGAACATTTGTCAACAACACTTATAAGGAAATGGAATTTCCTATATTTTCTCATTGTATTGATTGAGCACAATGCATGGCAATTACATCGAGATATGGGTGGGAAAATGGATCATTTAACTTTTCGTCGCCGTATTGCCATGGCTTTGTTAACAACTTATGTAGTACCTGCGACAACATCGGGCAAGAGCAGCGATGCCACATGATACGCGATTTGATCGATTAGACGCGATTTGCTCACAGAAATTCCCCGTCAATTAGATGGAAAAGCAAAGCAGTTGCGCTTTAGATACTGCCACGATCAAACAACAACGCGTTGTTTAAAATATGATGTACCTGTACATGTTAAATGCAATATAGAATATCACACAAACAATTAAAAAAAGAAAACTAATGATTTATCTATACTAAATTGTTTTTTTTTTAGCTAAAAGCTATTTCTTTTATTATATTTTGTTTGTTTTTTTATATATAATATAAATAATTAAAATAATAAATGAACCAATATTATTTCATATAAAATACTTTTGATTTTTTTGCATTCATAGCTGTGTTTTATCCTAACGTACTGCAGTTAGTACGGCCTTAGAAACCATCTTAAAATTTAAAAATTTTTATTTTTTTTTTATTTTTGTGCAATATAGCCCTAAAATACATAAAATACCAAGAATCGCCCCATAAACACGCCCGCTGGCATATCCGAGATAAAATAATCAATACTGATAGTAAAAAATAATTTTGTTTTTCAATCATTAACTTCAAGTCTGTAGTGAGTAGTCTGTCTACCCATCATAATATAGACAAGATTATTGCCTCTAGCAAAACCCATTCATTTCAATTTTGTTTTAATATAATCCAGTTTCTCCTCTTTTTCATTATTTTTTTTTTTTTATTTTTTTTTTTTTTGAATATTATTCAACAGGATCTCTTCAAATATAAAAAAAACTATTGAAGTGTCCTAATTTTAATCTAAAAAAATATATATATAAATATTTATATTTATTTTATTGGATATATAATTATTTATAAATAGATATACATATATTATATAGATATATATATATATATATATATATATATATATATATATATAGCTCGGAAGTACCTTAATTTAAATTTCAATCACATATCCTGTTCACATCACAATCAAAAATAATAATAAAAAAAAAAAATTAAAATTAAACAGAACCTTCTTCTATATATATTTATTATTATAAATATCCTTATTTTGCATAATAACGATCATCATTCAAGTTAAAATTTCATCATTCGATCATTCACATTATAATATTCAAGTGATCTCAATCTTTTCAATAATTTTTAAATTAAAACCAAGTTATGGTCTTTTTAATATTTTTTTTTTTTTATTTATTCATTAAATCCTTTCAATAAAATTTTCTTATTTTCCCATAATATTCAATTCAGGATATATAACGAAAAGAATTAAAAAAAAAAAATAATAAAAGCAACTAAAGAAGATAATTATATGCAAAGAATAAAAAACAACAAAAACTGAATCCTTGATATTAACACAATAAAAAAAAAAATATAATAGAAAAAAACTGCGTCTTTTATTTTTTTTTTTTTTTTTTTTTTTTTGTTTTTGTTATGTATTGTAGTTCCTGAATTGAATCCTTTTCTTTAAGGATTGCTCATTATTATCTTCAAACAATTGAAATTTATGGTTTAGATTGATTTTTTGTTTTGTTATTCTGTTTTTTTTTTTTTTTTTTTTTTTTTGTATTATCCTCTCTCTTTCTCTGACGTGATCCTTTTGTTGTTGATTTGAATTCAATGAAAGGATTCACTCTATTCATCAACAACTGTATTTTTATTTTATTATATTTTTTTTTGATATTATTTTAATGTCTAAGGATATTGAAGAAGAGACTTTTTATAGTATTTAATATACATGTATATGTATAAATGTATGAGTTTTGAATCAAAAAAAGGAGGCTGATACCGAATATGCAAATTAATTGAAATCGAAGATACTTTGTTTTGATTTTTTTTTTTTTTTTTTTTTTTTTTATCCTTAATAGGTGTACTATAATGTGTCTCATCGAAAATATATGCGCGATTTTTATAAATTCCGATCTATACTCATAATATGTGTATATTGTTGTTCTTGTTGTAGTTTTTACATCAGAAATATTAGAGTGTATATGAAAAATTGAAATAAGATTTTTATAATCAAGCATAAAAATGATATTTAAAGGTTGCATTGAATATTGTTGAATGATTATACCTGAATTAGAATGGTTAATGGATTTCAATAAAAAAAAAAAAAAATAAAATAAAAAATTTGAATAAAAAATAAATGAATAAATTGAGTTGAATTTCATTAAACCGGAAAATTGTGATTATCAAAATATGTAAAAAAAAATTGTATTTCTATATGGTATGTGGTACATGCGTATAAGGATCCTGTTTAAATTTTAGTATATTTCAAATATCACTGATTATTCATGTGAATATCTTATATAGATGAGATCAGTTAAATGTCATTCTTGAGAGATCCGATATTATACGATATCTGTAGAGAATATAGGTATTATAATAATGATTTATTTATAATAAATGTGAGATTTTTTATTTTTATTTTTAATCAGTTTTTATAGTAGGTTTCATTCGTTCCATATTGATAAGTAAATTGATAAGTAATAATTGAAGGAAAACGGAAGTTGTGATTTTTTGTTCTTTTTACATTATCGTAGTGTTCTGATTTTTTATAGTAGGTTTTTTGTACCTTATCATAATATAATCACCCAGTTAGGAATAGTTTCCGGTACTATGAAGACTTTTTTTTTTCTTTATTCAATTTTTGTACAAATACAATTAAACTAAAAATAAATGTAAATGTAGCAAAAATAATTTTTTTTTTATCTTAGCTTTACAGCTTTACAGCTTTTCTAACTAAGTTTTGTGAGGGGTGTAAATAATTTACTAATAAGGTTGAAACGTTATGGATATGAGATGCACTAAGAAGAAAAACAATACCCGTGAAGCTGATAATATTAGCAGGAGCATTGTATAAAAATGCAGAATCAGGCGTTCTACACTGCGGACAAAATAGTGATACATTCCGCACAAATGTCCACTCTAACCAAATTCTATTTAATATGTATTGATTTTAAATTATTATATTGAGTATAGCTGGTAACTCTATTTTTTATTTTATTTATTTCAAACATATCTCAAAAAGAGCTATATGGAAGCTCGTACAGAGTTTGAATAAACATTTAGAATTTGGATACCTAGAATGTAGTTATACCGGGTGTTCCAGAGCATGCGTATCAGCTTTTAAAGAGGGGAAGGAACCGTTACTTTAAAATTTAAAAAAAATATTGTTGACTAAATTGAGGGTGCTCTATCGATTGGTGATATTTTCAACTTCCGGAAAGAACCGCATTATCAGAGTTTTTGAAGACCAAAAATCGCCGAAATTGGCCGAAATCGAGATTTTCAAATGGGAAGGGGTACTTTTTGATGCAAATTTGAATTCTACGACAAAAAATAAGAAACTTATGTTAAATTATTTTTTTTTGGTTTTCTCAGTATTTCTCCTTAAAATTAATAAAAATAAAACAAAAATCCACCATATTTTCATTTTCTAAACCAAAATTAATAATGATAATTTTGATAAATAAATTTGTTTTTCATATTAGCGTATTGTTATCTCAGGTTTGGGGTACCTACAAAGTTGAATTTGCATAAAAAAATACCCCGTCCCATTTGAAAATCTAGATTTCGGCCCAATTTGGCGATTTATGGGCTTAAAAAATCTTTTTACGGTTCTTCTCGGAAGTTGAAAATATCACCAATCGATAGAGCACTCTTGATTTAGTTAACAAAGTTTTTTTTAAATTTTTAAGTAACGGCTCCTTCCCCTCTTAAAAAGCTGATACGCATGCTGCTCTGAAACACCCGGTATAATAAAGAAAAAGCATGGATTATTTTGTAGTGAACCATAGAGATGTTAACCTATTTTGTTGTTGTAATATAAAGCACACATTACTATTTACGCTAGTATTGATGAAATCGAAATCATGCAAGAAGTGGGTTCTGCTGGAAGAGGTATAAGGTGACCTGTGATCTGTGGAGAGGTATCTTTGACTACGCTAATGATTAATATCTGTAGTCGAATAAATTTTGCGACATTCAACACATAACAGATATATTTGAACAAGCAGCTTGTAGAATCGAGCTAGAAATTAACATAGACAAAAACAAGGTCATGAAAATAAATACCACATTGCTGTGATAGACACCGTCAAAATCCAAACAGTCAAATATATTGCAAGCTTCTACTCCCTAGACAATATATATTAACAACAAACAAAGGAATAGAAATAGATATCAAAAACAGACTACGTAAAGCCGAAACTGCATTTGGTACATACAAGTCCAAAGAGTGGTTCCATAAACCATATATTAGAATGTTCAAAACTGGTGTTATGTCAACATTTTTGTATAGCAGTGAAACTGGAATTGAGACAAATAAAATAAATTAAAAGGTTCAAGCATTGGTTCAAATATTCGTGAACAAATGAAGCCAAAGAAGAATTTGCCGATAATTTTGGCCATTAGTAATATGGACTTATAGTAGCTAACAAGTGAAGAACCGGTAATGAAGCAAATTAAGCGCAGAAAATGGACATACAAATATAACCATCATAATTGCGCTAGAATGATATACTGGTAATGAATCAAATTAAGAGCAGAAAATGGAGATGGATAGATCACAATCTGAGAAAAAACACCAACAAATATAATCAGAAGGGCCCTAGAAGGGAAACCCCCTAGACAGTAGAATAAAACTCAACAACACTTGCCGTCGCACCATAACAGCTGAATTTGCTTGTTATGAATGAACTTGGTAGGAAATCAAAATTACTGCAAGTAAAGAGAACCGTGGAAGAGGTAAGTTAATTGCTCCCACGAGGAGTAGGTAACACTAACAAAAATTATTGAGAATGTAAAATAAATAATATTAGGTGATTCCACCTAAGTTACTGTAAAGAACGTAAAAAAAAAAAAAAAAATATTTATTTCGGTATTATTCCAAGTGTTTTTTTTTTATAGATGTTCTGGTGATATAGTTTAATCCATTTTACTCCATTTCCATGGACTGACCACACGTGCAATTATTGTTATAACAACTTTTATTTGGACTATAGTTGCGGGCGCTGACTTTTGATAAATGAAACTAGAACGAAATTGTCAATATCATTGTCTAGGCTTTGGAAAAATTTCCCAAGCCAGTTTTACCCATCTTAGCATTTTCAATTCCTCTTGCTTCGTGTACATTTTATTTTTGCTGAAAAAATGTATAAACCTTTCAAACATGGTTTTTACAGTAATATTTTAAAAAATATTTATTTTTATAGAATAAATTTGACCATTTTATTCACTACCATAAAAAAAATAATCAAATAATATCTAACTAGTAATTTTAAAATTTACCAAGTACCTATAGGTATACACGAAACAATAAATATTTAGTAGAAATCACATGTAGAACAGTCTACGGGAATAACTAAGCTATAAATAGATGTTTATTGGTGCAAAAGACCAAAAATTAATATAAAAAGTCTTGATTTTGGTTTTAAAAAAAAAAAGAAGAAATTTTAACAAATTGAATTCAAAAACACCCATAGATGTTATGTACTATATCCTTTTATTACACTTCATATGACAAATTTACACACATTTCTTACATAACAGTTTAAGAATATTAGCGTGAATGTATATAAACATTTCTGTCCACGATCGTTCACGACTTTGCTTTTACGACCTATTTTCGATCTTGTTCATTTTCATATTCTTCGTATACAATTGTAGAAACTTATTGTCTGATATATATGCACAAATTAATGAATACATACACAAAATATACAAATAACATTCCAAATATAAATTTATATGTAAGTAATTTAACTGAAAATGATAGATCTATAAGTTTATAGGAATTAGTCATATCTTCCATATCCATCATAATGAGACATGTCGTTATTACAATCACCATCATAATATGTGGGTCTTAATCTTGTTTGTGGATCTTAATCTTGTTTGTGGGTCTTAACCTTGTTTGTGGGTCTTAACCTTGTTTGTGGGTCCTAATCTTGTTTGTGGGTCTTAATCTTGTTTGTGGGTCTTAATCTTGTTTTCCCACTATATTTTGTACAACTGTCCTTCATTCGTTAACTCCCTTCTTTCGACGATTTTGTTTTAAATTTTTTCAAACCATCTTGATATTGGTCTATCTGTTAATCTAGTATTTGTATACGGTTATTTAGCGTTTTATCATTCTTTGATCATTTATTCTCACCACATGTTATGTACCTTAATATTATCATTACAATACAAACTAATTTTCAATATAAATTCTAAATTATGTCTCAAATCATTTTTATTTATTTATTGATCAGCGGACTTGCAAATGAATTTGAAGGCCAAGTTCAAATTAGTCACATTACATCTGCAAGTCAAGCTTAGAACAAAGTCACATACATTTTTTTTTGTCTTTATTCTATACAACTATCTACATAAAATATAAAAGATATTGAGTATAATGTTGGAATTAAAATTGACGTGATGTAACTGACATGTAATCTAAGTCAAAAATCCATTGATTCTTGACTTAATATTCAAATTTATATTTATGGAGTCTCAGGTAAAGTGAATCTAGTAGATAAATCCAGCGGTCTGAAGCGTCTTAATCTGCGCTCGCTTGTTCGTTCATTATTGATGAGTTGAGGAGGAAGTAAATTTGGATGGTTTTCCAGTCGAACATAGTATTTTTCAGCTTTCGTTTTAATAAATTGCTTAACAGATGGGATATTTAAATCTGATCTAATTGTGTCATTTCGGACATACCAAGGCGCGCTTGACTATAGACCTTAATACTTTGGACTGGAAGCGTTCTATTATTTCGATGTTGGAGTTACTAATTGTTCCGCATATAGTTCCAACCCGTAGCTCCAGATTGGCCTGATGATAGCTTTGTACACTGCAACTTTACATTCTAGGGATAAATTGGAGAAATGACCTATTAGCCAAATTAATTGGTTGAATTTTAATCGTAGTTGTTTATTTTTGCTGATGATGTGACTTTTCCAAGTGAGGCGTCTATCCAAGTGCATACCTAAGTACTTAACCGAGAGTCTTGGTGAGTCAATTCTATGTCGTTAAGGTGAACAGCGGGGCATTTCCCTTGCGATTAGTAAAGGTAATATGAAGGGATTTCGATTCATTGGCCTTTATTCTCCACTTTTTCAGCCAGTTTTGTATATCCAATAAGTAGTTCTGAAGAACTTCTGAAGCTAATCTCGTATTAGTATGAGACACTAAGACCGCTGTGTCGTCAGCAAAGGTAGCAGTGACTACCCTCGACGTTGATGTTGGGAGGTCTGCTGTAAATATCAGGTAAAGTAGTGGGCCAAGGAAGCTGCCCTGAGGAACCCCAGATTTAATTTTTTTTAGTGACGATTGTTCCCCGTTGTATTTAACGAAGAATCTCCTATTTGATAAATAAGTTGACAAAAGTTGCTGGTAGTGGTGAGGAAGTAGTTTTTTAAGCTTGTAAAGGAGACCTTTGTGCCAAACTTTGTCGAAGGCTTGCCAAATGTCCAGAAAAGCTGCAGAACAGTATTTATATATTATTTATATGGTTCACTACTCTATGTATTTGCTCAATTGTTCCGTGATTGTGACGAAAGCCAAACTGATGAGCTGGTACGATATCTCGTTCATTATTTATTTTAATCAATCTTTTGGCTATTAGTTTTTCGATTAATTTTGATATTACTGGCAGAAGAATTATTGGTCTATATGAACTAGTCTCATTTGGCTCTTTCCCCGGTTTAGCTAACATTATGATATGAGCAGTTTTCCAGATATCTGGGAAGTAGCTAGTTCTTAATATAGCATTAGAAATGTGGGTTAAGAATTTTATACTGCAATACGGAAGTTCTTTTACCATTTTGCCTGTGATACCATCATACCCAGGAGCCTTCTTGTCTGACACAGAGTCTTTTATAATTTCCTGTACTTCCTTTATCCGGACTTTCTTTATCGGTAAATCCATTTGATAAGGCACTTCAAGGTAGTTTTCAATCTTGTTGTTTTCGTCGATTGAAATTACTGGTGGATACGGTACAAACACTTTTTGTAAATGTGATGCAAAAAGCTTTACTTTCTCACCATCGCTTCTGGCCTAATTACCATTTGATTTCCTTAGTGGAGGTATAATTTGTTGTGGCCGTTTCAGTTTTATTGTTGCTTTCCACAGTGAGTAGTCATCAAGATCGGTATATGTTAGTCTTTCAAGGTAATTCTTCAACGAACTTTCTCTGGTTTTATTTAACAAAAATTTAAGTTCTTTAATTGCACGGTTTAACCTGGCTTTGATTTCAGGGGATCTATTTTATTGCCAATATTTCCTAAGGTTTCTTTTTTCCATGATTTTGGATTTTATTCCAGGTGGAGAAATAACATATTTTCGGATGTTTCCTTGCGTCGGAGTTGATGACATTGCTGCTTCAATCATGGTTATATTTAGGTTTTTTATAGCTTCATTGATATCTTGGGGGTTTTTCAGTCCTATATTTAGAGAAGTTTTCATTTCAATTTCCTTTCTATAATTATCCCAGTTAGTTGTCCTTGTATGTAACCGTTGTTCATTTTGAGTTATTACTACTTTGGATGAGGCAGAGATAATGATAGGCGTATGATCTGAAGACAGCTCGAGGCTTGATTTCACAGTAAATAGTTTTGGTGAGATACCTTTCGAGACGCAAAAATCCAAAAGATCCGGTGTCTTATTAATATCAGAAGGCCAGTTGACATACATTTTGAGAAGAATTTATTTATTAAAAAATTAATCTAAAATTATTAATAATAACCCGTAACTGTAATTGTACACTCTTAAAACATTTTATATTATACAATAATTTAACATTGGCGTCAGTAGTATAAATATTCCAATAAATTATTTATCTACATCCCATGTTCTAAGAAAATATCCTTTCATAGTTGACAGAACACATACTATACATATTATTAATGAAAATATAATAATATATTATTATGTATATATATATATTATTATGCAAGCGAATATAAAAAAAATCAATATTGAACAGAAAATCTTTAAAAAATATCAAATTTTCAATTTCAATATTAAACTTATACCACATAGCTACACATAACATTTAAATATACAAAAACAAATTTTTATTTCAAGTACCACCACCATCAGTTCCAAATGTATAGTCAATAATTAAAATTACCAAAAAAGTCTGCACTCTG
Source organism: Argyra leucocephala (assembly GCA_963942445.1). Classification (NCBI taxonomy): domain Eukaryota; kingdom Metazoa; phylum Arthropoda; class Insecta; order Diptera; family Dolichopodidae; genus Argyra; species Argyra leucocephala. Next base: position 121,587,085 of record OZ012681.1, read on the forward strand.
TTACAATAAACAAAAAATTGTTATAAATATTTAAAGATCATCCATCTACAGATGATTCTAATGTCTGTTCAATGCTGTTGCAATTAACCTAACATACATAGTAATACTTGTATCAATTGAATAGCCATCATCATAATCCATCAATAAAAATTGAATTTCATTTTTGGGGTTCAAGTGTTTGCTAGTCCAATTTTTCATAAAAAGGTTTTTATTTTTTTTTATTTTATTTTTGTTTAAACTCAATGACTTTTTGTTGTTAGTAATGTTACTGCTCTGATGTTTTAAAGATGATGATCCTTTTAGTATTTTTGTTGTTGTTTTTTTTAATTTAAGAAAATTGGTTTAATTTTTTTTTTTTCTATTTTTATTTTGATAAAAAATCGTTTAAATTAAAATCAATTACTAGAAGTATATATATATATATATATTATTATATTGGTAACCAAAAAACATAAAGAACTCCTTGAACATATGTTTATCAATACAATATCAGGGTTATTAAGAAAAAATAAAAAAAAAAAAACAAAAAATAAAAAATAGCCATTCAACCAGCCACTTGAAATTTTTATAAAAAAATTAATTTTTTTTTCTTAAATTCTCAAAGTCATCATTAGGTTTTTATGAGGACATACAACTCTTGAAAATATTTTTTCAATAATTTCAATTGTATTTTTTTAAATATACATAAAATAAATAAAATTTCTAAATTTGTTGTTTTTTGTTTTTTTTTAATAAATTGAAAATTTTAGTTTAGAAAAAAAACAGAAAACGCAGGAAATAGTACTTGATCATGATTATTTAGTTTATTTCAATTTTAAATGTTTGGTCGTTCAATTTACAATATTATTTATATGTATTTATATATATATATGTATAAATAAATATGTATACAAAATATTTAAGTTGTCAATTGGTTTTTATTAACATCTATGAAATAAAATGCAATCAATAATGGATGTTAGATTTTGTTGTTGTTGTTGTTATTTAAGTTAATGTTGTCTTCATGAAATTGTAATGATTAATTTGGTATATAGGGGCCTAAGGAAAATAAAATTATTATATATTTTGATTCTATTACATATTTGCTGTTATAGTCATAAAAAACTGTTTCTATATTTAATTAAGTGTCCTGTCCTGTAATAAAGTACATTGAGTAATTTTAATTATACATGGTCTTATCAGAGAATTAAAAATTAATGTAAGAGGGATGAAGTTCGATAAATTCTGAATATTGTTTAATATTTATTTCGAAATGAAAGTAAAACTATACAAATTTTTTCTAAAATCTTTAATTTCGAATTAAAAAAACACTTAATTATCTATAATTAATATTTTGAACATTCAAAATTATATTATAATAGAAAAAGTGAATATATAGTTAACGTAAAATTTAATTAAAATAAAATTCTAAGGAACATGTTCCTAATGAAATAAACATATACTAGTAATTCCCGGCGTAACATTCGCCGGTCTCTCATTAGCATTATAAATTGAACAATTTATTTTATTTATTTACTTTCTTCATTTTCTTAAAAAAAATCAATGTTTTACATATTTTTTTATTACATGATAAATAAGTTAAATTGAAAAACTTAAAACTATATTTGTAAAACATTGATTTTTTTTAAGAAAATAAAGAAAATAAACAAATAAAATAAATTGTTTCATTTAAAATGCTAATGCTAGACCGGCGAATGTTACGCCGGGAATAGCTAGTAATTTACAATATTGTTTGATCTATCTATAACTATTTTTTTTATATTTTTTATTTAGGTATTTATTTATTTATTATATATTAATTTTGACCACTAATAGTTTTGAAGAAAACTTTTATATAAGGCAGCATATACGTTTTTGAATTCTGTTTATAACGTTCATTAAAGTTTGACATCCGACTTTGTTATAGAATATCATAAATTTTTTTTGTTTTAAATAATAGTGCTCGACACGCATTTTCGTATTTCGCAAGTTGAAAAAGTGAATTTTGCGAGAAAAAGTATTTATAAACTTCTAATTGTGTTATGCCAATATATTGAAAGAGATATACATTAAAAAAAAACAAAAAATGTGTATTAAATATTTGTATTATTTATCAATATAAATACTTAGAATAATTGATTTACTATTTAAATATTTATATTTCATAAATGTTCTGAAATTACACTGCATATTTATATTTGTTTATAAGTATTTATTATTAGTACTCGTCACGCATATTCGTATCTTCGTATTTTGCAATTTTAGAAAGTGGATTTTGCATGAAGAAATATAGTATACTTAGTTGCAAAGTTGTTTATCTTTGAGATATGTAATTAAAACTTTTGAAATAAAATTTGATGTAATTGCAATAAAATTTGTAAATGTAATAAAAATAAGTGAAACAAAAATTTCATGTAATAAAATCTGATGTCTAAACGCTCCCTAAGAAATACTATTAATAGAGACGTACATTTCAACAAAATGTGGCGAACAGAGATGTCGCTGGCAGTATAGATATGAAATTAAATGCATTTAAACTAAATACATACCACACTCACATTAAAAAAACACATTAAAATAGTCATAGATACGTTTTTTGTGTTTTTTTTTATTATCATAATAGCCCTAACTATTTCAAAACTCAAAATAAAAAAACAGAAACATTTATTTATAGAATTTATATTTTTATTTCATTTCTTTTAAATTTTGGTTTTGACGTTTTGGTATGATTAGATATGACCATTATAGTGAAGGTTATGATTGGTTATTGCTTTGTTAATCATATCGAATCATATAGGCCATTTAACGAAGTATCATATGACATCATATGACTCCTTATGACTATTATAGTTACGGGTAAAGCCAATAATTATGGTTTTTCTCTTATTCTTCAGTTTTTATTGTTATCCCGCTAGGGTCTCTATTGTAGGTAAGGGTAGTTTGAAATTTTTCATTTTAAAGTTTTTTTAATTTTTATGTGTACTAAATTTGCCGTGTATTGAATCGGAACTTGATAATAATGTCATAACATATTTTGTTTTTCTTGTTCTTAGCAGAACGTATTTTAATAAAAAGAAAGCTATGTTTTTCGATTTATTAAATAAGTAAAGTTTTTACACAAAGAATCAAACTATCCCCCCTATTCTGGAATTAAGAATGTTAAAAGATCTTATAACCTTTTAACTTTAAAAATAAAAGACTTTTTAAGAAAAAGCTATTCTGCATAAAAGATTTGTTGCGATTTTAAAAATAATTTATTTTAAAATCTTATCATCTCAAATAAAAAAAATTACAATTGTGTCCCACATAACAAATTGCTTTTAGGGATATATATACATTTAATATATATTCACTTTACGTTTCCACTTGTATTCACTACGTTAATGTGTTTTTTTTTATCAATGTGCGTATAAGGATTTCATTCATTTCTAAACAAAAATGATTGGAACAAGAATAAATACAATGAATATACAAAATTTTTATTTGGTATTATCAATTAAATGTGTGGGATTATCTTTCAACAAAAACTTGTTTGTTGAATTCTGTCTTTTTCGTGAGAACAGAAAATCACCTGTACAAGGTGTGTTAGAGGAGTAAAAGTAGTTAACTGCATTTTGCTTTTTATCTTAGAATCATATTTTAAAAACAACCAAACGAACATTATCGCTTACTATATAGTCTTGCAGGCCTTTCAATATCATTATTGGGTGAAGCAAGTATCGCTACTTGGTTGCAATTTAACGAATACTAATTAGAAATTTTATGTTATACGTAGTACCTTTTAATTAATTGTGACACTTGCGGTATGCATCTTGAAACGGTCCAGTTGGAAAAAAATGTACTACTACCAAAAATTTCAAATAAAACGGTAGATATTCCATTCAATAAACGGTATTGATCAAAACGAGAGAGCATTTCAATTATTTTAATTGCTTTTTTTGAGGCATTCGAAAATTTTGCCAAAACAAACTTTTAGGTATTGTGAAAGGATTTGCATTGTGCCTTAAATTACTTTACAAATGCTTTTGAATACGACTAAAAAATTAATTATTAATAAAAATTATTTTCTCACTTCTTTTCACTTTATAGAAAACTTATGAAAGTCGGGATAAGTCGGGATAAGTATGATGATGTATTTATTTCTCCTTAGTTTACTTCATTCATTTTTCCAATTCAAATAAAAGCTATTTAAAAAAAAATTTTACATTATTGGCTTTGATTTTATTTTTTATTTTTAATTATTATTTACACTATTTTTTTTGTAAAATTTATTATTTGAAATATTTTGATGGTGTTGTATTTTCACTTTTTTATTATTAAAATATTTTTCATTTACTTTTAAGATTAGCAAGCTAATTCAGAGGTCCTTATAAGTTAAAATATTTTTCAGGTTATTTTTGCCTTATAACCTTTAATTCAGAATAGCAAAATCTTTTAAAGTCTTTTACAATTATTCACCACTCTAATTATAAGATCGTATGTTTTTGAAGTTCTTTAATCTTATAAAAATATGTTTTAGAATACCAATTTTTTAAAACTTTCTAGTAATTATACTAGTTATAAGACTAAAATATTAAGATATCTTAATTCCAGAATAGGGGGCATATCTTCCAAAATTTACGTGTTCTACATTTTACGGTAATTGCGGTACGGTGGCATTAAAATTGCTAAAATAGTATAACATTTTGTCTGATAAGCGATTTCATAATTTTCTTAACTCCATTTAATCGGGTTTTATATTTGAGCCACATAAATTATATTATGTACTAAATATTATATTACATTTTTTAACAATTATTTTATGTCTATAAATAAAATTAACAATAATTGCATTTATTCAATTAATTTTTTGGGGGGGTACTACTTTATTACACTATTATACATGACAGTACACTCATGTATAATTTCAAATAGAAATCTGTGATTTTTTCTACCAGATAGGTACCAACCTATAATTAAAAATGCAAAATAAATTCGAAAAAACGAAATAAAAAAAATAAATTATAATATACAAAAAGAAAATAAAATTTCTGCGAAATTTTAATACAATAAAATCAATCTATGAATGACGTACAAGATGAAACGGTGGAAAATAATTTTTAAATTAGATATTTTTTATTATTGAATACAGTTGCTTGCCAGATTATTAGACATTAATTTGAATATTTTTGTTAAATAATTAAGATAATAAGATTTTGCTGTTATTTGTTATAACGGTATTTCATATACAAGTGTTGTTATCATTTCTAATCTATCACTAACTGCTTCCACATAAAACTAATGGAATTAATTGTGATTAAAATATTTTACCGAACCATTAAAACACTATATTTGAAATATAAAAAAAGATTTAATTTAATTTAACTTAATTTATTTTATTTTCCAATAGGACCCTTTTCCATTTGGATGTGGGCCAACTGTAAAAAAAGATGTAATATTGCTAGATACTTTTTTTGAATTATTTAATTTTTTTAACATTAATCCTTCATAACCAACTAAAGCAATAATCCGGTATATTATTCATACTATTATTATGTAGTAAAATTGGTTATCTATGTTAAATCAACTTAATTGTAAGTAATCATAATGTATTCGAAATTTATTTTGTGTGTAAAAGATAGGTACTCCGTATAAAAAGAAAATTGATCGACTTTTTGTACATTTTTAATTAACTTGAACTACTAACCAATTCTTAAACTTAACGCTAATTATTTATAATTAAACAATACATAATATGCCGAGTTGGTTGATTGGTTGGTCTATTAGGGTTGGTCTATTAGGGTATAGACAAAAGAAATGAAATCAGTTAATTTTATCCTACTTCCTCAGGACTTACTCATTGTGCACAATTGTGCCCATTGCGCACCATTGTGCACCATTGTGCCCAGGTTCATTGTGCACCAACTTAGCGATTTCATTTCTGTCCTTCAGCAGACACACCATTGCCACAGACACACCATTGCCACAGACACAGCTATTTAACATTCTTAATAAACCTATAATGAATTCCGCCTATTTTTTTCTTTCTTACTTCTGACAAGTTTTTCCGATAGTAACTTTCTAATATATTTGCTCTTCCGTTCTTTTTGTTGGGCATAATTTAATGCTCTTTGCATAAAATGATTTCTACTAGACTCATTATTGCACCGTATCCTCTAAGCATGCGGTGTCCTGTGCATGCCTACATATACCCTTAAGTTGGCTCTGTTTAACAACAATATGACTTTCTTCATTCCCGCATCTACTGCTGCTTAATTTTTTTTCCATTTAGATAGATCATTTCGAATTTGGGCATGCATTGAGTTGTATATGGTTGCCATCCATGTTATCGTATTTTTCCCCATAGTCTGAAATGTTGGCCCCACTATTATTTCTTCAAAGTTGTTGTTTTTTAAGCATTCTTTTGCAAATTTATCCGCTTTATTGTTCCCCTCTATATGCTTGAATAACCGGTAGACAGTAAAGACAATGCTCCTAAGATATATAATGCTTATCTGCAGCATATTGTCGTTGCTGTTTTCGTGCGTTATCGTTGTTTATTGCCGTTATTTATTGTAAGGATTATTGTCCAGGCTTACATACACCGTTATAAAATTATGTCTTCTGTGGCTATTTCTCTCTCTTTATTGCCTTGATTTCGCACTGGATATATTCGTGACATTTCTAGTTATTTTTGTTTTTGTTTCTATGATGGAAAATATGCCGAACTTCTGATATATTTAGTAAACAGAAGTTTTACAGCTTTATTAAACTGTATTATAGTCTCTATAAGCAAATTCAAGTAATTGAAGGACGATCGTGGAAATGATTAAATCATAATTTTATAACACTGTCAAAGTTTTATGTTCTGAAAAACGGTTTTGTTCGAAAATGGTATTGGATTTATTTTTGCTTGTACTATTCATACCCCATCACAAATTTATAACGTTAGGCATTAAAATACAATAAATAATAAATCACAATCTCCCAATTCAACATATTCAATTCAATTCAACATCTTGGTTATTCGCTGTATGAATATTGGACCTGTAAGCATGAAAAAAGAGGTCATAACGAAATGGAAAGGTGCGAACCTGCATTCAGTAAATATAGAAACGGACGTTGTTTGCAGAGATTCGAATTTGGTCTTGTAAAATGTAATGTATGTGTCTGTACCGTTATATGAAGTACAGTTTAGGACTTTCGAATCAACCTAATATAAACTCGAAACCATATATTTACAGCATATTTGATATGTGGTCGTATAGAAAAACGCTTACATCAGGTTTCAAATGTTGTGTAGATGGGTAGAACATGTTTTAAATAATGAAATTTATGATAGAATTAATAAAAACCGTTGTTTTTTAGCAATTATAAAACGTAAAAAATTTGTAGATTTTAGACATATGTGATGCGGAATTAAAAATATGAACTTCTACAACTCATCGTACAAGGAAAGACAGGACAAGCGGAATTTACAGAAAACAAATGTCATGGTTACGAAACATCGAGAATCGGACAGGTATATCAAATATAGCCGATTTACCGCCATCGCACGTAAAACACATGTAGCCATCACCCAACCCTACCGTAGCAATCGCATATAGACCGAAATCAACACAAAACAATTTTAGCTTGTATATAACACCTAAGGCATATGGCCGTCAATATTGTATAGTAGATAGGCCCCGGAAAAAGATAGAGAAGAAAAATAATATGACCATCAACTGTGTTACTTACTGTTTACCTCGTCGGTATTTTTTAATCAAAAAAAAAAAAAAATTATAATATTGACGCCACCGCCACCTCAATACCATCACCACCACCAACTTTTATTGATTTTTTACAACATAATTTTCATATGAATTTTTTTTTTTTTTTACATTATAGATCCAAAATATTTTCAGAAGTACTGAAGAAGAAAATTTTTTTAGAAAACACAAAAAAACAAAAAAACAAAAACATAACAATAAAAATGAAGTATCTTTTCAGTAGCATCAATATTACAACTTAAATGATTCATAAATCAAAATTTAATGAAATTCACTGGAGTAGTACACATATAATACAACCCATGGATATTTTTATGAGTTGTGTCTGCTCATTTTTTGTTGTTTTTTATTTGTTTCGATTTTAAAAAACATTTTTTTTTTCTTTTTTGTTTTTTTTTTTTTTTAATAATAATTAAGATGCCTTTTAGTTGTTTTTTTGTCATTATTATTGACTCATAATATTATATAGGGTATTGTTGTTGAATATTGAATTAAAATCGAAGAGATCCCACACTCAGTTATAAAAATTGTATATATATGTAAATTTTATATCATATATATAGATACAATTATGTATCTAATAGATATCATTTTTAACAACATTTTCTTTCTTATTGAATACATAGTTGGTATCGGTTAAATAAAATATGATTTGTTGTTCCCCTCTTCTCCTGACACATCAGAAAAAACCAAAAACAATAAAAAATGATTTCTGATACAAAATATCAAACACCAGATGGGTTATTGATCTCCCTATGATGATCACATTTTTTATTTTTTTTTTTTTTTTGTGAATTAAAAATAAAAACAAATTTAAATAATAATAAAACATTAAAAATAACAAAAAGCATAAAAATCCGACTTTGAATCCTAATTTAATATTATGGATGCTATTTGGCTTATGATGATGATGCTGTTGCTTTGAGAAATTGAGATGTGATGATTCAATTGATTTTCTGATCCATAAAGCATTTAAATTGAGTGTTTGTAGTTATTTTTTTTTATTGTTGTTTTTTTTATTGTTATTTTTTTTTTTTAAGATAAACTGAAGTTTTCAATTTCAATTTCCGTTCTGAATTGAATAAAATGTGGGTACAAAATCTTTGGAATCTTTAAAATACATTCATATAGGTTTTTATTTTTTTTTGTTTTATTTTATTTATTATTATTTGAATAATTGTATATATATATATTTATGTGTAAATATATTGTATTATAGATACATATATATATTGAATAAATATGTTTGCATTTAAAAATATGTAATATTAAGTTTGAATTAAAAATAATTTTTATATCAGTTTTGAAGTGAATTTTAATAAAATAAACATTTTTATAAAAAAAGGGGTGTTATAACTGTCAGTTAACGTTTATGAAAATTGATTTCATTGAGGGAATTAATTTTTTTTTGTGTTTATGTACCGGACAGTAAGTCAGTGGCCTATTTCATTTAAATTGACAGGTGACAATTTTACAAAATTGTCACGATTGTCCGACATTTTTTTATACATAAATGTACAGGTGACAAAATTATAAATTACAAAATTTGTCATGACAATTTTCTGAATTATAATTTATATAATTGTCATGTCTATTTTGTAATTGTATTTATTGACAAATATTTTATTAAAAATATATTCTATATAAAATAATATAAAATGCAACGTTACAAAGCCGTAAGTACTTTTTTTTAGTATCAAAAATTTTTTTTAAAATAACTTCGATATTAAAATTAACAATATTTTGTCGAAGTTATATCATTTTTATTTTTAATAAATTTCTTGAACTAATTTCATTATGAAATTAAAATAAATAAATTAAAAATGAAATAAAGTCGAAAAAAAATCAAATTTTATCGAAGTTATTTCAATTGATAAAATTTTTTTTATAATGCAATGAAAAATGAAATTTACAATTTTACATATTTGAAATTGTGTGTCATGAATTGTCTTACAATTATAACAATTTTGTAAAATACAATTTTATTTTTGGTTTTATAACAAAATTGACATAAAAATTACTGTGGACAAACCTTGACAAATTTTGTAGATTTTACGTTTGTTTATGAAACAGGAATTGACACTTTACAATTTTGTCAATTTTATTTTAAAGCAAAAATTTGACAATTGTCGAACTGTAATTTACAAAATTGTCACCTGTCAATAATTTTTATGAAATAGGCCACAGGTACATCTCTACCTAATTCGATATAAATATTTAGATATTGAGTAATTCAATGTGACAATTTTAAATCATATGTGGGAAGTGAACTACGATATGTTATTCGAGTATTTGTATATAAACTACTTAAATGTAGAAAACTAGTGTCATCTACATCAGCATAAGAAGTAAGTATTGTTGGGTCTTTGATTATTTACAGTTTGTTTATTTTTACTGATTTCCTTCGAATAAGGAAAAATTCTTGTATGAAGTGTCAGTCATGCCGGATTTCACTTCACAGTCAAGAGATTTAACATGTAGGGTAGGTAAGGTTTGGGTGAATGCCAAATTCAGTACAACTATATCAAAGGGGTCTATTGTGGTATCACGGAATCATTTTAGTTTCATTTTCTGGATCCTATATGCTCATTTGCACCACGCATAAGAAAATCAAATATATTGGAGCAAAAATTTTACAAATTTTATTGTTACTATACAGAGTATTGATAGTTCAACAGAAATTATTAAATTAAATTATGATGTGACTCAATCATGCAAAATTTCATACACCACTTATATAAATTTTTTTTTTATTTTCCTGTAAAACAGTACATTCTGTCTCTGCCGAAGACATTCAGTGTAGTTTGCATGATATTTCTTTATAACATGTCTGCAACATATAATGGCTAGAGATTGCTTCTACTGCGTATTATTGGGTAGCTATAGAATGCAATGTTTGTTAAAACGACCTGTACCATATAATCTGTTTGATATTTGGTGCTGAACCTATACATATTATAATTTCCTACTTAATGGTTCTTACCTGTATACCACAATGTATAATAATATTCTTGGCAAACCCCGGTGGGCCATTTATTTAGTCGTAATATATTTGATTGATCAACTTGTGATATTTCAAGATTTAAATTGATGTACACTCATCACAGTTGGATTCTTAATGTATGTCTATATCAGCTTTAAAATAGCTTTATAAATCAGAAGCGTGTACAGCGACATTAATCCAATACATTTTATATAATTTCAACCTCAGTTGTTTTCTTTTGCTTTGCATATGGTTTTCTATACAAATGTAGGTATGTATACATTGGGGTTTCTTTTTGTCGAACTTCTTCGTTATTTAGCACCATTATCGGACATGTTTTATCTCTGCAGGGTAACTGTGGCATGTGTATTTTGCTTCATTCATTCCGATTAACCGCTTCTTTAACCGTTGCTAGATTTTTATCATATGTTACAATTGCAGAATCTCTGTAGTATGTACTGGGATATTGTGCGATGCTAATGTAACCGTATCATAAGCGAAAGTGGCGGTGATTGTTTAGATTTTTGGTTGGTAAGTTGATAGGTTGGTTCACAGGATAGATAAGGTATAGAATAGAACCTAAGACGCTACCCTGACGGATATTTGTCTATGTATGGGCATCTTGATGCTTCAATAAAAAATGCCTTTCGATAAGGTATGAATAATAGATAATAATAGAAATAGGGGTAAAATGATGGGTAGATCGAGTGAACAATAGTGAGGTTCTAAGTAGAATAGGTAGATACCGTGAATTGTTATTAACAATCAAACGCAGAAATATAACTTATCTGGATAATTTGATGCGCAATGACAATTATCATATTCTTCAAATGATTCTGCAAGGCGCAATTGAATGCAGAAGACGTGTTGGCAGAAAAAAAAATTTCATGGCTAAGAAACACCAGGCAATGGACTAGCCTACAAAACGGTGGGAAAACTAATACACGCAGCGCAGGATAGAGAGAGAGCTTCAGAAAACTAATGGCAGCCATCCAGTAGGGGATATGCAGCTGAAAAATGGAAATAGCACTTAGAATTACATACGTACATTTAAATTTGAAAAATTACAATAATTGTATCAAATATAAGTTGTATACACCATATAAGTGGAGTTTGTTTCATACAGTTTAATAAATGTACAGTTGAAAATGATGATGTAAGATAGCCAAAAATTTGTCAAACCTATAGTGTTGTTACGATATAATTCTTGGCTACGTTGAAAATAAAATTTTTAGTTACCTTTATATAGTCTTAGACTAAGAAAAAAATTTGGTTTTGATGGAAAAAGTCATTGTAATAAAATGTAACAATCGCCTAGGGTTCATTAGTGAACAAATATATACCGACCGTTATAGTAATTAAGAACAAATTTAAGACCTATTTACAGACATATTATTAATATCTGGTATCAATATAGTTTCAATTATCTTAGCAAATAGCTACGTTAATAATTACAGGGCAAATAACATCAGGCCGATTTTAGTCTTTTAAGTTTAAAAACAGCATTAAATTCAGTTCAATTTTCAGAACATTTAGGCTAAAAAAGCTAACTAGTCGTAATTAAATTAACTTAATATACTTTTCGTTAAACTTGATTATATTCAAACCCATTAGAGCATACATGAGCTTGAAATTTTTACTTAAGTTAACTTAAGTACAGCTAGTTAGGCCTGTAGACTACATAGTCGATTACAGAATCGTTGTATGGTTGCAAAATTACAACCACATTACCATCATTATATTTTACTACAATTCACAATCTTCCCATTCAACAATATCGTATCTTATACTTTCCTTGTTCAACTTCAATTATTTCTCCTTGTAATATTTAGGGCATATAATCATAACTCTTCCTTTTTTGTTTTTTTTTTATTTTTTTATTTTGGTGTCAGATGAAGTAAATCGGAGATTTAAGAATTATGTTAAGAATAAAATTAAAAAACAAAAAACAAAAAATTATTTGATTTTTTTACGGATCCTATATCCAACAACAACAAAACAACAGGAATATAAAAAAAAAACAAAAACATGATACATAAGAAATGTGTTATATGGTTTTCATAAATTATCAAAAACGCATCAGTTTCTTCAGAAAAATAAGAACAAAAAATAAAAAAAAAAATTGGAAAAATATGATGTGTCGGTTCTTTTCTCCTTTTTTCATTTTTTTTTTATTTTTTTGTAACGTTTTTTAATTAACGGAAGGAAATGACATTAATTTAAAAAAATGGGTATTAAATTGACAGATATTTTATAATTAAAAAATATATAAAAAAAAAAATTAAAAAAATAAAGAAATATTGAATAATAAAAATAAAAAATAAATTAAAAATTTATTTGAATTTGAATTCAGCTGCCCCTTAAAGACAACAAAAAAAAAAAAAAAAAATAAAAAACTTTAAAAGAAAATATTGAAGAAGGGTTGAATGGATTTATAAAGTTTTTGTTTATGTTTTTTATTTAATATAATGTACATATGTACCTCCACCCTATAGTTATGTAACAAAAACAAAAATTATATTCTTTAAAATAAATAATTTTTAATAAATTTATTCTATTATTAACTGTGTATTATTTTTGTTTGTGTATAATGTAGGTGCATAAATGTCCTTGAATTGTCTCTAAGTAATTGAATATTCTGCCAGTAAGACATATTTAACGACCTTTACCAATAGAAGGAGACTGAACAATTATGTTCTTCTCTTTCGGCTATTCGTCGCACATATCGTCGTTATCTAGAGACCATACTTGATAAGAAGCTCAATTGCGCTACAACAATTGGTGCAGCAACAATTGATGCCTAACACCGGTCTGATACACACTTTTAATAATCTTAAGATTATATAAAGTGTGCATCAGGCCTATTGTTAACTATGGGTCCATTGCATTTCATTCCAACAATATTCACATTAAATGCCATAACAAAATAGATGCAGTACAATTACTTGCGTACTTCTGTGCAATAAAAGCTTTTAGAATTACACCTACAGCAGTTATGCAAATACTTTTTAGGCTCCCACCTTTGCATCTTTATGTGACAATGAAGGCCCTCAAAGTTGCAAGAAGGTTGCAAACTATTGCGTTTACTAGAATAGTTACGAATAAACACCAGAAACTACGGCAGAACTTAGAAGAGTAGTAGTAAGAGTTCTTTACACCAACAGAAATGACATCACCACATATGTATCTCTGAAGAAGGGATATGTGGTTCAGAAGAGGCTAGGTTAGTTCCACAAACCCCTCGAACGTTTTCACTGATGGATTCCTTACTTTGAAAAGAGAATGAAGAAACTGCCTTAACACGTTTCTCAGTCGCATACACTTTTTTTTATATTCGAAAACAAAAATACTACAATATATTAGTATATAATTCCATAAAACCAAACAAAAGACCTCAAAATAGGAGATTGTCTCTGATAATAAAAAAAAAATTACTTTTTCAATTGTCTCCTGTTTTTGTTTTTATTCCAGGCAATAATATCCAAGTCAATAATATTGTCAGCCATTAAGTGTGACTTTATTCTTTGTAAGTCACCCAAATTATTTACTTCGAACCTATTTCGAAGTTTTAGTCAAATTCATCAGGCTAAATCCTCTTTTATAATCAGCACTCGACGCTTGAAAGGTTCCACAAATATCAAACAAAATTCTTATATTTTGAAAACTATCTTCACTCACACACAATTGAAGTAGATCATTGAAATTACCACTATTGTTTTTGAATTTTTCCCTAAAAAAATATTTTAAATCTTTATACTTATCCATTATTTTTTTTTTATCCAATCCATGTCTGGGATGAAATTTCCATATTTCAAAATTAATTTTTTTAAGTTTTTATTGCCATATTTGAGTGGATGTTGACAATAGCGTTTTGATTTATTTATTTATTTATTTACTATTTAGTTCAAACAGTTTACAAAATATAATACAATTTAATTATTAAAATTTTGAATTAACACAATGTATCAAATAAGATTTATGATTTAAAGTTTAAATTACTTTGAAATTTAATACAACATAGTTTTTATAAAAAACAAAAAACAAAATTAGATAAAATAAATTTCATCAGAAAAAAAAAGAGAAGATGAAAAGTTATTAAAAGTATTAAAAGTTAATTATAACACTACAAATTAGTTAATATTAGTAGCGGAAAAACAAGATTAATTAGGAGGACTAAGGAAGCAAGTGAAACAAGGTTTTCTTTAAACTGGTTTTGTTCAAAGAAAAGTCAACACTGTTTTTGTATTGATTAACTGCCATTAACATTCTATTAATTGGCTCAAATTTACCATAATTAGTTCTATGGAAAGGAAGATTAAAAAGATGTTCTATACGAAAACGGGTACTGGTGTTAATGTACGAGTTAATCTGATCTTTTATAATTTTGGAATCAATTTCACCATTGTATACTTGGGATATGAATAAGATATCTGCAACAACCCTTCTTGATTGCAATGTGTTCATCTGAAGAAGCTTCAGACGATTTATGTATGGAGGTAGGATTATTGGGTTAGACCAGGGAAGATTATGTAGAGCATATCGCAAAAAATTTTTTTGAATAGATTCAATTCTATTAATATGAGTGGAATAGTGAGGTGACCAGACAGGGCTTGCGTACTTAAGGTGGGGGCGAACAAGAGTAGTGAATAAAGATTTAGTAATGTATGGATCATCAAATTCCTTAGACCATCTTTTAATAAAACCTAACATAGAATTTGCCTTGTTAATTATGCTATTAAAGTGAAGTTTAAATGTGAGTTTATCGTCAAAAAGTACGCCAAGGTCTTTAAAATGAGAAACTCGGTTGATTAGCTTAGAATTAAAAGTATAATCAGTTATTATTGGAATCAATCTACGAGTAAAGGAAATAACAGCGCATTTATCAATATTAAGGAGAAGATTATTATAGCCGCACCACTTAAAAAACGAATCAAGATCGTTCTGTAGTACAGTACAATCATTATATGAAGATATTTTTTTATAAATTTTCATATCATCAGCATATATGATCACGTTACTATTGTTAATGAGATTGTTGACATCATTAATTGAGATAATGAATAGTAAGGGACCTAGATGGCTGCCTTGTGGTACACCAGAGGTGGCAGAAAATGATTCAGAAAAAGCTGATCTAAACATTACACTATAAGATCTATTGGATAAAAATGATTTAATCCACATTATAAAAAATTTAGGAAATCCCAGTTTTTTAAGTTTTAATAAAATAACACTATGAGGCAGTAAATCGAATGCCTTGCTCAAATCTGTGTAAATGACATCAGTCTGAAAGCCAGCCTCCATAGTGTTCAGGAAGTGTGAGCAAGACTCAACTAAATTTGTAACCGTAGATTTTTTCTTTACAAAACCATGGTGATTAATTGATAAATGTTTAGAACAAATATCATAAATTGAATCAAAAACTATTAATTCGAAAAGTTTAGGTATGCATGAAAGTTTTGCTATTGGACGGTAATTTGTGACCATATTTTTAGCACCTTTTTTATAAACAGGGCGAATAAATGAATTTTTCCAATATTGTGGAAATATTCCAGAAGTAAACGATCGATTGAATAAAAGGGATAATGGTAACGCAAAAGATTCAGAACAGTTTTTTAAGATTAAAGATGGTACTTTGTCAGGTCCAGGAAATACATCACTGTTGAGATTATTCAAATAACTCTTTATTTTCTGAGTAGAGAAATCTATTGAGATAACTTGGTTTTCAGGTTGGTTTATCATGTGATTAAAATTATTTTCATCAACTTCAAAGAGATTTTCTGAATAAGAACTACAGAAAAATAGCTTGAAGAGATGTGCAATAGATTTCGGAGAGTTAGCACTAACATCATTATAGGACATGGTGACGGGAAATTGAAGCATTCCAAATGTCCATGTCAGCATCAGGAAATCATTTATCCAAATGGTAGCCGAACTTTTCAACAAATAAAATTATCCCAGATAACATTTTCATATTATTGTTACCTTCCTATCTTCAAGAATTTCAATAAATTATATCACCAAGATACTGACTTCTTAATTTTGTGATGATCGATTTAGAATATTGATAAGTTTCCATAGGTGACAGTTTTTTGTAAATATTTTGATAATATGCTGATTGCATCGATGTTATACGATTTAAAGCAATATTTTGCGATTGGATCAACTTAATTAGAACTATTAATCTTTTCTTTGTATGATTCTATTAAGACACTATAATTGCAAATAAACGGAATAACTGCAAAATGACGAGAAAGTGAGCGTATTTCATTAACAAGCCGGAACATTAAAACTTCTAACTTGGTAAGACATCAAAACTTGATATTTACTTTTTGCAATAATGTTTCTAATTGGGAAATAAGAGCTATACCCTTCCAGTTTCTAAATCCTCTCTATGTGCCACCCCACGTAACAGCTTTATCGCTATAAGACTCTTGCGCACTCTTATAGCACTATTATAAGCACTCTTATAGCAGTATTAGTGTTAATTTGAGTGCTCCGCAATTGCTGCCAAAGGTAATAAATGCGTTATAGCACTAAAATGGAGAATCCTATAAGGCACCGGATCAAGTGCTGTTGTAATATTGTTATAGGATTAGTATACATGTATTAGTGTATATGTTTTTATTTTGAAATGATATTCATTTGAAATAATTTAGGTTATGCGAGAGTGAGAAAAGTATTATTTTTTATTTTCAAATAATAATTTTATGGAGTTATACTATTTATTTCCTGAGAAAGGAAGATAGATAATAGCTAATAATATAAAAAATGTCTTACTAATAAATAATATGTTTCGGTCAAAAATAATTGTATTAATATTTATAATTATTATGAACAAAATGCAAAATTTGGCTGGGAATGAAATGACCTTTATTATAAAAATACTTCGAAAAATACAGTGCCCTTCAAAAATAACCAATTTTTAAATAAATAAAAGAAAACATATAAATTGCATTTTTAAAATATTTAATAATGTATGTTAATTAATCTATAAAATAAAATTTTATATTATAAATAATTATTCTTTTAAGTAAAAATGATATTTTTTGCGAAAAGAATGCGAAATAAAACTTTTTAGTTTTTGTTTATTTAAAAAAAAATTTACCATGTTTGTAGAAAATAATTGCCGTCGCAAAATATTTATCTAAAAGCTACAGTAAGTTGGATACATTATATAGGGATATATTATAGGAATAAAGTAAAATATTAACACCACTACTGCTATTCTAGCTATTCTATTCTTATAACAACACTTTAACTCTTGATATAGGATTACGCACTTTTAGATTTATAAAAACATTGCTGTTATCACTTGCAGAATTAATCACATTATTCCCATAAAAACATCATTATAACACCTTTAGTGCTAATTGGGAGTCATATAGAAGTCTTGTAGCACTAATTTTGTTTTTATAACAATAAAATGTTACGTGGGACACAATGCGTGATAAATTGTGAAATTAAGTGACAAATTTCTTGTGTTAATAGTGTTGTAACTCCACGTTATATTCTCCCAGCATTACTGCAGGTCCATCAGATGTTAATATTACCATCTTTTACATACATATCCAGATTAATAGTTTTATAAAAACATTTTATGGACTCCACAATTGATTTTCCGTCACATGCATTTAATTGTATTATACCAGCAAAAACAGTTTTGTAATTAAAATTAAAGCGGTATTTTATATGTGTAAATAATTAATATTTTGTGAACGAAAATATGAAGTGCTTTCATCCACTATTAAGCAATGGAATTGCGCCATTCATATTTCATTTAATATTTTTTGTTGGATAACGTGGTTGATTCACTCAACGAATTCAAAAGCATAATTTTTGCTTCTCCAATTGCAAAATTATTGTTTGATTCTTGGACTGAGTGAAAAATTCATTTTTATGGCAAGAACAATATTATCAATTAAAATTTTAATGTTATCTTTATTAGCTTTTGTTCTAGAAATGGTTTTTGTACGATTTTCTCTTGCTGCGATGTTACTGATTAATTTGTCTATACTACTTAAATCCATAACAATTTGCACAGCCTACTAAAGAAGTATTTATTTGAATTTTTTATTAAAAGAAATTTTCTTGGGACTTTTTTGTTAAATATTAAATATTTACAAACAAATTTCTAATGCGTAATTCAAAAACAAATCCGTGCGCAGCTTAGAGGGAACGTTGGTGACAATGCATTTTTTTTTGTTTTTGGATTGATCTTTGTAGATTCGACATTTCTGTAACCACATGCAATAACCGCTTAAGTAGTATTCGACATAATTTTTTTCATATTCGTCTTAAGTTGACATAAGTATAGTTATTACTAGTTGCCACCGATTTATTAATTTATACACATTTTTACCCTTCTATTGTATTGTCACGTTTTTTTGTTTATAATTACAAGCCTATGTGCCTATACCTTTCCCAAATGTGATTGATATCAAATTTCACATAGTATTGAACTATTTAAAAACTTTAAATTCAAATTTTACAATTTTCCGGATTTTTTTTTTTTTTTACTATTCAAGTTATTTTCATTGACAATTTATTTAAGTGGGTCTTTTGCGATTAACATCTAAACAACCCAAATTTCAAATTATTATAAAAATAATTATTAACAAAAATATTTTACATTATCATTCTTTAAATATAATCCAGAAAAAATGTATAGCTAATTAATATAACATTTGTGTTTATAAGTATACACAAAATTTGACAAATCACAAGGACATTTTTTGTCATTTATTATAATTTTCTAATTGCCTAATATTATCATCATCATCATCATCATCATCATTTCTATCAATATTATTAAACATTCAAAATTGATATAATAATAATAATATGTTCTTATCATCTGTTTTATCTCATATTATTGTTTTACTAAAAACTATACCATCATTAACTTCTATTAACATAAATATTTATCAATATTTTAAAAAACTATTAACCCACCATCACTACTATAACTGAAAATGGAAAATAGGAAAAATAAATATGAACAAAAATATAAATATATTAAAATAAAAGGAAAATAAATGAAAATATAATAAATTAAAAATAAAAGCTATTATGATTTTTCGATAAAACAAAAATTATTGCCAATTTCGTTACGGATTTTTAGTTTTCCCGCAAAATATTCCCATATTACTCATTATAATTTTGAGTCCTTTCGAAAAACAAAAATAAATAAAAAAATTAAAATAAAATAAAATTATTCATAATAATATATCCTTTATATTATATTTTTACATTAAAAATAATAACTTAATATGCAGATAAATAATATTATGTATAGGTACAGAGTGTTTCCCTATTTAAGTTGGAATCAATTTGAACAAAAAATTTAACTAAAGTTCAATAGTTTAGTTGGAAAGTCTAATTTTTATATAACTGTACATGGATATTCTATGGACAAAAGTAGATAAGTCATTAACCCATTTTTACTTAAGTCAAGTTAGCTTAATAATTTTCCCAGTTGGGAAAATAGAGTTTTCAGTAAAGTTATAAGGTTCAAATGTGTTATGAGAAAATTTTTTACCAGGTATTAACTTTAAATTTTAATGAAAATGCAAGCGGTATTTAAAATTATTGATTCAAGTGATATAATTTTACGATTTTTGACTTAAGTATTTTTGTCTTGAAGCAATAGACTTATTCTTGAAAACTTTGATTATTTTCGATTACTTTGATTAATTTATATAATTTCGATATCTTAATAATTATGTAGCACAAGCAATACTATACAATCCTATTTTTTTTTTTTACAATTTATTATAAAGAAAATATGATAAGCACTCTATAAATACTTGCATAAAATTTTCGAATATTAAAAATCACAAAATTTATATATTTTTTTAAATTTTTGGTATTTTATAACAATTTTAAGCCAAGATCAAAATTAGAGCAACTTGGTCTTGACACAATAACTGTCACAACAAATTTAGATTATAAATTGAGTTATTCTATATTAAACTGACTTTAATCAGTAGATACTTATCTCTCTCTTTATTGTAAGCAATCCACCATGGCTCAATTACGTATGTAACTGCTATGATGAACAAATTAGAAGTTGATTATACTTAATCGATATCCGTGACTTCCATATTGTACACAAAAAAAAATCTTACAATCTAGTCTATTCCATATTGTTTAATATAAGTTTCAAATGCGCAAAAAAAAGCAGAGCACGACAATTTTTTTGTTCAAGGTCGTCGGCCCCGACTTCTGAACCACGGACCTATCCGAAATTTTTTTTAAAATTATTCATAATAATTATTAATAACCTTTTTTCAGACAAGTACAATTTAAACATGTGATATAGAGTTTCGGCCTCAATTCCTTGGACCTCGGACCTATTATCTTCATCATATTTAAGAGTCATTGTACTGATGATAAAAAAAAATTTCAATGTCTTTGGTCCCGACACTTGGGACGCCGTTCCTCTTGTTTTTATTGTCGGGCTGCTGCACCAAACCCCTGCTACTTATTTAATAAAATCCTGTTTTTGCTGACAACAGGTAAACGTAGACGGCAAGGTTTTTCGATAAATTCTGGACTTTTTCTGCCAAACTTTTGTAATAACATATGACAACAAAATAAGCTTCAAAAGTTTTAAATTGTGTTCCATAATGTAAAAATATTACAGCAAATTTTTTACTATGTATAAAATACGTTTTAAAAATTAAATTTAAAAACAGTTTAAAGGCGGTTTAAGAAATGTTTTTTTACAATATTGAAGTCACGGTGTATTATATGTTTTATGATGATAATGAAGCTACCTAGACTGTGTAACAGCAATTATGGTGTTCATCCCATAGACTTGGACAAATATTTAAAAATTAAAAATAAAAATAGAGATATTATAAAAAATTTGAGAAAGTATTTGTGACATAATATTGGAACAGCAACGAATTTAAATTACAAAATGAGTTGTTCTATTCTATCTATATTCATGTTCAATGTCAAGTTATGATATTCAATTGTAATTCATACAGTTTGTTATATGTAACAACATAATGTTTAATGTTATTTTTATTACCTGGTGTATATTTCAACTTACAATTTAAAATTTTAACACATATCCACAAACACACTTGGCCTGGAAAATTTAATTTAATTTAATGTTATTATTTAGACTGCACCAAATTGTTGAGCCATTTCACGGGTAAGATTTGCACCATTTAACACATAGCCACACCTGGTAAACATCAATATTGATTTAATGAATTCATTTTCTGCGATATTTTTTAACCTTGGAAAAAATATTCAATTTTCTACAATCAGTACGAAAAATCGGTATCAATCCAGGATTAAAAAAAAAATACATGCCAATTATTATTTAATTAATATAATTTAATTATCATGATAAATATACTGATATATATTTTTGTTTTATATAATATTAAATATAATATTTTTATAAATTAATTGAAATATCGAAATATAATTGAAATAATACCATCGTAAAATGACACACTCTGTATATATAATAAACATATAATATAAAATATTGAATCAAAAAAAAAATTATTATTAATGTATATTTATTTTTGTTTATCATTAACAAACAATTTTTCTTAATTTTTCCTTTAAATAATAATATATCTATATACAATGTTAAAATTGCACCCAAAAAAAAAGGTCCTTGTAAAATAGATATCCTGAAAATTAACAGATATAACAGATAATACATTAATATTATACTACTACATCATATATTTATATTATTATATGAAATTTTTTTGATAAAATCATAATGGATTTTATTGAAGGATATTTCAATATATAAAAAGAAAAAATAATAAAATAAATTTTCAAGGATATTTTTTTTTTTAAAGGAAAATATCTATTTTACACCCCTTAAGTAATTTTTATTACTTAAAGAGCAATATAATATCTAATCTCTAGAAATGAATCAGATGGTCGTAGTTATGGGTACACATTAAAACAAAACTACTTTACACTACTAGCCTATTTTAGATATATGATTATAGATATGAGACAATGTTGCTGGCTACTATGTATAATCAAAAATGTGAAGTGTATTGTATTGGAACAGCTTTACTATAGATTTGTGTATAATAAAGTAATTTTTTTTTTAAACTCTATACTACTAAAAATGGCGAAATTTTAAATTATTTTAAAAATTTCATTTATTGGTGTTACAATTTGTTTTCGCAACTTCTAATAAGTACTTTCAAGGGCGTACTAATATCGAAGATTGCTTTTTTGTAGATTTGGTCAAAACGAGGACTTGCGTGCAACCAAAAATGGTAGATAAAAATAAAAAAAAATTGATAATGCATGACAAGGATGCACTATGAAAGAAGTGTGAAGTCAACAAGTCAACAGAATAAGAGATCAAATCACTATGAAAAACGGTCACAATACATGGCAACGTTTCACTATGAATAAGCAGAATCAGCTGTTACGTGTAAGAATATAATGTTCAATCTGTACTGTCTCAATTGCCGGGTATATCTTCCAACTATAGTTTACAATTTTGATAAATGAACAAAATTGGGATGAAACAGAGTCAATCATTACATGAAGGAATATAATGTTCAATCTGTACTGTCTTAATTGCCGGGTATATCTTCTAACTGTAGTTTACAATTTTGATAAATGAACAAAATTAGGATGAAACAAAGACAACCATCACATGTAGGAATATAATGTTCAATACTTATAGTTTTGATTGCCGGGTATAGCTTCCCAAACATAAATGATCACACACACATCATCATCATCATTTTATAACGCTATAGCTCTGGGTGAGCTTTGGTCTTCTTCACTTTGCTCCTCCAAAAAGGTCGATCTTGTGCCACTTGTCTTCAATTTGGGATTTGTGGGGTTTGAGCATCGTTTTTCACGTTGTGTGCTCATCTGCTTCTTGGTCTTCCTCTAACACGGCTACTTTCGGGCTTTCTATTCAGTATTACTATTTGTTTTCGACTTTCGTGCATTCGACTCATTTTTGTCTTTTGGCCTTTGCAAACCGTACAATGTCCTCATTATCCATCATACTATTGAGCTCGCTGTTGCTTCCGATTACATATTCTCCATTCTGTAATCTTTTTGGACCGAGTATTTTCTGGAGAATTTTTCTTTCAAATTCAGGTCGGCCACGATCGGCTTTTTGACTGTTCAGTTCAGCCACGATCGGCTCTTGGATCACACACACATACTATATGGAAATATATCAGGCAAACGTCTACTTCATTCGAATTTATTCTTTGATTTTCGTTTGCTTGAACTATGGGCGAGAGAGCACCACAACTTGGGAGAAAAACCACATAATAATTGTAATAATGAAAACTTATCGAGCGTAACAAAAATAAAAAGAATTGGGATAAAACAGAGTCAGCTACAAAGGTTATTTCTTATGATTCAATTTATGTTATTTACTGAAAATCGGTATGACATTCATATATGGCCTAATTTTTTGACATTAATGGAAGAAGTGTGTTTGTCAGCCTGTTATAAACCAAATTAAACTTCAAAATATTTCGTGATATCAAACGAAGACTGTGGCTATCATCCCCTTATAAACCAAACTGAACATATATAGATTCCACGAAATATACCCGGTGGACATAATAATTATGAGCAAAATTTTGTAAAAATTTATTCTAGTTTAATCTTATTCATATTAATCTACATAGCATCAGATAGAAACAGTTATTTTACATTAAAGATCTCATTTTAATATGACAAGCGGGTCGGTTAGGTTATGTCGATTTTTAAAATGTCAATTAAAAATGTCGACATCAAATATATCGACTATTAGAATTTATCGATTCTTCTAATGTCGATTCTAAAATATCGACATCGATAAAATGTCATTAGAAAAATCGATAAATTGTACAAGTCGACAAATTTGACGTCGACATCTTATAATCGATATTCTAGTTTAATCTACATGTAACAGCCACAAATATACACAATTATTTTACATTAAATATCTCATTTTAAGCGGGTCGGCTAAGTTATATCGATTAAAAGAACTCGACGTCAAATATGTCAACTTGTACAATTTATCGATTCTTCTAATGTCGATTCTAAAATATCGACATGGACAATATATCATTAAAAGAATCGATTAATTGTAAAAGTCGACATAAGAGACGTCGACATCTTATAATCGATATTCTAGTTTAATCTACATGTAACAGCCACAAATATACACAGTTATTTTACATTAATTATCTCATTTTAAGCGGGTCGGCTAAGTTATATCGATTAAAAGAACTCGACGTCAAATATATCAACTTGCACAATTTATCGATTCTTCTAATGTCGATTCTAAAATATCGACATGGACAATATATCATTAAAAGAATCGATTAATTGTAAAAGTCGACAAAAGAGACGTCGACATCTTATAATCGATATTCTAGTTTAATCTACATGTAACAGCCACAAATATACACAATTATTTTACATTAAATATTTCATTTTAAGCGGGTCGGCTAAGTTATGTCGGTTTTTAAATTATCGATTAAAAGATGTCGACATCAAATATATCAACTTGTACAATTTATCGATTCTTCTAATGTCGATTCTCAAAATATCGACATGGGCAAAATGTTGACTTCTACAAATGTCAACTTTGAAAAAGCAAAGAATTTTAGACTAAATAAATTATTGTAGCTGTGATTTTGTATCCTACTGCAAACTCCATGCTCATTTACAGTCTGGCATATACAAATACATATTCTGGAAAAAGAGACAATCCTGATTTTGAATACAACTGTAAAACTAATACTTGTAGTATGTCCATGTCCATCCTATTTTTGCCTATATTTGGGTAAAAAAAATATTGAGTTTACGCAGTTTCATTTGAAAAGTAAGTAATTTTGAAAAAGAACTTTTAACCCAAAGCTCCGCATTTATTTATTGAGAACCTTTCTTTTGCCAATCTCGAGTTTACGTGGACGGTAACATTTTAGTTGAAAAAAAATAGAAAAACAAGGAATTTCTAGGATATTGCATAAATATTTCAAAAATAACACTATTTTCTATAAAAATTTAAAAATTGTAAAAATCGATATTTTTATCAATATTCTAAGGGTCGACATTTTGTCAGTCAACATTTTGGAAAATAGACTTTTGGTACAATCGACATTTTCATATAGAAAAAAAACACACATATTTTGTAAATTGACTTAATTGACCACTTATATAAAATCTGAATCCCATAATAAGCATTGCCCACCTTAAATATTGTATTGATACACCCCTGTTCACTAATGAGTAATTTTATGGTTTATATCCTTAATTGCCATTCTTACAATTACAATTTATTAGAAAAACTTGTTTCTTTGACAAAATAGACTGAAAACAGACAACAACAAAAACAATTAAATTCTCAATATAATATACACAAATACAGTATAAAATAGAGAATGGGTTTATAGGCAAAAAATATTGATAGGAGGCGAACAAAATAATATAAATTTTCTATGCTTTTATTCTTCAATAATTATTTTTCCATTTGATCGGCATAGTCTGATCTGATGTTAAAACTAAAATAATAATACACGACATTAAAATGTATTTAAAAAAATGTTGTATGTTTTTGTATAAGATTAAGGATGTGTTGATAATGAGACGCACAGTAACAAAAACAAAAAAACAAAAATTGATGGCGGTAAAATCTCAAAATATAAATAAGAAAATATAATAATAAAAAAGGACATAAAAATTCAATCAAAGAACATGTATTGATATATCGTAAATAATCTAAAAATAAAATAATATACATATATTGTATATATATATATAAAAAATATATAAACAATAAAACGATAAAATTGAACAGGAAGAACAGAAAAATATTAAATGACATTACATGGATGGTTGTTATAAGAATAGCAAATAAACAAAATGACATTAAAAAGACATTTTAAGGAGTTAAAAGGAATTTTATGGAGCATTTATCGAAATATATGTCAATGTGAATATATATATATATATCTATATGAGTATATACTATATTAAAGTGTATACATATATATATTAGGTGATTAAAAAGAGATTAATTCTTTGGGTCTTCAATTTTATTTATTTTTTTTGTTGTTTATTGGTATCTTAAAACAGTCTTTTAAAACAGAGGGGATACTGTTATTTATGTAGTGAAGCTGTAGTGAAAAAATAAACAAAGGTGGTGGGAGGACAATAATTTTTGATAAAATTTTTGGTCTAAAAATTAAAATGAAAAAAAATATCTTTGGATAAATATTTATATATACTGTGACAATAGTAGCATAACAGTATTATAATAAAATTAATATAATATGTAGCTATACTTAAAATATTTTATTAACTTCTACAACTTCAGTCCATATTGTTAAAAATGAATTGATGAGATCCATTTCCAATTGATGAAATCAAATAAGGTAGCAAGTAGTTGTTTGATAAAATGATATCTATCAGAGCAGAGATTGAAATAATTATTTACCCAAGATGAATGATCAAATAAAGATCAAATTAGCAGTCCTTGGAATACCCACAATCAACTGTCACACAGATAGAACACTCTACAACATTGGAGGGACAGTTGAATCTAAATATTAAGACATATAATAATAGACTGAGATCAGCTTAACCTTAATACAAAACAAGGAAAAAAAATACATTAAAATAATATTTTTGAACATATGAGTATAGTGTTGAATCATCCGGCTCTAAATAGTCTATAAACAGTCTGACATAAAAATGATAGAATGTACGTTTGAAAATATTTACCTCATATATTTATATAACTATTGAGACTACTTACTTAATACACATTTAACAATATTACTTACTTACTTAGGTGGCCAAAAGACCATGTAGGTTCTGGCGTTGACTCATCAATTTTATTATATGATGTTTTGACCAATATGATGTTGGGAGACATTTTTATTTGTCAACAACATATATATATTGTGTTTTCCTCATTTACTTTCAGACCCATTCGTGCCATTTTTTCTTCAATCTGGGTAACCACCCGTACATTGAACAATATACTTAGCCAATAATTTTGAAAACTAGATGAAATACAATTTCCTATACATATTTAGGATTACTATAAAACATAGCTTTAATATTGTTTACAAATCCATCTGATGGGTTCAATAGTCAAATGCCACTTCTGATGGACAAATTAGCAATTATAATTGTTTTCAGCAGACTCAAGTCGCTGTTTACAATAAAAAAAACCCATCCAAGATTACAGGATGTACCCGATTCCAGGATTACAGGATGTACAAACAGGATATACTTTGATGAACAAATTAGTAAGGATAGTCTTAAACAATATATATTATCATGTCTTGGCTTATGATAACGAACCCGTCGCGTTTTGATTAGGTGTTTTTTTTTTTGCCGGTCATATTGAAAATTATGAAAAATTTGATAAAATATTTGGAAAATAAATTATTAATAATAGAAACTGTAAAGCTGAAATATAATGTCCTTAATTTTCTATATTTGTGCCCAAACATTAGAATCTTCAATTCAATTGTTAAAAGCAATTCTCGTGTATGTCTGCAAAACATGGACGTTTTCAGCTATATTTTTTGTATAATTGAAAATGAAAATTGTAAAACTGTCCTTAGTATCCTTCTATTTGCGTATTAAAATAACAATTTCAATTCAAAATTAAAATCCGCTCTCTTGTAAACCTGCGAAACGTAGAAATTCAACAGCAAACATCACCATGAACCTTTAAGCGTCTATAAACAAATGCCATTGGCGTATAATTCTAAATATTCATTGGTCAAAAACCATTTTTTAAACGCTGTCAAGCCATGAGCCAAACGATCCTTTACGAAACCATAATTTATTCTAGACAGACGAAATGATATTGGGTCGGGCATTTTCTGAATAAATCTGCCATTAACATCACGAAACAATATTTTGAATGGAATCCTCTGGGTATGCGTCACATCGAAAAGTCAAGAAGAACATCGTGATTGTCGTATATAACTCCATCCGTGGCGAATAGGGCGGAAAGAACATGGAGAACAACAATATTAGCCGAAGCAAGTATTAAACAAAAAACGTAAATATAACTGAAACTGAGTTCGCCGCAGATAGGAGATGATGCAAATACCTTATTTCTACCCTATTTTCCTTATTTTATAAATTTTTTTCTGTTGTATGACTACGAAATGTGGAAATTTTCAGCAAACATCACCAAGAATATTTAGGCATATATAAATAGATGTCTCCAGCGCTTCATATTCGTTGGCCACACTAACCATTAACAACAGAACGCTGTGGTACGATTAAAATATAAAATAAAGAGACGTGGTAACCTGACAGAGGAAATGACGTTGGATTAGACATACTTTGATTAAAACTGTCGTTGTCAGGTGTTGTTATCGCTAAACAATGTTTGGAATGAAATCTTCTGGGTACACGTCGTATCGGAAGACAAAAAGTAAACAAGAAAAATAACAGTCTTAGTCGAAGAAAGCGAACGTGACCACAACTGAAGAAATTTGCTGCATATTAGATGTGATCGAAGGACTTTATTTCTGCCCTATGCCGCACTAATAATTTTGCAGGACAATGATAATGATGAATTTCCTTTTTTTTTTTAAATCAATTATCCTGTATTAGCAGAAATTATAAATTTGGCAATATTTTCACAACTATTACAAAAATATTTTACTTTTTTTTATTTTTATTTTACTAGATGTAAGTAGGCTGGTAGTAGTTCTTTCCGATATGGACTGACACATCATACAATATAGAATATCATTGGTGTATCTACGTAAGTCTCAATAGGAATCAGGTACGTATTCTGGCAGCGATAATAACAGGACAATGCCAAATAAAGAAACCCCTTTTAAAATGAGTCTAATAGACAACAACTTGTGCAAAATATGCGAAATAGTGGAAGAATCTATTGAACATCTGCTCTGTGAATACGAAGGGCTCCCTCGCAGCAGACTTAGCCACCTGGGAACAGCATTCCCCGAACAATGGGAGCTACCCAGCATACCATTGAAGAACATCGTGAGTGTTATCACAAAATCAGGTATTCTTAATTACTCAAACACTAGTTTAAATAATTAATAAACATGGGTTATCACAATAAGCCCATTTGGGGCTGCGGTTATATAGGGGAGCGATCCCCTTCCTGAAAAGTTTAAATCTAATCTAATCTACGTAAGGACCTTTCCTAGCATATATCTACTCCGTAAATCAATTGCTAGAGGTTTTTAATAAGCGGTGGAAATATTGGATGTCAATAACTGTAATGTAAGGCTGTGAGTGCGCTTATGAGGATTTTTTTGCCTTTGCAGAACATTCAGTCAAATTGGAACAAGAGAGAGAAGATTAGCAATGTCTCTTCGCAATGATCTAAAAGGGATAATTATTACATATCGTACCGATTTTATTACATTACAAACAACCACCAAAAAATCGCTTTATTTTGAAATTTTTAATATCGCGAATTTTTTTTTTTTTGTTTTTTGTTAGTAAATTTTGATTTTCAAGATTTTAACGAAAAATCTTTACAAAAGAAAAGCAAAAGAAAATGTATATAAAAGGACTTTCCAAACTCTTTGTAAGTACACGTCAACAAGAAAAAAAAGGGAAAATTTTTGTTTCTGTTGCGCTCTAGAACGTATGGGGCAAAATGAAAATGTAAATAAAATACAAAAACAATATTTTTTTTTTTTGATTTTTTTAAAGTCTCTGTAAATTAAATGTTGTCTAGGGATAAATAAAATTTATACTAACAATAATAATGATTGTATGTAGTGTAGGTATATTATGGATGTCTGTAGTCGCGTTTTGCTTTGAATTTAGTGCAGAAGATTTTTATATATAAAATTTTTACATTTTTTACGTATTTTTCTTTTTATTTTTAATGTTCATTATTTTGGTTTGGTTAAATCATATTACATTTTGTCTACGGCAAAGGTGTTATTACATTAATTTTTGTTTTTTTTTTTGTAATATTGTATTGTATATTAAAGAAGAGCAAATATTGAACATTAAATGTTGTGGTTAAAATTGCAATGTTATTAAATCATTTCACATTTAGGTATGTCAGAGTCTAACAAAAGTCTGAATATTAGTCAAAAACCTTCTATAAGTTTATTGAATAGTGTTTCAACAGTATATGACAATTTTAATACATAATTGATGATGTTCATTGTACATTTATGTATAAGTAAAAACCCACTAATACTTTTACGTTAATGATCATATCACACCAGAGTTCATTGACATTCAAATTCACAATCACAAGTCACAATGTATATCTATTATACAGTCTCTACATATTTTATAAAATTTTGGACAGCATTATTGCTATCAACAAATTTTGTCTTGCAACAATTAATAAATATCAAGAATCATTTTATATAATTTGATTAATTATTAGTAAATATAGAGCTTAGTATGAAATATTGAATAAAATTAAATTGAAGGTGCACTTCAAACCTCCTTTGGACATTTTATTTTTGTTAAATTTTAAATCTGTCTGTTTTTCCAGTGCTAGCTATTAATTAATAATTTCAAAATATTTTTTTTTTGTTTTTATTAATAAATAAATATCAAAAATATGTATATAATAACAAAATATTGCTCAATTTATTTACATGAAAAAAAAAAACAATAATAAAAACATAAAAAATTGACGAGACAAGTTTTTTTTTTGTCAATAGAACAATCTCCAGTCCCAACCTACTCAAACATTTTTTTCTTCTATAATTTTGTAACAAAGAATTTTATTAGAAACATAGGGAAAAGTTATTTAATTTCTTGTATACATATTTATTTATATATAATATATATATACATACATAAGTTAATATTTCAGTTCTTATAAGTAGAATCAGAGAAAATAAAAGAAAAATGTCAAATAGCAAAAATATGTTTACCCAGCTTTTTCGTTTTGATTCAAATTTATACAATTTAAATCGCAAATTAGATTTTACGTATAGTTATTTAGGCGTTTACCTATGTATGTACCGATAATGATTAGAGAAATTTATGAAATTATAAAGCGAACTAAATAGTGTTGATAATGAAAAGTGTACGTGTGTGTGAGTTTTTGTGCTAAATTGACACTTCATAAGAGTCACAAAGGCCACAACAAACGAAAATTCAAATATTTTCAATTTTACGCTGTCATTCTTAGCACGATTCAGACTCTCTTTAATAACTGTGCGATTTCAATTTTATATTATATACCCTCTTTTTCATACCGTATAATACTTAGCCAACTATAAAACTAATAAGGGTTAACTGTTAACGGTTAAATTAGCTTCGAATCGATTTAAGAAGGGGGTTCTTCTGAGGGAGATGTTGTATCGGCGTAGGACCTACCGACCACATCCCAAGGATAGCTGTAATTTCTAGCTTTGCAAAAATGTACATCTTTAGTGGCACTTGTTATCCTTTAAGGACGAAAAGGACATTTTCAAGTATCCTGCTTGTTTTGATATTTTTGTATAAAAACCGTTATATTTGTTGATCTATTAGATATATATATATATATATATATATATATATATATATTTTTGTATAAAAACCGTTATATTTGTTGATCTATTAGATATATATATATATATATATATATATATATATATATATATATATATATATATTCAATTATATATTCAAGAAAGATAACGGTCTGGAGCGTATTATCGGGATACAGTGATTTGGTCACAAGCTTGTGTTACATTTATTTACTTCAGAAGATTGTTATTTCGTAAAAGGCACATTCCTAGTTTTATATATAGAAAAAGGGTAAAAAAAAAAAAATTTTAATAAATTTTTATATTTTCTAAACTATTCGACGTAAACATAAAGTATGTATATATGGGTTATAGAAAAAACGATACCTTTCGAACAGTATATAAATATTAGGGTGGTTTTATGGCAAAATCTTGATTTTTTTTCCAAAATTTTTTACTTTGAACTACAATATCTGAAAAACGGCAGCACCAGTCATCATCAAATAAATGCTAAAATATGCTCCAAACCGTTATCTTTCTAGAATGTATAGCTGAATATATATATATATTTCATAGATCAACCGATATAACGATCAAAGCAACAAGGATACTTTCAAATGTCCTTTTGGTCCTTAAAGGATAAGTTGCGCCACTAAAGACATATATTTTTGGAAAGCTAGGAATTCTAGTTTGGAATATGGTCATTAGGTCCTACGCCGATACAACATCTCCCTCAGAATCCCCAAGAAGGGTGTGCAACGATAAACGATACTCTACGAAAAAAAAAATCGCCAGTCAAAATATAAAATCCATCCATATAAAAATACCGTTATTTAAAATCCCGTTATTTTGGTTTTTAAACCTTTGGTAGAAAAATACAATGATTTTCCGATTCCGGCAAATTTTGCGGGATTTTAAAAGGCGAGATTTTGTTATGGTGGAACTTTTATATAACGTGATTTTTGATAAGAGTTTGTATTTGTTGGTAAAAATACGGTAAATTATTTTTATTTGATTACTGGCAATTATCATCACTATTTGTCCATATGTCGGCATCTAAAGTTCAGATTGTAATAATAATTATGAAATTATTTTCCAAAATAATTTTTTTCATCATATTGCTGGGTCGAGTTTGAAAGCTCGATTGCTTTCCAAAATATCGTTTTTCAAAATATCGCTTTTTCAAAATACCGTTTTTCAAAATACTGTTTTTCAAAATTTTGTTTTTCAAATTGATATGATGGGGCTTTTACATAACATGAGTTTTGATTAGAGAGTTTGTTTTTGTTGGGTTACGATGCGTACGGCACCCAAATCAAAATACGGTAAATTATTTCTATTTGATTGCTGGCAATGATCATTCGTCCATATGTCGGCACCTCAAGTTCAAATTGTAATAGTTATAAAATCATTTTACAAAATACGATTTTTTATCATATTGCTGGGTCGAGTTTGAAATCTCGATCACTTTCCAAAATCTCGCTTTTTCAAAATATCGTTTTTTTAAAAGTAGCTTTGTGTTGCTGTTTTTAATCCCGTTTAATAAAATAATAATTCAAAAATATCCCGTTTATGTGTCCAGTGCCGACTACGCATAAAAATAATTAACATAAATATTCTGTAAAAAGCAGAAATACCCTTTTTTGCACCCAACAGCTGCTACACATTTGTAAATAAATATTCATGGGCTTAAAACGATATTTTGAAAAAACGTTATTATTAAAAAGCGACAGACGAGATTTCATTACGGTCCCATCATAGTTGTAACGGATGATAGAATTTTCGATAGGGATAACTGTGATTTGACAGAAGATAGAAGCCATGTAGTTTTGACATTTCCGTTCAGCAGGCATTGACAAATTATCATCGAAAGACTCACGTTCCAACAACGTTTACAAATTGTTGAAATTTATTTTCAAAATCAGTGTTCTACTCGCCAAACTTATAGAGCACTTCGTGAAATTTATGGTTTACATAATCGTCTATCAGAGCAGATTATTCGTCGAACTATTGATAGATTTCGGACAACATTTTCTCTACTCGATGCAACAACAACAACAACAACAACAAGGCAAAGAGCTGCTCTTACAGAAGAAAATATCGGTGCTGTAAGAGCTAGTGTTGATGAAGATCCAAATTTGTCTATTCGTTGACGTTCACACAAGTTGAACTGTGTGCAACCACCACATGGAAAATTTTATGCAAAGATCTTGGCCTACACCCACTTAAGATTCAACTGGTTCAAGAACTAAAGCCACTTGACCATAATATCGTTTGTTTGCTGATTGGGCCCTAGAACAGCTTCAAGTTGATCCACTTTTTTATCAAAGTATTGTGTTAAGTGATAAAGCTCATTTTTGGTTGAACGGCTACATATATGGAGGGAAAACAATCCTCAAGAAATTCTGTAGGTTTCATTGCATCCTGAAAAATGCACCGTATGGTGTGGTTTCCACGCTGGAGGTATCATCGGTCCATATTTCTTTAAAACCGATGCTGGTCCATATTTCTTGAAAAACGATCAATGATTTTCTGTTTCGAAATTTGAATAATATCGACCCGGAAGTGTTTTGGTTTCAACAAGATGGTGCGCTACACCTCATACTGCTACGGCAACAATTGATTTATTGAAAGAAATATTTGGTGATAACATTATTTCGAGAAATGGTCCAATTAATTGGTATCCAAGATCATTCCACATAACACCACTGGATTATTTTCTTTTGGGGTTATGTGAAGTCATTGATTTATGCTGATTATTTATTAATTTATGCAGATTATTTTCTTTTGGGGTTATGTGAAGTCATTGGATAATTCTGATAAACCAGAAACAATAGATGCTTTGGAAGTCAATATAACCCGTGTTATTGATGAAATAAGGCCTGAATTACTCAAAAAAGTGGTCCAAAATTGGTCTGATCGAATACCGTTCTTCAGAGCTAGTCGTAGTGGACATATGCCGCAAATTATCTTCAAAACCTAACTGTCATAAAATTATCTTTCAAATAAATAAATGCGTCTTCAATCTTAATTTAAATGTGTTTTATTTCAATTTAAAGTTCTATCACTCTAAAAACAAACACCCGTTAAAGAAAGAATGTTTCATGTTTTTTCCAGACCGGTCTTACTTTCGTAATAACCGTTTTAAAATGTGTTTTTACAGTGGAATCATATTTTAAGCATAAATAGAAATTTTGCCGAAAATGAAGATTAATATATTAAGATGATGATGAACGACAATGAAGATATTTAACGGACATTAACTGTATTTTTTTTTTCCTTTAATTTATTACTATTTCGTCTATCTACAGTATCCAGAAATAAGTTTACTAAACTAGATTAAATTCTAATTCACTGATTAACATATTATAAAAAAATATATATTTGTATTGTTTTTGATAATCAGATTTGTTTTTAGTGATATGTTTAGATTTATGGAATAAAAGTCGAGTTTCCTTTCACTAATCATTTGTATTTATTTTGCAAATATCGATATTTCGGAAGCAACTTACTTCCTTCATCAGTGCTTTGCGACTAAACTAAATATATTTGTATTGTTTGTTTCGGACATTGACTGTAACATACATGAATTATGTTATCACATATTGTACACCACATAAACGGTGGATATTGATATTATAATCATAAGTATATGTCAATGTTCGTCTTGGATGATCGAAGTTTTAAAAAGATACTGAATCAGGCTTAATTTGAGTTTTTAAGTACTGTGCACGACGTTGTTAGATTAAGATAGTTGCAACCATTGTTTATACCATTCGATTTGTTTGTTTATACCATCAACTGTGTTTTTACAAATATAATATATCAGTAAATGATGACTACTACCCATTAAAGAAACTGACATGCAAACATTGTCAAAATAAAATAATTTAATATCGTTTTTACAATCAAAAACTCCGCTATAGCTTATATTTACACCGTTGCACTCCATTTTTAATACCTAGTAAATGCTTATGTACAAA
Organism: Argyra leucocephala; assembly: GCA_963942445.1. NCBI lineage: Eukaryota > Metazoa > Arthropoda > Insecta > Diptera > Dolichopodidae > Argyra > Argyra leucocephala. Next base: position 121,623,254 of record OZ012681.1, read on the forward strand.
CCAAAAGCAAAAACTGTTAGAACAAGAAGTGATTCCGTAGATTAAAACAAACAAACATTTGTTTAGATGAAAATGGGGTCTCCTAAGGTATCAATCTACACTTTAGAAATTATAAATCAACTTTTTAGGAATCATGGTACCTGAAAAAATTGTTCTTTGTCGTAATACCTTAGCTTATTTTATTTAAAACTATTTAATTAGTGTATACAAGTAATAAATAACATTTAAAATAATTAAAGCCATGGAAAATGTGAATAGTGTTAATTTTAGTACTTTAAATGATGTATACTGAAGTTTAATAACCAATTCCGATCAGAAAATGGGCTGCCTATAACATAACAAAATAATGCAGGGCAGCATAACACTGCCATAGTTTATCACAGGCCATATAATTAACCTGATAAATATTACATTTAGAAAATATTATCTATTCAAAATTAGTAAGTCGAATGGCACAATATTGAACAGTAAATTTTTTATCGATGAAAAATTATTCGCTAGGACTTAATCTTTCAGTCTTTTTGTACTTTACTATAAAAATGTTTTACTAGCTTTATACTTTTAGTTACAGAACCAACTTTAAATGATATTTTGTTGACTAATATTTAACTTTTAGGGGTCATAATAACTACCATAACAAAATCAAAATACAGATACATAACATCTATTCATTCAATTACTAATTCAAACACTTTATATATCATCAGATTTTCATGTTTTATTATAGTTTCCAACAATATTCCAACAAACATCAAATGTTCACTAATTGCGAAATACGATTTCATCTCTTTTCTTATTTCCTATAGAAATAATTTTTTGTAAGGATTTTTATAAAATCGTGTTGAAAATAAAAAATGTATATATGTACATATATATATATATCTACATGTTCAATTGTAAGTATGTATATTGAAATGCAACAACAAAAATTAAAAATATACAAAAAGCTTAAAAACAACAATAATAACAATAACAATAATAAGCAAAATCTATCATCAAGAATGTAGATTACAGGCAACAACAGAGACATCTGGTGGATGCTGCTTGCAACTTTTATAAGATAAAAATAATTATAATAAAAAAAAAATATAATAATAAAAACATTTTTAAAAAAATATATACAGTTATACATACATACATACATGTATGATTGTTCTTATTGAAATTTTCTTTTTATATTATTTTTATTATATTGGAAAATGTAATCGTATAAGTTCGGTTTTTATATTATTTTCTTTAAATATAAAATCGAAATATAATATATATATTATATATATATATATTATAATATATGTTATATATACATATACAAATATAATTTTATTGGGGAAAATAAAAATTTTGCTCCCATTACAATAGAATTTTTCTCAAATATATAAAATATATAGCTTCATATAATATATAACAAACATTTTTCTTTCTTAATAGAATACAATAACAAAACAGTAGTAACAGCAGCAACAACAACAACAAAAACAACAAGTACAACAACGACAGCAGAAACAACAACAAAATCAACAATAAAACCAGTCAGTCAGTATTCTTTCTATATTTTATTTCATCAGTTGATTTGTTGTGTATTACTGTGATGCTGTTGTTGCTGATAGCATTTTTATCTGAACTGAACTGCTATAACAGTAGTATCTACTATAGCTTGTTGGATTTTAATTTTATTTTTTGCCAATATTTATATTTTTTGTAGTATGAGTGTACTATGTAATAGTAAAAAGTTGTTTGAGACAAATTTTATTTTATGTATATATATATATATATTTATTATATATATATGTATATTAATAAAAACAAAATAAAAAATAAAAACGTTTTTTTTCTATATAAATTCGATTGAAAAAGCATGAAATAGAAAGAAATTAAAGGAAAAAAAAAACAGAAAAAGAAAGCATCACCAACACCACAAGTCTGATGATGTATTGAAGATGATAAGTGTATATATTGGTAGGTGAAATGGGTAGCTGATGGATACCTACATTATAGTTTATTGGAATAGGAAAAGAAGATATTTTTATTTCGTTATTTCTCATTTAATATATATATATATATACACCGATTGTATATATATATTTTTTTATTGAGAATCTAACTGTTAAAAAAAAACTGTATGATTCTTATAGATTTTTTTTTTTGTTAATTTTCTTCTCTTACATTTTTTTTGCTTTTATGTGTTCGTGTTGTAACGGTACTAAAAAAAAAAATATATATTTCACGTATTGGAATTGAGGATCTGTAAATGAAAAGAAAATGAAATATGAAAATTTATATATATATATATATGGACATGTAGAGATATATATCGAATATATTAAGTGTATAGAAGAAGAAGTGGGGGCAAATGTGATTGGGGCAATAAAAATTTTAAAAAGAAAAATGTAAGTTTTTTTTCAAGATTTTTTTTCTTGTTTTTTTTTTTTTTTTTTTTTGTAAAGTACATTATAAGGTAGGTAGGTACCTACCATATATAGAAGAAGAAAGTAATAAAAGAAATACAGTATATAAAATCGGAGAAAAGCAATAACAATAGAATAATTTTATATATATATGTGTTTTGTTATATTAAAATGTACATACCTATATGTATTATTATATTAATATTTAAGAAGAATATATCGTATTAAGGTATATATATATATATATATATATATATATATAGAGAAGAGAAAAATGGAAATAATTTATTTGTATATAATATATATCTATATATAAAATAAAATATATTTTTTTCACATAGTTTTTCATTTGAAATACATAATATTATATTGAATTGGAATCCTATAACATTGTATTGCTTATATTTATTTTCGGTTTTTTGTTTTTTTTTGTTAGGATTATTTAAAATGAATAAAATTTATGTATAGAGATTTAATGTTGGTACAACAGTAAATTCCCGAAAAATTAAAATTAATTAAGTAGATTAAATACTACTATATGTCAGATATAATAATTTTGTTTTGTGTCTGAAGCCTTTTATAACAACAGCAATAATAATGAAAAACGGTTCATGATTATTTGTATTATTATTATTACTATTATTATTACTATTATTATTATTATTATTATTATTATTATTAACATTATTATTATTATTAATATTATTATTATTATTAATATTATTATTAGTATTATTATTATTATTATTATTATTATTATTATAATTATTATTATTATTATTATTATTATTATTATTATTATTATTAATATTATTATTATTATTATTATTATTATTATTATTATTATTATTATTATTAATATTATTATTATTATTATTAATATTATTATTATTATTATTAATATTATTATTAGTATTATTATTAACATTATTATTATTATTATTATTAATATTATTATTATTATTAATATTATTATTATTATTATTATTATTATTATTAAAATAAATTATAAAATTTATGTATAGAGATTTAACGTTGGTACAACAGTAAATTCTCGAAAAAATAAAATTAATTAAGTGGTATTTAATATTTTTTATATGTTGTATATAATAATTTTGTTTTGTGTCTGAAGCCTTTTATAACAACAGCAATAATAATGAAAAGCGGTTCAAGATTATTTTTATTATTATTATTACTATTATTATTATTAATATTATTATTATTATTATTAATTATTATTATTATTATTTATTGAATATATAATTTAAATTATACATAATAGTAATAAATTTACAACTACTATTTGCCAAGGCTATCGGCTTTATAGTAACTAGTTGAATCTCCCATATGCTCAAGCACAGTTTAATCATTTAAATAAATTTTATCATTATAATTTTAACTTATTTAAACCATAAAAGAAATAATAAAAATGTCATAGATAATAAAGAGATAATACATCGTGCGGTAATTGAATATGTGTTCACACGGAATTGCAATTGCAATTAAGAAAATCTGTTGTAAAAGCCAACTCTCAGGGTTTAGTGATTATGTCATCAATTGCAATTGCATCTTTATATGCGTACGTAAATATGTTATCATTCCAATTTTTTCATCGGTTCATCATCGGTTTGAATTCTGTACGCTTAGAAAACAAAATAAATATATGTAAGGAAATACAAAAACAAAAAATATTTTCTATTATGGCAATTAAAAAAATTTATTTTGTTTATATTATTTATTTTCGTGAATCATTGCTACATATTTAAATTTAATATAAATATTTTGACAATTTTGCAAATTTTAAAAAACTGTTCACGGTCTTATTCAATCCTACATTCCAGCGTTTATTTGAAATTATTTAGTTACCCTCCAATTAAATAATTTTACATCATAAATTTAATAAATGACAAAATGTTTAATGATTTTTTTAATTTTGTTATATTTTCAGTCCAGTTGTTTTGGCCCAGCCAATCTGGCGATTTGATATTTTTTCTTAAATTTTTAATGTTACAATAATTTTGTGTGTAACATAAACAATTTTCTGACCTGTTAAAATATTTTATGGCTGGTTTAAGTAAATGGTTTCACAATGGACCATACCGTCTAAGTGTGTCGGCGTACTGTCGGCAGCCACTACTACCAACCTAAGTAAATGGATGGGATGAGTTACAATTTGTGAGGCAGCTAATTTTTAGTTGAAAATCTCGTAACAATTTTTTCGAAATATATTGGCGTAGTAGGCAGAACGGAATGATAATATCGATATGATATGATTATGATGAATTTTGTGGTTCTTCTTACACACAGAAAAATATTCAGTTTCGATTTTGCATGTTCATTAGAAAAGAAAACAAAACTAAATCAATTACAAAAGTAAAGTAAATTATAAAAAAAAAAACCATACACATAATATGATGCGTACTTACATACCTATCAAATGATTTTTTTTTTTTATATTAATAAAATAAAAATTTGTTCATTAAAAATAAATGAAAATAAAAAAATTTACTGCAAAAAAGAAGAAAGTATGAGAATAAAATAGCTCATAACTTCTGAAGCACTGATCGCCGTATAGTCTTTCGAAAAATTTTTTTGAAGGAAATTAAATTTTCTTTATTTATGTAAAAAAATTTATTTTAGGATTTTCACTATTAATTGACAATTTTGTGAATTAGTTTGCTTGTTTTCCACTGCTCTCCTATTGATTTTGATGTTTAATAAACCAACGACACAATCTCATCAATCTCTCACAATCATATTAAATTTTCAATTTATGAGAAAAAAATTAAGATAGTCAAATATATAATAATAATAAGATTAAAACAACTTATTTAAAACACAATCTTTTTATATAGATGATTGTAAAATTTGTTTAGTTATTAAAAATACTTGAATATTTTCTGTAAATTTAACTGAAAATGCATATTATACAAGTACGCATATTTCGTCAACTACTTGCAGATTTTTTCAGTGTTATATACTTGACTAATGATAGAAAGTAAATCTAAAATAGTTTTATTTATACTTACTGGACATGTATAATATTAATTAGGGCTTTTTCGAAGATTTACTTTCTTTGCTGATAGCCCGACACAGAGTTGATTTATTATATTTATATTTTTTATTTATTTATAGGTACATTGTTGTTATTTATTTATAATTTATAGTTATTAAATATGGTGTTATAACGCGCAATAGCGATGCTTGTTATAACAAGTTGGTGGGGGCTTCCGAAAAATATAATTTAATGATGTAGCAAGCACAAATACAACGTGATGGGACGTGGGAAATCAAATTTGTAAATTTTTTTCTTACCTTTAAATCTCCGCCGCTTCGTTAAAAGCTCAAATTGGTTCAACGAGTAGACTTTTACGCAAGGAAAGTTCTCGTGCTATCACAATGGATCTTACCAGTCTAAGTGTGTCGATGTACTAGTACCTACCTTCTTTCCCTTTCTTTTTTTTTCAGATATTGTAAATCGTTATTATTCTATATAAAATCGGTCACTATCAATATTTAACAAATACTTGCTAATTAACTGTATTTTTTTTTTTAACATTAAATTAAAAATATTCTATTTTGAATAATTAAAAATTATATAATATGTACATTATATAGCCTTAAAAATTATTTCTTTAAGCATAAATCATTGAAAAAAAATAAATAGAAAATATACCGCATCTAATAGATAATAACGGTTGAATTGTATTTACTATGCATTTACGAGTGTAGAACGGTGCTAAATAAATAAATACCGCATCTACTAGATAATAACGGTTGAGTTGTATTTACTATGCATTTACAAGTAGAACGGTACTAAATAAATAAATAAAGCATCTAGTAGATAATAACGGTTGAATTGTATTTACTATGCATTTACAAGTAGAACGGTACTAAATAAATAAATACCGCATTTAGTAGATAATAACGGTTGAATTGTATTTACTATGCATTTACGAGTGTAGAACGGTACTCAATAACTTTAAATACCTAATGTATACTTAATATAAACCTAATATACTTATTTTGCATTATAACACTTAAATTTTTACTCCCTCACTCAATAAAAATAAACAAATTACTTATATCGAGCACTTACTGTTCATTTATATAGTAACTAAGTATCCTATAATTTTTGAATTTTTCATTCTAACTCAACATAATAAAAATCCTTGGTAGGTACCTATGTAATATCTATTATTTATACACCATCAATTCCTTTCAATAAAAGCTTAGAATTTTCTATCTCACAAAATCCTTATCAATGCTTTTTTTCTATATTAAAAAAATGTTAAGATACATTAAGATACACAATATATATATATACATATACATTTATACATAAAATTCTTTAAACTGTTTTTTTTTTCAATTTTTTATTTTATTATTAAAAAAAAAAAAAAAAAAAAATTTTTTTCTCTCATCTTCCAACTTTATTCCTTTTGTGTTATCATAAAAAGCAATAAAAAAAAAAGAAAAACATATTTTTTTCTCTTTTTCAGAAATTGGTATATTTTTCTGATTTTATTTCATTATATTTTTATCCTCTCACACATCTCTTCATATAAGATTTTTCTTTTTACTGTTATTATTGTTTTTCTTTTTTATATTTTTTTTATTTGAAAAACCGATAAATCGTTTCTGAACTGAACCTATCAAATCAAATAATTTTCGATCATTTATGGGGCGGAGCTGATATCTTTCGTTCGTTTGTTTGTTTCATTCTTTCGCTTTTATAATATTCAATGTTTCGAATTCGGCGTTGTTGTTGTTGTTATTTATGTTACACAGAATAATGTTGTTGGTATATTTTGTATATGGACTATTGGTAACCAATATAAGAAAGAAAGAAAGATAGAAAGAACATTTTTTTGATGTGATGTTATTATTGTTTTTATTATTGGGATTTTTAGCTGGTGCTGCTGTTAAGTATTAATGTATTGAAAGGGAATATATGAGATGTATTGATTTTGGTTATTATTGGTATATTGGTATTGGTAAAAAATATTTTTTTTTTCTTTCTTTATATATATAAAAAAAGTATGTATATGGAAAAATGTTCGTTCGTTTTGTTTTAGAGTAGGTATGCTCTGATAAAAATTTTTCATATTGGTGTATCGATATGTGATGAATATATAAATAAATTTTATGATATGAAAATATAAATACATAATATTGGAAGTAATTTTATGTAATAAAGAGATACAAAAATATATGGTATATACCTATATATATATATGAATAAAATAAAATTTAGTATTAAAAGAGAAATATAAAAAAAAGTGTCATAGGAGGTCGGTTCAAGGGCGTTCATCCTTATTGTCAATATATTTTTACTTTTATTCGTTTTAATGCCAAATAAATATAAATATATGTGTACATTTGTATGATTATACATACATACATTCATATGTTATATAAATAAGAGCAGGTGTTTATTTTTTAATTTATTTTTGCATTTTTATGCTTTAAATAAAAGTATTCAAGCTGTATAAAAATATAACTTTTGAATGCGATGATTGTGGAGCAACCTCAAGTCACCTCAAGTGATTTGTTTTTTACCAAGTACCTATATTTTTAGAACATTTCACTTTTGTATGAATGTGTGCATTTATGATATATAATATAATATTTATATACCTAATATACATCATAAAATGTGCACTGCATTCTTAAATGGATACATACTCTCATACTACATGCATTCAAATGTGTATTGAAAAAATGTCAATAATTTTTTTCAATAAATTTTCATTTTCTTTTATGTGAATAAAATTTTTTGTTCATTTTTATGTATTGCTGCTGCATATATATGTAGGTACCTACCTTATGTATATGAATAAAAAAATTTGTTTTATTTTATTTTTTTTTTTTTTTTTAATTTTGTGTTCTCAATCTGCGTTAAAAATTTATTGTTATATCCAGAGCATATAAGTACCGTTATATAAAAATATTATTTCATTTTTTTGTTTTTTATCATAATAAAGTAGTACCGTTAGTATATAATAATAAAAATATATAGATTGGGAATATAGAAATATAATAAATATAACAAGAAAGTAAGAAAGCAAAAAAAAAAAAAAAAAAAAATGATGATGAGGAAAATGAAAAAGAAATTTTCTCCTGCATTCATTGGATGGGAAAAAATTCGATTTTGTTTTTTTTCTTTTTTTTTTTTTTTTTTACTTTCTATTCAATGTAGTAAATACATAAAAATTTTATTATTTTTATTTATTTATTTTTTTTTCGTTTATCTCAATTTAGTTTATTGCAAAAGGAAGTCTTTACCGATATGTAATGAAAGAAAATCTATCTATCTATAAATGAAGAAGAACAAAAAAAATAAAAACGAAATAAAAAGTAAAAATTAAAATTAAAAAAAGAAAACGTCATATAAGGAAAATTGAAAATTTTTTTGGGTGCGGCGTTATATATTATAGAAAAATTTGTAAAAGTAAAAATTAAAAGTAATTTAATATTTTATATTGTACATAATTATGTATCTATATATATATATATATATATATATATATATATTATATATATATGATAATATGAACTTTCTATCCAATAAAATCAATACATATTTCAATATGTATTCTATACACTAATATATTTACATCATAATTATATTTATATACATATAAGTAAGAGGGGATGTAGTATAAAATTATTTAGGAAAATTTTCTTAAATATTTTCTGATCATTTTCTAATAGGTATAGATTCATTATGGGTACATACCAATATTAAAGTAAGTATAGTAAATATAGATGAATGAATGAATGACTGAATATTGAAAAACGCCATTTTGTTCGATAGTCTATATAATTGGAAAATTGTATTATAATTTATTTATTTGATATTATTACTACCTATATATTTATTTATTTATTTATTATTTTTTTATTTATATAATAATATATCTATGTAGTATGTACCTATACAATTGGAAAGTTGTAATATAATTTATTTATTTGATATTATTACTACCTATATATTTATTTATTTATTTATTATTTTTCTATTTATATAATAATATATCTATATGTATATACAATTGGAAAATTGTAATATAATTTAATTAGTTGATATTATTAGGTACTACCTATATATTTATTTATGTATTTATTTATGTATTATTTTTCTACATATACTGTCAGATTTATGCTTAGAGCAAGCACATCAGACGTCTATTACTAGACGAAAGCTTGCTTTATTTAATTGTGCAATAACTCATCATCCAGTAGGGTTAGTAAAACACCGCCACCTTTGATTAAAAAATTTAAAAATAAACTAAACCAGGTACATGCTGTTAGTAGAAGGGTAAAAAGTCATAAATTAATACCTACGTTAATAGCTATACATTTAATAAAAACACTTCAAAAAGTTAGGCCAAAAAAAAATATCAAAGCTAAAAAGAACAACAGTTGTTAGTTAGTCTCAGTTGAACGTACATTAAGACGTAATAATAATATATCTATTTATATACCTGGCAATTGGAATATTGTAATATAATTTATTTATTTGATATTATTACTACCTATATATTTATCTATTATTTTTCTATTTATATAATAATATATATATTTTTTTTTTTTAATAGTTTTATTTATATTTCTAATAAAGTTCATAATTCATATGGCTAACTTATATCTAACGCTCTTACTTACATTTAATATTAATTGGATATTATGCACATCATATTTACATTTGAATTATGTAATTTTGATTATGTTATACCTACCTATATTATTCTTTTTTTAAAATAACTAACGGACTAATTTTGTATAAATTTTACTAAAATACTGGGAAAAATTTATTCAGAACAAAAAAACCAGTTTTTGAATATAACAATATATCTATGTATATACCTACAATTGGAAAATTGTAACATAATTTATTTATTTATTTGATTATAAATTAACTTAAACAAATCATCAGAATATTGTAAATTAAATTATCTTGTTAATCAAAATAAAATGCAATACCTTAAATGAAGAGCAGATTGCATGTTAACGAAAAAGAAGAAGTTCAAACAGATATAATATCAAATATCAGTCCAAAAAAGGGCTTACTGAAAAAAAAAATAATATTTGGAAAAATAGAAAAATTAACTAGAAATTTAACAAAATCAATGTTAAACATATTGACAGGGTGATTATAGTCATAATATATAACGTGACAGGATCATCAATGTCCTGCAAGGACATCAGTGAGGTATAGAAACGGATATATGAAATATTTCTTTAACATATTTACCTACCGATATATCATTTTGGTTTCCCCTCTAAATTGAAATTGAAAATATGTCAATTAATTAAGTTTATTTCTATACTAGCGCTTTTTGTTACTGGCTATTAACTTATTTATTTATTATCATCTCAAGATGAGTACATTTGGTCGTACAAAGCTTTCTCAGTGATTTGATATAAGTAATAAAATTAAATACCTCCATGGCTTTGTAAAAAGTTCGAAGTTCGAATTAACGACTCACGTGATGAAACAAGATTCTGTCGAATAGCAATTCACTTTTCCCAGTCTAAATTTGATGATTTTGACAGCTTATAGTACAAATCTATATTTTTATTTTTAAATAATACCAAATCTATATGAAATGAACACGCTAACTGATTTTACATAGAGGTTTGGCATAGGTACATAATTACAAACAATAGGTTAGTTTTTATTTACAATTTTTATGATATATTTACTAATTTAAAAGTATATCTAATGTAGAATAGCTTGTGTCTTCATAATAACATAGTTCCATTTTATATTTTTAGTAATAACAAAAACTCTCAGCTATACCTATTTGTTAATTTATTTTATCCCAAATAATATTTATCTCATATTTGTTAATTTATTTTATCCCAAATAATATTTATCTCATATTTGTTGATTTATTTTATCCCAAATAATATTTATCTCATATTTGTTAATTCATTTTATCCCAAATAATATTTATCTCATATTTGTTAATTTATTTTATCCCAAATAATATTTATCTCATATTTGTTAATTTATTTGATCTCAAAGGCCTGGCTGGACCAGAAAATTCCATAAATCCATTTTTTTTTTGATTGCGTTCGTCGGGAATCGAACCTTTTTCTTTGAAATACAGGCAATATATCAGTCGTTGATTGTAGTGTATAGGATAATGAAAATATTGTAAGAATGAAGCAATTACCCAAACAATTGAACCTTAAAGACCATATTGACCATATTGTCAAAATAATAGTTCAATCAGTTCGATCCCACATGTGATAAAAATTAATATTGTGTGAAAAACACTGTGTAGTATGTATTGATATCCTCCTTTGGGACCTTTCTCTTTGAAATACAAGCAAACTACTATACTACTATCTATCTAGTGAAACTGATTTTTGTATTCATTTTGTAATTTATTGTCCCCATATTTTATTAAAAATTTAATGATTGTTTATTTTCATAAAACTTTTTACGTGGTATCATTTCTGCCTGGAACCATCAACTATTTCAATGAAAAATTTGTTTTAATTTTGATTGAAATTCCGCAAATTATCTTTATTTATCTTTATTTTGGATATTTTGTCATTTTTAGAACTCCTCAATTAGCATCACGCTAAAGTAAAAATGTTTCAGAAACTGCTATAGTTTAATTTATGCCTTAAAAATGTGATATTTTAATTTTATTTAATAAAATAAAGTAATAAATACCAACACATTATAAAACAAAAATAAATTAACCCTTTCGGTCATGGCTTAGAACCACCTATGGGAAAATTATTTAGTGGTTATAAACAAGTTTCTATAGTTTCAAATAAATATATTTAAAAATATCTTGTCACTATTTTTAGTATTTAGTGGGTTGTACCATAGAGTAATCATATAAGTAGAGTATTCACGTAGAACAAAATTTGCTAGTCACTTTTTCAAAATATCAAAATTCTGTATTCACTCAAAATAATATTACTCAATTTTTAACTGCTTATAAGTTGAGCACAATTGTATTTTGTACTCATAAATAAAAAAATTTTGTGTACCTATTACCTATGAACATATTTATTTGTTATTATGCTGCCAACAGTGTCAACGATATAAAAGTTGTGTGTATAGGTACTCAAAAATGTATATATGCGAATGTGCATGCTACAGTATATACTTATGCTTCTTTATTTCGCTGCTCGCATTTCTACTTTACTTATGTGATAAAAATTAAAAATTACACAATGTGTATAAAAAAATATACATGTATTTAAAGTCCTTTCAATAAACCACAAATAATATAACAAATCAAAGTATTGAACTTTTTTTTAGAAATTGAAAGAATTCAATACTATTGCTGTATCTGGTGTTATTTTGTTTTAATTTTAAAAATTTGAAGAATTAATATTTTGTTTTGGACTTGGTCAATGTGATTTAGGAAATTTGTGATTTCAAACTTTATAGAAGAAAGGGACAAAAAAATTAATGTATTGGTTTAAAAAAATAATTGGTTTTGTAAAATTAAAAATATTTCAAATTGATTTCTATTGAAAAATATACTGAAAAGTAGGTACCTACATGTATTTTTAAATTTTCAGCAATTTTGGTTTTGTTAATTTTGTCTGTTTCTTACCGTAGATAATAATATGAATAGTATATATATGAATACATAATATAATTATGAATACAAACAAACAAACAAGCTATCAAAATTTAAAAAAGTAAGTAAAAAAAATTCAGAAATTATTTCATCTGAAATAGAAATACGATTTTTAACCAAGTTCTGAGAAAAGAAAACAAAACGGTATTCCGTACAAAGTTCACGATTTGTAATGCATTACTAATAAATTTTATTCTTTTATTAGCATTATTTTTAAAAAAAATTTCTGGCTTGTGTGATGCTATCATTGACCTATTATTGTATGGATACAATTTAATTCATTATCTTTGCGAATAATTGTGTCGTTTTGTTTACATTTTTCTATATACATATATTTTTTGTATTGAATCAGATATGTAAATGTATGGTGAACACATATACGATATTACGATATACACTCTTCATATAAATCAAAAGTACATACGTATGTAAATACTTTTCAAATTATCAAACAATGCCTCTATACTCCTAGCCTAGTCACTGGGATAGCAAAATTTTATACACAAAACTAAAACAAAACTTAAAACGAAATCGTCATTCGATAAAATTCCGAAAAAATCGTTCTGTGAATAGGCTAGAAGTATAGAGGCATTGTATGAAATATTCTCCTCAATAAATAAAAAATTTTGAGCAAAAATAATTGAGTTTCGAAAATTATATTCGAGTGTTTTGGGGGTATTGAGTGAAAATGGGACGGCATTTTCTTGTTTTGAGTAAAAATGGGACGGAATTTTTAGAAGAAAATGATTAACAAATATTGTTCTACGTGAACACTCTACTTATATGATTACTCTATGGTTGTACATTATTTTGTACATAGGTTACCAACGCCAGAAAAATTACATAATATTAAAATAGAATAACATAATGATTTTGTATTTCAAATTTAATTTTTATTTAATTTAAAGAAAAATGAAACATAAAAAAATAATTGCACAATTACTGTAAAAATTAATTCATTATTCGTGAATAGATGGGTTACTTTCTTATTAAAATTATAAAATTAAAAAAAAAAATAATAATTAATTAATTCAAATTACATAAAAATATTCAAAAATATTTTAAAAAATCGAAACAAATATTTAGCTTTAAATTTTTTTATGGAAATCAACAAAACAATTTCTCTCCCTTGTAATACATAAATGAACTGCGCATTACACTATATTACACATGAAATGAGTTCTACCAGAAATACATTGTTTGCATCGCATAGGAACATTTTTTTTGTCATGATGAGGCATGTGATTTATACAATCAATTCGAACGTCCTGAAGTTCGGTTTTACTTCGCAACTGCGTTTCCTACTGGAATTATATATCTCTAGTTCTGGAGGTATGTTGGTTGAAGGACGTCCGCGTTGTTTTGGCAATTCTATATAGAGAGTAAACAATTTGCTATATTCATACGAAAATTGAGCAAATCAAACATATCTTTTTCAGGGAAACAAATTTTTTTTATACAAGTTTTTATACTCGATTCAGCTAGCTGGCAACGAAAAATCTAAAAAGTATGTAAATATTCGTAAAGTCCATTTTCGTGATCTAATAAACACTCTGTAGTAGCTAATTAGCTGATCTAGTAAATCTACTCCTCCCATTCCATCGTTGTATAAGCTAACAATTTCTGGTTCGCTATACTATTTCAATTTTCCATCTGTTAGCTATATTTACGCACCCGATGCCCACGAAATTTGATGCCAAATATACAGACTTGTTGTCATACCATTTTACCACAACCATCTTACCATCTCTACTAGTAGTAGCAGCGTCAGAAAAACCACGACTTTTTTCTTTTAGTTCTTTGTCGGTTAAAAGTGGAATGATCTTTAAAACGATTTATTCTTACAGTTCCATTTGCATTGATACATTTTTCATGAAGTATTTCGAGTAAGTGGTATGATGTGAAAAAATTGTCGCAAAATAAAGTATGCCCACGCTTTTTCAATCGTTTAGTAAGATGAAGCACAGCTGATGCACCAAATCCTAATTCTTTTTGATTCGTTGGGGATATTTGGCGTTGAATTTCTTTGGTATAGGAGAAAGTCATACGGATGACAACTTTTTCTGCAGAGTACGTAATTTATAATACCCCAGGGGTTGGGTTTACCCTTAACGTATTGCTTTACCGACAACATGCCCTTTAAAAGGTATAATTTGTTCATATACGCAAACACTTTCTTCTACATGTAGCTGAAGGCATCGATTTCGAATTGTATCAACTAAAAGGCGTGTTTTTATAAATTTATCTTGATTGTTATTTGGAATTTCCAAGTTATTGATAAAATGTAAATTATTTCGTAATTGTGTGAATCTATTAAACGTCATTGAATTTCGAAATATATTTATACCCAATATTGGATTCCAGTACATTCTAAGACGTGAAAATTTCATACAACCAATGAGAATATAAAGTCCTATCAATTTTCTTACTTCAGATACATCCGTGTGCCTAAAATTCGGTACTTCATTTTGTGTAGCATATAGATTTGTAAAAAATGTGGTTTTTTTTACGAAGTTCATCTCTGTAAAATATCGACAAAAAATGTGTAAAGGTGTTTCCATTCCGGGTTCGTCAATTTCTTCTCCGCAATTCTCGAAATTTTCCCTTTCCGCTTGTAATGCTCATCGTCTCCATTCTATATTAGATTTCCTACTGTAAGCAGGAATTGCAGGTAAAAGTGAAGGCCCTCGAATGACCTCATTTACAATTTCAATTACAACATTTTCGTCAATTATAACATTTTGTTGTAGTTAGAACTCGAAATTTTGTTCGATCGGCTTCATCGTTCTGAATTTCATCATCATCATTATCATCACATATTTCAGCTTCTTTAGTGCAATCATAGTTTTTAAAGTTTTTCAAATTTGGTACCTCGATAACATCATCATCATCATTTGATTGAAAAATGTTACTATCAATATCTTCTAGGTCGGAGTCTTCATTTAACATATTAAATATTTCTTGCTCTTTTAAACTCATTTTAATTTTAGTAAATCCTAAATCGTAAAAAATTTAGATTATTCCATGAATTTACATGTTACTTGTACAACTAAGTACAACATTTTGTTCATTGTTTTAAAATACCGTAGTACAAAATTTTACACATCAACTTTTCTTCTCAATTATTACGAAAAGTCATTGTTAAAAATATTCTTTTTATAATTTAGAATTAAAATTTATATATATATATATTATTTATTTATTTATTATTTTATTCATTTTATTTCGTACATATACATGAGACGGTAAGTCTCTATAGGAGTATATAAAGTATAATGTGTAGCAAATTCATAATTCTTAAATTAACTTAAATTAAATTAAATTAAATTAAATTAAACCTTAACCTAAAGAAATTAACAATAATGAAAATAATTTATAAAGAAAAGAAATTAATAAAAGAAAATTTAAAAAGAAAATTTAAAAAAAAGAAAGAAAGAAAATCTCTCCTCCAAACAAAACTATCTTTCAGACGTCTCACACCTAACAAGCATTATTCTACAAAATTTTTATTCTTCTTAATTAATGACTACACTTTTTCCTT
Organism: Argyra leucocephala; assembly: GCA_963942445.1. Taxonomy (NCBI): domain Eukaryota; kingdom Metazoa; phylum Arthropoda; class Insecta; order Diptera; family Dolichopodidae; genus Argyra; species Argyra leucocephala. The sequence goes on from OZ012681.1 coordinate 121,639,825, forward strand.
AAAATATACCCAACAAAGCTCAAGGAATTTAGAAATAGAGAACTCACACCTGACTACGCTCGGCAAAGAATTCCACAACCCGACAGTCCTTACAAAAAAGGATAGATGTCTTAATCTACCAGAGTTTCTAGGAATAGTTAAATTTGCACTTCTTAATGATCGTCCAGGGGTTATTTTCTTAAGAAGATATACCGGCGTATTTTTAGATAGGATTTTTTTCATAAAACAGATGTACTTATAATTTAGATAGTTTTCGAAAGTACAGTCAAGCAAAACTTTAGAAACATCACTGATGCTATCGAATCTACGACGGTTAGTTACAAATCGAGTGCAAGCATTGAAAATAAGCTTGAGCCTGGAAAACTCGCCCAAACTCATCCCAGCATAAACTACTTCACAATAAGTGAAATGTGGAAAGATTAAAGATATAACTAATTTCTTTTTTACCCACTCATTAATATTGAAAGAGAACTTCCAGAGTTTTCGTAACTTACAAAAAACATTTCTAGAAATAAAGTTAATGTGATCATTCCAGGTTAGAGTCTTATTGAATACAACACCCAAGTTTTTAGCTTTACTTACAAATTTTACCACAGAATTATTTAATTTGATATTAGGGAGATTAGTTGTATCAATATTACGAACATAAATTAACATAACCTGGGATTTTGACGGATTTAATCGAAGACCATTGTTTAGAGACCAGAAAGCAACAGCATCAAGATCATCATTCAATTTAGCAATAGAGCGGTTAATATCAGCTATAGGACCACTGATGTAGAGTTGAGCATCGTCTGCATACAACCGGCAATGAGATTCAGACAAACAACGGGGTAAGTCATTAATAAATAGACTAAAGAGTAAGGGACCCAATATGGATCCTTGGGGTACCCCACATTCAACAGGTAGATAATTAGACTTAATACCATTTAGAAACACAAATTGACTTCTATTATCTAAGTAACTTTGAATGAGAGTAGTAGCAGAAGATTCAAAATTAAAAGCTGCGCTAAGTTTTAAACATAATAAGTTATGATTAACACAATCAAAAGCTTTAGTGAAATCAAGAAGAAGCAATAATACAGCATGTTTCTTATCGATTTCACAGTAAATGTTATCTGTTAATTCTAGGAGTGCTGAGGTAGTGCTGTGCTGCTTTCTGAAACCTGATTGGAATTCGTATAAGAGATTATTATCACTTACGTACTGACTCATTTGTGCATGCAATAACCGTTCAAAAGATTTCGAAATACCGGACAGTACGCTAATGGGTCTAAGGTCATCAATCGTTGGATTATTTTTTTTAGGAACGGGAACAACTTTGGCACATTTCCAAATTAAAGGGTATTGACCAGTAGTCAAGATGAAATTAAATATGTGAGTAATATAAGGTAGCACAGAAGGGATAATCAGTTTAATAAATTTCAAAGGAATTAAATCTGGTCCTACAGCATTGGATTTAACCTTAAAAATAGCATCATAGACTTCATCATTTGAGACATTTCTAAAAGAGAAAGTACAAGACGAATCAACATTTTCAATATTGGATAGTAATGAAGTAAAGTTAAAAGATGGATTTATAAATTTATTGTTTAATTCGTTTACATCAAAGCTATCCATATTATCCATTTTGTTTTCTTTACTGATTCCAAGCTTAGCGATATTAGACCAGAAAGATTTTGAAGGCAGCCGAGGATCGAGTATCTTAGAATAGCAATGTTTTTTAGCTTGTCTAATCTTCAAGTTTATCACGTTCCTAAGCCTCTTAAATGAATTTCTGTCATTCGAATTTCTTGTTCTCTTCCAAATTTCATAAGCCATGTCTCTATCATTCGCCATTTTTACAATATCTGGACAGAAATACGGAACAAAATCAGCACGTGGAGTAAAAGAACGTAGGGGAACATGCTGGTCGAAAAGCTTGAGAACTAGATTATTAAAGAACGCAATTTTATCGTTTAAGTTATTAATTGTGTAGATGGAACGCCACGGTAATCTAGTTGCAGAATGGAATAGTAAGGATATATTGCAATTCTTGTAATCACGATAGGTAATTTTCACTTTCGGTATCTCAATAGGAATTTTATATGACAGGTATATCATATCATGATCAGACACCCCCGGGAGAGAAACCTGTCCAAACTTTTCTACTAGCTCATGGTTTTCAGTAGATGTCAAAAATAAATCCAATAGAAAGGAACAAGATTCACCGAATCGAGTTGGTACCGAATTATTAATTATGTTCAATGAATAGTTCTCAATAGTTCGAAAGAAAACATTTCTTAACACATGATTATTGTCAAGTATATTAACATTAAAATCCCCCCCAACGATGATAGATTCATAGTTGCTAGCAAAATTATCTAAAGCTTTTTTAAAAGGTTCAAATTTATATGCTGAGGGATGAGGAAAATATACGGTTCCTAACAGAATAGCATTGTTTTTACATTTTAATTCAACGAAAATGAATTCAATATCATCATTTTCCACAGAGTGAGTTAAAACTTTAACAGATAGACCACATTTAACATAGATTGCTACACCACCTCCCCGAGTACTAATACCAGAACTATCCAGTTTATTCCGATCACATCTAAAAAGCTTAAAACCTGGAATTCTAACCATATCAGAGGTTATGTTGTGATTTAACCAAGTTTCAGTAACCATAAGAATTTGAACATTGGTATTGGAAATACAGGATCTTAATATATCAATTTTAGGTGCTAGACTCATAATATTGATGTGAATGATATTAAGGAGCTGAAGGTTATTCAGGGCAGCTTTTAGTATAATATTGGGAATAAATGCAGAAGTAGTATCAGAAAGTGAGTTATTTCCATTATTAGCCACAATCATTAATATATATAATAAGAATAACTTATACCTTAATGTTATTAAATCACAAATTATTTAAGTTCTAAAATATAAGCACCGCGACACACTTTACTAAACATGCTACGCGCACGACTTTTCGAATTATTTTGAATGATTTTGAAATTGTTTCTTCTGAAATTTTATGAAATGCAAAAGACGGGTATTTCCCGAATTAAATGTAAAAGTAAAAACGAAACAAAAATTTTCAAATTCCATGTAAATTTTAAATAATTTAATAAACGTAAGAACACTATTTTGTACAATTCTGTTAGTACCCAATGTACAAAATTTGGTTCACTCAATTTTATTAATAAATTGAGCAAAAGTTAAAGAAGATGAGTGTATTTTTATGATTTTATATTGAAAATTATGAAAAAAGGTTCAAAAAACGTTAATATGAATACTGTCTGACTAACCCTTTAAAAAATACTTTGGTTTAAACAGTCACACTTTTTCACCATATATCCTAGGTTTGTTACGTATCAACATAATTTCTATATAACTATTAAAATATTATAAAATAATATGTTTTATGCATTGTAGAACATGACAAAAGAAGCTTACACATATTTACATGACTAAAATAAATAAAACTATAATATAGTGCAATGTTAAGTTCATCTAAAGTTGATGTACAAAATTTTGTACAAAATGATCGAAAAGGTTAAAAAAATAAAGTAATTCTGAGAGAAATAATTATGGTATAATACAATTTATTAACCTAATATTAAATTTAAAATATAAACAAAAAAAGTTATTAAAAAATTTAAATTAAAAATCTAAATTTAATATTTTCATATTATATAAACATAATCATCTCTGGTTCAAAATAATTCCATAGTTCAAGGTTAAAAATGTTCAATTAAAACTAAAAATTAACTTTTATATACATTTTAAATACTTTACCTATATAATATACTAGTATATTATATTATATACTTTAATATCAAAAAATTTGTTCTTGGAATTTATATTAACTATATTTTTATTATTTCCGAACAACTCTCAACATATAAACCATAATAGATAATATTATATATATACATTTTAATACATAACAAATTTCATACCTTTCTAAATTCTAATAACAATGTTATAACAATTTAGGTAACTATTAGGAAGCTAAAATTATTTCCACAAACAAAATAAAAACAAAAAACAAGAAAAAAAAATCCAGCCAGACAAACAAATTTAAAATTATGCATTTAACATTAAATTGTTATATAAAATACATGTGTATGAGAGAGAGAGAGAGAGAGATAGAAATATTGTATTTAAATTTAGTTAAAATAAAACTTTACAATTTAAAAATAATAAAAAAAAAAAAAAACAAAAAAATCCTCACATTTTTAAATTGTTTGTTTTTAAAGCCTTTTCATATTTACCACAAAAAAATACAATTTTTTTTTTTTAAAGTAAGACAACAGAGCTACTTGTATACTATACATACCTAAATAATATTGTTTTTTGTTTTTTTTTATTTTATAATATTTTCTTATTTTGTACATTTTGTACAATAAACCCCCGACTGAAACAATCATAAAAAAAAAAAAAAATTGAAAGAAAAATAAAGCTTTGTTACTTTAAATTTAGAAATTTTGTTTTATATATATATATTTTGTATGTACATTATATTTATGTATATAGTATCTAAATTAGAGCATCAGTTTATTATTATTAAACTACGCTAACCTTGTGGTTATTATTACTTGTTTTTTGTTCTTTTTTTTTTTTTGATTTTTGTTTTTCATTTTAGTTCCGTATTTTCTTCTAATTTTAATGTCTGTTTAGGCGGCTGAACTCTCTATACTATATTATGTATATATATAATATATATATATATATATATATATATATGTATATATGCAATATATATAATATATATATATATATATATGTAATATATATGAATATATACATAGTAGTATATACTACATAATACTATAACTATACTGGTTGAACAAAATATTTCTATACTTTAAAAAACAAAACAAAACTTAAAGAAATAAAAACAAAAAAACAAAAAAAAAAAAAATATCCTTAAAAATAATTATTACAATTCCAGTTTTCCGTCTTCAATAATTGATATGAAAATAAAAATTTATTTACTTTAAAAATTTTCTAATTTTCCAAAAATAAAAAAAAATATATATATATACCTATATTATACTTAAAACTTAATATTACTAAAGTTGAACAGAACAATTCAATAATAATATAAAATATAATTTTTAAAATAGAATATAAGAAAAAGGATATGATATGAAAATATTCCGTTAGTAGTATATAATTTTCATTGTATACTATTTTCCATGCGCGACAAATAAATTTTCCTCTTATTTATTATGAGACAAATTTGGTGCTTTTCTTTTGCTTCTCTTTCGTATGTATTTTTATAAACAAAGAAAATTTTTTTGTATATAGGTGCACACAGAAAGTTAAAAAAAATAATATTCTCCAACTTCTAAGGAAGGATATGTGAAAATCCAACAACAACAACAACAACAAACAAAAATTTTCTCCTAATCAACACACTGTTTGTTTTGTGTTGTGTTATAACAGTAGCAAAATTTAATATTTTTTTTTTTTTGTATGACATACTTGTATGAATTGAATTGTACCTGTGAATGAATGGTTATGTTCAGTATTGAATGAGTGCTCGAAGAGTCAATTTAATAAATTAGAAAAAGGAAATAAATAATTTCAAGGATAATAATTTTTGTTCATTTTGTAGAATAGTGTGAAATTTGAGAAAAAAAAATGTATTCACAGTTAACTGGACAGTTAGTTTATTTACAGTTATATTATAATTAGAATTGCATTTTGTTTGACATAGACATTGTTTTTGTATTTAATTAAATATCTAATTTCTATCCATTAAAATATTATTTTTTTTTGTTTTGGAAAATATCAGTATTTTGGGATTGTCATACTTTTCATCAGTTTATTTAAGACTAATTGAGTAATATAGAATACAGTTTTATGATTTAGTTAATATTTTTAAAAGTTGGTATGAACGAAACAATGCTATAGTTTTAATATTTTTTTTTATAAAAATATTGTTACATCCAAGTCAAAATGATTTTGTATTATTTACTGTTAATAATGTAATGTGAAGTCCTTGTTGATCTAAATTGTGTGATTTTTCGTTGATAGTAAAGTCACTGTTAAGCCTTATTGTGTAATTTTTTTAAATTTTACTGATCTTAAAGTCCTTGTTGAACCTAAATTGTGATGTTAAATAATATGTGCTGCTAAGCTTGTTTTGATTTATTAAGTCGGGGTGGTTTTAAGTGCAAAGCAAAATTATCTCATGAGACATACCTATCAAAAAAAAAAATAATATTCCTATTTATCTTAATATCTAATAATCTGGGAAGATTTCGACATTATATTGTTAATATACAATGTATGATTACAGTAGACCGTAGAGGATTGGCCAGTAGACAGTATAAAACAGATTGAAAATTAAATTAGACGCATTGCCTCGGAAATATAAAATGTTGATAAGATAGTAAATCGAGTACGATGGAAATGTCAAGTGGAAGCCCTATGCTCCCAAGAGGAGTAAGGAAAAAAAAATACAATGTATGATACTATAAATCTATATTACAAAATATTTATTATTCTGCAAATGTAATAAATTGGTAAACTTACAATAAACTGCTACAAACTATCTACTACAAATTATGGTATTACAACAAAACTACTACAAATTAGTTCAACATTTTATTCTTGAAATTAAATAAATGCTAAAATTTACGATATTAATAATAATAATCAAAAATTGGGATAAATTGTGGGTCTTAAAACACAGAACAAAAATTTAATTCTATTTACCGGATAATTTGAATGTTGGGGATACAAAATTTGGATATAATGCATTAGTTCTGGATATTCAAATTATAATTATAAAAATATTAAATTCAATAATTGAGAAATTATTATTATTATTATTTTATTTATTGCCTTAATGTATTTGTACAATATGCTATTTTCATATATTTTAATTCTTGATGATGTTTAAAAATTCGAACTTGTTACATTTGTTAAATTCAATAGAAATTGGTAAAACGTACATAATTATGTATATATTTATATTTTTTCTTAAACATTGCTAGACATTAGTGGACTAGCCACCCTGGTATTATAATAATTTATTGCTATACAATGCTATTAGGTAATAAAGGCTATTAAACTATACAAAACTAGTAAATAGTTAGCGGATAAGATTGTAATCATAAAATTAGACGCCGCCGCACAACTATTGATCAACGAAGTATTTATGCTATAATTTCTGAAATACCGTTATTTGAAATAAAATAAAAAAAATTAGTGAAAGTATAAATTCAACTGATATTAAAATATTAATAAAACTAAGTTCGATGGTTAATAATAATAAGTAAAAATAGGACAAAAAATGTATTCATAATTGTTTCATTTACAAGTCCATACATACATTATAGTAGACATAAAATTTTAAATAGGTAGATATCGAAGAGAAAATATTATATTATGTACGAACAGTCGAATTTTAAGTATATATAAGGATTGTGGGACTTTAAATACGTAGCTAAAGTCACACAAGAAAAAAAATATAGTACAGTTATTCAAATATGATATAGTAGAATTATACACTATATTTTATTTTTATTTTATTAGCTACTTCTACATTTATGTACAATCTATCTTAATATTTTAAAAATTTTGACAAAAACTTGTAATAGATATTCGGTAAATTTTTATGACAAATGTATACAATTTTGAGAAGAGTGTTGGCTTGTGAGGGTACATTTCAACAAATATACTGCTAGATTTTACATTATTTTTGACAGCATTAGGTGATAAACCTAGACGGAAGGTCCACTGTTGTGAAGCGTCTTAATCTTCTGTGTTGTCTACCTGGTTGTCTTCGCAGTTTTCCCACCAGTGGATTTGGGTGGTTTCCTAACCAGGTCCAATATCTTTTGGTTTTAGAAGTTATTTCTTCTTTTACAGTTCTCATTTGTAAATCATTACTTATGGCTGAGTTTCGAACATACCAAGGCGCATTGACAATTGCTCTGAGTACCTTTTTGCTTTGTGTGAATACACTATCTTTTAAATATCATTTACATAAGTACAGTTATTAGTAATTAGGTGTAACAAAATTATTATCTATAAGTAGTGTCTGTATGATGTCACAAATATTGTATTACGGTTGACATGGTCATTTTAATTGAATGATACTTCGTTTAGAGTTAGAAGTTATACCTAAAAATCTGTTTTAAAAATTTATTTAATACAGAAAAAATATTTTTCAATTTATTGATCCATATACGTTTACGAACTTATACATTTCATTAGTCCGTCCTCATCTACAATATGCTTCCCCTAACCACATAAAAATTATTAAATCAATTAGAAAAAATAGTATTAAATCAATAATAAAGAAAAATGCAGTTAGATTTTGCATACGTAAATTAAATTGACATCAGGTTAATGGCACAGGCTACATTCACAAAATGTTAACTCATTGATATTATTTATAACTCTTGAATCTAGACGTAATATTGCTTCAGTAATGTTTTCTTATGATGTTTTATCAGCTAGAATATCTCTCGAACATCTATTTTAAATTTGTATATTTTACATGCTCCAATGCGCAATTTGTACTATATCATAGAGTTTTATATCTAGAATCTCATAGAACTAATTATGGGCTTTCTGAGCCTATTGTTACATTTACACAGATACAGATAGCATCTTAACATTTATAGAGATTTATAAAACATGTTATTTTTATTATTATGAATATTTAATTATTTAATATTTCATTTTATTTTACCATTTCCAAATCTCTGTAGTATACGCGTGTCTGTCAAATGACAAAATAGCAGTAAATGAACCTATCGCTATACTTATTATTCCTATATTAATCAATGGTGAAAAAAAAAAAATTCTTTTTTGTTCAAAAGATGAGGGTAAATCGGCGACGAAAACTAAAAGACACTCGTACCTGTTGATAATATGTAGAAGTTGAAAGAAAGAAGTTGAATAAAGCCCACCTAGCTTTTCACGTTATAACCAATTTATGTTAACTCGACTAATTAAAATTTTGTACCAATTATTTATTTATTTAATTAAATGTACAGAAAAGACCTGGCCTTATAAAGTTGTACGAATTATTGTTTAGGAAATTATATGGTTGGAATAATTTCCAAGATGAAATGCTACCACCAACATAGTCATAGGAATATTTTTTGTGTACCTATAGGAAAATATCGATACCATAGTTCACACTTATGCTAAGTGATTTTTTTTTCAAATTGACATAAGTACAGTTTTGAGTTTTCCCGATTGTCCTTTTTTTAGTGTAGAAATATTAAAAGGGTAGAATAAAGTTTTGGCTGTTATAATGAGTTCACAAACAGGATAAGTATACATGTTTTGTCAAACTTAAAATGCACAGATATGCTAAGTGCGCTTACTCTATCTGGTTTTTATAATAACAGGTACCGTTAAGTATAATTTTGTTAGAACTTAAATGCACAGATATATTAAGTGCACAAACAAAACACATGTAAACGATGTTGCTTTAATAAAGCACCATATAAACTTATTTCTTGGAGTAGAGCCCCAAAATCAAATAAAATGTATTTGAATCCTCATTTGAACATTGCTTTGTTGTACCAACTTTACTCTTCTTTTGCAAAGAAAAAAATATAAAAAGGGCTTCTCTTTCTGTACATCAAAATGTTTTTCATAGTTATGAACCAAAGTTGAGCTTTTTCATTCCAAAAAAAAGACCAATGTCCACAATGTAATGATAAGAAATCGTTACCATCCATTATAGGAAGATTGTAATTTACATAAAAAGAGAATGAAAGACAATGGACAAACAAAAATGAATAGAAGATAAAGGAATTCAGTTTTAGAAGTATTAGTTTTGATATACAAGCAATCTTACCAATACCTTTTGTGGGTGATAATCAGGTTTACTACAAAAGAAAATTAAACGTTTATAATTTCAAAAATTTTTATGTTTCAAATAAAGTTGAATATTGTTTTGTGTGGGACGAATGTAATGGCATATGAAGGGAAGTAATCAAGTAACGAGCTGCTTATATATAAGTTTTTGTGTCAATTACCTGAAACTGTGCAACAGATACTTGTGGTGGGCAGAACAGGAACAGAAATATTATTGTACACGAATAATGTATGCTGTATCCTCTATACATAATTTACAAATAGTAGACCATATAGTAGAGTATACATGCAAACTGGACATTCGTTTTTGAAAGCAGATTCACTACATGCTACGCGATAGAAAGAGTAAGAAAGGATAAGGATAGCAAATCCTACTTACTTATTTAACTTTAAGATTGTCTTAAATTCCTAAAATTTACTTAATTTTTATACTTTTTATAAAATTATTGGATGTGAATTATTTCTTTTAAAATTCCTAAAATTGAATTCTTTTTTTTTTTTCTTTATATTTTTATTTGAATAAAAACACACTTGAAGACGTGTTATTCTATGTTATTTTATAACAGCAAAACTTGATATTTTGCTTTGTTTTATTTTTTGCACAATTATGCTAAATACATTTAGTTAAGTGTGAAACATGCTGAGTGCATACTTACTTCCGAAACTACCTACATTTTCAACCATCAAAATAATATAACATTAAAATTTTAATTAAAAATACGATAGAGTACATAATAGTCAACAAAATAAAAGACATTTTCTCCATCTACAGCATTGTATTGAGTTTTTGGGTTGCTGTAAACTTTCAAAACGCTCTTTTTTGCTACTTAGGGCGTTTTCGAACCTCTCGTACTTGCACTTGATACTAGCACTAAGCCAGTCAAATCGCACTTGATTTGTTGTCAAAATTTTAGTGTAGTCTGAAGTACACTATATATATCGCAAAATTAAATTTATTCAAAGTAAAAAAAAAAAAAAGGTTCGCAAGCGCCCTTAGTATATGTGTGCACTATGGTATCGATATATTTAAAAAAAAAAAAAAATTTCTGAAAAAAAAATGGATATAATATCAACTATTGTATAATAGTTATCATTAATGTATCCAAATAATTGATTTAATAATTTCCGTGAAGCATTTTCAAAACCAGATGCGGTGGTACTCACTAGATAATTAGAACTGCATAATTTAATTAGAAACCTTCACGCTGTATAGGTTTTTTTTTTTATATTATTAACTAACACTTAGGTCATACAAACCGTTATACTTTCGTACCGTTGGCTTTTGGAAAAGAAAAGGGATGGTTTAGAGAGAACAAAAAGATCATATAGAAGTAGAATAAAGGTTCGGTTTAAACTTTTGTAAATTAAATAAATAAAAACTACACCTTCTTGGGAATGCTAGTAATGGAATACGATTCCACATTTTAGAAGTTTTTACTATAAATGAATTTCTATAACCAGTCTTGAACCATCTTGATACTTCTACGGTGTAGAGGTGGGCATTTGCAGCCTCTCGCATCCCTAAACGGTATTGCTTAACCCTTTCCCGCCGGCTACTCTTTCCCGTTGTCTAAAACGAATAGAATAATATTTTAAAGCCAGAGTAATGTTTGGCTAGATAAGCCAAAAGTCAAGTTTGGTCCTTTTAACCCGTGTGGACCGTCCTATAAATAGGCCAACCGGCAAATATGGGTGCATAATTTTAAAACAAAGGGTTTAAACAAATAAAAATATTATTTTGGTTTATTATATTTTTTAGAATTCGAATGACAAAAATAAATACATTGAAACAATCATAACTAAATATTATAAATTAAATACATAAAGAAAAATAGAACTATTTAAATTTTTAGAAACTTTTTTAATTATTAAACATTATAGCTATTCCCGAAACGGAATAAAAACAATCAAAAAAAAAATAAGAAATTCAATCATATGATATAATTTAGTATAAACATAAACGACTAATGCAAGATCTTATAGAAGCGATTTGTTATTTCGTGGTCTACTGTTGAGAAAGGATTTATTTTTTTTTTCTTTTAAAAATATCTTGCTTTTTGAAGATATTTACAAAATATAGAACAGTGATAGCTGCAATGTGTTAAGATGATTCGTCTGATGATAAAAAGTATAAATTCCAAACGTTTAGAACTGCCAAACCAATTATGAAAATAATAAAAATCACCTACTACAATCTTTACCTTTTATAGCATGATTCTGTACTTATAGCTATTTTGATCAATTCTATCACCACTCATATCAGCGTTAAAATTTGCAAAATTTCGTTTCTCTATTCCAACGTTTTGCTGAATGTATAGAATTTATAAAGTCAACATTAGTTAGCATTGCAGAAACCCTATTATCCACACATTTAACAAACTGTTAAATATGCCAAGTATAGACACAATCACAAATATCTTTATCTTGAGTTAACAACAGCAAAACGAATTATCATTAGTATTTTCGATTTCATAATTTTCGTCCCAAATTTTTACTTCTATTGCACTCTGAACATTTTTTGGCAATTCAAAGAGATTTTGATCATAAAATTTTTCACAATTCGTCAATTTATCTAATTCTGATGGGAAAATGTTTACGTTTATGACATTATGCTCTGCAAAATTATTTTGAACTCCCAATAAAGCTTCAATAGCTACCTGAAGACCCTTGAACTCACTTTCACTATGCAAATGCTTTTACTTGTGTTATAATTACGCTTTACATATTCCAAAATAAAACTACAACGAAATAAAAATACTTACATACTTATGGCGGTTGGACTAAATTTAGGACATCAATTTTTAAATAAAAAAATAGTTAATATTTTCAACTAAAATCCAATATTTAATAGTTGTCGAAGCTTCTTTAAGGCTTAAACAAATAAATTTTGGTAGTTTGAACACAATTAAATATTTTTCAGTATTTATTTTTTAACATTTTATACATTCATCTCTACTATTTTTAACTTTTTGAAAAAATTACATTTTGAATTTAGTTTCAATATTATTTCAACACTGAAAAGTTGGTGTTACTATATTGAAAAATATTACTTTATTTTTTAACTTCAAAATAAGGTCTTTTTGACCGAGCTAAGTTAATTTTAATGGAAGTTATACGTATTTGTATTACATATTGTTTGCTGGCCTATATATCGACCTATCCAAAGTAAAGTATAACAACTCAGAAAAGTCAATTTTACAGGAGGAGCAATTTAAAATTTTGTCATATTTGGAATCTATTTTAAAAGCATTAGCTGATGAATAAGATGCTCCAAATTTTTGTCAACATATTATTTTAAGGTATATTATTAATTTTTGCACTAGGTTTAATTTCAAAATTAGTTAAGTTCGAGATATTTGAATTGTACTAGTTCTATTTTTACCCTTGATTTTTATTAACATAATAACATCTTCAGATGTAATACTTTAACATGGAATAATTGGAAAACTAAGGTTCGATAAAGCGTAGATGTCATAGTCTTGCTGGGAAAAATAATTTCGTACTATGTTATATCTCTCAACGTAGTAATTGGATAATTATACGGGATTTTTATTACATCTCTTAATATAATCGTCTTAGCTACCTGTTTTTACATTAATAATTCAACAAAATGCTATAAAATAATATACAAAAGTTTTAAATTGTAGTGTTAATTTTAAGTCAATATAAAAAAGTTTAGATACATTTTAAGAAAAATAAATTTTATTATATTAGCAAAAAAAATTACTAACATTAAGTTAGCAGAAAATCCATTTCTTGGAAAAATAAAGCTAAAAATATCTATTTCAATCTTACTTAAAGTTTGCATACTTTTATACTAATTTTGATTTTTTTTATCACATGCTCATTTTCATTTTGGTCACATATAGGTAGTTAATTTTAATTTTATGTTACATATAAAATAGATCACATTATTAACTTTGATACAAAATTTAGTTTCATCAATTTAATTTTCACATTTTAATTTTCCTTTTCTGTTTCTGAATCATGTGTGTGTCCTCGAATTTAACTTTATACTAATTGGTGAAACTGATGTAGGTATATAATTTTTTCATTACAAATGTTTTCTTTTTTTTGGCTCGTTTTTTATTGTTTAAATTTATAGCGTTTTATTCATCTTTTAAATCATATTTGCTTACACTTGGCTCCATAAAACTTTTTTTGAATTGATGCCCTTATCTAAATGTAATCATTGAGTTAAATCCTTAAAATTATAAATTTCGTCTTGGACCATTTCTATAACCATGTTTCTAGTTTTATTTTTAAGGTTTTATTAACATAAACCATTGACTAGGTAGTACATATAATTGCTTCCCTTTTTTTCTCTATCTATATCAGCTTCGTTTTATGTATGGCCTTGCTCTAAAAAACGGTATGTTATATTTATATTATACGATTTTGCAATCTCATTGGCCTCATTTACAGTTCTTTTATGTCATGTTTCTTGAAAGCTTGATTCTCAAGTTTCTTGAAAGCTGTTGTTATCCACTGCTTATTAGTATTCAAAGTATTCATAAACATTAACTGGCAAACCCGAATCTCCTCTCATCTTCTCACTGTTTCTGTTTTTTAAAAAATAGTTTTTTTATAAATTTTCTATTTATCTTTGGATTTAGTGTGCTGGTCTTTTTGTCAAATGTTTTTGTACGCTCTAAAATAAATTGCCACTGCATTATCTTACTATACCTAATTTCCAAAAACTATTAAAAATGTTAAGACATTCATCCAATTCCAATTTTGTTATAACACTTCAATTGTCAAGAACAGCTATCCTTTAAAAGTCGAGCAGCTCTAATTTTTTCTTCAGTTCCTTTATATTCAAAACCAAAACTTAACGTTTTTCTAGACTTATTTCCTTCTCTTTGATCTGGAAAAGCTTTATTTACTTATGAGAATTGTTTATGACAAGTAGCAATTCGCGCCCAAAATATCCATGTAAGAAAGAGAAAACCCGAATTTGACGTAAAAAAAACATTCTCCACAATCAGTAAAAAAAATACAAACGGTAAATATAATAAATGAATTGAAACATATGTTATAAATAAAAGTATGACAAATCGAAATGTATTACTAAAAAAAAAACAAAAAATTACCTTGAGGTATTACATATCGCCTTGTCTGATTCTGTTTTATGTTTAATTTGACGAGAATTAATACAACTGGACTTAGATTACTTTTGCTCAGAATATTTTTCAGTTTTTAGTTTTTGTTAAAATATGTCTATGAGCATAACTTCCTTAATTTTAGGGAGATCGCTGTGAAATTTTGGCAGATTGTAGATTGGAATATGGGCAATCAGATGTATACCATAACTCAATTTGCAGATAAGTCGAGTTGTCATACTTTACTTTGGATAGGTCGATATAGGCCAACCGGTGGGAATGGGTTAAGAGGCAGAAGTATTGATTTTAGTTCTTCCGAGCATCTGTCTACTCCCACGAGTACATTAAATCGCGTAATTGAATATAGTCTCTCTTGCATTATATTTTGGAATAATAATTTTCTAAACATCTTCTGAAAATTATCCGATAAAAAGGCTTAAATTGTATTTCAAATACTTAACAATAATGAAAAATACAAATGTTGCAAATTGTATATAAATTTTTTGTCCTCAATATACATTTACAAGCTATATAATATAATAAGTATATAGAAAATCAAAACTATTTCTAGAAATACCTATTGGGCAAATACTTTGATAATGATGAAGTGTCTTGTAATTATAATTTGTATAGTTCAAAAATCATTTTTATAGAAAATTTAAAGAAAAAAATATTTTTTCATATTTAATTGGTCTCTAGGTACTACCATATTTTTTTTTTATTTTTTTTTTTATTTTTAACACTTCAATTATTACAATCTAAATATTTTTATGTTGTCAAATTTGTACGTATTATGTATGTCTAAAATTATAATGTATACCATATCGTATTTAATATGAAATAAATTTTGCATCATCAAACAAAAATCTCAATATTGTGACTTTGTTTAGTGTCAATTAAAAAAAAAAAAAAAAAAACAACATACAATAATAAATCCAATGACAATTAAAATAAATTAAATTTATTTATTTTTTATTTTATTTATATTTTTATATACCTATATGTATTAATAATGTATATATTATATGGATAAATGTAATCTTTTAAAAAGTCATTGTCTGTCAAGAAAATTATTTTTTTATGTTGTTTTCATTCAACATCATCAGAAAGAAATAAACTATAAAGCCAATAATATAATAAAATAATTTGGTTTAATGAAAAATTACAAAATACAAAAAAAAAAAAAAAAAAAAAAAAAAATTTAATTTGAAATTTTCAATTAAAGTTATTTTCACCCATAAGAGTCTTTCAATCAATTTAGTTTTTTTTTTTCAGTCTGATAATATCCTATTAGAGTAAGTCCAGTGGTAATAAACCTATTATAAACGAACCATTTTTTTTTTTAAATATTCTGTCATTTATTTTTTATTAAAATAAATGGATATTTGGACATTGGTATGTGGTTGTTGCTTCACTGTCGCTCCATTGTACATTTGGTATTTTTAATAATATAGTCAAAGCTTGAAATATTTTAATGGATGTGCAAGTATGAAATTTTATTTGTAATTAAATTTGTTTTAACTAATTTTGTAAACTAATTTTGTTAGATATCTAAGTTGGTTGTGAAAAACACTTAACTAACGATTTCCCCACATAGGTTAATATGTGAACATTTTAATTGTCAACAATCTCTCATTGTACTATATTCCACAAAGAGTGCTAACGCCATTATTAATATTTATGTTTCATATAGATATGCCCCTTTGCGTACAAACTAATTTTCTACACTGAGCAAAAAAATATGTTTGGCTCAAGCATAAAATTAAAGAACAATAATATGGTTGGAAAATATAGTTACATTAACCATATTACTTCATGTAACTATGGGTTTTATATAAAGCTAAAAAGTTTTTTATATGGTTAAATGAAATATAATATGGTTGCAACAAAAAAAAAATTCATAACTCACACAACAATATTATTATCTTCACAAACATAATTATGTTTGCAGCAATATTATTTATAATTGAAACAAAAATAATTATGTTTGGAGTAAACATATTATATTTACTTTCTACAAGACGATATTTTGTTCTCAACTATAATTTTGTTGTTTTAAATATGATTCATTAATATATTCTGTTAAAAATAAATATATATGTAATATGGTTGAATGAAAAATATTTATGTTTACACCAAACATAATTTATAGTAGGTTCAATAATAATATTATTCTCACAAACTGAAGTTATGGTTGCAGCAACATTAATTTTAATTGAAACAAAAATAAATATGATTGAAGTAAATATATTATATTTGAAATAAAAGCACAGTATAGCACAATTTCGAGAGGATTATATTTTTCTGTCAATTATAATAAAAAAAAATGTCCAATAAATATCAAATTTTGTTAAATTGGTGCTGTCTACATCAACTACATAACTTTTAAATTTATCATCTTCAGCTGCTGAAGATTGTAAAAAATAAAAATTAAAAACATAAGTATATTGTAATAGTTAATATTATCTGCAAATTAAAAAGTACTTATATTATAGCATCTGACAAGAGATTCTAAAGAAAGCCTCAACTTTCGTAATATATTGTCATAAAAATAAGAAACTGTTTGATTGAACAGATTATTAAATAATTATATTTTAACTAACCTGTATAGTTTCCTTTTATTAGTTTTTCAATAGTTCGTTTTAACTTAGATTATTTATTTAGTTTTGTTATTATTTTAATAACTAACTATTTCAAATTACATTGAAATGTTTCCTCTTACAACATTTTATCCAGTTTTTCATAAAGTACACTTTATTGTCTATCAACATCTAGATAAAAAAATAATGGTTAGCTTATAAAATGTTGTGATAAAATGTATGCAAACACTTACCAATTTATATCCATCAGCTAAGAGTTTTTACATTAGGTACGCTTATGTTTTAAAACACGTTTTAACTTGCCAAACAACAACAGAAAACTGAATATTCAAGTATTTTTTTATTTTTGAAGCATTTTATTTTAACGCCAACTATAACATGATTACTTCAACCATAATATGATTATTTCAAACATATGAGATGATTACTTCAATCATAAGGCAACTATAATATGATTTCTTCGATCATAATATGATTAGTATTACTACAAATAGTTGTAAAACAACAATAATGTTATTTCTTTAACCAAAATATGTTTGTTACAACTACTGGATTATGAGCTTCTTAACCATATTATGATATCCACAACCATAATATTTTTGTAAGTAATATAATTTATAGTTGGTTTATATTTTTTTTAAATATAGTTGTAGCCAGCATAATTTATTACAATGTAGGTGTATATATTTCGATTAACTATATTATTTTTAACACAAATATAATATGTTTCTATCAATCATGATTATATTTCTCATTAACATATCAAATGTTTGTTTCAACTATATCTAACATAATAAGTTTAAAGTAACCATAATATATTTCTCGTAACCATTGGATAAACATATTACAGTGAAAACCCTCTAAGACGGAATCTCACAGGACCAATATAAATTTCCGTTTTACAGGATTTTCCGTTTTACAGAATTTTGTATTGTAGAAAATTTATAGGGAATTTAAAATAAGAGGAAAAAATTTGTTAAAGTTATTTTTAATAGATAAACAAAAAATTATTTCATTTTATTTCATTTTTATAAAAAATTCATCACATACATATAACAAAACTAATAACATAACTTAAATACAAAAATTATAAAACATTGTATTATTCCAAGCGTGTAAAAAACAATAAAAATTATATGACCATAAAAAAAAATTAAAAAAAATCAATTGCAAGTAACTCAGTCTTTCTTCATAAAATCCGTAATACATTTCTGTTTCATCTTTCTTTCAGCTGCTTTTGTTGTAATAAATGTGATTTTCGATTTCGCAACCAAAGTATATAAATCATCATTACCGCATTGTCTACTATAAATATCTAAACATTTTATTGCCTTTAGAGAGCCTCTGCAGTGCTAATTTCGAGCTCAATATCTTCTTCGTCATCCTCTTCGTAACTATCTAAAATTTCTGGGATCGGCAAAACAGTTGCTTCAATAATATCACTTAAATTTGTTGAATTACATTCTGAAATGAAGAAAATGATAAACAACAGGATGGCATCAAGAAGAGAATATGAAGAAATAGCGAAAACAGTAAAAAGAGCAGCAAGAAGAGATAAAAGGAAATTTCTACAAAATTTAGCCGAAGAAGCAGAAAAAGCAGCACAGCAACATAACCTGAGAGAATTGCATCGCATAATCAAAAACTTAACAAACCAGTCGGAACAACAAAACAAACCAATTAAAGATAAAAATGGTGCGCTCATCACAAACTTAGAGGATCAATTAAAGAGATGGAGAGAACATTTCCAAGAACTGAGCAACGAAGAAAGTACAAATAATGAAGCAGACATAAGAAACAGAGACAATGCAAATATCTACCCAACTGAGGGACTGCCAATATCTACTCAAGCTCCAAATATAGAAGAAATCAAAGCTACAATCAATATCCTGAAGCACAACAAAGCAACAGGTGAAGATGGAATTCCAGCAGAAATAGCCTAACTGGACCCTGACTTATTCGCAAAAACAATTGAACCCCACATCAGGAAAGCATGGATAGAGGAGAATATACCACCATCATGGAAGAAAGGAATGATTGTCAAGATACCTAAGAAAGGAGACTTGGCAAATTGTTGCAGCAACTGGAGAGGAATCACGGTTCTAAATACTATTCATAAGATAATAGCAATCATTATAAAGAAAAGATTGGAAGAAGTACTAGAACCAATACTACGGAAAGAGCAGGCAGGTTTCAGACCAAACCGAAGCTGTGTAGACCAGGCAAATACTTTACGGGTCATAGTTGAGCAATCAGTAGAATGGAATGCCCCACTATATCTACTATTCATAGATTTTAAGAAAGCATTCGACACAGTCAAGAGATGCGCAATATGAAGAACACTTACAAAGAAGGTAGTTCCCGGAAAAAATCATCAACATCATCAAAGCGATGTATAAAGATGCAGAGACAACAGTTCAACACAGAAGTAACATCAGTGATCCATTCTACATCAATATAGGAGTTACACAAGGATGTCCACTATCACCACTTCCCCTCAACATAATACTAGACGACATTCTAAGAGAAGTTTGCACTGGAATAAACGGAATAGAATGGGATCTCTTCGGAAACTTAGAAGACTTAGATTACGCAGATGATGTATGCCTCATATCAAAAAATCAAAGGGACCTACAGAACAAAGTCAACAGATTACAGGAAGAAGCAAAGAAATCGGGACTGGAATTAAATATCGAGAAAACCAAAGCAATGAGGACAAACAATAGTTATAGTGAGCCAATAACAGTGAGTGGACAACAGATAGAATACGTAGAAGAATTCAGCTACCTGGGGAGCATTATAACATCAAGAGGAGGTGCAACAGAAGATGTCAACAGCCGTATAAATAAGGCAAGAAGAACATTTGTGAGCCTAATGAAAATATGGCGGAGCAACCAAATATCGAGAACAACAAAACTAACAATATTCAGAGCATGTGTTAAGTCAACATTAATATATGGCAGTGAAACATGGCTCACTTCGGTCAGAATCAAACAGAAGCTACAAGTATTCATCAACAAGTGCTTGAGAATTATATGCAGAATATTCTGGCCGGCAAGAATTAGCAACGAGGATTTATGGATGATAACTGGAGAAGATCCTATCAACAGACAGATAAATAGGAAAAAATGGAAATGGATAGGTCATACACTAATGAAATCAGAAAGTGATATAGCAAGAAGAGCTCTAGAGTGGAATCCACAAGGACAAAGGAGACCCGGCAGACCATACAACACATGGAGACGCACAATCGATCAAGAATTAACAGTCAACAATTATACCTGGGACGATATTAAGGAAGTAGTACTCAACAGAGAGGAATGGAGGTTCACTATCGAAGCCCTATGCTACCACGCGGAGTAATAGGAGAAAAAAAAAAAAAAAAAAAAAAAACATTCTGTAAAAACATTGTCATCTACACTAGGGTGATTTCTTGCTGAACAAAAATGGCTTCACCAAATGCTGAATCTATTAACTTCTGTATTTCTAATATTGATTGCTCATTTTGATTATTCATTTCTAGCTCAGTAATTGTAGTATCAAATTTAAATCCACACTTTAGAAAACTTTTTACAATTGTTGAGGGTAATATTTGATCACAAGCAGTTTTAAGAAATTGAATTGCATCTAGGATTGAAATTTTTTTTTGTCAATATCGAGATCGTGTTACACTTTTCCATTTCAATTAATAAATTTTTCATCATAAATTTTCGATAATTGCATTTAAATGCTGCAATTATTCCTTCATCTAACGGTTGTAATTTGGAAGTTGTGTTTGAAGGCAAGTAAACTAAATGTATATGCGATAAATTTAAATTCGGGTGAGAAGAAGCGTTATCAAGGAAAAGAAGAATTTTTCTATCTTCGGATTTCATTTGTTTATTTAAATTTTTCAAATGCTGCTCAAAAATACAACCAGTCATCCAGGCGTTTTTATTATAATAATAATCAACACCTAATTGATTTGTTTTGATATTTTTAAAACATCGTAGACGTCCATATTTGCCTATGATAAGGGGTTTAATCATTTTTCCATCACCAAATACCGTAAGTAGGAGAAACTAAGCATAAAACATATATGTCAAACTTCATGTTATGATATTAAAATACAAAAGTACAGTGTTTCCACCAACAAATACTATATAAATATGCTTACCGCTGAAAAATATTCAAATTTATCATTTTTTAACCAAAAAAATTTTTACAAAAAAAAAAATTCCCTTTTAAAGGAGTTTTTTTGTCTGGAATTATGTGTGAGGATGACAAAAATTACGATTCCGTTCCGTGTCAAGGATTTCCGTCTTAAATGCACTAATTTCAGCACAAGCTAGTTTCGCGGGTAAATTTCTTCCGTCTTAGAGGATTTTCACTGTATTTCTCTTAGTGTAGAGCGGATTTTGGTAGACAAAGTGGTATGAAACGTATGTTAACCATAACGCTAGCACTCTTCGTGGTATATAGCACAATGAGAGATTGTTGACAAATCAACCTATGAGGAAAACTCATTAGTTAATATTTAGACAACCAATTTAGGTATCTAACAAAATTAGTTTTTCATATAAATATTTAAAAACTCCCGGACCAATACTGATTAGAAAAAATTGTTGAATATTTACCTCTCTTTCAATCCAATAGTATTAAAATTCTATTGGCAACATTCTAGCTGCCAAGTAACTTGAATAAAACCTAAAATTTAATTAGAAATTAATATTATTAATTCTAAAAGCTGATTTAGTAACAAAGGAGTATAACACAATAAATAAATAGGTCCCGAAATTATTACTAAAATAATTCAAACGTACAGATACGTGATAATAAAACACAAACTGAAATGCAATAACAATGTACCAAATGAAAAATCTTAAATTCAAATTCACAATTCATTTTGAATAGGAAAAATCATTTTTTATTATACAAAACCATCGATCACTTAATGTTATTTATTATGTGACAAGTGTTAGCTAGCTCCTGCGCCTTGTATTTGTTAATTTGAATTATAATTAATATGAAATGTTTATATACATATACAATATACATGTATACTATTAAATATATAAACAAATCAAATTATAGACTAAAGATTAATATACTCTGATTTCTTAGGTGTAGGCTATAGACCCAAAAAAAAAAAAAAAATAAAAATAAACACAAAACTACAACAAAGGCAACAAACCATATCAAAAAAAAAATAAAATACTCGGCATGAACATAAAAAGAAACAAAAAAACACCTCTAAATAAAATATTGAAAGCAGGAAAATTTTATTCGATGCCAAAATAAAACTCTTGAGTTAAGTTGATGATCTATTTAAATTTTAATTGATTGCACAATATGGTTGTATATACATTAAAAATCAAAATAATAAAAATAAAAAATAATAAAAACTATAAAAAATTATAAAATTCAATTCTAATTCTAATTGTGTATACACATGACTAAATTTTAAATTTTATTTTTATTTTTAATTTTATATGATTACGACATAATCTTTTGTATACAATTTATTACAATTATTGCAACATAAATTTTATACGTGTATAGGTTAGGTACACTTTAATATACTTGATTTCATTTAATTTTTTTTTTTTTTTTTTTTTAAAGTATTATAATAAATTTAATAAAAAATAGAAAATTAAATAAAAAAAAAAAATAAAATAATTTTCTTAATTTTTTATTCTTAAAATCAAATTGCCCAAGAAACAATGATGCGTTGAGATTGTTACAATGTTGCAATAATTGTATTTTTATGTAAAAGATATAAAAAAAAATAAAATCAAAAATAAACTAAAAAAAAATAAAATCAAAAATAAACTAAAAAAAAAAAATATAAAAATAAAATATTTCAGGAATTTTAAGAATATTCGTAGACTTTCAAATGGGAATTTGAGAAAGAGGACAATTAAGTCAAGTTAATTTGAAAAAATAGGACTCATTTGAATAAAATTTTGGAATTAAAAGGAAGTCCTGATAAAAAAAAATCATCAAAATAAAACAATTTACAATCTGTTTTGATTAAAATAATAACCAGGGGCCCCTGTTGAGTAATTGTAATTCAAGTTGAAGCCAAATTAGAGTTTTTAAAAGAAAAAAAGCTTAAAAGTTTTTAAAATAACAGTAATTTACATAAAAATCTCAGCACAAAAGTTTTGAGGTAAGTAAGATTTATTTAGGACACATCACACCTCTCTCATTATATTTGCCTTAATTAACTTGCCTTGGACTTTATATGTTTGTTTCAACTTGCTTCAATTCAACAAAATACCCATTTCAATAACCATTTAACCAAAGTATATCCATAAAAAGAGTAAGAACTCATGTATGTTTTCATTTGTTTGCACACAACATGGCAAATTTAATAAACATTGTCAGAAATAGACGATAATAAGAATTTTAGGTGTAAGAAAATGAATAAATATAGCAAACAAAAGAGAGCAACAAAAAAAGTTAGAATGGCTGAAAAAAAGGCTGAAATTAAATAAAAAAATTTTCGACAAAAATTTCGTTGAAATATTTAACAATATTATTTTCTAAATTGTATCAACTATGCATACGATTTTTAGGAGACCTAACTAAAACAGCGTTATCATATTCTTTAAATTCTGTGATTTGTAAATAGATGTTGTCCTCAGTATTATTTTATAATCGTATACCAATATAATAAATATTTAGGTTTACTAATATAATTAATAAAAAATAATAATGTTTGTAACGCCAAATTATTACTGACAAAAATATTAATAATATTTTATATTATTGTAATGTAATTATAATTTAATATTTTTAATAGGTATATACGAAAATAATAATGTTTAAAACGAAAATATTAAAATAATAAAAGATCAGAATTAATCATCGTATAAGGGAACAAACTAAATTAGAACTAATATTTTTTGCCTGCCTGCCTCATATAAATAATGGGAGGGAACGTAAACAAGTCCAAAGGAGAATAATGAGAACGCAAAATTATTTTACAGTATAAAGCAAAAGGCAAACATCTGTTTTGTACCTTTTCTCTCTCATAATAAATTTGGTATACCACGATAAGTAAATGTAAATTTTGCCTCTTTTAACTAATGATATTTTGCTCGGTTTGGTATTTCTTAAAAATTAGGTTTACGTAAAATGGGAGTGTATATTCTTGTTAATATAGATTATAGATATTCTTTGCATTCAACTAAGGTGAAATTTACATACATATGTGTGTGTACTAATAATGGAATATGGATATTTGATAAAGTTAAAATTTGGTTTCTCTTTAAATTCACTATATTTATTGACATTTCTATGGTGTAAAGAAGCAAAAAACAAAAAACAAAAAAGGAATACAAAATAAATGTGTGCAATACAAATCATTATCATTATATTTCAATCATTTTCTATTATTATACAATTTCAATTATTTTCAATCATCATTTTCATTATATTTTTTTTTGTGTTTATAATTTGGTTTCTTTTATTAATCTCTTTCTTTTATTATTTCGCTTTCTCTGACTAAGTATATCGTCGGTAAATTTCTATTTTCGGACAAACGCCACTTTTGGGGTTTTTGACTTAGGACTTGGTTCTTAGGTTTCTTGGGATGCTCTTTCATTTTTTCTGACCCGTTCTTAATTATCTATTTTAGTTTTGTAGATATGGTGAGGCGAGATTCGGACATCTCCACTTTTTAAACGTTTTTGAATACAAAAGTCGGACATATCCAATTTTTTGGTTGATGTCCGAAAATTTATATGAAGTTTTCGATAATTTTATTGTAATTCCTTAAATAAGGATATGGACTAAAAATTGTTAGGTTTTCCGTAAGTTTTTAATTGTTTTACTTACCACTGTGAAATTTTATTATAGTATTGATAATACTATGGATATGTCCAAAAATAATAATAAAAATTATTTTAGAAATTTCGTCCATTCCATATATTTTGTTTGGATAGTAGCAATTTTATGTGGATTATGTCTGAAACCTACGACAAACAAATTGAGCTAGTTTTCAGCAATCAACATAAGCTGCGTAACGTATATTGTGAAAAACTATGTAAAGACAATATGCATTTTAATATTTTTTTCAGTTTTGTTAAAGTTCTAAAAGTGTTAGTATTATATTTTTGTATTGTTTAAAAAAAAATAATAATGGAAAGGGAATCATCATCATCAACGGCGTTGTCACCAACTCTTTTAGG
This sequence comes from Argyra leucocephala, assembly GCA_963942445.1. Classification (NCBI taxonomy): domain Eukaryota; kingdom Metazoa; phylum Arthropoda; class Insecta; order Diptera; family Dolichopodidae; genus Argyra; species Argyra leucocephala. The sequence goes on from OZ012681.1 coordinate 121,665,547, forward strand.
GTAACTATTTTTATTTTTGAAATTAATTCCTTGTAAAAATTTGTGTGTATGTTAAGTATGCAAGACGAAATTTTTAGCAGTTGAGAGGAAGATAATTCACACTCAAAAAAAGTCAGAAACACAGAAAGATATTGCTCTGCTAATCCAGATTTTTCTTGTATATGTATATGTTTGTATGATATTTTTTATTTTAATTACAATATGCAATTACTATTACTTTTTACAGCGGATGATAAATACAAAGACCCAAATTTTTAACCTTCAAGTTTATGGTGAATAAATATTAGTTTAGAACCTTTTTATATTTAAAATGATTGATTCAATAAAAATATTTAGAATTTGCAACCAACACATAGCCTTTATTGATGAATAACAAAATAAGAAAACCTGAATTATGGAAAAGAATATTCAGAAGAAATTAAGAAAAGCTGTTTAACCCTAAACCTCACAACATATTTTGTCACGTAAATTCATAACATGAGCCTGGCCGACTCACCTTATAATGTAATAGAAAAAAATAATTTTTATTAAATTTTAAACTTTTTATTTCAAATAATTAGTTTTTAGATGTTTAAAAATAACAAAATTAACAAAATAAACGCTACCGTTTTTGAAATTGCAGTACGAGATGGTGGTAATTGCAGCTTTTTAGTACTAGCACGCTTTTTGATTAGAGAATTTATTAAACTTTCAGCAAGAGCTCTTAGAAATAAATTTCTTTTATTGGAATTTTTTTTTGCCAAATAATGTTGATCTCTATTTTTACGTGGGAGAAAATTAATTGGAATATAAGTTTTATTTCGACTTAAAGTTCTTACAATCATCAATCCATTAGATAACAAACTTTTTTCAAGTTCTAGCGTTGTGAAATAGTTATCCATTTAAATATTCCGTCCAGTTCAAAATTATGGTGTACACAAATTCTTCACTACATTTTGAGCAAGTCCTGTTGCTCTGGTATTATCTTTGTTTCCAGTATATGGAATTCCTTTGTGTAGGTTCCCGTCTGAGAGCTACAAAGCCACCAAATTTTAATACCATACTTGTCAGGCTTTGATTGCATATGTTGGCATTAATTGTTCGTCTACGATAAGGTTTTCTGAAAGTATATAATATTTTCCCAAATTCTTACTTATTGTTTCAAATACGTCTCGAATTGGGGCTAATTTGTAAAATCTACGTCGATTACTTCTTGTGATTTTTCCATCAAATCTAATAAAACGTAAAATTTCGTCAAAGACGCTTACGCTTATAGTATAGCTTTGAATATAATTGAACCATAGGCTCCTAAAGCGATCGATAGCTTTGGTTATTTGATTTCGAAGAAGGCGTGCAATTGCGGCAAATGGTTTCCAGCGCAAATTATTAATTTAGACAAAGCGTTATAGCCTTTGGGCCCATTTTTTACAATTTTTTGAAAAAAATTCTCTATGAGAAATTATAATTTCACCGCTATTATCAGAATCATAAGTTAATTCATCTTCTGCTTCTGAAGCTTTAGATAAATGATCTTCTTCAGAGTCAATTGCCACATCATCGCATTCTAGGTCATCAGTCACTTCATCATCATTTATTCATGTCAAAACTTGCATTATTAAGAAATTATTATGAAATATTATATGAGAGCCTCTCAGGCTCATGTTATGAATTTACGTGGTATTTATTTTAAGCAAAAATAAAATAATAAAAAAAAAAAATATGTATTTTTGTAATTGTAAAATGTAAATATTGACCTAAATGAAGATTAGAAAGAAGAAACGTTACAATATTACCAAAAATTTAGAAAACATGTAGCTTTGAAAAAAAAAGTGAGCCTGATAGGCTCATGTTATGAGCTTTAGGATTAATCTTGTAAAAATTATAAAAATTTAGATACTTAACCGAAATATATGAAACCACCTTGTAAAAATATTTTAATTTTTTCTGTACAAAAATTTTTTCAGAAAAAGAGGCAGAATATTTTTGAAGCTTTTTGGGAATTGTCGGATAATGAAAAGACCAAATTTTACTTGAAATTTCCATGTTTAACGTCGCCGTACATTCAATAGCAAACACGTGAAATCGTTTCATTCAAATATTACTTAGCTTCACCGAATATTCACAGAGTATGCCACCTTATTTTTTACGAAACAACAGCTGTGAAAAAAGCTGTTAATTTAAAAATTAATTTAAAAATGAATAAACATTACTGTTGAATACCGTTTTTCTCTTATTTTATTCAGTTTTAACCTATTTTTTTTATAGACTTATCTACTTTACACCACTTTAGTGAAAAAGAAAAATTGTGCTAGAATCGGACATATCCAAGCAAAATTCGGACACTTCATACAATGTTAACAAATTTCTTAACTCTCCATGGGATATAGCCAAGAGCAAAATAAGGTGGGTTCGGTTTTTCAGATCTATTTCCTCGAGTTTTGGAGGCAAACAGTAATGATAGTTTTATTTTTATAGCTTGAAATTTTACAAAGCTAATACCCAAATTTAAAATAAACTTTTATCGGGCAGTTTTTTTTTTATTAAACTTCAAACTTTAAACTCGATTTACTTGAAACTATTCTAAAACGTTTGTCCGAAAATAGAAATAAATCGACGATATGTAAATGTACGTACATGTCTCATATAGCCATATAGGGCTTGCATTTGTTACATACATAATCATATGGCTTAGTTTAATTGAAAATAAAATCCAAACATTATTTATGGAAGAAAACAAAATTTGAACCTATCAGTTATCTATCACTCAGTTAGAAATGACTCTTCTCGAATGTAAAAAAAGTTCAATTTCGATTTATGCATGTATATATTATACTTTTATATGCCAATTTATGCTTAGGCAGCGTTTACACGTCGGACAAAATCGAATTTTATCGTAGATAAAGTCGGATGAGTGTTTACATTTCAGACTTTTTCTCATATTTAATCTACGATTTTACGTCAAAAATTTTTTGTATTTAAAAGGGTTTCTTTTTATAAAGTGTGTAATTTTTTATTGGTGAAAATTTTTTAATACATAAATTAAAAAATTCAAAGGTATCTAATCAAAAAATCTCCAAAAATTTTTTAAAAATATACATATTTTTATAAAATTTGTTACAGTTATATAAAATATAATTACACATTTGAAGTATGAGCAATAATAACCAAATTGCGTTAGAGTGAATTTTAGTGGGTGCGTTGTATGATATACTTTGTATCCACGAATTACTAAATTGGGCCCCTTTGTTAGATGGGTTTCTGACACGAGACAGACATCTATGTTTTGTAAGTTTAGGAACATTTCCAATTCTTGTTTTTTTTTTGTTAATGCTATTCGCATTCCAAGTACATATAGTGATTTTGTCCTTATTCATTATCTAATTGAGTTATGTGACATATCAGGATACTTAACAGTATACCTGCTTTCCAAGTTATCTAATCTTAGTGAGATTCTATCTACCAGACTCATTAGTTTTTCCATTGTTTTTAATATAGTTCCGTGCTGTTCTTTTTCCGGAATCAATTTCGTATTTGTTGAACGAGCTCTTCTCGGCATTTGATTGTTTGACGAACGAGTTCTTCTCGGCGTTTGATTATTTGCATTTGATGAATAAGCTATTCGAGGTGTTTCATCAGCAGTGAAAACTCGATTTTTTTTCATATTTTTATTGCTTTGGTAGACATCCTCATTGTTTTTGCCTTTTGCTATGGCAGAATAAGTTACTCCCTTTATTACTTTCTTTGATATAAATTTTCTTGGTTGTTGCCTTTGAACTAATTTTGGGTAAACAGAGTTTCTCCTTTTCTACACTAAGCAATTCTTCAACTTGATCAAAATTCAACTCTAAAAGCCACTGTTTCATTATTTTAATAAATCTATAAATAGATTTACATATCTTTTTATATACAAAGGTAATCTGTTAAACAAGCGACAAGCAACAATATTATAAAATTTACGTAAACAAGTAGTACGAAAAAGTGGAACGTTCACAAAAAACATATTATTAGTACGCAACCGATACGTACTAGAAAATCTGTTATTTAAATAACCTGACCTAATGAAAAAAGTTTTTAATACTTTGTAACAATACAAATGTCGTGTGTAACAATCTTCGTGTCTTTGAAAAGCGGAAAACTATGATACAAACGTTGTTTATTACAAATTTTTCTTATAACATGTTTCTATACAATAAGTAGTGGTTGCAGCTTATTAATGTGTTCCTTCCCAGCAGCTAAATACCATATTGTAATTTCGACTTAAAAATATACCATAGTAAAATATCTTTAAAACTTCTTCAGAACAAAAATATTGCAAACAGTAAAGTGGAACGAAAATAACTTTTTAACAAAACTGTATGTGAAGTCCAACTCATTTTATTATCAATAGTAATTCTTAAATATTTGAATTTGTTTACTATTTCTACGTCAAAACAATTATCGCTACAATTCAGATTACATGCACATTAATTTATTGTTAAATTATTCCTTTTACATTCTGGAGCATGGTATTTAACTTGCGTTTTAAAAAATTTTTGAGATGAAAAGTTAAAAAATATAATTTTGGTTTTATGACTTATTTTTAACATATTATGAGCGAAACAGTTTCTTACCAAGTTTAAGTCATGGTTAATATCACAGACCAGCGGCTTAAAGGGGCTATTCGATACATACACACAGCCAAGTTCATCCGCAAAAGCAGTTGTCTCTTACTTTTAAATTCTAATTCCAATAAAGAATTAATATATACTAAGAAGAGAACTGGCCCCAATACAGAACCCTGTGGTACTCCACTTTTGGTATACTTAGCATTTGATAATTTTTCTCCTATTTTTAATCTTTGGCATCGTGACAGCCAAATAACTTGTGAACCATTCCAAAATAAAGCCCCTAAACCCAATATTTTCAATTTTCTTTAGCAAAAGTTTATGATTGACCATATCAAAGGCTTTATAGTAATATCAACAAAAAGGCTGGCAGTGTATTTACTATTAATCCATGCTTTTATACACTTCCAAACAAACTTTAAGTAACGCATCTTCTGCAGATACACCATTTCTAAATCCATATTAAGCTGAATTAAAAAAAATTAGAATGATTTAGAAAAGTTATAGCCCGATTTTTAATGATATTTTTTCAAAAACTTTTGCTATACACGGGAGAAGTAAAATTGGCCTGTAATTGTTCATTTCTTTGCAATTCCCTTTTTTAAAGAATGGAATTACAACGGCACATTTAAAATATGTTTTTTGCTTTTATTATTCGATGAAATTAAGATGGTATATTTAGTAATTAAAATTGTTAAACTTTGAATAAGCAGATCAAGATTTTCAATGTTATCCATTGTATTCCAATGTTTAGTCGATTTTGATTCTAACCCCTGGGCCAGTAAAAACTGACTGCAATTAGCCATGTAAAATCAAACTATTTTAATTTTTAGAGTTATTGAATTCATTTTATACCTCTCTCAATACATACCTCTGCATCCTAATATCAAGAAATTTTGTTTTTTTGAATTAGATTAAATCCATTATCTAATGGTATTTTTAACATTAAGTATTCTATACATTGTTCAAAGTCAATTTTCATAGAAATTAAAAATAAAAAATTAATTTTTTGTTTTGTTTGTTGTAAAGTTGCTAAACGTCATGTTTTTTATGTATGGGAAATCATTCAAAAAATCAAATATTTTTTATCCTTTAATCAAACGTATTCAATTTACGTGCAAACATACCAACATATTATTATACATACATTATGTATGGTGTATTGAATATACAAATTTTGAAATACTTGGATCCTCTTATAAATCCTATCATCCTTTTTATTTAAAACTTTTATTTTTATTTGTAATTTTTGTTTTTTTTTTCTATACAAGAACATCGAATCCTTTATAATATTCCTTTTATCAAATATATTTGATATTATTTTCGGTTTTCTAATATTTATATTATATAAAAAAAATAAATATATATATATATATATATATAAACACATAATGTTAAATTCATACATATTTATTTATTAAATGGATATTCAAAAAATATTTGCTCAAATAATATTTTTTTTGGTTTTGTTTTTGTTTTTGTTTTATTTTTTTTGTTGGCTTTATTGAAAACCATCAAATGTTTTGTTGTTGTTGTTGTTTTAAGTATTATTATTTTTTATATATTATTTTGTTTGATATATTTTTTTGATTCAAAATAAAAAAAAAAATAAAAAAAAATACACGAAATTCTCTTCTGTGAAAGGATCTTATGTTTTTTTTTTTTGTTTTTTTTTTTATTAAAAGCTATACTTATATAGAGAAAAAAAAATTAAGCGAAAATAAGGATTTGTTTGTAAAAATTTCTGAAAGTTAATATTTCGAATTATATTGCCATTCTGCTTTGTACATATGTAGGTGATTTGTAGTAATAAATGTATTAATTTGAAACCATTATGATAGGGGATTAAACAGTCCTGGGAAATGGTTTTATATTATTCACATTATATTTTAACACAATTAAGAGTACATTGAACTCTCCTGACGCATGAGCTGGGTCGTTTTAGACAGAAATTGTTACATCCAAAAACCAAAAACACCTCCCTGTATTCTATTAAAGTATATCCTTATATACTCTATTATAGTAATGTCCTGTCTATTAAAGTAGACTGTTCCACTTGTAAAAAAATTGAATATATACAATATCGATAGAGCTAATATATGAAATAGGACATGTCTGAAGCTGTCACACTACAAAATACATATATTTGTAGGTATATTTAAAAATCGAAATTTTATTTTTCGAAATATTGACCTTAATATTTTATTTGCAACCACAAACATGTACCTGAAAAATTTCGGATCGTCTACCTTTTCAGTTTTGTACAAAAATAATGTTTTCAATTTTACGGATTTTTTTTTTATTTTTATTGTTGAAAAAAAATATGTATATATTTATATATATATATATATTCATCAATCCTTTCATAATTTTCGGTATATATATACAACAGGGTGTTGCAATTATTGTATTTTGTTTTTGATTGTTGTGAAGAATATTTTTGTTAATTAAGTTGTACTACACCCCTACTTAGTTAGGTTGGATTATTTATTTATATGATTTAAGATACGAAACTTAGCAACGAAATCAGAGTCGAAATAGTTGAAGAAACTGGAGAGATCATGTAAATAGAATGGCATAATGTCGACTGACTAAAGTAGAGATGAATGGCAAAATCAATATCAAATGATTACCAAGAAGATGGACGTTGTCATAACAATAACAAATTGAAATAAAAGGCCCTTAATTTAATTAGGTATTTATTATATATAGCTATATAGAAGATGCAGAAAAAGAGGTTGTACCAAAAGTTTGTAACATATTAGCTTACAAATTTCTACTAGGATCGTATAACAAGGTGATGGATGCATTAGAAGCTATAAATATTATAGTAAAATATACTAGAAATATATTCATAGGTGTTATAATGTTTAAAAAGAGCTTAAGGCTTTCGTTATTGTTAATAATGGAATTTAAAGTTATATTTTGCAAAATAACAACAGTTTGCAGTTATAAATAAAAAAAGATTAAGCTTGTTCGTATTTGAGTTTATTAGACATACTGAATTCAATATATTTCAAATTGCACAATTTACGATCTTTAAGTCTTAAATTATTTATATGCAAAAATTTATTTCAATGGGTCATTCAATTTTTATCTATGAGTTATGAGATTATTGGAAATATACTTTTATGTACAAATAAAACATTCACAAAAATTGTGTAGCATTTTACTGTCATACCAACCACTAACATATACTCTCAGAACCAAATTCACTAACATACCGACTAGCTACTTTTGTTTGGTTCCTTATTTGCACTTATTTTATAGTATACAAATCATGAACTATACATTTTTGTACTATTCCAATCTATAAATTTATATCTTTCATACCCTTCTTAGCCAATTATATAAGACGTGATGAAATGCTTCTATATATGTTCTATACCGTGAAATAATTTATACTATAATTCACCAGCTACTCAAAGCTCAATTAAGATTGATAAAAAATCGTATTAAATTTTTTTTATTGATTTATCTTAGCCAACAACCACATAACATTATGTAATAATATAATTAAAAATCGTATTCCAATTTTTATTGATTTATCTTAGACAGCAACCACATATTATGTGATAATTTTATAAGAAACCTTATCCCAATTTTTATTGATTTATCTGAGCCAACAACCACATAATATTATGTAATAATTTAATTGTCGTATTCCAATTTTTATTGATTTATCTTAAACAACAACAACATATTATGTAATACATTATTTAATTAAAATCGTATTCCAATTTTTATTAATTTATCTTAGACAACAACCACATATTATGTAATAATTTAATTAAAAATCGTATTCCAATTTTTATTGATTTATCTTAGAAAACAACCACATGATTTGTAATAATTTAATTAAAAATCGTATCCCAATTTTTATTGATTTATTTTAGACAACAACCACATATGCAATAGCTTAATTTAAAAAAAATTCAATTTAATTCTGGTGAATAACGATAATTTGATAAATTAAAAGTTTATTATTTTAAAGTCACTAATCGTTATCCCATTTTAAATTGAAAAATTCTAGCTGAATATTAAAAACAAATTAATTGAGCTACATCTCGTTTTCTAAATATTTATCATTTAAAAGAACTTTAATGTGTGAAATGGTTTAGATTAGATCTTTATATAAATCACAGAATATTTACATAAATCATTTTTATGCTGTTGGATATCAAAAAAATTATTTAATTCTACAACACTGAACCTATTAAAATCGGATTTAGGAAATTTGATATTTCGGGCTCTTGTATTTGCTATTTTATATTTGGAATTTCGGCCTACTCATAAATTGTACATTATATATACAGGTAAATGATACATACAGGTAACACATTCAGGCAAATGTCCTACAGGCAATTGACATACAGGCAAGTGACATACAGGCATGTAATAGTAACATTAACTTTACTATTTTTTTAATTAAATTTGGTTTTACAATCAAGTATGCGGTATTTTCAAAATTGAGTTGAATTAAAAATATTTTTAATTTTTTTGTAGTTTGAGATATTATATATTTGTTTGAATTAACAGGTAAGTTTGATACAAAATCGTATTAATTTTTTTTATTGATTTATCTTAGCCAACAACCACATATGCAATAATTTAATAAAAAATTGTATTCCAATTTTTATTGATTTATCTTAGACAACAATCACATAATAATATGTAATAATTTAATTAAAAACTGTATCCCAATTTTTATTGATTTATCTTAGCCAACAACCACATATGCAATAATTTAATTAAAAATCGTATTCTAATTTTTATTTGATTTATCTTAGACAACAACCACATATTATGTAATAATTTAATTAAAAATCGTATTCAATTTTAATTATTGATTTATCTTAGACAACAACCACAATAATTCAATTAAAAAAAAAAATTTTTAATTTAATTCTGGTGAGTTACGACAATTTGAAAAATTAAAATTTTTGAATTTTAAAGTGACTAATTGTCATCCCAATTTAATATTTTATCGTATATTCAGAGCTTCAATCATTAACGTAGTGGACATGTCCAAAATTTGCATTTCAAGTATTGATAAATTGTACAATTCGAAATATTTGGTATCGACATTTTTGAATCGATATTTTGTGAATCAACATCTTAATAACATAATCTACATGACTTAGCCTACCCGGCCCAGATATTTGTGCCATACTTTTTTCAATTTACACATTAAATATAATAATGATTTCGATTTAGAACCCAAAATCTTGTATTCATAGATCTAGTTTAGTTGTATAACAAAAGAGTAGTTATTAAGTACATCGATTCCGTTCATTTCACCCATTTTTAGTTATAAAATAATTTTATTTTCTTGGGCCTGAAAGGGTTAACAATATTTAACTAGATTTGCATAGATTCATTTTAAAACACTCTTTTAATCTTACTATACGACGTTTTAAGGGTTACTACGAACAATTTTTGCTCACGTTATGACTAAAACTTCCACACAAGGACATCGTCTCTATTTAAATTACTCCAGGTTTGTTAAATCATAAAAAAATTATATTCAAACAATTTCCATTCCATTCGATTAAACCCAATATACTTAGTACTGTTAAAATGAAAATATAGCTACCCTGTATATACAATATTTATATTTATTTCATATCAAAAACACAAAGAAAACAAAAACAAATCAAATCATAAATATATAAAAATTTTGAATGAATAGAACAGGTTATAAACGAAAATCCTTTTATTCTTTATCAAATTTTTTGGAATCAAACCCATCATCCAATATTTGCTTAAATTTTAAATGAAAATTGTGGTTTATTTTTCGTATTTTTTTTTTTTTTTTTTTTGTATTTCTATATGAAATATATTTTTTTTTTTTTTTATTTAAATAAATATATATAGTTTTTTTTTTTTTTCATTTTGTGAATGATTTTTTAAAAAGCAAAGAGAAATTTATAATATATATATATGTATATATATATAAAGAATATAAAGTAAAAATGAAATGAAATAAAAAAATAAATAAATTCGAAATTTATAAATAATTTTTTTTTTTTGTTTTTGGTTTTTTTTTTATTTTTTTTTTGGAATCAAAAGAAAAACTTTTAGGATTGAACATTTTAACAGAAAAAATATGTATGTTTTATATATGAAAAGGATGAAAATTAATTAAAGAAGTTGAAATTAATAAAATAAATTTAATAAAAAAAAAAAAAATAATAATTAAAAGAAAAAAAAAATAAACACAAAAATTTCATTCATTAATAAAAATAAAACATTAATTTAAATAATAATTTTCATGTTAATTATATAGCTTTTATTGAATTATTTATATTTGATTAAAAAAAAAAAACATTAATAAATCTTGTAGTATTTTCTTTGTAGATTAATTTTTCAATTTAAAATATTTCTTTTCAATGCAATTAGGTAGTTTGGATGGGGGTATACACAATATATGCCCTTCAAGAAATTACCCATCTCATTCATTCCATTAAAAAATTTCATATGAAATATTTTGAGGTCGAATATAATTTTTTTTATCGTGTTTAAATCTAGAATTAACAATGAAATCATTTAATTTTGAATATTAGCTGCCATATTTGAATTGTGGTACTTCCATCATGAACCGAAATAGCTCTTAAATTTTTATTTCAAACAACCTTCAATCCAATCCACAGTTTTGTTGATATATAACAATACTCTGGTGGTAAATCTATTGCTACAACTGTTGAAGTTGATGATGTAAGACAAATAATGGTTTACAACTCACAGATGTACTAACGACATCCTATAATAAGTTATAAAATCAATAAAAATAAAATCAGGAGTTGTATAGGTAGTCTAACACTATAAATACCTACTGATGAGTTCTAGTAGTGTTATGATGAACGAAACAATTTCTAAAAATAATTTATTTATTATAAACTCTTACTGTAAGTTGAGTATAACGTCTTACTGTAATTATAGATGCAATGATGATATAAATTTATATCTATATGTATCAATGTCCAAATGTTGAATATTAATAAATCGAACTAGTCCTTTTTATTAAAAGTAAAATGCTATGGAAATTTTAATAATTTCTAACTAAATTTATATAATTACATAAATTTATTTTATAGTAATAATGGTTAACATGATTACCCATGATGGTTTGACTACAATTGCTGACTGGGGCAAAAACACAGATTCATCAAAAACTCACAACTGTCATATTTCACTCAAACTTCCAGGATTTTCACCTAATTTCAGTTTTTAAGGTGCTACTTTACAAAATATGGATAGTCTAAATATTTTAGGTATGCGTCTGAATAAAAAAAAATATTTCGAATGACTATATTTTTGATATTAAGAAAGGACCTGTCAAAGGTTTAGGCTATCTAAGTTGATGTAAAGTTGTCTTTTCACCTTTGGAACTCTTTAATATCTATAAATCATGGTCACAAGCTGTATAGGTTGAGCACCTGCCTGCCAACTGAAAGGTCTCAGGTTCGATTCTCGGTGAAGCAAAAAAATGCTTTATTGGTCTTTCGACCTCATCTAGTACCCTTTGCCATTGGAATATAATAAATGACAGAAAATAATTGAGAGTATATAAGTTACTGTCAAGAGTGTAAAAAAAAAAAAAAACGTCCCAAGATAGAATATAATTTATACATTTGGGCTGGCGCTTCTACAGTCTCAAGCTATACATTGATCACGTTTAAAATCGATCTGTTAGTCTAATTGATGACCCTAAATGTAACGTATATAATTCCAACGGACATCGACATGTAGTCAAAACACCTTCCCTGTTTTATAGATACTTCGTATACCAATCGAGATAGTTCGTATACTAATTACAAATAATGGCAATTTAAACTTGACAACTTATAGAAAAAATAGAAGAAATAAAAACACTTAATTTTTTTACACAGCATTTTCATGTTTTGTTGTTTTACATATGAATCTGCATAGAATTCTGCATAGACCCATTTCCATTTACCAAGATCTATTTACTGGCACATTTCCCACATAATTCAATTGACAAATTTAGAAAATTTAGGTGGGATTTTAATCCACCGGTAAATGCAGCAGAACGTACACAATGGTAATGTTCAAAATGTATAAGTGATTTTGAAGTTTACAGAAATTTTGTAGTAATGGTTTTCATTTAGTCATCGCCGTAATATAGGAGCAGCCATCCTGTTTTATGAATATCTCATGGGTATATGGTCTGGCGAAATCAAAAATATTATGAATACAACCATTCTAGTGTAATAATCGTAGACCAGTCCTTTATAACAAATTTGTAGTACAGCCTCTTCAAACCAGAACTGTGAAATATAACTGTTATTTCATCACCAGAAGTTATATACTATATGGAATACCCTATACCATCTTGTATGTTTCCATAAACGTATGAGTTAGAAGTTTTCAAGAGGCGGGTAAATAATTATCTGTAAACTGTCTGTAAATTTTGTATATATATATATATATACTAACCCTTCTGGTTTATTCTATTCTGTTCTAATTTTATTTTATTATTTATTTTTTATCGTTTTTATTTTTTTTAAATCTCCTAAACGGCTTAAATTCTGCGAGGTTAGTTGGATCCCATTATTTTGACCTAAATTTAAACAAATCGTTAAAACAAGGATAATAATAAAAAAGGATATTATTTATTTCATATCGATGGTGTCGCTTTCTCTTGAAATATTTTTTAAATATTTTCTGTAAAAAACAGCTAAGTTGGTTTAGGATACTATATTGTGAAAGTCAAAAATATGTTAACTAGGCTTTAAATCATGAAAATGTTAAAATTATAAACAAACCATTTTATGAACTTAAACCTCTACTATCCAAAAAATCAAGTGATAATCTCGTATATTTTAGAAAGTATAAACGTTTGAAAATAGCGAAAAACTTTAAATTGATTTTCTGCGAAACTTACTTTTCAGAGTTAGAATAGTTTTGCTTGGGACCATCGATATGTAAATCTCATATGCTCATTTAATTTTGTGCTATGTTGTACTGTTTTGATGCAAGTAGGTTTTAAATCTCTAACCTTTTATATAACAGAAATTCCTATGTGGTTCAAAACTAGTTATTAGAAATTTGTTGAATAATTTGTCAAATGTGAAACCATATTCCAACAAACATGTTTTCACAATGCAGAAATCAACCTAGAATAATTCAAGAAAAAATAATAATAATTAAAATTATCATAATTATGGACATTTTGTTTTCAGTGTTTTCACGAGTCCTCCTCTATTCAAAGCTGGGCATAATAGTGTACAAAAATATCGTTTACAATCTATTATTTATCTACACATTACTCTAGTCATGCTTGCTCTACTGTAGAACGAAATAGGACAGATTTATAATTACCTTAGTTCAATAATATGTAATGAAAGTATATGTAGTGAAAGTAATTGCATTTGACAGCATTGTTTTTTAAATATAAATTTGATTATAAAAAACAAATACATATATAATAATATTATATATAGGTATAACCATTGTAGGTGTATAAAAAAAATTTGTATATCCTTCTAAAAAATTATCTGAAAATATACACGATCTTATATTTAAATACTTTATTGCGTAAATTTAAAATGCCTGATAAAATTAAAAATTATGCAATAATTCTATGTAATTATCAAATCTTAAGTGTAAAAACGTGTGCTCTGCAACTTTACATTACAAAAGATATGTATAACACAACAAGGATAAAACAAGGATAATAATAAAAAAAGATATTATTTATTTCATATTTAAATCTCATATACTTTATATTAAATTTAAAAGTTGTTTGAATTATCTATGAGTATGAAAATGTAGTAGTATTAAAAAAAATTAATGGTAGGAGATTTAAAACTAAAACCTGGTAAATGTTTTGTTTTCTATATAAAATATTATCCATATTAATAACTTTTCACGATTATTACATTAGTTAAGTTTGTAAAATATTATTGTTACTATGATGTACAGACAATTTACTATTCCAGTTTTCCATATTTCTAAATTTTGCTTCTTCAAATAATTAACGCTTGCAGCTCCAAGAAAACAAATTCATTTTATTTATTTATTTATTTATTTATGCTTAGTACAAACATATTACAATATACATAAATGTACAAAATTAAACAAACAAAATATAATTTTAAGCTTAATATTATTCTAGATCTTAATATTAAAATATTGACAATTATACAATTTTGTAATTTATTACCAAAGAATGTTAGAAAATTATAAATTTATACTAACTCTAAGATATATGTAAGTGCAGTTTTTTTTTTAGTTGGGCTGCGTTTAATGTAAAATCGATGTGATGTTTTTGTTTGTTTATTAACATAAACAATCTATTAACAGGCTCAAATTTACCATAATTGGTATACGATGAAATATTGGACGAAAAATATTTTTCGATCTAAAGCGGTTTCTGTTGTTAATATGTAAGTGGATCATATCTCTAACATAAGGAGAATTAATTTCATTATTTAGTACTCTAATTATGATATCAGCAACCTCCCTTCTGGATTCTAATGATTTAAGATCCAATAACTTTAACCGGTTCCTATATAAGGTGGCAGAATAACTGGATTTGACCATTGTAAA
The DNA here is from genome assembly GCA_963942445.1 of Argyra leucocephala. Taxonomy (NCBI): domain Eukaryota; kingdom Metazoa; phylum Arthropoda; class Insecta; order Diptera; family Dolichopodidae; genus Argyra; species Argyra leucocephala. The sequence continues at coordinate 121,680,705 of OZ012681.1, forward strand.
TTACGCAGTGCGAATCTCAAAAAATTTTTTTGTGTAGCTTCAATTCTTTGGATATGATTGAGGTAATGAGGCGACCACACTTGACTGGCATATTCAAGATTTGGTCGAACAAGAGACGTAAAAAGTGATTTAAGGACGTATGGATCGTTGAATTCTTTAGAAAATCTTTTGACGAAGCCTAGCATGGAGTTAGATTTATTTATTATGACGTTTAAATGTTGTTGGAAACATAATTTATTGTCAAAGAGTACACCAAGGTCTTTAAAGTGTGAGACTCGTTCAATAGATTTATTTTCAAAAGTATAATCAACCATTAATGATTCGGAAGAGCGAGAGAAAGTCATTAAAGCACATTTATTAATATTTAAGGTCAGATTGTTAATTTTACACCAGTTTAAAAATGAGTTTAAGTCTTGTTGAAGAAGGGATGTGTCCCTTGCTGATGTAATTTTTCTGTAAATTTTCATGTCATCTGCATAAATAGTAATTTTACTATGCTTAATGACGGAAGTTACATCATTAATGGAAATAATAAAGAGAAGCGGACCTAAATGGCTGCCTTGTGGAACGCCAGAGTTTGCTTCAAAAGGTTCAGAAGTAGCGGATCTAAATAATACGTTATAACTCCTATTAATTAAGTAGGAATTAATCCAATTGGTAAAAGACAGAGGGAATCCCATTTTTTTTTAATTTTAGTATAATAATGGAATGAGGAAGAAGATGAAAGGCCTTACTTAAATCGGTGTATATGACATCTGTCTGAAACCCAGCTTCCATATAGTTATTGAATTTAGAACAACATTCTATTAAATTGATTACTGTGGATCTTTTTTTCATAAAACCATGCTGGTTAGGGGACAGTAAGTTTGAACAATGATCATAAATAGAGTCAAATACTATTAATTCAAATAGTTTCGGAATACTTGAAAGTTTTGCAATTGGGCGATAGTTTTTTATATCCATCTTAGAATCTTTTTTATGAACTGGTCTAATAAACGATTTTTGCCAAAAATCAGGAAAGATTTCTTGAGAATGTGAGAGTTTAAATAAAATTGATAAAGGAGTGCAGAGAGATTCAGAACATTTTTTTAAAATAATTTCTGGTACATTATCTGGTCCAGAAAATGAATCATCGTTAAGTTTTTCCAAATATTTTTTCAGTTTACTCGGTTCAAAGTCTATCGTCGTGAGCGGGATTCTAGGAAAATTTTCTAAATCATGAAAATTGTTCATATTTAATACATAAGAGTTATTTATGTACGAGCTTGAAAAAAAATCTTTAAAAAGGTTCGCGATTACTTCTGAATTATTAGAAGTTATATTTTCGTGAGTCATAATATTTGGAAATTGATCTGACTTACGTTTTGAATTGACAAACTTCCAGAATAGCTTAGGATTTTGATTGGTTTTAGAAAACTGGAGTATTATTTATTTATTTATAAGATCTTTATTATAGGCTTATCAACCACGTGGGCCTTGTCAAGCTTTCATGCTTTAAAGTTTTTTACATAATTAGCTTTAGTTTATTTCATTATTATTTTTTTTTACATAATGTTGTTTTAAATTTAGATTTTTGATTTACTTTTTGTTTCTTTTTTTGTATTGTAATTTCAAATTCATTTTTTTTTTCCTCTTTAAGTTTACAATTTTGATTTTAGCCTAGTTTATATTACATATATTAGAAAAATTAAATTTTTTTTTTATTGGTTTTTATTGAATTTTATTATATTTTATTGAAAATGTCAGTTTCTCTAAGGTATGCCATGATATTAGTTGTTGCTTCTGTAGTATCCTGTGTGAGTATATCAAGTTCCGTCATTCCGAGCCTGGCTCTTACATCAGTGTATAAAGGGCAAGCCTCAAATATGTGCTGTATATTGATTGGGGTATCTGGAACACAGTGACATGTTGGCTGTGCGTTTTGGGGTCCATCAAAGAGATAGCTGTGGGTGTGTCGTGTGTGTCCTATTTCGTAGGACATTTCTGGGCCTAGTCAGAACAACAGAGATTTTCCTACTGGCCTGGCCTAAACTACATTTCTTTTAATGTGTCTTACTTTGTTGGTGAGGGGTTCATTTTCCCAACTTGTGTTGTGTATGTCCCATAAAGTTCGATCACATATCTCTTTATAATCCCTGTAGTACCGGCTTTGTTTTTCGGAAAGTTGTTCTAAAAGTGCTTCCTTTTCCAGTCTGTCTGCTTCTTCGTTGCCGGTAATATTGGTACTTGATAATCATTTTATTTTATTTTTACATAACTAAATAAAAGCTATGGCATGGATCGTATTCTGGGAAATCCTTTTGTCGATAAGGGAAATATAAATTTTCAAATTGAAAATGATCTACAAGAATACATAGAAAAAGACTAAATTCCTAGCGCATTATAAATCGAAAATGAAATGGAAATTTCAACATCTTCTTCTACACCACCACGACTGAGAAGATTGTTATAGAAAAATAAATATTTTCCAATTGCAAATTTAGTTGAGCATCAATAATTTCATTACAATATTTCGAACAATATTTCAAAGAAGAAAGATTTTGAAAACCTATACCGCCACGTATACTATAATATGTATGCTTTAAACAAAGGTGGGGTTCTTTTAAGAACTATTTCTGCAGAAAATAACAAAAATTATGGTGCTCATTTGTATTTGGGTTGAATTCCCCTTCTCAAATTTCGACATTATTGGCAAAATCAATTTATGCAAGATTTGACAGCTTCCAAAATTTCCAAAAATTGTCTATTCGATTTAAGAAAATATATATATACTATGCTGATATCAATAATATAGCATAATAAATTGTGGAAAGTGCAGCCAATAATAGATGGTGCAAGTAATTACAGTCTTGCCTTACGCGTGTTCACACAACCCATCGATAAACAGATGATATCATATACAGTGCGATGTCCAGTTAGGTTGAGACAATATGTAAAAAACGAACCGCGTCCAGTAATGGACGATTTTCCAGATCGTATGGTGCTCAGTTTTCATATATACCAACGAAAATCAACGCCTTTGCCAGAAAAAGATTGATTTGCGTTTGGGAGCGGCTGTAATATAACCATTTAGCTAAACCTATTTCCAAAAGTAGCTGTCTTTATTTTGATAGATATTTTACCGGCTTACTACTTACGCATAAACTCAGCGAGTTGGAGCTTTTTTGAACTGGAACAATACAAGCAAATAGAATAAAATATGTACAATTTCCAATAGCTAAAGGCATGAAACGTGGGGAAGTTTAAGCAGCGACGATGAAATTTATTTTATCAAATGTAAAAATACAAAATACGTTAAATCCTGAACAACAAGTAAAAAGATGGGACAAGGTTAAAAAAAATATAATTACATCAACTGTCCAGATATGGTGACAAAACGTAAGAGGTATATAGTAGGAGTAGATATAATGTGACCAAATGTTTGAATACTATCGAAACTTGCATCAAATCGCCACTAAAATGGACAGTAAAAATTTGCTTGCATTCCTAGATGTTGCTGAAAACTGTAAAAGATGAAAAATGTACAAAAAACAATATAAAGTCATTTTTTAACTTTCGCCTGGAAACAGCTGAAGCATTTTTTGTTTCAACACTTAAACGCTAGAGAGAAAGTGATTTAGTTGACGAAGAAAAGCAAAATCTTAATACAAGTTCTTCAAGTTATGCCCCACATCCGTTTAATATCAAACGATTAGATGGTTTACAACACTGACTAGATACTAATAAATTACAAAATGTTATAATGTGCAGAGCATCCCACCCAATGTAAAAATCGTTCAAAAATGCAATATAAGCCCAACCCACACAATTGTGTAGGTCTTTTTCTTGTTAAACGGGTAGCCTTAACACCAGAGGTTTTTTAAACTTAAGCTTTTTAGCCAATATACAAAATTCATCTAAAATTTCATTCCAATCAAATATAGCCAAACATTTTGGGATATAAAGGGTTATAACTGTCTATCACATTAATATTTCGACTATTTACATTACAGCAAATATAATCGTAAGTAACATCAAATGACAAACGAATAACCAATCAAGATCTTAACTGTACATTCTATGTGATTTCTATTCATATTTGATTAATCTGCACTATTTTATTTTCTGTATTCATAAAATCTAATGAAATTTATGTAAAAAAAAAAATAATTTTTAGGTAAGCATAAATTCCAATGAATTTTGTTGTTTTTTTGTTTCTCTAACACGATATACAAAATTATTAAAAGGATATTGGAATCCTTTTCAATATAAATTTATTATAAATTATATCAAATTAAATAATAAATTAACATAAATTTTAGTTTCCCCCACAAAAACCAAAAAAAAAAAGCGTGTCCTAATGTCACCTTTATCAAAAAATAAAAAAAAAACTAAACAAACTGTTGATCACACCAACCACAAATAAAACGTCTTTACAAAAAAATAAAATAAAGGAAATTAAAGGATTTTTCTTTATTCTATTTTTATTTATTTATTTATTGTTAATAAAATTCTAAACATTTAACATAATTTGTTTCAGATTTTCTAAGAATAACATTGGAAAATTTATAGGATATTTTCACGCATCCTTTCCGTTTTTTTATTTTTTTTTTTTTTATTTATATTTTTTTTCAATCCCCAATAATAATAAAAAAAAAAAAATATTCTAAGGACATAAAGGGATAACTTGAAGACATACAATTCATTTTTTATTACTTTATTTTTCCTATTTTTTTTTTTTTTTTACTGTTATTATTATACAGTTAAATGGTATAATGAAATCGATGTGTCATTTTTTTCCCGTTCATTTTTATTTTTATATACTTTTTTCATTTTGTTTTCTTTCAAACCGTTACTATTGTTAGTTTTTTATATTATTTTTTTTTTGTCAGAATAACAAAAAGAAGCAGCAAAAAAAAAAAAAAATTGAAAATAACCCAAGAATTCCTGTTTTCAATAAAAGGAAATAAATTTTCCTTTAACAATTTCAATTTTTATTTTCCGTTATTTTTTTTTCACAGTTTGGTTAGCAAAAAATATAATCAAAAAAAAAAAAAAATATGGAAAATAGTTGGGGAAGAAAAACATCCTGTTTTCAATAAATTTTGGTTTCAAAATAAATATTGTAAATGGGTGTATGAATATGGATAAAAGTTTGTTATGTATGGATATGGATATGTTTTTAGGTTGTTTAAAATTAAGTTGAATGAGTGAGGTTAAACCTTATCACGTTTTTTTTTTTATTTTTTTTTTTTTCCTTCTACGTTTATTTACAATTCATCTACAAATGTTGACAAAAACTTCTAATAGATATTCCGTAAATTTTTATAGCAAATGTACACAATTTTGAGTAGTGTATTGGCTTGTGAGGGTACATTCCAACAAATATACTTCTAAGTTTTACATTATCTTTGACAGCATTAGATGGTAAGCCTAGACGGAAGGTCCGCTGTTGAGAAGCGTCTTAATCTTCTGTGTTGTCTATCTAGTTGGCTCCGCAGTTTTTCCACCAGTGAATTTGGGTGGTTTCCTAACCGGGTCCAATATCTTATGGTTGTAGCCTTTATTTCTTCTTTTACAGCTCTCACTTGTAAATTATTACTTATGACAAAGTTTCGAACATACCAAGGGGCATTAACAATTGCTCTGAATACCTTTGCTTGGAAACGTTCAATAATTTCTATATTTGAAATGCTTGTCGTACTCCATAGTTCGATACCGTAAGTTCATATTGGTTTCAGTATAATTTTATAGACTTGGACATTACTTTCTAGAGAGAGTTATAAATTTCTGCCAATTAGCCAGTATAAGTTGGAAAATTTTGGAGTAGTTGTTTACTTTTTGCTGCAATATGCTTTGTCAAGGTTCATTTTTCTAAATTGTTATAAATATTTTAATAATTATTAAGTATTTTATAATTCTTGATTGTTCTAATACGCTCCCTTGTGGTACACCGGCTGAGACTTTAATTAATTGAGTATAATCCTTGTTAAATTTTACCATAAATCTCCTGTTACCGGTATTAAGCTTATAGGTTTATATGAATCTACTTTGTATAGACCTTTTCCAGGCTTAGGTAATACTATGATTTGTGCAATTTTCCATTGTTCAGGGAAGTTGTTTGTTCTCAACAAAGCATTGAATAAGTTAGTAACAAATCTTAGGCTCTTTTCTGAAATTTCGAGGTTTAAATCTCTTTTTACTGCTGTTTGGAATTCAGTCATTTTTATTTTTGATCCCAGTTTTATTAATGTGATATATGCTAGAACAAAATCTGATTTGAAGAAAGTCTGTGTGTAGTGTGTTTGAGTAGAAATAAAATTTTATATATGTTTCAGATGTAGTCATAAATATTAATCGTTTCATGCATAAAAATGGAATTAGTTCTTGATACTTAATTTGAATTTACCAATGAAGCTGTTTTTTTGTCTTCCTGAACCACCAATTTTGAATAATATTGTGTTGTCATCAAAACAATTTATTATATATACATACATATTTACTTATTTATTTTATAGATTTACAATGTTTTAATGTTTACAATGATTAAATAACAATTTTCCTTAATCTGATTTGAAAGAGTGCATAACTATCTGTAGTGGTTTTGGAAAATTCTTGTAAGGGAAATTAATTCCTGATGTTGCCTCTCTTATTTCGGAAAAGGAAATATGTTAATTTTATAGAAAAATATTGGCTTGTTAGAAAAATAATTTCTATTTTCTATAACTTATTTTTTGATAACATCAACCATCATATTTAGGTAGCATTAGAATCCTGTACTGGTCACTTAAATTTTATAAATGGCATATTCTTCAATGCACAACAATTTTTTTCCAATTCTATTTTTCTCTTACGTCTTAAGTCGTCTTCGAATTTACTATTTTAAGATTTCTTGGGTCTGATTCAATTTTATCTTACATTTTATTTCTCGACCCAATAACATTGCAGTTCGTTGATAATATTCTAGTCCATCTTAAAATTGTTCTAAATTTATTTAATTATATTATTTTCGTTCGTTAACTTATACAGTTGGTCTTTGTGTTTTATACATAGAATATAATATATTCCATATAATATTATCTAATATGTATAAATATAACCTCAACCCAACACGAAGAAACTCTGCTCGTCAAAGCTGTTAAAAGATGTTCTCAAGGAGGGGTACTATTGCCTATCCTGTGGTCCCTTGTAGTGGATGACCTGCAACATAAGCCCAATTTACACTGACGATGTAGCCATTCTTACTAAATGTAAATTTGAGTCTTTAGTGGCTGAACTAACACAATAGGCACTAAACATGGTACCCAAGTGGTACAGAGAGGTTATAAATCTTTCTATAAATCCAAATAAAAGCCAAATTAAAGAAACGGAGAAATACCTTGGATCGTACTTGATCTAGCCATCTGAACTGGAATGCTTATCATCTAGGACCAAGCCAGAATAGCACTCTGGAAATGTAAAAGCCTATATAGTCATAAATGGGGGATTAAAGTGAGGCCAATTTTAACCTACACATCAGCTCATCAAAATATCAACAAATTATAGTATTTAGCTTGTTTGATGGTGTTTGGGACTATGCTGACAACATTTACAGCATCATTAAAGACTATACTTCACCTAGAATCCTCCATATCTTTTTTTTTCTTTATTTGTAATTTTAAAGTTCATATACAATTCAGAGTATTAATGCAATGCTTAACTCTATAAATGTATTTATATTTGTGTTATAAATTTTGTTTTAAGTGTGACCGTAGCATAGGCTGTCTGGTCTTATAATTTTTAAAATTAGTTTTTTTTTTTGCTTTTTTTAGAGGTATCCTAAGTCTACATTATATTCATATAATAAATGTAGACTTAGGCATATCCCATTTTGGTATATATACTCATTTTATTTTATTGCATTTTGTGTGGATCAAAATAAATTTTTATTTTATGTTTGCGTTTTGACGAAATAAATTTAATCTGTTATTAGCTCAGTTGATTAAAGCGTCATTTTAATATCGCAAATTTTGTGTAAGTTCAATTCTCTGTTGAGTCTTCATTAAAAAAATTTTTTTTTTTTTTGTTGTTATATTATAAAATTTATAATATTAATTTTTATCTGGATTAAATAATATCTACAAAAAGATATTTGAGTCCGGATTTTACAAAATGGCTTAACAACCATTTTTTTTTCCTGTCGTCAGCTAAATTCGGGTTTCAATAATATGGAGCAGGGGTTTGCACCCCAAACAATAACAAAAAACTATAATAATTTTCAAATTTGGTTTTTCCTGTCATTTACATCTTTCTGCCATCAACAAAGTCAGGATTTCAACAAAAAGGAAATGGGGGTTTGGTTTGCTACAAAAATAAAAAAATGGATTAATATTTAAATTTTGACCCTCCTAAATTATTCACAAAAACTTTTGTAAAAAAATCAGATAGGTCTGATTAGCCTTACTACAGCAGGTCCTTTGTTACCATCACGATGTAGAAGGCGCGAAGTTGCCATAGGGCTCTAGTATATTTATATCCTATAATTGTTATCAACATTTTAAATATTATTTTTACTTCCAGTAAATATCTTCCATTTCTTTCTACATACTAATATGAATATAATATTATTAAAAAAAAAAAAAACAAAAAAATTCCAACCAAAAAAAAAAAATATATATATAAAAATCTTATAACAATAAAAATAACACTTGAAAATGTATTTATTGCTATATAAAGGACTCAATGGACTCAATGATTTGTATCCCATAAATGTATAGTAAATTTTATATGCATGTCCTTGAAAGAAAATATTAGAAAATATGAAGGTGGAACAATACAATGAGATACTTTATTATTAAAAAAAATCAAAAAAAAAAGGAAGAAAAATTGACCATAAATATCCTGATTGTGTAAAACGCATATTCGCATTTAATTTTCATCCCCAAAAAATGAATATACTCGTGTTTTTGGCTAAGGATCATTTCACCCCTTTTTTTTGATATTTTTTTTTTTTTTTATTTTTCCATGCCAAGAATTTATTTTTCTTGTTATTTTGTAAAATTTATCTATGTTATTTGTATGACCTTTAAGTGTTTTAATGTTATGTCAAACAGGAAAATTGTGGAGAGTTGAAGGGATAATAACAAACTTAAAAAAAAACAAATAAAAAAAAAAATAATATAGTATCAAAGTTTCAAGGTGTAATGGGTGTTCTTCTGTTGATGGTGACTTTTGTTTTTGTTCAAGAAAAATGTTCTATGAAAATCTTAAAGGGATAAAATGAAAATTTTATGATTTAATAAAAATGTTGAAATTTTCTGGACAAGAAATTGTTTTTGTATTCTTAAGAAAACTATAAAGAATTTTTTTTTCTTTTTTTAATATACCCAACTCATATTATAGGAAATCATTTAAAAAGGATACCCATAAAGAATGTTAAAAACATAATATTAATATAATGTGTAAAGTGATAAACTGACCCAAAACATTAAACTGTTTGACCCTTTTTGAATTTTTATTTTATTTTTTTTTTTTGCCAAAGAATGTTGAATTAAGAATTCAGTATAGATAGTAGAGTGTTCTCTTTAAGATATAGCAGCAATACGAGCAGTAAATTATATTTATACAAAAAAAAAAACAGAACGACAAGTTTAGGATATTTTTGTTTTTGTTCAAAGAAAACCCGGTGATGGACTCAATGAATTTTCTTGAATTATTTTTACTTACTTATCTCTATATAGAATATCTCAGTATATTTTAATTTTTTTTTTTTGTTTTTGGTACAAGAAAACAAGGGTAGCTATATAGTACAGGTTAAAAAGAACATTAAATAACATATGTTAATTGTTGTAATATTTTTTTGTTTGTTTTTGTTTTTGTTGTTATTATTTTTTTTTTTAATTTTCTTTTAAGTTTTTAATAGAATTTAAGAAAAATATTATAATGTTAAAATTACATACTCATGTATACTTCAGTGCGGTCTTGTTTGTTTATAATATTGGTTTTATAAATTTGTTTTCTTTAGAGATTTTTGTAATACTGAATATTAAAATGTAATTCGAAAATTTGACCAAATATTAAAATTGAAGGTCGGAGGGTGTGTACAATTAATATGTGTAAAATGAAATTTAAATTTTTATTTTAGAATGTAATAATTAAATGTGAATTTGGTTTGTAATGCTACAATTTTATTTATTTTATTTTATTTATTTATTAATAAAAACTATATATCGTCCGACGAAGATAAATACCTCCAATCATCACTTTTTCACTAAATTACATTTTGATGTCATTCGATAGATTTTTTGATTCTGCGTCGTTTAAAGGCATTGTGTTTATGCCAGCAAATCTCCAAATGTGTTATTTTTAAGAAATAAAAATACCTCGTATCAGTTTCGCGCCAAAAACATCTTCTAACAGCAAATTTTGTTCGATAATTGTCAGTGTTTAAAAGAAAATATATTTAAAAAAAAAAATATTAATAAAATATATTAAAATATTAAATATATATAAAAATATATAATAATATAATTATAAATAATATAATATTGCTATACAAACGAATTGTGCATGTTCTGCTTCTATGAACAAGAATGACTGCTAAACAATTTTCTGTGCGCCTGCGCAAGTTTTTTTGTTCATAGTGACAGAGAAAAAAATCTGCAAGACACCGACGCATGCTTTACTGCAACTGCGAACATGCCTATACTCTTAAAAAAATTTATAATTCAGTAATGACGATCAAACCAACATAAACCGAACCAAAAATATACCAGACAAGGTGCATTAAACTTTTTTATTTTTATTATTGTATGTTTTCTATAAATAAAAATAATGAATTGTAGTACAAATTTTTAATATTAAAATAAATTAAAGTAATACCGGGATCTTATTGTTTTCAATTTCGGATCCATTCAAAAAAGTCCGGGAACAACACCCACTAATTGAAACTAATAGACTTGTCAAAATATGGCTACATCCAATTCAAAATATTTGCTAGCAAAACTATAAAGTTTGGAATGTTTTGAAATTATAGTAACCCCAATCAATTACAATCAAAATCAATCCAAAATGTTCAAAATATCAGTAACCAATCAAAAATCTGTTAAAAAAATATAATTTCCAATAACTTACAATATAGTTTTCTTATTGAACAAAATTTTGTGTTTTTGAAATTTCAAAATTTGTTTAAAAAAAAAATTTAAGTAAAATTTCAAAAAACTTAATTTAAAAAAAATTGTATTTGCATTTATATGTATTTTAAAAATGTTTTATTACTATTTTGTTTCAATTTTTTTTCTAAATATTTTTCCACAATAAATAAAAATATTAATTTTTACCGACAACTTTGCGTCAGAATAATTTTGAAAAACTAAACTTTGACATCAAATTTAAATCAATGATTGCGATTTTAATTCTGAGCACAATCAGAAAATATCATTTTCACTCACGTCTATTGAACAAAAAAATAAAAAATCAGTTTCAATCACAAATTTGCCCTCCAAATTGTGATTGAAAGTGATTGAAAAGTTATTGAACAAAAACAATAATTGCAAGTCATTACAATCAAAAACTATTTGCTATTGAATTATATTAAATAATAATTATGTTATTATGGTATTTTTGAAATTAGAAATATCCTATTATTTACCAGGATCATTTTTTTTTTTTTTTTTTTTTTTCTATTTCCTACTTTTCTTAAAAATCATCTTTAAAATTATTATTTATTTAAACTTTAAGATTTTTCACAAGTACAAAAACAATTTGTTTTTTTTTTTTTTTTTTTCTTTAGTATTAAGTTATTAATAACTTAAGGATATTTTTATTTATTTATTTATTTATCTAAGAGGTTAACTTGTTGATCGAAAAATATTATCACAAAATTTTAATTCAAAATTATATCTGATTTAAAAGGATAATAAAATTTTGTTAAAAGATGAATACAAGGATAAAATATTTATTTACATATGATAATAATAATGTATTTATATATTATATTTTATAATGTTTTGTTTACAATACAAAATATTTGTTTGATATACCTATTTATATTGATCAACTACACTACACAGTCAAGATGTTACAAAAAATTAAGTTTACTCATACCCCAATTTTAATTAAATTAATTACTATCAAAAGTAAAATATTTTCAATAGCCAGGGGTCAAAAAGAATGAACATTTGAAAATTGGTAGATTTGAAATATTTTGAGCTGAGTTGAGCTTTTATGTCTTAATTTTTGTTATCAGTTATTTATAATATTAATAATTTATTGAAATAAGGTTTTTGTTGCTGAAAATGTGTTCAAAGCATGTAAGTAAATATCTTAAAGTTTTGTTAGAAATATTTTATATTTGTTTGATTTTGACAAATTTGAAAAATCTTGTTAAAAATTATTATTCAACAATAAAATGGTGAGTATTGTTCAAAAATGTTTTCTATTCTTTAGAAAATGTGTATTTTGCGAATTTGAAGAATCTTAATATAAATTTCTATATATACAATAGGTACATTAATATGGTCATCAAAAACATCATCAGTTGCGGTTAAATATTTAATTACATATTCACCAATACAATGTCTTAAAGTGAAAAAACCTTTAATAAAATATTACACAAAACCTAAATGTTACTTAAAGTATGTCCAAGTTTCAATTATTATATTTTTTTCTTTTTTAATGTCACTGCATTCACGTTTTGGCTCCACAATTTTATTTATTTATTTATTTTAACAGTTGATCCTACAGATAAATCTGTAGGCCAACTTTATAGGTCCTTTTCCCTTTCGAAATGTGGACCTTTTTTATTAAACTATATTAATTATTTGGTATATATTTTTGTATATTATATATATATTTATATTATTTTTTTTATTAGTTATATTATATATTTATTAATTATCCACAATTTTTTTTTTGTAATATTTTTCCACCTATTAAGTTATTTTATTTATTTATTTTAACCAAATTAATCTCAAAAGGCGCTTTAAAGGTTGTGTGTATATATAAATTATAACAATTAAGCTAAGGTAATGAATGATTAGTGAAAAATTACAATAATTCAATATAGATAAAAAAAAACAATAATATAAAGTATTTTTAAAAGCAAGTTAAAAAATTTAAAACAAATAATAAATAAAAATTTCAGTGCGCCATGCACCATACACCATGCACCATGCACCATGCACCATGCACCATGCACCATGCACCATGCACCATGCCATATGTGAAAGAAAGAATATAACAAAAATATTATTACAATAAAATAATAAAATCTTGAGACCAAAAATATTTAAAAGACAGAAAAAAATTAAGTTAAGTTAAACAACAAATCAGCTTGAGAGTTACCAAGATTCAATAATATTTTTGATGAAACTAACAGAAGTTCGATCCGATCTTAGCGAATTTTGGTAGCTAAATATACATAAAAGCGGCGAAAATGTTGTAGAAACATTTAATAAGAATATATTATTACCCCTCACATTGTAGGGAGAGGTATAAGTCGGTAGCCAAGATAATCTGATCTAATAAAATACAATTTTTAACGTTTTGAATAAATATAGCTGTCTAATAAGTAGTACAAACAATATAATTTATAGAATATGATGTAGGCTCTAAATGAAACATTGTTAAAATTAAATAAATATTAAAACTCTAGGTATGTTTCACAATTTTATTAAATATCTTAATCGATTTCGGTTATTACACCATCATCTGAAGTCTTCTGATAATGATGGGATAACCGAAATCCATTAAGATATTTAATAAAATTTTGAAACATACCTAAATTTTTAATATTTATTTAATTGTACAAACAACGATCACAACCATCACCACGTGTATGTCAAGGAATGAATGGATCTGAAAAAATGTATATTGTTCCAGCTTTAACACTTTTAAGTTATTTAATGTCAAGATTATTTTAGATTTAAAACAATTCTATAAAATGTAGAATAGACATTTTCAAACAACTTTCGAATTAGTGGAAAACTAGATCCTCTCAGCAGCTAATTCTAGATTGTAATTGTAAGTTGAAAAGATTTTTCATAACTTTCAGGTAACAATAATATAAGTTTAGGTGAAATCTATTTCTTCAGACATTTTTAAAATATACCGTTAATAACTACTACATTTCAACTGTCTAATCAGTTTTGTTTTCTACACATTATTTCAAATAATAAAATGTATAATAAAAAATATATTTGCTTGTAATAGTAATATTGTTTGCGATAATAAATATAATTTTTTCTAAATTCATTTTAGACAATCGAAAGAGTTAAAAAATACAAATTCTAGAGAAATTTTTCTAAGAAAGTCTCCAATAGTTCTATAAAAAGTCTCCAATTGTTTTTAAATAAAAAAAAAATATTTTTTTAATAAAAAAAGCAACTGTAAGGTTTTTAATTCTAGACAAATCTTTCTGAGAAAGTCTCCAATAGTTTATAAAAAATTCAAATTGTTTAAATAAATTTGTTAAACTTTGTAAAACATGGTTATTATATTATTTTGTGAATTTAGCATGTCAGTTAGCTGTAGTTGTTAATGAAATAAAAAACCATATAAAAAAAAGTTTTTTGAATAAAACATACCTTTGTAAGATTTTTAGTTCTAGACAAATCTTTCTAATAAAGTCTCCAATAGTTCTAAAAAAGTCTCCAATAGTTTTTAAAAAAAAAAAAATTATTTTTAATAAAAAAACAACCCTTGTAAGGTTTTAAAAAAAAGCCCTTGTAAGGTTTTTAATTCTAGACAAATCTTTCTAATAAAGTCTCCAATAGTTCTAAAAAAGTCTCCAATAGTTTTTAAATAAAAAAAAAATATTTTTAATAAAAAAACATCCCTTGTAAGGTTTTTAATTCTAGACAAATCTTTCTAAGAAAGTCTCCAATATTTCTAAAAAAGTCTCCAATAGTTTTTAAATAAAAAAAAATTATTTTTAATAAAAAAACAACCCTTGTAAGGTTTTAAAAAAAACCCTTGTAAAGTTTTCAATTCTAGACAAATCTTTCTAATAAAGTCTCCAATAATGCTTAAATCAAAAAAAAATTTTTTTTTAATAAAAAAAAACCCTTGTAAACCTTTTAACAACATAAATTTTAAATAATTTTCACCAAAAAATGTTCGTGTTTTAATAATCGCGATAATCTGCAGACCAGCAATTTTATTTTCCGTTACAAATAGTTTTATTTTTATTTTCATCATACCCCAATTTTCGTTGTTGCAACAAAAAAATTGAAACAATTTTCAAAATTATAAACAAATAAAATTCTTTTTTGATTAAAATCAAACTTCGTATTGAACTTTTCTTTAATTTATGACTAAATTTTAGCAATATTTTTTAAAATATCTATTGGTAAATCTACAAAATAATAAAAAAAAGAAGACTGAAACCTTTGAAGTTCGTTTTTTTTCTATAAACACAGTTTAAAACAAATTTATTTCATTTAAATTTTATTTTATATTGTTATAAAACTATTTTGGACTCTGTTTTTATATATGTTATTGTTATGTTATTGCTAGTGTTTTGTACATGTTATTGTACTGTTATTGTAGTACATAACATTACCCTCAAAATACGAAATTCTATAAAATTTATAACTCTAGACAGTTTTTTTTTCAAAATTAAGTATATAAGATATATGCAGAAAAACCCTTCTTCTAAATAATTATTGTATTTAATAGTTTTTTTTTTCAATTTAAATATCTAAGAATTTCGTATGTCGATGGTAACATACATACATTCTTAAAATTAATTTTTTTTAAAATCAAATAAAATTATATAAAAACAATCAAAACCACCAAAAATAATAATATAACAAAATAAAATTTGAGGAAAAACTTAATTTGCATTTTATTCTTATCTGTTAAAAAACAGACATTCAAATGTGTCTGCTGCAGTTTTCTTTTTAATATAAAGTTACAAAATAAAATAAAAAATTAAAATAAATAAATAAAAACAAAAATCACTTCGATTAAACCCTTCTACATACATTACATTGCATCATACACCGTTTTATATGTATACCCTTTACTAAATTTTATTCTTAGATTATGTTTTTTTTTGTTTATCTATCATTTAAAAATATACAACATTTTCGGCTGTCAAATTTGAATTAACATACAAAATAATGTATCACACCCCTGTTTTCATAAGTTTACTCCAAAATATGTAAAAAACTCGAAACAAGTGCAATCATATTATCCCCCATTGTTTTGCTATTTTTTATTGTTTTTATTGTTTTTATTTTTGTTAGCAGTGTTTTACATGTGATGTGGCTATAAAAAATTATATCAAAATTTTTGGTTCATATGTACGAGTCGCGTATCTCTAGCTAAACTCTAAAACATTCAAAATATTGCATTCAATGCAAATGGCCAATGTAATTATAAAAAGGATACATCCTCTCATATATAAATTCTGATTTTGGCTTTTTTTTTTGGTAATATTTGGCAATAAAATTCATTCATATAAAAAATAGATTCCGTCTGCTGATTAGACTAAAAAAACAAAAAAAAAAAAATAAATAATTATTTTTTTTTACCCAAAAAATACATTTTTTTTTTTATTGAAATTTTGTGCATTTCAAAATAAAAGTTCTACAAATCAGTATAATCCTTGCATTATCCTTTTTATTGAACTAACTAATAAAACTAAATAAAAATATAAATAAATTACTAACAATAGCGCAAAAATCGAAATAAAAAGTAGAAAAAAAAAAAAAAAACTAAATTTCACCTGTTTCATTTCCTTGTGTTTTTTTTTTTTTTTTTGCATTACATTTAATCTAGTTAGTTAAGTTAGTACCATGGCATAAAGTTTCAAAATAAGGAGTAATTAAATTTACAAAGTAAAAAAAAAAATAAATAAAAATAAAAGTAAGTAAGAATGGAAATTATTGGTATTTTATTGATTTTTTTTTTTAACTATACCTAATTTTAGACAAAGTGATTCAGTTGTAAAATTTATTAATTTTTAATCTATGACAAAAGTTAAATTTGACGAAATGAATTGTATGAGCTTGTGTGTTTGTAAAATTTCTGAAATATCAAATTTAACCTATTGCGGGACATCGAAAATGCAATATTACAGTTTTAACTACAATCTAGTATATTCCATTACAAATTTTAGCAGTGTAAATAGTTTTAAAATGCTTTAACTATGCAGAAAGAAGCAGAATACAAAAATTATAGAATTAATTATGTTATATATAGTACGTTATGGAATATACTACATTGCAGTTAAAAGTCTAATACTACATTTTTGATGTTACCGATACTGATTATATTTATCATAATAAAATGCTACTTCTATTCATTATTATTGTTACAATATTGTGTTTTTGAATAAATATAAATTGAATATAAACATTATAGAATAATTATAGTTATAGAACACACTACATTGCAGTTAAAAGTCTAATACTACATTTTTCATGTTACAGATACTGATTATATTGATCATAATAAAATGCTACGTCTATTCATTATTATTGTTATAATATTGTGTTTTTGAATAAATATAAACTGAATATAAACATTATAGAATAATTATAGTTATAGAACATACTACATTGCAGTTAAAAGTCTAATACTACATTTTTGATGTTACCGATACTGATTATATTGATCATAATAAAATGCTACGTCTATTCATTATTATTGTTACAATATTGTGTTTTTGAATAAATATAAATTGAATATAAACATTATAGAATTAATTATGTTATAATATAATAGTACGTTATGGAACATACTACATTGCAGTTAAAAGTCTAATACTAAATTTTTCATGTTACAGTTACTGATGATATTGATTATAATAAAATTCTACGTCTATTCATTATTATTGTTATAATATTGTGTTTTTGAATAAATATAAATTGAATATAAACATTATAGAATAATTATAGTTATAGAACATACTACATTGCAGTTAAAAGTCTAATACTACATTTTTCATGTTACAGATACTGATTATATTGATCATAATAAAATGCTACTTCTATTCGTTATTATTGTTACAATATTGTGTTTTTGAATAAATATAAGTTGAATATAAACATTATAGAATTAAATATGTTATAATATAATAGTACGTTATGGAATATACTACATTGCAGTTAAAAGTCTAATATTACATTTTTGATGTTACAGATACTGATTATATTGATCATAATAAAATGCTACGTCTATTCATTATTATTGTTACAATATTGTGTTTTTGAATAAAAATAAATTGAATATAAACATTATAGAATTAATTATGTTATAATATAATAGTACGTTATGGAATATACTACATTGCAGTTAAAAGTCTAATACTACATTTTTCATGTTACAGATACTGATTATATTGATCATAATAAAATGCTACTTCTATTCGTTATTATTGTTACAATATTGTGTTTTTGAATAAATATAAGTTGAATATAAACATTATAGAATTAAATATGTTATAATATAATAGTACGTTATGGAATATACTACATTGCAGTTAAAAGTCTAATATTACATTTTTGATGTTACAGATACTGATTATATTGATCATAATAAAATGCTACGTCTATTCATTATTATTGTTACAATATTGTGTTTTTGAATAAATATAAATTGAATATAAACATTATAGAATTAAATATGTTATAATATAATAGTACGTTATGGAACATACTACATTGTAGTTAAAAGTCTAATACTACATTTTTCATGTTACAGTTACTGATGATATTGATTATAATAAAATTCTACGTCTATTCATTATTATTGTTATAATATTGTGTTTTTGAATAAATATAAATTGAATATAAACATTATAGAATAATTATAGTTATAGAACATAGTACATTGCAGTTAAAAGTCTAATACTACATTTTTGATGTTACCGATACTGATTATATTTATCATAATAAAATGCTACTTCTATTCATTATTATTGTTACAATATTGTGTTTTTGAATAAATATAAATTGAATATAAACATTATAGAATAATTATAGTTATAGAACATACTACATTGCAGTTAAAAGTCTAATACTACATTTTTGATGTTACCGATACTGATTATATTTATCATAATAAAATGCTACTTCTATTTATTATTATTGTTACAATATTGTATTTTTGAATAAATATAAGTTGAATATAAACATTATAGAATTAATTATGTTATAGTTTAATAGTACGTTATGGAACATACTACATTGCAGTTAAAAGTCTAATACTACATTTTTGATGTTACAGATACTGATTATATTGATCATAATAAAATGCTACTTCTATTCGTTATTATTGTTACAATATTGTGTTTTTAAATAAATATAAATTGAATATAAACATTATAGAATAATTATAGTTATGGAACATACTAGATTGCTGTTAAAAGTCTAATATTACATTTTTGATGTTACAGATACTCATTATATTGGCCATAATAAAATGCTACTTCTATTCGTTATTATTGTTACAATATTGTGTTTTTGAATAAATATAAATTGAATATAAACATTATAGAATTAATTATATTATATATAGTACGTTATGGAACATACTACATTGCTGTTAAAAGTCTAATATTACATTTTTGATGTTACAGATACTGATGATTACTATTGATTATAATAAAATGCTACTTCTATTCATTATTATTGTTATAATATTGTTTTTTTGAATAAATAAAATAATACGTTGAATAATTTAATTACTGTTAATCTAGTTACAAGCTGCATTGATGAAGGAAGTACATATGAAATAATAAAATAATTATTTAATCTAAATTATCTAAATTAATGTTAATGAAGAACATGTTATTAAAACTGGTGTACCACAAGAAAATCTGATCGCTTTTATATTTAATTTCAACCAACGATTTACGTGATAGTAGGCAAATACATCCAGATTTGAAGATGATACGGCTATTCAAATATTTTTAGGGCCACATTCAATTTATTGAAAATTGGCTTTATCACCTTCACGTTAAATAAAGAAACTGGTTCCGGTCAATAAAAATAAATGGAATCATCCCACACACAAAAGAAGTAAAGTATCTCGGAGTCGATAGAAGTTAAATGACATGGCCTGTTGGGAAACATTCCTGTCATTCAAATAAGTATGACATGGCAGCCAATGTGTTAAAAAAAAGTTGAATTTCAAAATCAGAGTCAACCTGTTTTGTTAACTTTTTTTTTTGTAAGATTAAGAATAGAATAAGGTTGTACATAATATCAGCAAAATAAAAGTAAAAACAAGTGCCAGCATTGAACAAAATTTTACAATAAATTTTGCATCACCCAAAATTCATCACTCTGTAATTGCATTACTAAAATAATTACTTTCCAAATTTCGTTTCATTTTTGGGCTGTTTAATCATGCATTGGTTAAATTCACTAGAAAAACTTTTTTTTTTATTATTTCATTTTTTTTTTTATTTTTTTCATATCCTTTTTTTTTGTTTTAATAAAATGCATACTCCTATCTCATATCTAGATTATTATTTTGTTATGTGTTCTTATTTTTTTTTTTTCATTATAATTATAGTAACAAGGTTTTTTTTTTAATTTAATTTTTTTTTTTTTTTTACTTTTCTAAGTATTTTTTTTTTATTTTTTTTTATTTTTTTTTTTTTTTTTGATAAACCGGAAATTGATTCGATTATAAAAAAAATGAAGAAATTAAAAACAACATGCAAATATTACCTATATAGTAAAAGTAGATGGAACAAAAAAAGGCAATTAATAATAAAAGACATGACCTCCCTCAAGAATTAAGAACGGAAATAAAGTAAATTTTATATTGCAAAATAATGATTTTCATGATATTTTTGATATTCTCTTAAGTTAGTCAATTAACAAGAAAGCTTTATTAAAGGAATGAAAGAACGAAGACGTCTTTGTTATTTGCAAGTAATTTTCATATAAAATTTTTTTTTATTTGATTTCTTTAAATTACCAATGATTATATATACATATATATACATATAAATATATATAAACATATTAGTATATATATTTATATATATATATATATATAAACATATAAATATATATACATATATATACATATATATACATATAAATATATATAAACATATTTGTATATATATTTATATATATATATATATACATATAAATATATATATACATATATATACATATAAATATATTATATACATATATATATACATATATATATATATATATGCAGTCATTGAAATTAGTCAATTAAAGAAGAACTATTAAAATCATTTCCATCATATGCCCTTTAAGCCCGTGACTGAAGAAAGTATAAAAAAAATATAAAGTAAAAATGTAAATAGTAGCACGATAAAATAATAATGGCAAAAAATTGAATACTCATAAAATAAACTCATTTCTACAATTTTATAAGTGAATTATAATAAATCAATTTTTAAATAACTTATTCGCAAATTCATTTATTAAGACGATTATAATAATGCAATAATTCAAAATAGTTATTTTAATATTCCATATATACCTACCTACCTACTTCCATTAAGAAGATCCAATTTGATTAATTGCCTTCTTAGGATTTTTTCCATATTAGAGGAAAAAAAAAATTTACTACATTTCCGACTTAAAGAATTTATTTTGAAAATACATACATATACATACATTATATCTTCTCATATATGTATATATATATACATGCGTCAACCGATATTATCATTTAATATACCGTGAATAAAACAGTTTTATTTTTTTTTTATTTCCTTATCCAAAATCATTCTAAATATGTATACCTTAACATTAAATAAATATAAATTAGAAATATAATGCAACCCACACATTTTAAGTGAACATTTCAAATTTCTACAACAATAAAAAATGTATATATATATATATGGTAGTAAATATAAAGTATTCATCTATCCATAACCAATCTGTTCCAATAAATTTTATTTCAGAAACATGCAAAAGCCATCATCATCATAATATTAAAAACCTTTTTACGTTTCATAAAAACTAAAACAAAAATGTATACTCAAACATGCCTGTGAAAAATAATAATCTTTGATAGGTAAGAGAAGAAGAGTAGGAATCATAAACAAAAAAAAAACAAAAACCCTTTCAAAATATTAAAATCCAAATATAATCAAATTGGTGGTGGCAGTAAAACAGTAATACTTACTGTCTCTCAATTCTAAGTAAAATGATATTACAGTTACAATAACACTAAAACAACACAACATCACATTCCAACCGAACTTTAAATCTTCTTATCCAATATTTTTTTATTTCTCAATAATTCAACTTACAGATTTAAGGATAGCTACATGAATAAAAACAATAATAAACAAAAAAAACAAAAACAAATACAAAGAATACAACTTCATTGACAATATTTTGAAATGATATATTCAAACTTCAAGTACATTTTCATGGTCTAAACACCTTTAAGAACTCATAAATCATTATAGTATATATATATACATATATATAGAATAAAAAAAAAAAAATGGAAACATACAAAAACAAAAAAAAAAAACCATGAGACATTTCTAAATCATAAATCACTGATCACATATTTTATTATTTTATTATTATAATTTTTATTGTTTTTATTATTTTTTGTTTTTATTTTATATTTTTCTAAAGCTTTTCCATAATTCAAAATTCAAAAAAAAAAAAAAAAATAAAATAACAACACTATATACTATTAAGATATATACTCTCCTGTTTTCCTGTATTATAATCCTATTTAGGATAATAAACAAACAAACAAACAAACAAACATGAATGTGTATATGTTCAAGAATATATATATAATATTGTGTTCAAGGATAATAAAGCACCTTAACAGAACTTCTTCAGTTATCTTTTTTTCATCCTTAAAAATGTCTTCACTTCACCCACTCTCTATATTCTACTCACATATGAACTGTACAAATAATAATTCTAGATATTGAAAGAAAAAATATACAAATAATTTATTGTGGTTATGGGATTGATTTGTCGTATACGCCAAATTCATAATTTAGAAGTTAGAAGTTGTTTCTAATGTTTTAAGGGTGTCAGATTTAAATGTTGTTATTAGTATTTAAACTATCTAAAGTAGTTTCAGAGATACACTACTAGATATGGCTTAATTAATTTTGTTGATGCATGTATATGGACGTTTGAAAATGCACTTATATTTTCAGCGTATACGTATGGGTAAGTAGAATTGGCAATTTGTATATAGGAAATAATACCGGGTGTTCCAGAGCATACATGTATCAGCTTTTTACGAGTTATTATAAGATTAAAAAAAAATGTTATTAACTAAAGGGTGCTGTATCGATTGGTGATATTTTCAACTTTGGGGAAGGGCCGGGAAAGGGTTTTTAAGCCCAAAAATCGCCGAAAATGTCATTTTTAATGCAAATTCGGATTCTACGACAAAAAATAAGAAACTTATGTTAAATGATTTTTTTTTTGTTTTCTCATTACTTTTTTTTTTTAAATTAATAAAAATAAAACAAAAATCCACCATCCATATTTTCCTTTGGCAAACTAAAATTAATAATACTAATTTTTATAAATCCTACAATGATTAAATTAAAAAAAAAAAAAAAAAAAAATGTACTTGACAAAAGTATCTTATTTTTTGACGTAGAATCCAAATTTGCATAAAAAGTACCCCTTCCCATTTAAAAATCTCGATTTCGGCCAATTTCGGCGATTTTTGGGTACCATCCCGTATTTCAGTCTGTTGTCCTGTAGAATTATTTTTTTAATATACTGGACAGTAAATTTTCCCGTATTTTGTATTTTATCCTGTATTTTTCCCATATTTTTATGCTCAAATTATTTAAAATAAAAAAAATACGAACCTGAAGCTAAAATTGATTGTTAAATTTTACTATTAAATTTTGTTGTCATATAAACATAGTTCAGGTATATAATAAGCATACGAATAAGCATAATTTGATGAAGCCAATTTTGTTATAAATTTTGTGAGTATACAAATCAAATCAAACATTGGTATACTCCAGCCGCCGTCCTATCACATTTAGCGCCCTGTGCATTTTAGAAAGATTGCGCCCCTCATTTAAAAAGTTATTGTTACAAGGCATTTACATCCACATTACCCATGAGATAGACTTTTAAAGCATTTTTATTATTGATTATAATATCTGTATTTTTAAGTTTAACGCATCTGTAAATTTTGATAACTAACCGTAAATACAACAATATATCCTTGATCGGAAAAAAAAATCGTTTTTATCCATTTGTTTACCAACATTTATTTTTTCGTGAAGTAACCAGACATTAACAGTCTGTTACCAATCAAGTGTTATATTATATAATATTTATAAATCAAAATCTACATGAATGGACATTGAATGTGCAAAATAATTTTGTGCACACATCTCTGATAATAAGTAACACATAAAAATAATATAACATTATTGATCGAATTCTACTTACTGCTAACTCGCTTTCACTTACAGTTCATATTTTTGACATTATTTATTAAAATCAGAATTCTCTATAAAAAAAACAACAACAATAATTTGTTTACCAACATTTTTTATTTACCTAAAATATCAATGACAAGACATAATTGTTACTAAATATTATATTAAAATATTCATATAAAATAACAAAAACAATAATGTTATTCTCTAACGTCGCTCTCCTCTAACTTTAATTAATCTAATTTATTCCCCTAAATAATATGTATATACATTTTTTCTTCTAAGAATACAATACAATGACAATTTAATTTTTTTTTTCAATTCTATTTATCTTATTTTTACTAGATTACTACTCTGTCTCTCTCTCTCTCTCATATATACTATATATATAAAATTGAATGTATGTATATGTCCAAAAAGTATTTCCCACTTCCAGTCGACCTGGAGACTTGAAATTTTCAACAAAGGTAGGGTTTGGGACCGTGATATAGGGAAAAGTTCCAAAAAGTTATCAGGGGAGGGAGTTATTTTAGATTTTCTTTTTTTTTCATGACGTCACTGTGTGTTTGGATGTATATGAACATAATTAAAAATATTTTTTAATTTTTATAGTATCTTTTTGTTTTAATTTTAAAAATTTAATTTTCTTGTTTATCTCACTTTGTTTGTGACATAATTGATGTATTGATTTTCAAATATTATTTTATGTTTGTTAACTTTTTGATTTTTGTTGACTTATTTTTGTTTAATGTTTCTTCAAAAATGAAATTTATAAATTTTGTGCCCCGTATTTGTTTTCCCTTACATCATAATCATACTTATGCTGAAAATTTAATATATATTTTTAATACTAAATATTCTAATCGTTGAATTGGTCGAAACGAACCCATACATTGGCCTTTACGATCTCTCGATTTAGGTATCAATTTACCTAAAAGCGGTTAGTATGACATGAAAGTTGTTAAGTATATTATTATCAATGTCACTGTTATTAAGCAAACATTTTTTTTATAACCAAGGAGGCAATTCACATTGGGATATCCAATAAAGTTAATATTCAATTTTTTCATAATTAATAATATATAATATAATGCAGTTAGTTGTCAACAATTCACCTCAAAATTATACAATAAAAATTTTATTCACCAAAAGTAAGGGAATATAAAAAATAAACCACCACACTGTATACTTTTTCAAATATCAATATAGTTCATATGAGGTACATTTAATTTAGATAGGTAAGGTAGGTAAAGATAAATATTAAGCTTTTTAAAACTTTCTTGGATCATTGGAGTAAATTTATTCTGCATAAATACATACCATATCTTGATTTGTACAATGACAATCGGCTTTAAAATAACTTATAATTAGGAGTATGAATAAAAAAGAAATAAAACAGAACGCTAATACTTAAACTTGAATTATCATTATTCAACAGGGGTCCCTAGTTTTGTTATACTTAATATTAAAAAATAGTTGTTGCTATTTAATTTTGCAGATTAGTTATGGTTAAAATTACAATTTTGGTACACTTGAATTATTAATATTACAATTATGTAAGATATGTAACACTATTGGTTTTCATACCAATTTCGGCGCACTATATTTTGTCACTAACTTCGCCTTCATAATACTAATTAATTTTTAGTGATAACTAAATTCGTATCTCAACTATTTTTTTATCATTTATATTATCCTAATAACAAAGGGTACTAGACCAAGTTGAAAAGCCCATAAAAACATTTTTTGTTATTATTATTTTTTGCCTTTGTTGGGAATCAAACCTGGGACCTACGTACTGTGTCATCCAGCGTGTTAGTATCTATTTCAACATGTTGCAAAAAAATATATGTGATAAAGAAAATAATTGAAATTGTTAATTATGTGAATGTTTAACCCTCTTTCAGCTATTTTTATAAAAAATTACCATCCCTGATACAATTTATGGAAAGGATATATCTGATATTAGCTACATAAAATTTAAAAAAAATTACAGGGCAGTTTGCACAAAATAACAGATCAAACTTCACTTTACTTAAAACTAACATTTGGCGTATGCGACAAAACAATTCCATAGCAACAATATTTAGAAAGGGAAAATATATATTTTTTTTTTTGGGAAAATAAATACATTGACATGTATTATCCTTTTTATAAACAATAAATCCTTTTCAAGTCGAAATGGAATGTATGTTACCGTACAAAACAATTTCAGTAGAAGAAAACCTAAACAGAAAAAAAAAACAACAACAACAACAACAATCAAATCAAGATTTTCATATTTTATCATCGTTTTGTGTTTTTTGTCGATATTATTATTTTCAAATCATAATTCTTAAAAATATCATAAATCTAAAAATAAAATGAAAGGATATTGAAGAATATAATTTAGGTAAGTATATGTAGGATGCGTATATATTATAAAGATTAGTTTTATTGTAAAATAAAATTCATAAATAATAATTTTAAAATTTGGAATACAAAAAAAAAAAATTTATATTTCAACTTGAATTCTTTTTGTTTTTTTGGTTTTGTTTTTTCAATATTATTATTTTACAATTTGATATTTTTGAGATGTCATATTTTTCTGATACATATTTAATTATAGGATAGAAATCTGTATAAAAGTAAATTTATTTTTTAAAATGTAATTAAAGAGATTCACTGTCATAATATGAAGATTTAAAAAATGCTAAAAATGTGTAAGTATTGATTTGGGGTTTCAGAATAATTATTTGACTATATAAAGAGAATTATGAAGGTTATTTGAACGTATGACATTCAATAATTGTATTTTTCAGTATTTTTATACGGCCCTAAAACTCACCGAGGTTAAGTAACCTAATAAAAATGTAGTCTACTAATTTATACAAGACAAAAAAATTTACGTTTAAATAAGGTGCATTAGAGAATCAGATAATATTGAAATTGGTATATAGTTTAAATAAGCTAACGAAATTTTATTAAGAAGACGCAAAGGAAAATTATATAAAAATAAAATAAACTAAAATTAATATAAAATTATTATAAAAATAAAAATAAAAAAAAAAAACCAAATTTGTAAATAAATTTATAAATTTGTCTTCAGCTTGAATTATAATTACTCAACAGGGGCCCCTAGTAATTATTATTATATAATTATTATAGTTCATTATTCCCTATTGATTTTGATTTATTGGGTTTGCATTTAATATATACATTTATTTTTATTTCATTTTTGAAAATTCTAATTGAATCAATTTGTTTCAATTTTGTCGGAAGTAGCTATTGGTTACCAAAAACTTTTAATCCGGTGAGATTTTGAAAAAATAATATAAAATGTGAAAAATTTCAAAACTATTATAACCGTAATGTTAAAAAGAATATATATATATATATATATAGAAATAAACAAGGGGTTGCACTTTTTTGTATGTTGAGCTTCCGAGCCTACAAAACTGTTTGTGTATATAACTGGGTGGGCATTGCCCATTTTGTTCATTAGAAGGGACCACAACTGTGTATATCTAACAAAATTGGTAATAGTTAGTATCTAACAAAATTGGTAATTTTAATTCTGAACCATAAAATTTACCTTGGAAAATATTATAACATCAATGAAGAATGAATTCAATATACAATACAAGCATTAATATTAGCGAATCGGAAAAGGAACGTCACTCTCCGGAAACTATTAATTAGTTCTTGTTGTGCAACCGGATCATTAAACCTGTATAGCAGAGCTACAAATAAATTAATTAAAAGTGAATGATAATGATATGATATCACAAAAGCTACAACACAAAATAGTCAAATCAGCACAACAATAAACAATAATAAAAAAAAAAAAAAAATTGGATAAGGTTTTCACTATCCTGTTTCTCTCAAAAATTCAATATTAACATGAGAATGTACCATTTATATAAAATTTAAAATGTTTCAGCTGTAAAGAGAATATCTCTAAACTCTGTAAAAAAAATCTGTATTTAAAAAAAAAGTATATTGAAGGAAATAAATGAATTGAATATAGCTTTTGAGGCTTACAATTATTGATTTTCACTCTTGTTGAAAAATATTGTTTGATACTTTCAACTTTTGGATTGGATTGATTTTTAGACATCTAAAATTTAATTCTATTATTCATTTCTATATTATGTTTTTATTTGATTAACAGAAAATTGTCAATTTGTAATTTTTTGTTTCATCTTTAACGTTCTTGGTGTGGGTGTCATAACCTTCAGGCTTATAACTGTTATATGGAGTTACGTATACATATTTCGAAAAACGAGGCAGTCTTGATTTTGAATAGAACTGTATAATATACCTTCAAATTCAAAATATGGCACTCATACATATATGAATTGAAAAGTGAAAACAATTACTAATTAATATAAACACGCCGTACGAGCTTCCCTACCCCTTTTGAGTTAAATATAAATCATAATAGAATAAAACAAATATGTATACATATGTAATTCAACCCCTTAGGAAGGTATAACTCCCAGGGCTTGTCGTCTTAATGATGTTATAATCCTCGGAATTATGACACATCACCGTTCTCGGTATTCAGATCGAACATTAGTGTACCTTACTATATTTTTAACAGTTATTCGTGAACTAAAAAAAAATCAAAAAAAATTTATTTACTTATTTACTGGCTATAATAATTTTTTTTTAACATAATTACCAATACTACTTGTTGAACACATTCACCGATTTCAAGACATAATAGTATTAGTTAAAGATTAAATCAAATTTTAGTTTACGACATTCTATAGACTGTACAGCAATATAATTAGAGTATTATAGAATATACCAATACAACAGAGCTGAATTATTTTATTTTGAGGTGCTAAAACGAGATGCTGGTAATCTTTAAAATCTAGTAGTAGAGTAGAGTTAGAAGAATTATATATATATTATTCTGCATTTATCTGGATGTTTGTAAGTTCGACGGAATACTCCAACACATATACAAATTGCAATATGAATACAAATTGCTTTGGTGCTCTTTTTTTAACCCCTGTCTACCATGCTGAACCTTTGCAGGAAAAAATACCATTGCTTTTAATGTTAGTCTTCTTCGCAAATAATAAGGAAAAATAAAAAATAATAATAATAATATAATATAAAACAAACAATTTTTTTGATTTATAATAAGAAGGACTAATAGAAATTTTATCAATAGTTTAATATGGTATAATAACCAAAAGGCAAACAGCATTTAACACAAAAAAAAAACATAATGCACTTAAAGGTTATTCTTATTACTTAAAATTATACACAAAATGCATATGTGTCTACATATTTTTTTATTTTTTTTTATTTTTTTTTGTTGTTATGATAATGATCATAGCATCATAGTTTTGCTATACCGTATGCACAGCCTGTATAGTACTATAGGTATATATATATACTCTAGCCAGAAATGTGATGCGATGATGAGTTAAAATTGTTATTTATAATTATTTTTTTTTAAATATATATATATATCAGTGCCGGGGCGTGGAATTTTCAACTGGGGAAGCACAATAAAAGGAAACATTAGTTTGCTTTGGCTTTCCTTTTCTATTGACATTTTTGCTAAATTCGACAGTTAAAACTGTTCACATCTATTTCTCAAAGTAGTTTTAATTCTTTTTAGGCAGAAAAACGATCGCTCAACTGAAATAGTTGTTATAGAGAAGTGTTATTATCAATTAACAAAGCTTAGACTATTCATTAAAAGAGCTGTGTAATTCTGTTTCAATTAAAAATAATAATATTTCGCAAATACTGTTTTTTTTATTAAAATTTTAATCTGAAAATATAACTTTAATTAAGTTCTGATTTTAAGAAAGCAATGTAAAAAAAGTGTGAATATGAATTTGCCATATTAATGTTGGAAAATACAACGTATACGAATTATAAAATTTTATTGAAAAATGCTGATTACAACCCGTTTTATTGTTGTTATTAGTAGATCAAACATTGGTTTACCATCCTTAACAATTAATAATTTTTCCTCAAAACTTCTAGCAGAAAATTATTTGTTCTTTCAATAACACAATTACAATTTTCTATTATAATTATTTATAAATAATAAAAAACAAAATGTTTTAAATTTTTAAATTTGTTAACAAATTAATTGTTTCAAAACTGCATAAAACAAAATTATGGCTGAAAATAAACAATGTAGCATTCAGTAACAAAAACCTACAGAATTATTTAACACAAATCAATACTACTCTCTAAAAAAACCCAAAACTACATACATTATTTATATAAATATTAATTCTCATTTAAGTCAACAATCACAATAATGCATAAAATTAATTCATTCCCTGCTATTTTTTTTATTTGTAATTTCATTTTCTGTCATGCGATATTTTGTTGTTGTTTCCCTAGATAATCTATTTTCTATCAGATATTTTCTAATTATATCAGGTAGATTTGGAATGAATATCAGCAACTCAATCAATTTTTTTTATTGTCGCTTCTCTTATTATTTTGTTGCTGTTGATAAATAGAGACAATGTGTGTTGAGTGTATGTATATTGTAATTTGTAAATGAGGAGAATGATATTTAATTTGTCATTATATTTTTATGCTATGTATAATTATTATTATAGCTAGTTATATTGGTTGGTAAGAGAAGAATGATTTTTAATAGGCATTATTTTCAAATACTTTAAATTTGTGGTTGTTGAATATCTCTTGTTGTCTTGTATGATTGAAAGAATAATAGAAAATAATGATGTTTATATAGGCATTATTTTCTAAACATACGTAATGTAGTTAATATCTATGCATATAATTTTTGATTGAAATTTTTTTTTTCATTCGATTTGAATTTTTGTAGTTAAGTAATTTTTATATTAAACTAAATATATATATTATATTCAGTTGTAAAAAATAATAAATAATATTTTATTTGGGGAAGCACTCATTCAACTCAATATATGGACGCTTCGTGCCTGATATATATATATCTATATGATATATAAATTTATGATCCTATATAATATTTAGTATGTATTATGGGGTTAGGTTTTGGTTCTGCTGGAGTGGCAGCACGTAAAACGTTTACGTTCAAAAATCAACGTGAAGTATTTTAACGTCAAAGATTTTTTTTGGTAGCATGTAAAACATCACGTTGAAAATTTATTCCGAAAATTCGAAAAAATATTCCGAATTTTCGAAAATTATTTTGACAATCAAGCTAACCTATTTAAAACTTCAAAAAACATATGTTTTTCAAATTTAATGGAGGTTTGAAATAAAAAGAAATGAATTTAAATTTTTTAGAATTTTTTTTTTTAAATTCTTGTATTTCGCCATATTATTTTCAGTTTTGAAGAACAAAATTGTTATATAAAAATCGCAAAAATAATAAAAATGATGTGCCCGTTTCAATAGATATAGAATTTATAATAGACTAAAATCAAAAAAAAAAAAAAAATAAAATAAATGTAAACAAACCAATTCAGTTGATATTTTATATGATATTTTCAATGAACTAATACATATAGTATTTTATTTAAAGAAATTAAAACACTCAATTATTAAGAAATTAAAAAAAATTATTTTATTTTCACATAATAAATGCTTGAATTATCACAGAAATAAAATAATTTTTTTATTGCAAACAAAAATACTTCAATTATTCCAGAAATAAAATGTTATCAAAAGAAATTAAAAATTATAAAATAAAAAGAAAAATTATAAAAACTATAAAATTTAATGTTCTTAAGATTTAAAATTTTATTATAAATATTTAAATTTTATATTTTTATTATTAAAATAACACAAAATTATTAAAAAAAAACTATCTTTCTCGTATAAATTTTAGTACACGGTAAGAAAATCATTGACGTTCAAAAATAAACGTATACGTTAAAATCAACGAACGTCAACTTGCTTACATGCTACCGAAAAAATGTATACTTGACGTTTTCGGAATTAAATCAACGTCAACGTTGCTTACATGCTACCAAAAGTGTTAATACGTCTATTTGACGAACGTGAACAAGTTACGTGCTGCCACTCCTGATTTACACATAAAAACAATAACAACCTATACATTTTTAAAGAAATTAAATGAAATTTTGTACTATTAATTTTTATTTCTTATCTTTGTAAATTTATAATTTTTAGGTATATTTAGTTTTTTTCAAGTGTGTAGAAATGTATGTTTTAGAGAGTGATGAATTTTTTTTAATAAAGTAGGTAGGTATATATAGGTATCGGTTAAACCATATTGATTGTTCTTCTTCTTTTTAATGTATGTTATACATAATAATTATGTATGAATTTTAACATGAACAGTTCGAAAATGAATTTTTTGAAATAAAATGAAATTTTAAATAACCGATCAATGGTTCACAAGTTATGAACAGTTTTGTAAATAGGTACCTATTTATTTGCAGTAAATTTTTTTATTTTAATTTTTTTTCCAACACGAGTTTTTATTTTATTTATCAAAATAAATATTATGTGTACCTACAATATTATTGTTTTTTTATACTTACAATTTTATTTATTTTTGTTTTTAAAATTGTTTTCGTTCAAAGTGGTGGCTCATTATAAAAGATTATTTGTTCGCTATAAACTTTGACACTAAACTTACGCAGTGAATGTTATGGAATGTTAACAGGATTCTGCTGAATTATACGACAAATTTCAATGTTGGCAAAAAGGATGTCGCTAAAATGATCGAGAATGAAAACTCTAATGAAGGAAAGAAATACTAGAATTTATTTTGCTTCCATCATTTATGGCGGGTTACCAAGCTAGTAATATATATAGACTAACATCTC
The DNA here is from genome assembly GCA_963942445.1 of Argyra leucocephala. Lineage (NCBI taxonomy): Eukaryota > Metazoa > Arthropoda > Insecta > Diptera > Dolichopodidae > Argyra > Argyra leucocephala. The sequence continues at coordinate 121,713,852 of OZ012681.1, forward strand.
ATTTTAGAATATTCAAATAAAATAATTTAATTATTATTTAAATATTTTAATTAACATCAATTCTGTTTTTGTATTCACCAATTTGTTAACACCATTCTGATATTTTCGTTTTATTTGGATTTTTTTCTGTACAATTTTGAGTCACTTTAATATTTTTGATCAGTATCATTTTTGTTTTTATTTTAGTTTCATTTTATTTAATTAAACAGTGGGTATTATTATTATTATTGTTAATATTAGTATTATTATTATTTTTATTATTATCATTACTGGTATTTTTACTATTTTCGTTGTTTTTGTTGTTATCGTAATTATCACTTTTCATAGCATTTAGAATTTTTTCATCGTTTTTCTTGTACTGTACTCTTCTTTATTTTCAAATGAAATAAGTATTATTCCATTGCTTTTATTTTGCACATTTTTAAACTTTAAATTTTTTGGATCCACCTTTGTATTTAAGTCACTTTTTGTTTGCTCAATTTTTTGTTTATTTTTTTGCTTTATAATTAATTTGGCTCACATTTCATTACTGGTACATTTTTTTCAATATTATTATTTTTTTTTATTATATAAGCATATGATTTTGTCCCACATTTGTGTTTTTTTTCAATAATTATGTTTTTTTTTCATTTGTTTGCAGATCTCATCACTTTTTTGTATTGCACAGGTAAACTGTTCATTAACCATTTCATTTTGGTTTTTTACAACCTCAGTAAATTTCACCATATTTTCTAATTCTTTGTTTTGCCAATTTTTTATTTCGTCTAATTTTTTTAGGTAGCTACTTTCAATAGCTCTTAAAAGTCCCATAATCTCATTTTCATTTCTTTTTAGCGCTGCTTTAAATTCTTCCTTATATTCATTTAGGCTGTCACTAATTCTTGATACAGCTCTTTCCATGTTCTGCAATATTTCAGCCATATTATTTATGTACCTGTATACAATCATCATATATAAATTTTAGGATATTGTTGGAGTACATGATATTTACAGTTGACTGATCTAGCCCAGAGCATTTTATTTGCTCATGATAAATTTTCTTACACACTCTGGTACATTTAATAACTGTTTTACCTTTTATTTTATTTTTGCACTTATGGCACGAAGCCATTTCTTATTATTTTTTTAAAATAGAAATTTGAGTCTTATTTTTTTTTTTATTTTTTGATTGTTTTTATTTTTTGCAATTAGTTTTATTTATTTTTTTTAATTGAATTTTAATAATAAATAAATTCAACCCGCTAATTAAATCACGTCTGCATTCCATAAATCTGGATTAAAGAATCTCTTATTGTATATCATATTATTTTTATTAGTTTATTGATTATTATATTATATTAGAACCGATTTGATTTAATTTGAGCCCGTGCTTACTCGGTCATTACATTACTATAATCCAGTACTTTGCCATCCGAAGCTACCGAAGCTACCTTTGTTTTTATGTTGTAAATTCAAATTTTATTGTTTGCTTTTTTTTCTTTAACTCATTTTTACATTCTTCCTTCACAGTATTTCTATGACGCAATCCAATATTCTATATTTCGAATATTTAAAATAGCTACTAAAATAATAATTTTTATGAAATTTTTGTGTTAACAAAAATACTAAAAAACAAAAAATAAAAATAAATCAACAACATATTGCTCATTTTCATTTATAGAAAATATCCTTAAAAAAAATTGCACAATATTGCAAAAGAAAAACAAAAAAAAAACAACAATAAATGAAAAAAATAAATATTTTGAATTCTTTATATAGAAAATATTTCACATATCTAACATTAATAATCAAGTAAAACTTTATTGGTATAGATTTTTTTTTATATATAAATAACACATATTTACATATTATACAGTATAGATATACAGTGAAAACTGTTTATAATAACTTTCAATAGTTTAACGGAACTAGGATGTTATAAGCGATAGTTATGATAACCTAAATAATTATTTATAATACCTATATTGTATTTATTTTTAATTTTTTTTGCCCCTCAAAGTCCCTTGTATAGAGTGTATATAAATATACATATTATGTGCAAATAAATACATATACAAATTTAATATAGATATTATTATTTTAATTCAAATTAAATTGATCTCAACGCTTATAATTATTTATTATTTATTATTCAGGTCTTATAATTATTTATTGGACAAAACTTACATAGTTTAAATCAAATTGGACTTAAAATTTACAATGACTGAAATATGAATATCGAAAATTATTGTCAACTCCACTTCTAATATTCAAGATGTAAAATATAGCTGTAATGCATGCCTCATTAGTCCTCATTGCTTTATTAAAATATGTTATTGCACTCATAACTGTTATTGTTTTTGTTCATTTCTCTTTACTACGTACCAACTTTATCTTTATAAAGTACCAAATTTAAAAAAAAATGTAAATAAATAAATAAACAAATAAATAAATAAATAGATATAAATAAATATATTTTGTATAATTAGGTACTTATGATAAGCTTTTTTTTTGATTATTATTTTGTTGTATTTATAGCAATATTTGGCTCATTTGAGGGAGATGTTATATTGGCGTTGGACCTAACGACCATATCTCAAAGTTAGCTGTAATTTCTACCTTTGCAAAAATATACATTTTTAGTTGCGCTTCTTATCGTTTAAGGACGAAAAGTACATTTGAAAGTATCCTTGTTGTTTTGATATTTTTGTATAAAAACCGTTATATATGTTGATCTATTAGATATATATATATATATGTATATATTTTCAATTATATAATCTAAAAAGATAGCGCTCTGGACCATATATATATTTGGAAAGCTAGCAATTCCAGCTATCCTTATGATATGGTCATTAGGTCCTACGCCGATACAATATCTCCCTCAGAATCCCGCAATATTTTTTAAAACAACAATCGATTTGCAAGATCATATAATATAAAAATACAGTCAAGACCGACTCTGTGCAAGCCGGTCGAGCATAACAAAAATATAAATAGTTAAATAAAAAGAAAGTTTTCTATTTCCGTAAAAGCAATTAAATCTTCTTATCATATCGTTCAATTTAAGCACAACATTTTTGTCACATATAGGGTAGGTATTATATTTTCTTTCTCTAATCTTGTTACGTCCGTGAAGTCACCGATATACAATTCTGGTTTAAAATTTTCTTTGTAATTTCAGCACTAATTAAAAAAAATAGTCAATATTGCCTATGTTCTCTATAATATCTTGTTTCTGGTGTTTTTTCCTATAAGAAGGATTTTAGCAAATTTAGTCAAATTTAGTCAAATGTAGTCAAATTTAGTCAAATTTAGTCAAATTTAGTCAAATTTAGTCAAATTTAGTCAAATTTAGTCAAATTTAGTGAAAGGTAGCGAAGCTAAATTAACCACCATGGTTGAATATTTTTTTTCAGCTTGTCAATATTTAGTTGTTTTACAAAATATAAAATCCAATTTACCTTTAAGATTTACCTGAATTGATCAGGTAGAAACATTTAGAAATATTTATAACAAAGTGGCTATTTCAAAGACACAAACCAGGTTTAAATTTAAAATTTATTTCTACTTTATTTTTTGGGTATCTAATGTTAATTGTTTCTTATTTTTTGACGTAGAATCCAAAGTTGTATAAAAAATACCTCTTCCCATTTTAAAATCTGGGTTTCGACCGATTTCGAAGATTCTTGGTTTTAAAAAAACCATTTCGGGTCCTGCTCGGAAGTTGAAAATATCACCAATCGATAGAGTACCATCAATAAGTTTTTTTTAAATTTTAAAATCACGGCTCTTTCCTCTGATACGCATACACTGGACATTCGGTATACTTTTGATATATGGGTTTAGCACTTAGATAATATGTTTGTCTGAACTTGATATTATGTTAAAAATGATTTATTTGAAATATGGGAACAAGAATTAGTATAATTTTTAATTTTTTTATTCATTAATCGGTATTTTTTGTTACGGTAATATTTTTAAAAAGCTTCAAATTTAAATTTTTGGGTTCTAATAGGTAATTTTTTGAATTTTCGGATTTCTGTCGAGTGTTACTGCTTTTTGCTTTAATTCACCGAAGTGAAAAGTTTGACAGGCATTATTAGTGTATTAATATATATATTATATACAATACTAGAGACCCCTATTTATTAATTATAATTTAAATTAAAGCCAAATCTAACGTTTTTAACAGAACTAGACCTTAAATATACTGATATTTTTCACTATCAATGAATAGGTATAAAAAAAAACAATAATAATTTTGTTTACAACTTAATACGATACACATTACATTGTCTATACCTAAGCATGTACCTAGATTTAATGATGAAAATAAAATTCATATGCTATCTATGCTATGCACTATCTGGAAATTTGTATAAATAGAATGGTGTACTATGGTGTAAATGTGATAGTGGTATGGTGATTTACTTTCTCTGATTTTTGGTGAATAGATTAAATAATGTTGAGGTGAAATGTTGACAAATAATTTGTGACTAGGGGCCCCTATTGAGTAATTATAATTCAAGTTAAAGCCAAATTTAAAGTTTTTAAAAGAACAGCTAATTAAAAGCTTTGAAATTAGTATGTTTTCGTTAGAAAACATAAATACCTTAATTCTCATTTCCTGTTTTGTTTCTACCTATTTCTTAATGTATTTGGTGAATAATACAATCATATGAGTAAAAACTTTTCAACTGTGTGCGCATTATTGTTTTATACACAACTTATTTATTATATTAGAAGTTCATTGAGGAGAATCGAAATAAAATGAAAAGGTGTCTACTGCGCAGGTCCTTAAATGCTTGTCAATTATAATTATAGATGATAGTATAGCGGTTAGGCATCTTGTTCCTCTTGTTTCGCGTTGGACTGTTTAAGAGTGGTGGGAGTAGTTTTTTGACTAATTAGCATGTGCATCTACCACAATGAGCATAAAACACCTACAAATTATCTTTAAAGCATAGAAATATCAAAAACAAAGGATGTAAAATTTAGTGGATGTTGTTATAAAGGGCCTCGTTGTTATATGTTGTTATAATGAGCATATAATACCTACGAATTATCTTTAAATCATAGAAATATCACTCATACTGCACGACGATGTTTCTATGTTACCTAAAGATGAAATAACAGTTAACGGTTGTCAATTATAGACGAATAAATTGCAGTAGGGGAGAGGGGGGCAGCTTTGAATAATTTAATTTAAAACTGTCATAATTTCAAATTTATAACTCCACAGTTTGTTGGTAACATTGAAATGATTCACTGTAATTTATATTTACTCAAAAATTATAAGAGAAATTGAGTTAGTTGTATTGTTTGTTTTGAAGTGTTCAAACCAAAATTCTGAGAAAAAAATTGTAAGAAATAATTACAAAAAAAGTGAAGACAAGTAATAACGGTATGTTGTTTTTGTTGTATATATTTTTTTGTTTTATATTTAAATATATAGTTCAATATTTAAATTGTATTGACATTAGTAAAATTTAATTTATATTTTGAAGTGTTGTTGAAGCAGTTTTGAACAAAATGAATGTAGCACATTTGAACTATAGCTTATTTATAATTTATTATTGTTTTTAGGTAACATGGTGTGGAATTATAAAAACAAAAAGAGAAACTGTAGTTAATGAAGAAGATGTGAAAAATGCCGTTCTCCAAGTAATAAATGGCAAAATGACACTTAGAGGATCCGCATCTAATTTCAATATAAAGGCAAATACATTATTTTATAGAGTTAAAAATATAAAGAAAACCAAATCCCTAAATCTAGCATTTTTTCCAATAAATATTTTGTAAACCAAATATTTAATACAGCTGAAGAAAGTATGCTAGAAAACTATTTATTAAAATCATCTAAAATGAATTATGGACTTACATATATGCAAGTCAGAAAATTCGATTTCGAATACAAAAATGTCCTGCTAAATGCACTGAAAATAAACTGGCTGGTATACAATGGATGAAAAGTTTTATGAAGAGACATAACAAATTATCTTTGAGAAACACCCAAAATACAAGTCTGTTCAGGTCCACAAGTTTTAACAAATATAATATCACACAATTTCAAGACAATTATGAAAAGGGTTTTGAAAACAGTTTATTTCTCTCCAGATAGAATATACAATTTGGACGAAACAGGTGTTACGACAGTTGTCCAAGCCCCGCATATAATTTCACAAACAGGATTAAAACGGGTCAGTCATGCTGTATCAGCTGAAAGAGGGCAATTAATAACAATGTGTGGAATAGTAAAAGCTGCGGGAAATTCAATTCCCCCAGTTTTTATATTTCTGAGATCTAGATTTCATGATACTATGCTCAATGGAGCCCCTATTGGAAGCATAGGTTATGCGAATAATCCAAAAAGTGGTTGGATGACTGAAGATTTGTTCATTAAAGTGTTAGAACACAAATTAAAAAAAAAACAAGGACGATAAAATATTATTGCTCCTCAATAATCATGAAAGTCATTGTATAATAAACCCTATTACATTCTGTCGTGAAAATGGAATCGTTCTAGTCGAGTTTTCTACACATTGTACCAATAGACTACAACCACTCGATTATGTTAGTGTTATGGGCCTTTTGGGAAACGTAAACTAGCAGTTTGTCAGAACGACTGGCTACTAAACCACCCCGGAAAAACTATTACCATTCATGATTTAAGCAGTATTGTAACTCCAGAATATAATGCGAGCTTTATACGAACAAATATAATTTTAGGATTTTCAAAACCGGGGATTTTTCCACTTTCAAGAAATGCGTTTACTAATGAAGATATTGTTTTTATTATTTTACTTGAAATATAATGTTATTATCTTTTGTTACTTTAAATTTATTTTTCACTACTTATATTTTTTTAATAAATAAAAAAAATACAAAAAATAAGCAAAATTGGAATTAAAATTATTTTTTATTTTTATTATTTTTATTACCAGTTCAGAACTGCCCCAGGGTAGATCAAAACTGCCCCCCCTCTATGGGGCACTTTGGAACATGCGGAATTGATTTTTTTAAAGTTAAATAAAATTTTAATTTATCGCCTGCTTTATGAAAATGGAATGTTTATTTGTAGTTAATTAACCATATTTATTATCAGTGACAATAAAATGCTTATTATGCATGCATGCATGCAAAAAAGCGTTCTAAGATGCCCCCCTCCCTCTCCCCTACCGTATAAAACTTATTGACCATAATTTAATAGGGGCCATGTTCTTCTTGCAAATCCAATTCAGATTTAGATTTGGACTCAGTATAATTAAATCTAAATACAAAAACAAGAACAACAAATTACTGACAATTGGATAAAGCCAAAACAAAAACCATGTAAAATGTCGTGAATGTTGTTATAAAGGCCCTCAACTGTGTATAAATAATGTATATATACATATTATAATATAATAAACCAAATATTAGAAATACCAAAGAATATATTTTTTTTCTCATCATTTTCTGGTTTATTTGAAATGTGAAATATTCTTTATTTTAACATTACTAAAATATAGAATTTATTATATTATTTTCTATTTTGTTTATTTTTTTTATTTCTGTTATTATTGTTTTCCCTTTTTTTTTTTTGCTGTTCTTAAGAAAAATTACTGTTAATAATAAAGTTTTTGGGTGTACATTATAATATTAGTGTATGTATATATGTATATGGAATGAAAATATTTATAATATGTGCTAGAGATATTCAAAGGCAAAGGAAGGATATTTATATAATAATAATAATAATAATAATAATAATAATAATATGTTAGTATAGTAAGCATATTACGTATAAGGAAGAAGAAGAATAATACAAAAATGAAAAAAAAAATAAACTTCTCTATAATAATCTAATAATACACATTGAAAATATATATTTTTTATTTGTATTCTTTATATTATATTTGTATTTTCTATTAATATATTCCTATAATATCCTTAATCTTAGTCGCGTTTTATTTTTTTATTTTTTTTTATTTTTGTATTTTTATTTTCATTTTGTTTTGTGATAATAAATCGGTCGATTTTTCATGATTTTCCCATTGCTTATTCGCTATCATCAATTTCAAGGATTTCTTAAATTTTGCTTTTGTTGTTCTTGTTTTTGTTTTTGTGGTTTTTTATTTTATGGGTTATTCTTAATAATATAAGAACCAGCTTGTTAGGTTAGTATTTGGAAGATGAAAAAAAAAAAAAAAAAAAAAAACAGAAAATAATATTGTCACTATAATACACATATATACATGTGAGTTATTATTTTGTATTTGTTTTTGTTTTTTTTTCGGAAAATAAACAATATCTTATTGTGCCAATAAATACTTATACACAAACGATATTATAAGGATAAAGTATTTGCTTTTTTATTTTTATTTTCTGTTTTTTTTTTTTTTTTTTTTGGATTCCTTTAATATTACTTATATAATAATATGTCATTTACCATCATTAAGTGGTATTAGATTTATTTCCGTTGAAAATTTTGTTGTTTTCCATCTTCTAGTTTTCCTTATGTTTTTTCTTTTTTTAATATTATTGTTTTTTTTTTTTTTTTTTTTTTTTTTGGTTAGAATATTTGTAAAATATTTTCTCGAATAATTCAATAGAATAATATTATATATATATATAGAATAATATATAGAATATAAGTATAGTTTGTTATAATAGTAAAGTGTCATGACAGTAAGTTAGAAAAATCTATATTACATAATATTAAATTATATTATGTTGGTATCGCATCAATTTTCTAATAATATTAGTATAATAATATGTTTCTTGAATAAATAAATAAAAAAAAAAAAAAAAAAAAAATTACAATGTGGTGAATATATATTTTGTTTCAATGGAATTTCATTTCAACATTCATTCTATAATCAACAACAACAAACATCACTTATTTTGATTTGATTTTATTTTCTATTTTTACTTTTTTTTTTTTTACTATTTTTTTTTTTTTTTTTTTTTAGAGAAATTTTTTATATTGTCAAAATAATATAGAATAGAATAGAATTAGTGACTTTGGTGGCCTTAAGGATAATCTATATATATATACTATGTGTATATAAATAATAATATATTATATAAGAGTATAAAGTATAAGTAATAAATAAGTATTTGAGAGTCAGTTCGTAATAATAATAATATATTCGTTAAGGGAATTTTTGTATATATATATGTATATATATATTTTTTTTTGCTTATGAAATTTATATTTTGACAGTATTAATGCATTAAAAATGATCTCAAGTTATTAATATTGTTTGTTATATTATATACTGTTATATTTATTTATTTTTTCCAAATTTTCAATATTTATTATAGTAATTTGATTAACTTTATTTATTTCTAGATCATTAATTATTTACTTTATTATTGTTTTTTTTTTATAATTTAATACAATTGACTAGTCATATGTATATTTGCAACTGTAGATATATATGATAGAAATAATTATTAAGGATAATATTCATATATTAAGTATTTAAGAATAATCTACATTTGTGTATTTAGTTATCATTAGGTAGCAATGACTTATGCATAGAACTACATATGTCAGTCATGGCATATTATTATTATTTTTTTCATTTATATTACTCCGCATGAAAGCATAGGGCTTCGATAGTGAACCTTCATTCCTCTCTGTTGAATACTGCTTCCTTAATATCGTCCCAGGTATGATTGTTAATTCTTGATCAATTGTGCGTCTTCATGTGTTGTATGGTCTGCCAGGTTTCCTTTGTCCTTGTGGATTCTACTCTAGAGCTCTTCTTGCTATATCACTTTCTGATTTTCTTAGTGTATGACCTATCCATTTTTTCCTATTTATCTGTCTGTTGATCGGTTCTCTCCAGCTATCCATAAATCCTCGTTGCTAATTCTTGCCAGCCAGAGTATTCTGCATATAGTTTTCAAGCACTTGTTGATGAATACATGTAGCTTCTGTTTGATTCTGACCGAAGTGAGCCATTTTTCACTGCCATATATTAATTTAGCATATATTAGCCATGACTTTACACATGCTCTGAATATTGTTTTCTTCGTTAGGCTCTCAAATGTTGTTCTTGCCTTCTTTATACGGCTGTTGACATCTTCTTCTGTTGTACCTCCTCTTGATGTTATGATGCTCCCCAGGTAATTGAATTCTTCTTCTAATTGATGTATTCTATCTGTTGCCCACCACTCATTGTTATTGGCTGACTATCACTGTTGCTTGTCCTCATTGCCTTGGTTTTCTCGATATTTAATTCCAGTCCCGATTTCTTTGCTTCTTCCTGTAATCTGTTGACTTTGTTCTGTAGGTCTCTTTGATTCCTTGATATGAGGCATACATCATCTGCGTAATTTAAGTCTTCTAAGTTGTCGAAGAGATCCCATTCTATTCCGTTTACTCCAATGCAAACTTTTCTTAGAATGTCGTCTAGTATTATGTTGAGGGGAAGTGGTGATAGTGGACATCCTTGTGTAACTCTTATATTGATGTAGAATGGATCACTGATGTTACCTCTGTGTTGAACTGTTGTCTCTGCATCTTTATACATCGCTTTGATGATGTTGATGATTTTTTCCGGGAACTACCTTCTTTGTAAGTGTTCTTCATATTGCGCATCTCTTGACTGTGTCGAATGCTTTCTTAAAATCTATGAATAGTAGATATAGTAGGGCATTCCATTCTACTCTACTATGATCCGTAAAGTATTTGACTCGTCAACACAGCTTCGGTTTGGTCTGAAACCTGCCTGCTCTTTCCGTAGTATTGGTTCTAGTACTTCTTTTAATCGTTTCCTTATAATAATTGCTATTATCTTATGAATAGTATTTAGAACCGTGATTCTTGTCCAGTTGCTGCAATTTGCCAAGTCTCCTTTCTTTGGTATCTTGACAATCATTCCTTTCTTCCATGATGGTGGTATATTATATTCTACCCATGCTTTTCTGATGTGGGGTTTAGTTTAGCTATTTCTGCCGGAATGCCATCTTCACCTGTTGCTATATTGTGTTGTTACATATTATTATAATTTAATTTAATTTTATTATTTCAACTGCACATAAATGTACAGCCAAAATTTAAGACCCTTTTCCAGTTGGGAAATGAAACACAAATGTAAATGTCCACAAGCGACATATGCGGTTGATTGGAAGTTGATTCTGACAATTCGTTAAATTTTCGTTAAATATAGAATTTTTATGTTGAATTTCATCCACACCGGATCCGACATGTATCTAATTGCATTTTGTTTTTGTTTTTGAAAGAAATATTTTTTTTGTTACAATGCCATTATGGGTCGCTATCTATGTCAACTTTGTTAGGTTTGACATTTACAAACGTAGGTTTGACATTATTTGACATTTACAAACGTAGTTCTATGTAATTATAATTAGCGCATAGCATGTAGGTAGTAGTGGCTGCCGACAGCACGTCGGCACACTTAGACGGATGAGGTCCATTGTGATAGGTACCATACTTAGCGCATAACAACTTGTACAAATTTTCTGTGAATCTTGATCTAGATTTTAAACATGATTACTAGTTAAATAAATATATAAAAGTATTAAGAGCTATTGGTATTGTGAATCAATGTTACTCTACAATAAATATATTTTATTAATTAACATTTAAATTAATTGAGATATCAATAAGAAATGTACAATAGTTAATATCAAAGAACATAATAACAATAAGAAGACTTATATAACGGATTTATGACACTCTTATTGCCTTTGTAATACTATCGAAATAACAGTTGTTTATTTATTTTTATTTAATTTAAAATTGGTTTAAATACCCTAAAACAAAAACAGTAACCACCGCTCCATGTAGATATATTTCAATGTTTTTTTTCAAATCAAAGGTTCACAATTAAAAATATAAAAAAAATTGAAACACATACGTAAAACAGTTATATGTATTTTTAAACTTTCAGCCAAAAAGCAATTTGATAATTTTGTCTGTTTTTATTCATCCATAATGAATAAATATGTATTTATATATGTATGTATGTATATCTCCTAACAAACAAACAATCTATCAAAAATGGATCGTTGCCTGTATAAATGAAAATACCAAAATTGAATGAAATCAACAAAACGGTATACCGTAAACAGTTCACGATCTATAATTTATTTATTTACTTCGATTAAATCAAACAAATTACAAGTTTTTTTAAAAATATAATTTTAACAAAATTAATAAGAATCAAAATCAAAAAAATCAAAAAATTTAAAAAGATAGAAAAACAATGAATCAAGTAACATTTAAAATTTGCAAATTATAATAAAAAGATTATTGTCAAATTTTTTTTTTAAAATTCATTTTATATAGATATTAGTATCAATCAGGTATGAATTAGTCGGATTATCATCAACTAATAAATTTTATACTTTTTATTACCTACTATTATTTTTATATTTTTTTCTAGATTCTGTGATTCTATCATTGACTCTATTATTGTATGTTTAACTGCATACTTATTTCAATGCATATTATTAATATTTAGGTATGTAGCTATGCATTATCATATCAGTGTTTACTGTAAAATATAATTTTTTCATAGAAAGATGGAAATATAGGAATAAATAAAACTGAGAATTTTTTTTTCGCTATTTTCTTCACCCGTTTTTCTCTCAATCTATGTGTGGGTCTTATATGCGAACCCACAGTAAAAAAAAAATTTCTTCAAAACTTTATATGAGGTCAAACTTCTTACTATTCATATATTCTTTGCTAATATGTATTGTATACTATTGTTAGTATACCCAAGAGCCTGCCTGATCTAAAAAATTAGTTAGGGTAAACCAACTTTAAATTAAATAAAAATAAATAAAAAACTGTTATTTCGATAGTATTGTAATGGCAATAAGAGTATCATAAACCCATTATATAATTTGTTGTTCAAAATTTTACAAAAAAATGTATTGATAGCCTAGATCAAAAATCTGTTGGACAAAATCTCTTAAGATATTATTAATGAGAGCCTAGATTAATATCAAAATGATATGAAGTACAAGAAAATCATATTGTGACGAAAGGGTTCTTATATATTTCACTAGAGAGATTGGTTTATCGCCTAAATCAAAAATCTGTTGCACAAAATGGCTTAATATATTATTATTTAGAGCCTAGCTCAATATTAAAATTATATGTTGTACAAGAAAATCATATTGGTTTAGCGCTTAGATCAAGAATTTATTGCCCAAAATATTTTAAGATCATTATGAAGCACAATCAGATCATGTTATGACGAAAATTCAATATATTGCTGGTCAAAATTAACGTTAATGAGTGAGTGGTGTTCAAAGTCGAAATAGCTTAAATAGATTTGGATTATTTTTCTTCTCTTGTTTTTTATATTCTCTTTGTTTACAAAAAGTTTATTAGTATTATATAAGTAGTCTAATAATGTATTATTTTTTGAATTTGATATCAAACTTTTATTATTATTTTCGTATATAAGTAATGTATTAAGTTTTATTTATTTTTCAAAACGGATAAGTTTTTGTAGCGTAAGCTAAGATCTATGTTGAACTGATTTATTCATTATTGTAATTGTTCGTTATAAACTATATGTTTTTTTTTTTGTTGAATTAATAAAGAAAAAAAAAACCGCTTTCAATAATTTCACTCAAATTGAAATCAATCTCTCGACGGCTATCTAATTCTCAATCTACCCAACCAATCATTACTGTGTCATCAAATAAATAAATAAATAAATTCTAATTTAAGTAAAAAAAAAAATACAATTAAATTTCTCATAAAATATAGTTACACAAATATAACAAATAAATAATAATTTATTTATTAAAATTTAAAATAAAATTTAAAAATTTGCAAAACACATTTTAGGTTTTTTATTATTTGCTCAAATCTCCTAAAAATAAAACTTAATTATAATAATTGGTATATACACTAATTTATCAAACTATTTATACTGCATTAACATTAAATAATAATCATATAATTTTTACTATTAATTTATTTAATAAATTCCATTTTCATTAAAACCAAAATTTATATAAATGTAAAAACAAAAATAACAACAAAACAACAACAAAACAAATTATTTTATTTTAAAAATGTACGTGCTAAGTGCCCATAATAATTTTCCACAATTCTCTGAATAAAATTTCCACATACTATCATATTATGCAAAAACATTTGTAATAAAAATAAAAAAAAAAAAAAAAACACAAACAAAATAAAAAAAAATATAATGAACCGATTGAAAATTTTCAATTAAAAATTACCTGTTTCCAAAAAAAAAAAAAAAAGAATAATAATAAATTTACCGCTGTAAGGATACCGCATTTAATTAGTTTAAATTTTTGTATATTATGCAATGTATATAATATGCATATTGTATATACAATGTGTATGCGTTTGTATCTCTATTATGGTATATTTTTTTTAATAGGTTAAAAATAATGCAGATTATAAAATCCATACATTTTCAATTTTTATTTACCGTTATGTTTTGAATAGTAAATTTAAAATTACAGTTATAAAATTTCAGCTATAACAGTTATGGTATAAACATCTTTTATTTATTTATTTATTAATTTTTTTTCTTTTTTTTTTTTAACTTTTATAAATAAATAATTATTATCAATTTTATATACAAGCACATTTTACTTGTAAATACATAGAAAAATATATTTATTATTTCTAGAATACAAAATAATAAACGGTACTGCAGCCGTAACACAATTTTTGGTCATAAAAAAAAATATATTTTTAATTTTTTTTATTTTTTCAATTTATTATAATAATATATTTTATTAATAATATGTTATTATAGTATTATGGTGTTATGAATTGTGTAACAGTGACGATTGTGTTAATTAAAACAAAGGAAAATTTTATTGAACGTCTTACCAAAATGTTGATTTTGGCATTAATTAACAATATGATCGTTGTTGTGGCATTAAGAAGGCACTTGTTAAGTGACTTTCCCAGTTCGCCCTAAAATATTCAGTTTTATCTATGTTTAATGTTTAAACTTGAACTTGGCACTTTTTGCTTTAACTGATTTTCTCGAATCGTCCTCGGATATTCAGGTTTATTGCTTGAATTAGCACTTATTGTTGTTATCTGACATTTCCAAATCGTTCTAGAATATCCAGTTTCATCTATTTTCAATGTTTAATATCCAGTTTCATCTATTTTCAATATTTAAACTTGAATTAGCGCTTCTAGTTGTTAACTGACATTTCCAAATCGTTCTAAAATATCCAGTTTTATCTACCTTCAATGTTAAAGCTTGAATTAGCACTTCTTGTTGTTAACTGAAATTTCCAAACCGTTCTAGAATATCCAGTTTTATTTATCCTCAATGTTTAAGCTTGAATTAGCCCTTTTTGCTTTAACTGATTTTCTCGAATCGTCCTAGGATATCCAGTTTTATTTATCTTCAATGTTTAAGCTTAAATTTGTTTGAAGTAACTTCTAATACATTGTTCTGGTCAGAAATAGACCATTTTCGATTTATTACGAAAAATATTATTTCTAACCAACTGCTTCGAACTATATGAAGTTTTTGATCAGTTATTGAATCGTAGCTTCTTACTTAAAGTTTTTAAATGTTAATAAACATACTCACTAAGGAATAACCAGTCTCAGGAAGTTGGAAAGGTACATGTATGAATATTTTTATATATTTCAAAAATATACATACAAATATCTCTAGTCCTTTTTTTTTTTTAAATGAGACCTCCGCAATTTTTTAGAAAAAAATAATTATTATTGCTTCTTTCCTTGCATAATCGAAAAAATTTATCAATAATTTTTATTAAAGTGTTGGCTCAATCTTTTGACTATAATTCGAAATTTATATCTCCACTAATAATAAAATTTTAAATTAAATAATAAAATGTAGACTCGCTGATAAAATAAAAAAATAAATAAATAATAATTAAATGGGGATCTAATACGGTGGTGATGCATTTATGATCGTTGTATTCAGCTTACGCCATTTAGCCTCTCCCTACTTTGCCTTCCAACTCTCTCTCATCTTCACGTTGACCCCTGCTAAACCTATTAATCGCAACAAACGATCGGGTAGCAATCCTGGTGCATTAGGGTATCGGACAGAAGTAGAGGTAGCAAACAAAGGCAGAAGATCGATGCCATGGTACTGAAGCATTTTCACATTTTGAATTTAACAATCTTTTCTGTAATCATTTATGCAACGTCTGCGCATCTTGCAAAAGGCGTCTATAATCACAATGAGTCGGCTCATCAGAAGTCGGCAATCTGACTATCCAACGGGCATGTGTCTGTCAACGTTATGGCCATCCAACGTGCCTGTTAGGTTTTAGCTTATGTGTTTATCGCCATATCGCAGATAATGAAAGAAAGAAATGTCAAAGAACCAATCGAACGGGAACGGTAGCTCTCGTGAATCCTCCTATAGTTTCGGTTGTAGTAATCCGCAAATAGGATTTAGTGGTGCGGCATATTTCATGGGGACATATGTCGTGCGGAACACCATCGAGTAACAGAATCGAAAAATATTGGTCCTATACCTCACGGATGGGGTTACAGGATAATGATGATGATGTATTTAGCTAAGTAAAAACGCCATGACAGAGTACTGTCTTTTCCTTTACGATTTTCAAACATAAGCGTATTATATTCTGCTTCTTCAGAGTTTTCCAAAATATTTAATTAAAAAAAAAACATGTTCAAGATATTTATTACAGCATATTTATAATATTGTAGTTATCAGGTATTCGTTACTTACACAATCGAGATGAGACAAAGCTGATATTAACTGAAATGCAATTGGGTCTATGAAGCAATAATCAAAAATATAATGATAGTTAAAATAATTAGTGGAGTGTTTTATTCACCAACTTGAAGAAAATTTGTCAACTCATCAAATCTATAAATTTTATTATTATAATAATTAAATTTATTATTCAACATCCCTGATCACGTTTACTGATTATTTTTACTGTACAAGTTCACCTCACATAAATGGTAAATTAAAGTTTATATTCAATAAAATTTTTAAGTATTTTTGTTTTTGTTATATGCAAAATTTTTGTCAAATTATTTTTATTATTATTATTGTTATTTTTGTTATTATTTTTATTATTATTATTATGTAGAGATATTTTAAAATTTTAGTACACTTACAATATCTATAATATTTATAACTATAATAGATTCACGTGCTCAGATACATATTACGAGTATAATTTCAAACTATTTTGTTTATTGTTTGTATGTTTGTATGTATGTATGTGATATGTATTTTAATGTAATGTTGATTATTCATTATTTTAGTTTATAATTTTCTATTATGGTTAGATTTTAGTTTTGAATAATTGAAAATTTGTTGAGTTCACTAACAAAATTAGTAAATTTTTTTTTTTTGTTTTTCTTTAATTTTATTTTGTGTTTATTTTGTTGTGGAAAGCATCTGCATTAGAAATACATATATATAGAGTTAATATTATATAATTTTTTTTCTTATTTAGGATTTATAGTATTGTAAACATTTTTTTTTATAGTTGTTGGACAATGTTAGGAGCTTTTTATTTGAGTAAATTGTAAGAGCATGTTTAAGCTATCGCTGAAAAAAATTTAAAATTATGGAGATCCGATCAATAATCTTTAAGAGTACAAATAAGAGACGATTGCCACTAGAAGCGTTTCAATAGATATGAACAATAGTAATAAGTAAAGTGGTACGAGTAATAAACGAATAAAACAATCATGGACAACAATCAGACGAAGGGGGTAGTACTTTCTTTAAAGTTAATATAAAAAGCTGCTGGGTATTGAAACTATAATGAAAATATCTTTTTATTAGTGAAATAAGCTCTAATGAGTCTCGCTGCACCAATAAAAATATGGAAGTAAGGATTGGTAGAAATATTAATAATTCTGTTTCATTTCTGGTGGGATAAGGGTTATTATACTGCATATGTATATAAATTACAGTTAGGTGTATTTCTTTAATGTCCGAGCGGATAAATCCAAAAAAGGATATAGCCAAAAGGTCTGTCAAGACACTGCCGCACATAAATATTTCCCAACATTATCCTGTTTTGTATATTTTATCCAAAATCTAATCAATTTATTCACGCCACTTGTTGGTTTTTGTCCGCCGTATGTAGCGCGAATGGATAATAAAAGATGGCGCAAAATAATTGTCTAAGACCGATAAAAGACAGATACTGAAATAATCACTAAGAATCTAATTAGCTATGCTTTTTTTTGTTTTTACACACTACGCAAACACTGGGATTGAATTCTCTTCTTCCCTGTTGGGCGCTATAGACCTTGAAGGTGCTGGACCTGACGCAAAATTATCCTTCACTGATTCCGGTCACTAGCGGAATTTCTCCAGTTGGTGATTTGAAGTTTTTTCATATCTGCTGATACTTCATCTCTCCAACGAAGGTGTGGTCTCCCTCGACGACACGTTCCCTGGGGTCTGGATTTGAAGAGTTTCTAGCCGGAGCATTTTCATCCATACGCTCTACATGGCATGGCCAATGAAAACGTTTTATTCTGACTTTCTTAGCTATGTCCATGTCGGTGAACAGCTGGTATCGTTCGGCATTATATCTTCTTCTTCAAACCCCTTCGTCAGACAAAGAACCATAAATGCAATGAAGAATTTTTCTCTCAAAGATACCAAGTGCATGCTCGCTTTCCTTTGGTAATGTCCACCATTCAGAACCATATAGCAGCACCGGAAGGATGAGCGTTTTGTATAATTATGTATTTTGGGATGGGATTGGATTCGTTTATACAAAATGTTTGTGGGGTTGGATAAGGGGGGATAGAATTCGGTAAGAAATATAATGTTAGGAATGATTGTGAAGTAAGGTGAATGGAAATGCTTGTCTAGAACCGATGATTCAAGACAGATAAGAACCCAACTGGCTATGCTTTTTTTGCTTTTACACACTACGCAAACACTCTAATTGGATTCGTTTATTTAAAATGTTTGAAGGGTTGGATAAGGGGGGATAGAATTCGGTAAGAAATATAATGTTTGGAATGATTCTGTAGTAAGAGGGATGAAAATACTTGTCTAGAACTGATTCAAGACATATAAGATCCCAACTAGCTATGCTTTTTGGTTTTACCCACTACGCAAACACTGTAATAGGATTCGTTTATACAAAATGTGTGTAGGGTTGGATAAGGGGGGATAGAATTCGGTAAAAAATAGTATGTTAGGAAAGATTGCGTAGTAAGATGGATGAAAATACTTGTCTAGAACCGATTCAAGACACATAAGAACCCAACTAACTATACTATTTTTCTTTTACAAACTATCCAAGTTATAGGAAAGGATTGCTTTATACAAAATGTTTGTAGGATTGATTGGATAACGGGGTATAGAATTTGGTAAAAAATAGGATGTTAGGAATGATTGTGTTGTAAGATGGATGAAAATACTTGTCTAGAACCGATGATTCAAGACAGATAAGAACCCAACTGGCTATACTGTTTTTCTTTTACAAACTATACCCAAATACTAGGAAAGGATTGCTTCATACAAAATGTTTGTAGGGTTGGATAAGGGGGGATAGAATTCGGTTGTATGTTGAAGATGAACTGAACGCGGTTTTCTTCTTTTCAGTGTTCGTTGGTTTCGCTTTGATTGAATTTCTGTCTTGGATTTGCTCTAGACAAATATTTTCATCCATCATTCACTCGCTTACTACCTGAACTGATTTTCTAAATTTAAATTTTTCTTATACAATTTTTACAGTTGGATGATATTTTAGTTCTTGATTTCAGTATACCATTTCAAACTCGGTATATTTCCAACCATTTTTGGCTTTTTAATTTGAATTTTGTAACTGTCCATCCTATCGATTTGCACCAAAGAAGAAAAGAAAATAAGGGAACGTTTTATAATTTGCCAAAAGATCATTTGGATACGATTTTAATGACTTCAACAATTTGAATTTATTTTTATAATAAGATCAATTAAAATTTTAGCAGAAGGTAGATCGTAGTCTTAGCAGAAGGTAGGTAGATCAATTGTAGTTTTAGTAGAAGGTCACACGACTGTCTTAAAATCAAATGAGATATATTTATTCATATTATTTATTACTTCAACGATTTAATCTTTTAGAAAAAGCTGACAATTTCCACTGATGACTAAGTATTAATGGGACCAGAAAGCAATAAGGCACGTTAACACTAGGATACAAGCTTAATAGGCAAAGCCAATGTTTGCTCAATAAGCATGCAAAATGTCCGGGATTTGACAATAATGATAATAGTCGGATATGTAAATATATATATATATATATATATATATGTATCACTATATTTATACATATATAGGTATTTTAACTAAATAGAAATACATAGAAATATCTCTTAAATAAACTCTGTGATTTGCAGTATTTAGCAAAAATTAGGTTCATATAGATGGGAAAAATTTTGTTTCATAATCTATAGTGTTTCTCAATATACGTATCAAAGCTAAGGGCTTCCCCTATTACAACGGTACTCAGTACATTTTATATAACATCATTCTGGTAGATAGCGATAGATAGATGCTGCTATCAGCTTCTTTAAAATTAATAAACTGACTCATAATTCTATTATTGAAGCATACAATAGAAAATTCGATTCTTAAAATTATATTAATGGCATATCAATTTTCAAAATTATTAAATTATTATTTCCATATTATTTTTTTATATTATTATTATTATTTTAATAAAATTCATAAATTTATATCCATTTCAAAACTCACTTTATTCAAACAAAATACAAAACTCTATAACTTCAGTATTCTCTAAAACATTATAAGGGTGCAATTAATTATTAACATTTCAACACTTCTAATCCATAATATACTCACACATATAGATTACAGGCACACCAAAAAAAAAATCTTATATTTTTTTTTTTATCTAAATGTTAAATGCAATTCAAAAAATTACACCTCGTTGCATTTTGTAGTGATGAATGGTTGCAATTAGATTTTAAATAATGAATTTTCAATTGAATACATGTATTTTTTTTTGTTACCTTTAACATATTATTATTATTATTTTATTGGTTAAGGATAAGGGCGGCAAAAATATTAATAAAAACAATAAAAAAAATAATAATAATTTCTGATCCACAAATCATAAACATATGAAACCGCATTTTCAATAATAAAAGGAATGCTTAAAATTATTTTTTTTTTTTTTTGTTAAAAATTTTGTCTTTTAAGCACAGTATATTCAACCATTATTAAATATATTATATATCTACTTATATTTTACAGAGAATAATAATATAGGTGTATAAATTTAATTGAGATGAATATTATGGGGGGGTAGATAATAATGGATAAGAAATATATGTGCAATAAATGCATTTTATTAAGTACGAAAGAATCTCTTTTTATATGAACAATAAAATAAACTCTAAAAATGTAGTGTGATTTATGGAATATACATTTCTGTGGTAGTGATGTATAACCGCTTAAGTCAAAATAAGCGAAAATTGAATAATTCTTACTATTCGATTCTACGAGGAAAAATTTATTTTCCACAAAATATCTATATTTTAATTTTAATTGAATTAATTTGATTCGCTTCATCCCCCGGGTTGTGTATTAACTATTTACTAATTTGTTTTGTTCTAAATCATGCTTTTTCTAAACAATGGACTTTGTTAACGATTACTTATCATAACTTATTAAAGTTCTATTAACTGACCGTAAAATTCTGAACATAATACCCCTCCCAATAAACTACCCTGGATAAGCTAATCGAAACATTTTTCTATTTCCAGAACCCCGGGTACAGTAATTAAATTTTATAATTTTTAAAAAATAAATTTCGAACTATTTCGATATTGGATGTTATCTAATACTAAAATAAATAACGATCTATATTTTGCTTTCCGAATAGTGTACCCGGGTGTAAAAGTCCAATTAGAGTACCTGTGTATTATATTTAGAACTTTACGGTACACACAATTTAAGAATAGTGTTTCGGGAGGTGAAATGTCGTCCCTAGACTCTAAATATTGGAAATAGGCTAATTATTTAAATAATAAACATACATTGTATGTGGAATACCTACAAAAAATTGGAAAAAAACATAAACCAAATTTTGACTGATGGCTGATGAATTTTGAAATGTTGACTGACAATATGTCGACCCTTAGAATATTGCCCAAAATACCGTTTTTTACAATTTTCAGTTTTCTGTGGAAAATAGTGTTGTAAATGTTTTATTTTCGAAATATTTATAGTGTCACACCTGAAATTCATTAACAAAAACAAAAACAGAATTTTTATAAATTGATTAGAGGGCTTGAAAATAAAGTCGTTTGTTTTTTTTTTTTATTAAACTTTTCAATTTATATAGATATATAGTAATAATATATAGTATCTGTCAATTAACTGTCAATTTGACGAAACGCGCCAATACATACAAAATTGCTTTGGTCTGTTTGTTTTAACATAAAATAAATATACTTTGGTACCCAGAGTGAAGCTCATTGAATATAAAAACTAATTAAAAGTAAACAAAATAATAGAACAAATAAAATATTGTGGATCTAAAAAGTACCAGTACGTCATGAAATGAAATTAGCTATTTCAGACCATTGTGGCTTTAAACATAATTTAAATATACTTTTGTGCCCAGAGTTGAAAAATTAAATTTGTTTCTGTTGTTTTTTTAATATTTATATATATATATATTTTTTTTATAGTCTTACAGGATCTTAGATAGGTAATCACCTTTTCGTGCTTAATTAAGTACGATACTGCAATTTTACACTACAATATCTACAATATTTCGAGTATTTATTTAACAAATTACTGGCTTATCAACGGAATTAAGCCTTCTTAAACAGAATAGTTTGAATTTATTTAAATTGTTACCAGATTATACTCTCAATTATTTTTTTTTGTCATTTTTTATATCTCAATGACAAAGCGTACTAGGCCAGGTCGAAAAACCCATAAAGAATTTTTTGCTTCATCGGGAATCGAACCTGGGACCTTTCTGTTGAAAATCAAGCACTCTACCTACTGCGCTACGCAGCCTTATAAATATATATATATTTTAGATTTATGATCGTATTGATATGTACATAAAACGTAGGATGTATTATAGTATTATTTAGATTTTGGTTCTGCTGCAAATACCAATACATTTTTTAAGGAATTAAATGAAATTTTACACTGTTTTTATTTATTTCTTATTTAAATTCATAACAAAATAGCGAAAATTTTAAAATATTTTTAAAAAATTTTATTTTCTGAAAGCCTATACAGCGATCAGTGTTTTACAAGTTATGGACCACACTTCCTATTTCTTTGTAGTAAATTTTTAAATTTTAACTTTGTTTTACTACAAATTTTTATTTTCATCATTAATATATATAATTAAATAATTTCATTTAGGTACGCATACCTGTGTACCTGGGTACGCATACGTGTGTATTGTTTTTTTTTTTATATTTACAATTTGATTTGTTTTTCTATTGCACGTGCAAAATCGAAACTTAATTGCTAAAATTGTTTTTGTTTAAAGTTGTGGCTCATTGTCAAATATTATTTGTTCAATATTCTATTTATGCCTGTTAGTTAAAATATATTATAAAATTTAAAAACTGATATAAATCAGACAAAAAACGAAATGATAAAAGCAAAAATAATATGACACTTACGACATTTAGAGTCTGGCAATATCATGCAAAGACGAAATGGCAAGAAACAAACGACCCATGTTATTGGGATCTCTTACATACTTACTTAGGTAAACCACAGACTATGTAGGTGCTGAGCTTGACTCATTAATGTCCTCGACTTTTGCCCGTCACGGGCTGATTCTCTCCGGTTGAAGATGCGAAATTGTTTTAAATCCGTCGATAATTCGTCTCTCCAACGAAGGTTTGGTCTGTCCGGACGTTTTGTGCTTTCGGGTCTGGATTCTAAGATTCTCCTGGCTGGAACCTTTTCCATCATCCGCTCTAGGTGTCCGAGCCACTGTAGTCTCTTGACTTTAATTTTCGTGACTATGTCCACTTCATTGTACAGCTCATAGAGCTCGGCATTATTTCTTTTCTTCCAAACCCCATCGTCGTTTTCAGGACCATATATTCGAAGAAGAGTTTTCTTGTCGAAAACACCAAGTGCATTCTCATGCTTGTCTTCGGCTGTGTACATGATTCTGATCCGTAAAGCAAAATCGGGAGTATGAGCGTTTTGTAGATTTGTACTTTGGTGTTTCGAGAAAGGATATTAGGATCTCGATGGTTTTTTCTCCAAACTTTGGCGGGTTATAAGGCTAGTGTTTATATGTTTTTCGTGATATAGTCTTCATTTTCCTGCCATCGGTAAAAGCAGAATTTCAATAAATTTGTACGGGGATTGAATGGGGACTCTCTCATTTTTTCAAAATTACTTATTTTCATATTATGAAACTGTGGATGCTCAACACTTTTTTACGAAGGCATACGGATGGATATACTGTCTATAAGTATTGGTTTTACAGTTGGATTAAAAATCAGGATTGCCTCTTTTTCCAGAATATGATGTATATGCCGGATTGTAAAATAACATGGGGCTTATAATATCTTATGTTTTTGAAAGTCGACATTTTTTAATCGATATTTTATGAATCGAGATTTTAAAATCGAGACAACTTAGCCGACCCAATAAGTTTACAC
Source organism: Argyra leucocephala (assembly GCA_963942445.1). Lineage (NCBI taxonomy): Eukaryota > Metazoa > Arthropoda > Insecta > Diptera > Dolichopodidae > Argyra > Argyra leucocephala. Next base: position 121,738,486 of record OZ012681.1, read on the forward strand.
AATAAAACAAAAACATAAAATCATTATTCTCAAAAATTAATATTTTTTGAGTTGTGCCAGTATTGATTCGAGGTCGCGATACATAATAATTATTATGTATAGATAAGCCTTGAAGGATTCATTTATTTATTTATATTTCCAATTCTAATTTCAAAAATAATTCAAATTGAAAATCTCCATAAAATATAAGAGATCTTTTATAGCCTATACACATAGAGAGTAACTGTGATATTATTATTATTGTTATTATTATTGTGATGATGATTGTAATTATAATTGTGATTATACATCGAATAATTATATATATATATATATATATATATATATATATAATATATATGTATAATGATGACGTTAGGTTATAGGCATTGAAATATCATTAAGGATAATTCATTTAAAATGTATGGAAATGGTTAAGTACTGAAAGTTAAGTTGTATAATTTTGAAATCATAGGTACTGGAAAATTTATATTAAAATTTTCAAAATATTCATTTTTCAAATTGAATTCATAAAACCCACTTGTGTAGTGAAGAATTTGTATTTTTTTTTGTAAATAATTTTTTTATTTTTACTAATATAACTTTAGCTATATTCACAAATTGATAATATGAGTATAATTTTTTTTTTACACTATTAAGTGCAGGACTTTTTTTATTTGAAAAGTGTTAAAGAAGGCAACAAACTTTGACAATTGCTATGATATCATTTTTTGAATTGGAATTTACTGACTATAAATATATAATTCAATAATAATATACATATAGAATAAATTAATAAATAAAATATTGAAAGAGGACAAATGAAGAGCCAGGGCAAAAATAATGATAATTTATATAGCTTTTTATAGTTTAGAAAAGCTGAAATACTAATTAAAAAATTATACGATAACATAAAACAAAAAACAAAATCATCTGTGAGGTTGTTCAAAATAATTAAATAAAATAGTTTGAAACAGTCGATTTGTTATATCGATGACAAAATATACTTATTTGCTTAACATTCTGCTCCTCATCAGGACACAAATAAGCTATGACGACTGAGTCATTACCATTCAGAACATTTAAACTAGTTTAAAAAAGAGCTATAAGCAAACCTGTACTAAATGACACTTTAAAATCGTTTTAATATGTGGTAGGTAGGTAGGTAGTAGTGGCATACTTAGACTGGTACCGTACTCGTTGAACCAATTTGAGCTTTTAACGAAGCGACGGAGATTTTTTATATCAGTGTTTTCAAGATCACCCAGCGAGTCCAGAGAGAAGGCTCCTAAATAGGTTTACCTTTTATGGTAGAGAACAGAGTAGGTGTTGGACAGTTTCATCCTCCTCCTCCTCTCTACACGTTCTGCAGAATTCATTTAAGGGAAGTCTCAGTCTTCTGCCATGTTTACCAATCAGACAATGACCCGTAATGACCCCTACCATAGTACTAATGTCACACATTTTCATAGTTAGAATGGGCCAGATTTGCTTGGTGATGTTGTAGTCTGGTCTAACTGACCATCTAAAGTTTGAAGCTTTTATTGCAACATTACGAAGCAATAAATTTTAGGTGGTAAGAGGTGCACCCAGATTGCTCCTTTCCGGAAGGATTTCTAATATAATACCGTCTCTAGCAAGTTGATCTGCCATGCAGTTACCCGGAATATCACTATTTTCTGGCACCCATCGTAACAATATGTTGAGCCTATCCACTAGTTCGTCCAACGAACTGTGACAGGCCAACACGATTTTTGAGTTGATGGTTACCGACTCCAGTGCTTTAATTGCGACCTGATTGTTTGTGAGTACACAGATATTTCTAACAGATAATACGCTGGATCTCTGCCAGTCTGAGGCTTCTTTAATTGCCATCACCTCCACCTGAAATACACTACAATGTCTTGGTAGGCTGAAGGATAGACTTATATTCAGGTTTTCCGAGTATACTTCACCCCCCCACTTTGTCATTCAATTTTAACCCATCAGTGTAGAGGTGTACGTATTCCTTGTTTAGAACCGTACTACTCTTCCAACTTTCCCTAGACGGAATATAGATTTGATATGATCTCTCAAAGAAGTACCCTGTAATAGTCAGATCTCTAGGTTCTTTGGTATAAATTTCTTATACTCCATAATAGAAGAGTGGCCAATTAATTGTGGTTTCCAATGGGAATTGGCTTTTAGCCTGATTGCAGCTCTGGATGCCATTTATTTGCCATGGTAAACTAATGGTAAGAGATGAAATAGCGTATGCTGTGCCGCGGAAGGAGTTGCTCTAAGTGCTCCGCTCATGCAGATGAAGGCTGATCTTTGAGAGGTTGAGGTTTATACCAATGTTGAGTGCCGTCCACTACACCACAACACCATACATTGGTACAGGGCTGACAACTGCTGTATATATAGCCAGTGGACAATGTGTGGATTTATTCCCCATTTTTTGCCAATAGCTCATTTGCAAGAATACAGTGCTGTTGTAGCTTTCTTTTCTCTTTCACTTATATTCGGTTTCCAACTTAGTTTCTTGTATAAGATAAGATCCAAGTACTTAGCTCTATCTTTGAGAATTAGTTGGGTGCCGTTAATATAAATAGGGTCTACTGTCGAAAATTTTTATTTTCTAGTGAAGAGGATTACATTAGTCTTTTGTGGATTTAATGAGAGTCCACAGTTTGAGACAGTTATAAATAAATAAGTAAATAAATCAATAGAAACAAAAATATTTACTTCTTCGAATACAAACAAATGCCAATATTTAATCATCATATCGGTAGAAATTATTTCTATTCAAAAACCCATTTTCTCCATCTACGAAATTATTTCGAATATTTTAATTTGATCCTGAAGGACATTTTTACAATAATTCTTAATTATCATTATCTTATAATTTCTTTGAATATATCAAAATAATATTATGAATAACGACATCATTTTTCTACATTTCTTTAAAAATATCAAATAGAGGTCATCATCATTTTGCATAATTATAACTTTAATATCAATTACAATATGTTAAAAATTAAAAATAGAAAATTAAAACATAAGTTAACCATAAATTGCAATTGACTTATATAAAAATGTACAATAATTATTATAATCCTTGCAAATTATATAAGCAAATTTCTCATATCCTTATACAAATAACAATGGACTTCTATATGTGGAATGTATTGTGTATGTGAAAACTGGTACTCTCTTTTTCCATCAAAATCCATTTTTGAATGGTATGAGATAATAAATAACATGCGAAAATAAATGACATTGAATCCTACGACACATTTAGGTATGATGATCTGACTTGAAATTGTATTACAGAATTAACAATAACCAAGCCTATAACATACTACATCTCATTTACTTTTCATTTTAAGTATATTTGCATACTAACCCACCTACATAGTTATACAAAAATATATATATATATATATATTACATATTTTCATTTTATATTGAAATTTTAGAAAATTGTTTTTTAACAAATCCCCGGTGTTAACTCATATAATATTTTATGTTGTATTTACTTTCAACAATTGTTTTTCTTTCAACATTTGAATATTGTTTTATGTAATGTATATATCGATACAAGATGATTTACTTAAATACAAGGATTTAATTTTTTTTTTTTTTTTGCACCAATCACTAATATATTGTATAACCCTCTGTAATTTAAATTTTGTAATGTTAAACTTTGTTTATGTGCAACCTTTAAATGATTCTTCATACCTAACTTAATTTTCATGTTACTTTATTATAATGTACAAGAATATTATTCTGTTAATAAATATTAGTGGTGTTATTATTTAGAGGAGAGTGATGCGATAATACATACAGATACATCTATACTTTGTCATGTAATCCTTTTGTCCAATGAAAATTATTATTATCCCTTCCTAAATATTCTATATGGAGTAGTAGTTGACAGAATTGTTGTCAAAACAAAACACTGTTTGGTCGTTTATTGTCATTATGTATATTTATACAAGAGTATGTATTTTTAAAGTTCTATATGGTACAGAGTGTGTTTAAATTGAATGTACATATAAATTTTTGGGTATACAAGAGTGTTTGCAAGCCTTTGATAGAGTGTGGCTTAGCTTAGAAAAATCAATTAAATAGTTTAATTGTTGTCAGGTTTCTCTTCAATAATAATTTTTAATATTTGATTGCAAATATCGATATTATATTACAACATATACTTTCCTTATCAATGCTTGTTACTAACTGTAAATTAAATAATATAAATTAAAAAAATAAAATGTCAGTTAATATAGGTACATGAAATCCTACAATCATAAATCGTTGAGAGAAATTAATTTCATCAACATCATCATTGTTCTGTAACCTCATTCGTGGGGCATAGGGTGGAAGAAATTAATTTGCAGAAAGCGTGTTGAGATCAAGAAATATACTTTGAGAATATTTATGATGTTCAGCTGGCAGGCAAAACTATTTTGAACAAATTTTTCCTATGTAGAGAAAATCTATCAAACTTATTTGGAAAATGTTGTAGTTAGCTACAGAAAAAAATATAAAATCGTAACTCTAAATCTTATTTACGTTACAATGAGTCGAATACAAAAACAATTCAATTTGAGCTCAAATGTAATTTTTTAAGTAAAAGCTCGTTTTGATATGCACAACAAATGACGTTGAGCTTAAACATTTGATATTAAAATAAGATTTTGTCCGATAAATAAAATTGGCCTGATGTTTATATCTTCAGTTACCTTGTAGGCAAATAAATTTTGTGTCTTTTTCTTCGTTCTTGAATTCATGGTTATGAGGCAGAAATTTACTTGCTCAAAAATGAAATGAGTTTTAACTTACAGAATTGAATTCAAGCAATTAGTATTATATACAATAACAAGATTTTTAATTTTAAACATTTTTTTATCACCAATTTAAATATTAACTTCAATAATACTTTTACTTTATTTGTTTTTTTATTCATTTCTGATTAGTTTAAAGTGTTTTGCTTAAGCTTTGAACTTAAGTTAAATTTTATGCATTACACCCAATTCAGCATTCAAATTAAGAAATGCTTCTTATCAGAGATGGGAGCTAATACATTATTTTTATAATATATTACGTTAACATTATTTTGTAATAAATTAAAATACCTAATCCATTTAATGCATTAAAATAATTTTTTTCAATTATTTAGTAAAAGTAATGCATTAAAATAATTATTTTTTTATAATCGATTCATTAAAATAATGCATTATATAAAAAATAAAAGCATTACATAATATAATGTCTTATTAACTAAAAATAAAAAAAAAAATAATTAAAATTTTGCATTATATTCAAAAGTAATGCATTACCAAAAATATAATACAATATATATTTAAATTTGTTTTGAATTATTTTAATTATTAAATATTTAATTAATATGTTTTGAATTAAATAAATAATTAAAATAATGCGTTATATTAAAAAATACATAATAAAATGTCTTACTGAAAATAATTCAAAATATTTGAACTAGTTTTAAATTAAAAAAAAAACGTTAAATCAATATAATTTAATTCGATAATGTAATGTTGAGTCTACAATAGAATAATTTATTCTTGGTGATATATTTTTTTTGAAATATTGAAATTTATTGAAATATTCAGAAAATATTCAGTTGAAATATTCTGTCTACTAATCATTTTTCAATATCTGGAGAATATATCACCAAGAATAAATTATTCTATTGTAGGCTTCGTTTTCCAAAATGGATGAATTTTTTCATAATCACTTTTTTTTATTTATTTTAAACAATATAAATGCCAGTCTTGGTTGCAAATAGCCATAATATTCATACTATTCTCTAGTTGTAAAAAATATTTCTGAATCAATTAAATATTTTAATTTAGACGTAATTGAAATAATTCACAGCTATATTAATTATTTTTAATTATTTTTTGTAATACATTATATATAATTTAATGCATTACTTTTGAATATAATACATTATTTGAATTATTTTTTTTAATTCAAAATATATTAAGTAAATAAATAATAATTAATCTAATTCAAAACTAATTTAAATATATTTAGCTACTGTAGGTAATGCATTACTTTTGAATATAATGCATTATTTTAATTATTTTTTTTTTATACAAAGTATATTACTTAAATATATAATAATTGAAATAATTCAACAGTAATTCAAATATTTTTAATTATTTTTGGTAAGGTATTATATACAACATAATGCATTACTTTTGAATATAATACATTATTTTAATTATTTTTGTAATTCAAAATATATTGATTTAATATGTGATAATTAAAATAGTTCAAAAGTAATTTAATTATATTTAACTATTCCTGGTAATGCATTACTTTTGAATATAATGCATTATTTTAATAATTGTTTTTTATTCAAAATATATTACTTAAGTATATAATAATTGAAATAACTCAAAAGTAATTTAAATAATTATAATTATTTTTGGTAAGGCATTATATAATATTTAATGAATTACTTTTGAATATAATGCATAATTTTAATAAATTTTTTTTGTTCAAAATATATTACTTACATATATAATACTTGAAATAACTTCAAAGTAAGTCAAATAATTATAATTATTTTTGGTAAAGTATTATATACCATATAATTCTTTACTTTTGAATATAATACATTATTTTAATATTTTTTTTATTAAAAATATATTACTTAGATACATAATAATTGAAATAATTCAAAACTAATTTAAATATATTTAACTATTTTTGGTAATGCATTACTTTAGAATATAATGCATAATTTTAATCATTTTTTTTTTATTCAAAATGTATTTCTTAAATATATAATAATTGAAATAATTAATAAGTAATTCAAATAGTTATAATTATTTTTGGTCATGCATTATAATGTGTAATGCATTACTTTTGGTTATAATGCATTATTTTAATGAATTAATTTGATTCATTCATAGATTTGATGAAAAAATGATTCAAAATAATTAGTTTAATTCATTTTTAAAGAAATTATTACATTGTTAAAGAAATTAAAGCATTGTATATAATTATTAATTACAAAAAATAATGCATTTAAAAAATAATCCATTAAAAAATAATTCAAAATTCACATCTCCGCTTTATATTAATATTAATACCTTTATGTTACAACTTACTACTAATCTAACTCGTACCTTCATTCCATCCTTTGTTGTTTTTTTCTATTATACTATTCAAAACGAGTCGGTACGTAAATGCTAAAAGTAATATCCTAACACTTTAAAAGCTTTTACGAAAAAAAAATATTAGGTTTTAATTGTAGTTAGATATTTTTTTGAAAATTTTGGACCAAGTCATTCGAAAATTTTATTTTGTTTGGAGTTAGTTGCTTATTTGAAGAAAATTCTTACCTTTACATTTAGTCAGTCTTACGTTTTTGCAAAATCTAATTTCCCACAATTGTCCGAAACAATATTATTGTTTAATAGTAGAAATCTACTTGTTGCAATTTTTCTTATCGATTCAAATAATAATTTTGATTCCCATTGTAACGTAGATGATGAGTAAATCGTTAAATTGATAAAATAGCATAATATACACGCACTTGCCTACCACTATCCCCTTCATTGTTATTATTATTTACTTGTTGTTATTCTTGTTTTTAATACCATACACATTATCAAAATGTAAACGATTGCAAATATGATATTGTTGCATTGATTGCAGGGAAAGTTTTGATTGTTTTTTTTTTTTATTTTTGTTATATCCTTTTAAATGCAGCAGGTAGATTTGGTTTAAAATTTTGTTATTGTTTTTATAAAAAATATTGTATAGGTAGAAGAAAAATATAGAAAAATTATAGAAAACCATAAAACCTGGAGCGATGCAATGTTTGTGTCATCATCAGTTTTTTTTTGTTTTTTTGCTTTTATTAACCGAAAAATATTATTACGCCGGAAAGGCAACAGTAAACAAATTTTTTGGGCCTTATTTTAAGGATTTCTGAATAATTGTTGTTGTATTTTTATCTCTTGTATATTTAAAGGATGATGTTGCTCACTCTGCTGCCATTATTATATACATATTCATACTAATATTATATAATTTTCATTATTACTGTTATACTACTGTTGCTGCAGCCTGGTTGATTTCCTTCTGTTTTTATTGTTTTTATTATTATTTTTATTCTTGTTGAATTTTTTATATATATGAAGGAACTTTATTAGGAAAGTGTTCATAATATAAAACATACGCAGGTGATTTTTAAACATATACTTTATATAGCTAAAGAATATATAAATACAATATTAATAGTATTATCTATCTATATCAGATGATATAGAAAAAAAAAATTAACTCTTTCTCATATCCTTGATTTTTGAATTCCTATTTTTCTGTTAATGAATTTGAAAATTTCTCATTTTTTTTTTTTGTTGTTTTTTATGTTTTGTGAAAATTTTTGCATAAGATTAAAAATTGAATTTGTGTTGCAAAAAGGGGGTTATTGTTGTATATAATAATATATTTGCATGTTTTGTATGTACAATAAAATGAGCAATTAAAAAGGTGTTATTGCGTGAATCCATCAATTAAATTAACAATTTTTGTTTTGTATGTAATTTTGTTGTTGTTTTTGTTTTTATATTTTCAACACCAATAATTCAGTTTGAGATTTTTATTTCGTTTTTTGTTGTTTTGTTTTTTTTTTGTTTTTTTTTTACAAGGATTATGGTTATGAGTTTGCATATAGACAATATGTGAATGCATAGATATATGAAGTGGAAATGATATGTATTTGAAGTGGATATGGGTTCTTGTTGTGAAACGGTTGCACTTTTTGTCATAATTAAATTGAGAAGTGAAAGAATTAAATTTAAAGATAAAAAATATAATATAGATACTTCATATTTCGATGGTAATGGTATTGAAATATATTCAAAAATTGATTTCATTTAATTTTGTAAATTTAATAGCGTATAAAATTTTAAAGATGAGTACCTATAGAATATGATTTTTGAAAAAAAAAAATATGAATTGAACTTTGATAAAAACAAAAATATATAGGTACAAAAAATTAGGGAGATATTATAATTACATTTTCATTAAGGACATTTCATTAAAAAAATAATTAATTTGCGATTTTGCTCTTAAAGTGGTGCAAATTTAATTGAAAATGACGACATATTTAAAAAAAAAAATATTTTAATAATTATATGTTAATGCAACCAAGCATATTGTACATAGTTATTATATTTAACGGAGTTCATAGTAATTTTTACTATTTTTAGCCTAAATGTGTATATATTATTATATATATATTATTCTGCATTTATCTGGGTGTTTGTAAGTTCGACGGAACGCTCCAACATATACACAAATTGCATATGTATACAAATGCATATATATACAAATTGCTTTGGTGCTTTTTTTTAACCCCTGTCTACCATGCTGAACCTTTGCAGGAAAAATTGATTGCATGAACTATATTTTTTTAATTTAATGTTAGTCTTCTTCGCAAATAATAAGGAAAAATAAAAAATAATAATAATAATATAAATAAAACAAACACTTTTTTGATATATAATAATAAGGACTAATAGAAATTTAATCAATAGTTTAATATGGTATAATAACCAAAAGGCAAACAGCATTTTAGCAAACATCAAAGGTTATTCTTATTACTTAAAATTATACATAATAATATACATGTGTATCAGCATATTTGTATTGTATAATATTATACATTATACTACTTTATTGCTTATACCTTTTATTTTTGTCATTATTGTGTGCGTAACTAACTTCACTAAAAAAAAATCATTTTTTTAATGAAGGGTGTGGTTTAGTAGGTAAGAATCCTACATACAGTGTCAAGCTACGGGACTCATTGTATCTTTCTGAAGATCCCCACTAGCCTACGAAAAATAAAAAAAATAAAAAAATTGGCAAAGTTTTGACTACAAAAAAAATATTTCTTTTATGTGTTTTAGAAAATTAAAAAGTGATATAAACATAAATACTGTAATTTCGAAATAAAGAATCTAATGAAAGAAAAAAAGAAACTAGGATTTATTTTGCTTCCGTCATTTACAGAGGTTACAAAGCTAGTATTAAAATAATGATGATGATAATAGTTTTATTATTGATGATATTATTAATGATAAAAAATTAGACATTAATACAGTTAGTGAAAATATTGCTAATGAAAGTAAAAATACTATTATAACTAAACCCATACCAAAACTATGCCCATCAATACGTTCTAAATCAACTTGTGACTAATATTTTATTTTGTTTTTGGTTTTAGTTTTTTATTTTCTGTTATATATATATACAGCTAACTACCTCACAGTACGTAGTTGATGCTTTTTTAATTTAATTTTATTTATAGACGTTTTGTCACAGCCTAACAATAGTTTCAGTTTTAGTAAGAAACAGATTTTTATACTTGTAGATGTTATGACAGTATTTACAAGAATTTTTTCCCTATGATACTCTTCAATATTAAGCAGTTTTCCTTGTCTCATTGAAAATATTAAATATAACGTTAAATTTTTATAAATATATTTTCTGAACTGTATTCAGTTTTCCGTACTAGTTTTGTTTCAAATGTATATACAGAAGAATAGCAAGTACTAATGGCAAATAGTCAATTTGCTTAAGATTTGGTGGAAACTGAATATTTTCTGAGTTAATCGGTTAAACGGATGATATTTTATATTAATTTAAAAAATGGCGTTCATTTGACATTTTATAAAGTTATGTTGACAATCAATATTTCAAAAATATTAAGTTACTGTAACTATTACACTGTTCATATGGCAACTTGCGTATTTGACTTGAAATCAGCTCATTTATGTCAGCTCGAAAGCTTGAAAATGACATTTAACATCAAATCAGCATGAGTCTGATAGCTTTTGATATATTTTACTACATCGTATTAAATGCAATTAATAGATTAACATCTTATATAATAAAATCAAAAATAACACAAGAAAAAGAGAAATCACGAGTATATAAATATTACCTATAAATTGCTTCAAAAATCACTAATAAATGGTAAATTATACTACTATTGCACCAAATAAAAATCATCCCATTAAAATATTCGCCACAGAGCTTGGTAAATTTTTTATAAATATTTTCATTACGAATATTTTTCGGCAACGAGTTCCAACGCAATATGATTTCCACTAAAAATGATAGATGCCTTAATCGTTCATTGTTCCGAGCAATTTCAGGACTCAAACTTTTCAGGGACTTTCCGAAAACTAACTTACCAGCTAGATATGATGGCATCAATTTTCAAATGATTATATACATATTCATGTTATATCTGGTTTTAGATACATTACTAATTCGATCATAAATACTTTTGTCTGTTGGTGACAAACCACGTACAAGCATTGTAGATAATTTGCAATCTATTCAAATCCCTCGAACTCATACCTGAAAATACAATGTCACTATGTATAATAAATGTGACATACTTAAAGCTTGAATGAGTCTTTTTTTAGCACACTCATTTAAGAAAAATGATAGTTTCTATAGAAGACATTTTGGTACATGAAGTTAGTATGATCACTCCATGATAAAGTTTTGTTGAAGACTATGCCAAGATTACGAACTTTACACATGGAATAATTGAATCATCCATTTGAATCTGCTATAGCATTGCGGTGTCTATATTTTTAGAGTAGACAACACATATAGCTTGTAAATTGTCTGGGTCCAATGATGCATTATGCTTGAGTCCATTGGTTTTAGACCAAAATGAAATTGCATCAATTACTTGGCTTTTAAAGATAACTTTTAAGACCGTTTTTTTTTTAATTCGAAACATATGAAATTGTGATTAGAATCCCACAATAAAAAAGCGGCATAAAAAGCTAAAAAAAAGTCAGCATAAAAAGCCAATATTCGATTGAAGTTTGATTTTTTTCAGAAAAAGAGTGACTTGTTTTTAACGAATTGTCAAATTCAATTTTATAAATATATTTTTTAAAAATGGGTAGTAGACTAAATATTTTTTTTATATATTTATCTTAAGATTTGTAATAACTATTTATTTATTTCATAATTTGTTAAATATATTGTATGAAATAAATATTTTTATATGTAGATACATTACATAGGTATATATATATATTTAAATTTCAGACAAGGTAGTAAATAAAAATTAATCGAGTTGGTTAAAGAACAACAGAACCTTGTTTATGCAATAAAACCAAGTCTGATTACCAAAATATAATAAAAAGGGAAAAGGTATGAGAGAACATAGGTATTGCTCTGAATCAAACATGCAAGAGTTATTAAGAAGATCTCTGGATCCGAATTCTTAATTTGTAAATATGTATGTTGAATAATAGAAATCAATTTCCTCTCTATCTATAAATAATGGCCTAAAATGTTAATATTTTCCCTTTGACTATAAAGCCTATTTGTTATCAAATGATCTAATTTTAAATTTGCTACACACTCTGTGCAAGCCTTTTAATAGCTCTTTTACAGAATGAAAATAAAATAAATAAATAAATAAATGACGTATAAACAAAATCCAGGCGATCGCTTAGTTAACATTAATGAAAATAGGATACAAAAGAATAGATAATAACATTCCCCATTAGTTAATAAAAAGAAAATTAAACTAATTAAATACATTAATCTATATTAAAAATTTTATAAATTGAATATATTTACTTCTCTACCTACTTTCAAAAATAATCTAAAATTGCATTTCTCCCCATATCAAATTTAATCCTACATAAATTTAAAAATCACTTATCCTTGATTTATTTCCAACAAAACAAGTAAACCAAAAAATAAAAAACTCTTCTCTAAAGTAAATACACTTAATTACTATCGACAGTCTGTTTTACAGTTAAATAAAAAAAAAATTTCTGCATCATTTAAATTGACTTTTCTTTTACCATTTTCTTCTTCTTCCTTTTTCTCTTCATGAAGAATCAAAATTTTTCTGCCATAAGTTATGCAAAATTAAAATCCTGTCATTTACTTTATTTATTTAAAAAAAAAAAACAAAAAAAAAAAAAAACAGAAAGTGAAAATGCAAGAATAATAAAATTACCAAAATCAGATGATATATTACAAAAGTTTTTCATAAATAAAAATATTCTATAAAATATAAAATTTCCATAAAAATAAATTAAATGTCATTAGTCTGCCATTTTTTTTCGAACCAACATAAAAATACAATTATACCAATATATAAATTGGCTAATGATATACTGTTGAACTAGACTGAAGAGAATAATATGCTGATCTCTACCATTTCCATAACTCTCTATATTAAGATTGTTACTATTCCCACTTCCCACAATATTCTTTCCCCATCTCTTTTTTTGCTTCAATTTTATGTGGTGTGGTATGGGAGAGTATAAGTTACTGGCACAAATTATTATAATACATCATTTTCTATATAGTCATCATACCATCATAAATATATTTTGGTTATTATTTTTTTTATTTAAAATTTGTTTTTTTTTTTTTTTTCAAAAGGATTTTCTATTTTCTTATTATTTATTTGCCATTTTAAAAATTTTCCGCGGACTTAGAAAAACATTTAAAATTGCAAATGAAAATCGAACCATTAAAAAACGAAAACAAAATACTTACATTCCACATCTGTACTTTATGACTTAATCGCCAAAGTACAGTTATAATATAATGATAAAATAAATACTTTTGAAAAGTAATAAAGTCATTTGATTTAAATATGAGAAAGTAAGAAAAAAGAACAACAATAAAATAAAAACAAAAATTGCATAAAAAGAAATCAGAGGCACACTGAACAAAATTAAAGTCAATTTTATGAAAAAAAAAAAAAAAAACTTTATAGAAAAGTCCTTAAGGATCATAAGGTACTGTGTGTGTAATTTTTAATTTTTTTTTTTTTTTTGTGTACCAAAGGTGGTGGTGGTACAAGTGAAGTTATTTAAGACATCAACTACAAAATTAGTTATATTATTGCATGGTATTATGAAAATGATGTTTCGTTTCGAAGGAATAATGAGTTCGAATTTGCATAAAATTGCAGAAAAATATTAAATTATAAATTTAGATTTAGAATACTAGAATTAGTTTTTTTTTGTGTTACGCCAGACACATGGAGTCGAATGGTACTTTTTATACACAGCTTGAACTAATTGTGGACATTTTTGATTTATTCTTCAACAAATTTGTTAATATTACTCTTGAATTATTGTAGATTGTGCGTTGGTATATTTTTCCATCAAGGAAACACGTTTGTTAGAATATGGTTTCACATTCGAGAATATTTGACTGTAAAAAAAATTCTATAGTCAGTTTTAAGCCAAATTTGAAATGTGTAGAAATGGGAATTTGAATACCTCTCTTATTCGTAGGCGGAAATGAAAGCAGAAGAATTAGCAAAGATTTAACGATTTGACTGGCGTTCCAGAAGACTTCGCCTTATCACCTACTATTTTCTTAATTTTGATCTACGACTTGGTCTCTTCAACCCTCAATCCAATCCATAGTTTTGCTGACAACAGCATCCTAGTGGCTTAGTATGAATTTTTAAGGAAATATAATGCAACTTCTATGATTTCTTCTATCATCATCATCATTATTGTCCTACAACCCCATCCGTGGGTTGCCCATCCCTCTTCAATTGTGGCCACGTTCTTTGCCGGGTACTTGCTTCTGCTAAGGCCACGTTTTTCTCGGCCTTCCGACGCGACGTGTACCCTGAGAATTCCATTCGAAACATTGTTTCGCGATGTTGTTGTCAGGTTTCCTCAAAGTATGCCCGCCATATATCCAACGCCATTTCCTCTGTCAGATTTCCACGTCTATTTGTATTTGTTTCGTCTATTGCCACAGCGTTCTGTTGGAAATGGTTTGTAGCCAACGATCTCTTTTATGAACTCACTTAATTATGATCTAGCAAAAATAGCCATTTGGGGTAATGCAAACAGAGTTGAGTTCAACACAACGAAAACTTAAAGTTGTTTGATCTGTTTTAAAAGATATCAGACCGTCCCAATCCAGCGATTTAAAATAGAAAATCTACAACGATCTGAAAGTTTAAATATTTTATGCAAGCAGTTAAACCAAAAAAAACAAAATGCAACGGAATGAGCATATTTTTGATATAGCTAAGAACGCTGCCAAATGTTTATGTTTTCTGTCCCTACTTTTCCCAAAAATATTTGTGCTATATCTTAATAAAGCTTTCATCCGACTTAAGACAGAGTAGAATTTTCTCATATTTGACTGACGCTCCCAAAACTTTACCTGGTCAATAAAATCAATAATGCCCTCCTTTTACACGCTAGGTGGTGCAGCAGGTAGAGCACATGCTTTTCAACTGAAACGTCCAAGGTTCGATTCCCGATGAAGCAAAAAAAGCACGAAAAGGTGATTCAACCTAAGTTACTGTGAGGACTGTAAAAAAAAAACCAAAAAGTCCAGCCCAATACTAAGGAGGCTTCAAGTGTACATTTCCGCACCATGGAAGTACCCAGGTGGTCAAAAACTGTTTTCGAAAATTTTTTTATTGTGAGAACTGCTAAAATATGGAACATGCTTCCACCTCTTCCCCTCCGATAGAAATGCTCCATTATACAATTTGCAAAAACCTCTTTAGATTCGTCCCCAACTTACCTACCAATTCTCCTCTATCATCCTATTTCCATCCAAATCTTTTCTTTCCTTACCCAAACCTAAAATAGTCTTGTATAAAGAAATCCGATTCTAATGTTTCAGTAGTGTGTAAAAACAAAAGAAACCGTTATGATCAGTGATGTACAAATTTTCCTCCTTCCAAGTACAATAACATTTTACCAGTAGTTATTTTAATTTTAATTCTCAGGTACCTTGATCCACAGTTATATTTACAATGTTGGAATTTGTATAGTACCTGGCAGAAGGAAGATTATTAATTTGATTACGGCACCTAAGAACAAAAATGGTAACATTTTATAGTTATAAAAACAAAATGAGTGTTATAAGACTCTTATATGAATCCCGATAAGCACTAAAGGTGTTATAATGATGTTTTTATGGGAATAATGTGATTAATATTGCTATAAGAATGTTCTAATAGCAAGTGCGGGTGTTGTTATAATGGGATTTTCAGCAAGTGCTACAGCAATGTTGCTATAAGTCTAAAAGTGCGTAACCCTATAACAAGAGTTAAAGTTCCGGATTTTCGAAGTTTTAATATAATAAAAATGTCAATGATATTTATCTCCTAGCTAAATTTTCACTGTTAGTCACAATAATTATAAATATTAAAGCAATTTATTCTTAAGCGCAAAATATTATTTAATTAGTAATACATTTTTTGTATTCTAAATCATTTACATACAAATATAAAAATATTTAATTAATATTTATCTCCCTTTCTCGTGAAATAAATATAAAATCCATAAAATTATTATATTAAAGTAAAAAATAATACCTATCTCACTCTCGCATAACATAAATTGTTTCAAATGAATATCATTTCAAAATAAAAACATATACACTAATACATATGTATACTAGACGTATAATAATATTACAGCAATTGCTCCGGTGCCTTATGGGATTCTCCATTTTAGTGCTATAACGTATTTATAACGTTTCGCTCTTTCGCAGCAATTGCGGAGCACCCAATTTAGCACAAATACTTCTATATTAGTATTTATAATAGTGCTATAGGAGTGCGCAAGAGTCTTATAGCAATAAAATTGTTGTTAACTAACGTTTTAATATAAAAATAAATAGTTGTTACTTCGGCTTAACGTTTATCTTAACTCAAATAATTTTCCGGATGTTATATATGGTAATACTTCTATTATTTTAAAATTTTAAGTCATTATATGTTATTCTATAATTTTTAGATCATTTTCCGTACATTGCGTATCATTCCTAATCTTATCATAATATTTCTATAGCATAATCCGTAGTATCCCAGGTAATTGCGATCTAATGATGGGGCAAGCATGGATTCAAATACCGTGATCGATAAAATTTGTCTTCTAACAAATAATAAGTATCGCAGGTGACATTATGTAGAATAATTATGATTGATAACTAAAGCATTATCTCAGAACAATAAATCTGAGTTGTGCTGAAGCACTTATTTATTTGTTTGTGGATTGAAAAAGGGTAAAAAAATATATACATATATATGTTGTGGTTAAAGTAATAAATTGGTAATTATTAATAATAACCGGTCATTATTAATAACTAGCTTTGTAACCCGTCATAAATGACGGAAGCAAAATAAATCCTAGTTTCTTTTTTTCTTTCATTAGATTCTTTATTCCGAAATTACAGTACTTATGTTTATATCACTTTTTATTTATTTTTGTTTATGTTTATATTGGCCTAACACTAATCTTTTTTTTTTATATAACAGAAAAAGAAGTACCATACCAATAAATTTGTATAAAATGTTTGTATTTTTGTATGGTATACTCGTACTCACTTCCATTTAGTTATAATTCGTTAGTTGGGTTCCATTTAGTATAAATTATACCGTATTAGCGTTATTGTGGCCTCTGGGAGAGCAAATTTAAAAATGGGATCTTATTTTCATATAAATTTTGTCTTTTGTATACTGTATAGGGATCTTATTTTGCTATATGAATAAACTGTTATTATGGTATTGTGTTATTTTTAAAAAAAATATTCAAAATTTTGTATCTAAATTGGTAAAATTTACAAAAAATACAAAAACATTTTCATCAATAATTTTCAATTTAAAAAAAACAAAAAAAAAAAACAAAAATAATTTTTTTTGAGTGAAGTGAGTTACGCACACAATAATGACAAAAATAAAAGGTATAAGCAATAAAGTAGTATAATGTATAATATTATACAATACAAATATGCTGATACACATGTATATTATTGTGTATAATTTTAAGTAATAAGAATAACCTTTGATGTTTGCTAAAATGCTGTTTGCCTTTTGGTTATTATACCATATTAAACTATTGATTAAATTTCTATTAGTCCTTATTATTATAAATCAAAAAAAGTGTTTGTTTTATTTATATTATTATTATTATTTCTTATTTTTCCTTATTATTTGCGAAGAAGACTAACATTGAATTAAAAAAATATAGTTCATGCAATCAATTTTTCCTGCAAAGGTTCAGCATGGTAGACAGAGGTTAAAAAAAGCACCAAAGCAATTTGTATATATATGCATTTGTATACATATGCAATTTGTATATGTGTTGGAGCGTTCCGTCGAACTTACAAACATCCAGATAAATGCAGAATAATATATATATAATTACAGAAAGGTTAAAGTGATTAATTTGAACAGAATTTATTTAATTTATCACATAAATCGGTAATTTTTACTAATTCCCACCCAACTTAGGTAAATGTAATAAATATTATAAATAATTTTTTTGGATAGGTTAAACGGTCCGGCAATCATGACCAAAGGCATAAATTTAATTTTTTTTTTATCATCAATACAATGGCTCAATGCGATGAAAGCAATAGGTCCGGGGTCCCAGGAATTGGGCCGAAACTCTATATCACGTGTTTAAATTGTATTTTGCTGAAAAAATATGATTATTAATTAATTTTTAAAATTTTTTTGGATAGGTCCGACGGTCCGGAGGTTATTTACCAAAAACTTAATATATTTCAAAAATATTTTATGATTCACTAAAACCTTGCCGTCTGGAATTCAATAAATATACAGGATTCCAATAAATAAGTAGCGAGGGCTTGAGGGCCCCCTATTTTAAAAATCAATAAATTCAAACTTAGCTGGTCAAGGATTTCAATATTGTAATTGTAAATTCGATTGTAATTCAAATCGCTGCAAATGTAAATAGTCAAATATCAAGTGTAATTCCAAATGTCATTAAGGTTCATGCTGTAAAAATAAATAAATTAACTTCGTAGAAATAAAATGTTTAATTTAACCAAAAATATATCTATTGTTTTTTTTTGTCATAATTTTAATAACAAATCTAAGAAAATTAAAAGAAATAGTTTTAATTTTAATCACATTTACCAATGCATACAGGTAATTGTTAATAATTACCGGTAAATGTAATAAATTCTACTTATTTATCAAATTTACCAAAACACGTGGTTATTATCAATAATTACCGGATTTATTACATTAACCGTAACATATATAATAGAAAATGTATTTATTCATTCTATGAAAAGAAAAATTTTAAATAGATAATTAGAAGTTAAACAATGATTAGATATCCTAAAATTGACATGACCAACGAATTTTTAATTTTCTTTCTTTTTTTTTTTTGTTTTCAACTCATAAGAAAATATAAAAATTGTCATATTTCAGTACTAGATGAACTAGACTATATCTGATGAATTTTCTTCTTTTATTTTGTTTTTTTTAGTACATTAAGGAGATGAAATTCTAATTTTGTTGTATATATGAATATATATATTTATATATATATACCTAAAATTATTCGCGTTCTTAATTCACCACATTTACCTAAAGTCCTTAGCTTAACTATATAGTAAAGTTCTTCTACAAAAGTTATTATAAATTCAGAACAAAATTTTGTATAATGCGATATACAAAAAAAAAAAAAAAAAAACAATAATAATATAAAAATAAAAATAGTCATAATTTGTATAAAATTGTCTATAAATTTCAGTATTAAAAAAGAGATTTACAACTTTCTATGTCAACTTTAATAACTTTCTTTTCTTTTTTATAAACAAAAAAAAAAAAATTGTAGAACAATCATGGTGGAGCGTAATATAGAAGGGATATAAGTTGGATGAATTATTTTAAATATGATATTAAATATTAAATTAATCGTTGCGTACTTTTTAATAGTTTAATTACTAAAATGCTGATTTGTTGAGCAAATAGTATACATTTTTTTTTGAATATTATTATTTTATTTATTAAATGATCATAGGGCAAGTAATAAAATTATATTTTTATTTATTTACAAGTAATTCTATTTACTTATACAAAAGCAGGGAAGAATTAAAAAAATGATGCTCATATATGCCGATACGCTCACTGCCAATTGAATTCCAACTCTTCGAAAACTATATATGAGTTGACTTAAATTGGTATTGCTATATCAAGTATTGATTGGTATGTTGATTATTGATGTATATTGATCTTGATTATATTGATTAGATACAAGATTGGTATTGATATAAAAGTTTGATCCCTTTCCAACAATTTCGTTTCAAAGTTAAGTCATAATGAAACAAATTAACAATGATTTGGAAAAAGAGAAAAAATAGCAAATTTTGTTGAAGCAATCGATAAGGTATGCCAGAATGTGCTAATCCACAAATTCTATACCATTTTTTTCTTAACATTGCTATTTTATCCTGAAATCTTACCCTGAGAGTAGAAAATGTATGGTTTATTTTATCAAAACAAAAAAAAAATAAATTCAGAAATACCCCAACGCACAGTGATTGGCTCAATATTGTATTTATTATAAACTTTTAATATTCCTACAGGCGAAGACACGATGTTGGCCACTTTTGAAGATGACACTGTAATAAAGTATTGTTAAATAAAGGTTTAAAATGGCATTGCAGGACCTTCTAGATGAATTAAACAAAATTTAAAAATTGCTAAAAATTTCAAAAATAGAAACTATAGAATCAAAATTGATATACCGGGTGTTCCAGACCATGCGTATCAGCTTTTGAAGAGGGGCAGGATCCGTTATTTTAAAATTAAATAAAAAATTTATTATCTCAATCGAGGGCGCTGTATCAATTGGTGATATTTTCAACTTCTGGAAAGGAAC
Source organism: Argyra leucocephala (assembly GCA_963942445.1). Taxonomy (NCBI): domain Eukaryota; kingdom Metazoa; phylum Arthropoda; class Insecta; order Diptera; family Dolichopodidae; genus Argyra; species Argyra leucocephala. The sequence goes on from OZ012681.1 coordinate 121,759,194, forward strand.
GGAAACCTGTTTTTTAAGCAATAAATTTCTTATTTTGTGTGTTAGAATCCAAATTTGCATAAAAAGGTACCTGTTCTCATTTAAAAATCTTGATTTCGACCAATTGCGACGATTTTTGGTCTTAAAAAACCCGGTTTTCCGGTTCTTTCCGGAAGTTGAAAATATCACCAATCGATAAAGCATCCTCGATTTAGTATAGTTTATATTATGGTTTTTTCAATTTTAACAGCTCCTTCCCCTCTTAAAAAGGTGATAGGCATGGTCTGGAACACCCGGTATAGAACATTTATAAACAAAAAAAAGCGCATGCAACTTTGAGCAATAAAGTATTACCCGATTGTTCCGAAGGAATGGCTGGACTAAAAACCCCATAAGCAAATCTAAGCTTGGTTCTTAGCTGATTATTTTTGTTGTGGATGGCTTTTTTCACTTTAGTTTGCGATCTAGTTGCAGGCCTACGTACCTCTTATCAATTATTGTGGTGGTTATACATATAAAGTTATATTCTGTCTCTAATGAACATATAAAGTTGAGTTATGGGGAATCTCAGCTCCAAAAATATTGTGCTCAAAAACTAACTGAGCCTTAAGTTTTAACGCAATCATAAAAATGTTTTCTAATTATTACAATCACTGCTATTTTTACTATTTTTCAATATAAATTAATTTTAATAAATGCCTTCTAAATAAATAATATTTAAAATTTTAATGTCCCATTGTCATAATGTAGGTTGTTTATCAGCTACTTTTCCACCCTCATACCCTCATTAGTCTAAGATGGAAAGAAATCTCACTTGATCCCAATACTGTTCTTCTTTTGGGTTATTAACCATCAGTGAGCATTTTGATGATGCCTAATTCAAGAAGAAGAAGTACCAAATTATTGTGAATATCTGTTTATCATGAGTGAGCATTTTGATGAGATAATCACAATACTGATTTAGAGAATAAGATAAATTTTAAAAAAATAAACAGGCTCCTAATGCCGTTTACGTTTCCTAATGTTTGCCATTTTTAATTAAAAAATTTGATTTTTAATAAATTTGTTCATAATTTTATATTTAATACACAAAATCGACGACGTGGGGAGTATAAAAGAAAAAATAGTTAAATACTAAATTACACCACAAAAAAATATTAAAATTTTAGCAAGCTCTTAAGCCAAAAATAAAAATATGCAAACCGGTCGTGAGTACTTAAATCATTTAAAATACTTACACATTCCACAAATCAAAAAATAAAATGTATACAAAATGGTGTAAAATACTAGAAACATTCAAAATTAAATACAAACTAAACCAAAACAAAACAAATAAAAGTAATAATTAATATACAATTATATATTTTGCGGTATTCAATCATGGAGTTGTTAGATATTTAAAAATGAATTGTTAACGCTCTGTGGTGCATGGGTAATACAAAAGTGCAAATAAATTTGCTCACTAAAGAAGCAAAAAAATATATGGGATAAATAAAATACAATCACATTAAAGTTATCATATTGTTTATTTTTATAATTTCGAGACTGAACGATTAACATCCTAAATGCTTCAACGGCTTGGTATTTACAATAATAATGTACAAAACATGGCATAGACAATAACATTGCCTACTTATAAATTTTTTTTTTTCTTTAATTTTTGGTATAATGGTTAACTTAAATGTAGAAAGCTTCATCTATTGTAAAGTAAAATTATGCCTCAATAATATCAAAGTTCCATTTTATTTTAACATTTTTAAATGACACGACAACATTTTATTTTTAAATGACAACGAACGTTGTTTTAAATGACGATGTCCAAATTAATTTCAAAGAATAATTGAAAAATTTTGTTAGTACATGCATTCATGACATAAGCGAGATTCGACGTTCGAAATTATCATTTTACTGTTACATAACATAATGGATAACATAACCCTACACTATCTTAGTCCGTCTAAATTAATGGCTGTTTTAGTACGCGTATTCAAATACGCTTCAGAATATATTTAACAATAAAATGCTAAGACCCGCTTTAGCATCTTATGCGGCGAAAACACTGATTTATCGGTCAACTAAGTTGAGAGGGATTTTATTCTGTTAAGTTATAATGAAATTAGTACCTATTCATTTCGTTATAAAGTATTAGGTATTACACTTTAATTTCATTATATATATATATATATATATATATATATATATTCAAAAATCAAGCGATTCAGAAATAAATTATATTAAAACAAATACATTTTTTTTTTTATATAAAATCGTGTCTGAAAGAAATATGTACTTCTGTGCAATTGCACAGGGTATTCACTAGTATTTTTAATTACTACCGAATTTTTTGTTTTTTTTTTGTCAAATGATCACGTTTCATAACGGCACTGACGGCTGGTGATTTTTAAAAGCTTATAGACAATAAAAAAATGCAAAAGTAAATCATTTTGTAACGATTTGTAAGCATGTGACAATTTTTTTTATCGAAATAGCATGAAAATCAAGTTAATTGGATCACTGTTTCATGTTGCTAGGCTTTTCAATCACTTTCAACGATTTTTTTTTTAATATGTTGGATGTGAGGAGTAATAATTTAGTAATATATTATCTAGTTATAAGGGTTATGTCGTTGAACCGGTACTTGAATAATTTTTTTAAACTTTTGAAAGCATATTTTGTATGTTTCACTGTTAATGCAAACTGCTATTTCTAACGGGGATTATAACCATAAATTGCTAATGCTAGGAGCAGTTTTGAACTGACTAAATACTAAATACCTGATTCATTACTACTGCCTGTTATAGTGTTTAGGAAATTCCATAATTTAGCTTGATCAGATCCACAGTTACTAAATTTGTCACTATAATAATTGGTCTGGCAAATTTTAATACATGATTTAGTTAACTTATCAATTCTATTGAAGTTATCACGTAAATTGTAATTAGAAGGATTATTTTTCAATTTTTTTCAAGTAGTGTTTTTCTTTTATCAAATTTTTTAGAGAATCATTCAACCATGGTAGTAATAGATCACTCCTGTTAGTATTTGTTACATATGATGACGTGTTTTCATTAATTATAGAAATAACATCATTTGTCAAATCAGTGCACATATTATCGGCATTGAAATTATAATATTTGTTGATTGATAATGATGAGGTAGTACATACTACTATTAACATCAACATATTTATTTAAAGATGTCATCAAAATATTATGATCACTAATATTATTTCTTACAGTACATATATTTGTTTCAATAACTGGTTCATTACAATACACATGATCAATACATGTTTGTTTTATTTGTCTGGTAACTATGTTTCACTATTTATGCAAACTGCTATTTCTAACGGGTTATTATCCGTAAATTACTAAGGCTAGTTTAAAACAGTTTTGAACTGACTGAAATGACATTCAACCATATGATGAGACTATTTTTATTTATTTATTTATCATAATAATTTATTTGATCATAATAACAGATCTGCAGATAAAACATATATACAATTATTTATATATATATATATTATAGGTATATATATTTTGTATATTGTATACATATTATATTATTTTTTATTGATTTTTAATTAATATATAATTTTATTAAATAATTATATTATATTATATATCAAAAAAAGAGATCTGCAGTTAAAACAGGACCTTTATATAACAATTATTTATATATATATATATTATAGGTATATATATTTTGTATATTTTATACATTTTATATTATTTTTTATTGATTTTTAATTAATATATAATTTTATTAAATAATTATATTATATTATAAATCAAAAACAGAAATCTGCATATAAAAGAGGACCTTTATATAACAATTATTTATATATATATTTTATAGGTATATATATTTTGTATATTGTATACATATTATATTATTTTTTATTGATTTTTAATTAATATATAATTTTATTAAATAATTATATTATATTATATATCAAAAAAAGAGATCTGCAGTTAAAACAGGACCTTTATATAACAATTATTTATATATAAATTTTATAGGTATATATATATTTTGTACATTGTGTACATATTATATTATTTTTTATTGATTTTTAATTAACATATAATTTTATTAAATAATTATATTATATTATATATCAAAAAAAGAGATCTGCAGTTAAAACAGGACCTTTATAAACAATTATTTATATATATATATATTATAGGTATATATATTTTGTATATTTTATACATTTTATATTATTTTTTATTGATTTTTAGTTAATATATAATTTTATTAAATAATTATATTATATTATATATCAAAAAAAGAGATCTGCAGTTAAAACAGGACCTTTATATAACAATTATTTATATATATATATATATTATAGGTATATATATTTTGTATATTTTATACATTTTATATTATTTTTTATTGATTTTTAATTAATATATAATTTTATTAAATAATTATATTATATTATAAATCAAAAACAGAAATCTGCATATAAAACAGGACCTTTATATAACAATTATTTATATATATATTTTATAGGTATATATATTTTGTATATTGTATACATATTATATTATTTTTTATTGATTTTTAATTAATATATAATTTTATTAAATAATTATATTATATTATATATCAAAAAAAGAGATCTGCAGTTAAAACAGGACCTTTATATAACAATTATTTATATATAAATTTTATAGGTATATATATATTTTGTACATTGTATACATATTATATTATTTTTTATTGATTTTTAATTAACATATAATTTTATTAAATAATTATATTATATTATATATCAAAAAAAGAGATCTGCAGTTAAAACAGGACCTTTATAAACAATTATTTATATATATATATATTATAGGTATATATATTTTGTATATTTTATACATTTTATATTATTTTTTATTGATTTTTAGTTCATATATAATTTTATTAAATAATTATATTATATTATATATCAAAAAAAGAGATCTGCAGATAAAACAGGACCTTTATATAACAATTATTTATATATATTTTTTAGGTATATATATTTTATATATTATATACATATATTATTTTCTATTGCCTTTTAATTATTATATGTTCTTATTAAATAATTATATTATAGTAGAACCAATTTGTTTGTATTGTTTATAGATATATTGTATAAGTCAAGCCCATTTTGTGACTAATCCAAGGCTATTTTAATAGATAGTAACAAGGCATTTAAAATAGGTACAACGAAATTTTCATATCCGAAATATTTCAATGACATAACAGGAAAAATAAATTCAGATTTACAAAAAAAAAAAACAAAACAATCATTTTAAAACTATTTGAAAACAAGTTTTAAAACAAATAAAATTATCAAAAAAAAAATTAAAATTAGCGCCCTCAGTTTCGGTCTAATTGCAATTATATGTAAATTATCAAAAAAAAAAAAAAAAATACAAAAAAAAAACAACAACAAAAATTTTTAATATTACAACACAAAAAAAAATCATTATTAAAATTCACTGAACTTAAGGATATCCGTTCTTCCTTAAAAGAAAAACATGAAAAACTTTGTTTTCTATTTTCCATTTCGTTTTTTGTTGTTGTTATTTTTTTTTTTTTTTTTTTTGGTGATTCGATGTTTTAAACAACTATATAGAACATTTTTCAAAATTAAAACAAAATGAAAAAAAAATGATTATTATTATAAAATTATTTTAAAAAGATGAAACTATATTTTTTGTTTTTAAGAAACTCCTTTAAGCGAGTAGGACCTAACTTATTATGAATATTTCATATAGAAAATTACTAACAAATAATAGCGGTTATTATTTTGTTTTGGTAACGATGAAAATAACGGTAATATAATATAATAATTATTTATTTTTTCACATGTATGTGTATGTTACCGGTTGAAGTCGGACTCAAATAAAAGACCAATTTTTTGTTGTTGTAATAATTCATTTTATTTTGGTGCAATAAAGAAAATGCAATTTAGATTAGGTAATTTCGGGAGGGAATCTGGTTCGTAAAATTAAAGAACAATTTATTATATTTTGAAACAATTCAGTTTATTTTTTCGTATACAATAAAGAAATGCAAATTTAAACTAGGTAATTTCGGGATCTGGTCCACCGGAGCGGCAAATAGGCTTATTGTGATTAACCTATCAATCATCTGACTTCACTTACCTACCTACCTGACCCTATTAATCATTTGACCTTAAGGATACATGATTTGTAATCACACTCAGGATATTCTTCAATGGTATGCTTGATAACTCCCATTCCCGTAAGGCCTAATTTCGTAGAATATACAACCTAACCCGGATTTCGGTTCTTATTTCCACCATATTACCCAAACCAAGCATCGCATTCACAGAGCAGATGTTCTGAAATTAAATTTTATAAAATTAGTATCAATTTCAGACTATTCGAAGTATAAAATAATTAAAAGGTTGTTATAAATGTATTACGAGTCTATAGGATCTAATATCAAATACTTCAAGTAATTCTGGGAAAAAAAATGTTTTAAAGATGAAGTTTGAGAAATAGTTGACAGTATAAAGTATAGCATTGGTAAGATGATTAGAGTAAGTGAATATTTCCTTAATAACAAATGGTTTGCACAGTTATCGAAATTAGATTGTAGTAGAAATTCCCAAGTATGCATTTAAAGTGTTGTATAGATGGTTTTAGCAAAAAAAACAACTGCTTCCTAACCTTGCTATTTACATTGTTACATGTCAAGTATAGAGTGTAGTATTTGAGTAAATTAGATTAACCCATTACTGCCTATTGGGCATTTAAATATCCAAAACCCTTAATGCATTAAAATAGCTATATCTGCCGTTAGGTAATAGATAATGAACTAGTTATTTTATTAGAGAGAAAAAAGACGGGACCATAATTCGTTTTCAGTAAGCTAATCAAAATTCTTAAGAACTGTCGTTTTAAGTGGGAGTCAAAAACTAACTTTAAACCCCGAAAATTGCTATAAAGAGTGGTTTTTGGGAAATTGGAAAATTTCTAAAGATTATTTAGCCTCTAACTTTCTCAATCTAATAAAATATTTTTTTTTTACTTACCTCGTCTCTGCAGATGATTTACCTTATTCGGTATTTAAATACCCAACCGTCTAAAGCATGAAAAAATTCTTATAGGTACATCATTATCAAAGTCAAAAATCTATTTGGGATGCAAAGTAATCGAACACTTTTTGCAACCAAATTGTGTTTTAATACCGCATCGCTTACAAAGACTGCGTTTAGGCTTTTTTCCATTATCGTCGACACAACCCCTGCGTTTTGCCATTTGTTGGGCATTAACACGTCTACATGGTCGGCTGACTACTTGTTGTAGTCTTACTAGTGCTTCTACCACATTTACGCTGAACTCATATGTATCCATAGGAGTCACACCTCCATACATTGTGCAGAAAATGCATTTATGAGCAATTGTCAATACCATTTTTTACCACAAGCTTTAATTCCATAATTGTTCATAGCATTATCAAACAGATCAACACCACCCATCCGTTTTTTATACTCCTGAGTAAGCAGTGGCTGGTCAATTGTTATCTTTGCGACTTTTTCTGTCCTACCGCTTTGTATGGAACATTGGGCATAAAAAGAACATAGTAATTTAAGTCGAATTATATACCTAAATCTTAGTCTACTAATTAATTTTACATAACACTACATTTGAAACTGTATAACTTTATCAATTCACTATTGAATTCCTAAAACCTTAAACACACAACGGTCAAACTTCAAACCATGAGATAATGTGAAAAAGTTAAAAAAACATTTTAAATCTTACAATACAAAACAATTATATATTTTGTCATGTAATCCACTATGCATCAATAGATATCAGAGCATGAACTGACGCAGAGTGGGTATTTAAATACCCATACCAAATGTTAGGCGTAGCAAAAGTTCTATTTTCCAGGCAACTTCTATGATCTCTATGACCATCCTTCGAAAATTTCATAATGATTGTACGACGGGATCTATGAGCCGGCTTCAATGGGTTAAAGTAAATTTTTACAAAAATTATGGCACTGAAGAAAATTAATTTAAAAAATAATTTTGTGCCTAATGCCGGGCTTTAACGGTAACATACCGAAAAATAAAAAAAAAATATATTTTTGAAAATAAAATTTTCAAAAATTTTTATGTCCGGTTTTTAAAAATAAAATTTGTTTTTTTTTTTTTTAATGAAAATTATTTTTAGGAAAGCTTTGAATCAAAATTTTTTTATTTCAGATTGGAAGGAAAGCACAATGACAAAATAGAAAAAAAAAATAGAAAATTTCAGATCTAAATTTTTGTTTTTCTTATTTTTTTTCACAGTTCACAGTTCAAGTTTTGTACGAATAATAGGAAATGTCCTTCTGGTTAAAGGTTTTTTTTTTTAATGTGATTTACAGTGATTCAAAAAAAAATTAACTACAGTTGTTTTGGCTTAGTGTTCTGAACTTTAACTGAACTTTAATTTGTATGTAAATACTTACTTACTTGCTGGACGCTACAGACCTTGAAAATCCTGGGTGCCTGACGCAAAATTGTCCTCCACTGATTTCGGTCACGAGTGGAATCTCTTCAGTTGGTGATTTGAAGTTTTTTCATATCTGTCGATTCTTCATCTCTCCAACGGAGGGGTGGTCTCTCTCGACGTTCCCTGGGGCTTGAATTCGAAGAGTTTCCTAGCCGGAGCATTTCCATTCATACGCTCTACATGGCCTAGTCAAAGAAGCCGTCTTATTCTGATTTTTTTTTGGCTACGTCCATGTCGTTGAACAGCCGGTATAGTTCGGCATTGTATGTTCTTCTCTAAACTCCTTCGTCAGACACAGACACAGACCATTAATAAGGTGAAAAATTTTTCTCTCAAAGATACCAAGTGCATGTTCGTTTGCTTTTGGTAATGTCCACGATTCAGAACCATATAGCAGCACCGGAAGGATGAGCTTTTTGTATAATTGTGCCTTGGTATTTTGGAATATGAAAAGTATTTTTGAAAAGTTGTTAAAACGTACAAAGAATAGTAAAAATATCATTCATGATAGTCAGTACGACTTACCAGTCTATCGTTCCACTTGTGAACTCATGACATGCCTCTGCGAAACGGTCAATATCAGCTTTCACCAATCTAGCGAATCTGCTTTTGTAGTTCTGAATATTTATAACGCTTTTGATGATTGAGTTTGCTATACAGCTCTTATAGCAAAATGTAATGATATACCCCTTAGGGGCAACAGTTTGGTTTTAAACAAAACTACGTACATTTCAACTTTGTACATTTACTTTGTACATTTACATTTACTATGTACATTTACTTTGTACATTTACATTTACTATGTACATTTACTTTGTACATTTCAACCATGAATTATTCTACGAATATCCTTAATAATACGAATGGAATATAAATTGGTAGAATAGCACGAATAAAAGTACGAATAATATTATAATAATATAAAGATCTGTAATACCGAATTCAAAGTCAAGAAATACAGTGGCAGAGAGATCTTTGTCTACAGGCCTGAAGGCACACGATGCCGGAACAGATCAAATCTTCGCTGCATATAGACATAGATATCTGACTTTTATATCCAGTGTTCTGAAACGTTTCAATCAACGCTCGCTTGAGTCTTCATTTCTGGTTATAGTAAAAACGCAAATAAATTCGGTTCAATCTCTAGCTCATATAATAACTTTTCTACAGGTAATATCAATTTTCTTTTTTTTTGTAATGAAATGTTTAAATACAGTTTTTATTATGTCATTGCGCATGTCCCAGAAAGTATTAATGATAGATTGTAGTCAGTGTTGGCATTTTACACGTAAATTAATATTTTTTATGATTCGTTACATATTTGAAGTAAAGAAATGTAAAAAATAAGTAAACAAAGACAAGTGCAGCTGTAAACAACTGGAAACAACGGTAAACAACTGTAAATTACTGTAAAATTATTTGTTTTTGACAGTTCGACATTCGTCGTTCTAATCTATTATACAAATTTCTAATCTAGTTATAATAGATTATAAAAAGAAAAGGGGGCTCTGGTGAAAGACCCATGATCAATAATTGTGAGGAAAATGGTTTCAAATTACTAAAATCAGAAAACGGAGTATATGTAGTATTATGGACTGCTTGTCAAAGAGTCTTAAAAACCACTGATGCTAAGCAGAGGCTCACAGGACATAGGTTAACAGAACTTAATTATTTGTATATTTTTATTGTTTGATTTATTAAGCTTCCAATCTTTGAAAACAATGTTATGAAAACAATTTTACATTAACGATTAGAAAGATAATGCATTAGACAGAAAGAGAAAGCTATACCAAGCTGCCAATCTATATTTATTATATGTATGCCACATACCAAAAATGCTATAAAAGTTTTGACTAAAGTGACCATATATTTTATGCTGAAATCCGGGACCAGTTCAAATAAATATAAAAAAAAAGCTTAACTGCATTCCTCAGGATATAATTTTCTCAGTTTATTTAATTGTTCGGAATTAAAATATCATAGATTTTTCATTTTATTCATTTAATTAATATAAAAAAAAAAAAAAATAACAATAAAATAAAATTATTATTCTTTTAATTTTTTATTACAAGAAATAAACTTAATAAAAATAAACTACCTCTCGTTTAATCAAAGAAGGCGAACATGATTCTAACAGTTTACAAATATTATGATATGTTCCGACAATTATGTGTTAAGAAATTTGAACAGCAAGATATAAAATTGGGTGGAGACCAAGTAGAAGTTGAGATAGATGAATGCCATCTATTTAAAAGTAAATATCACAGGGGAAGAACATTAGCATTTGAATCAGTATGGGTTTTTGGAATAATAGAACGAAGTACAAAAAAATTAATAGTACAACGTGTTGATAGTAGAGATGCGAGAACTTTATATAATGTCTTTGCACATTATGTTTTACCAGGAATCATAGTTTATGTTATGGTGATGGACGGGGAAGATGCTAACTAACAGCCCAGGAGTGTAATCTGTTAACAGTGATACACAAACATTATTTTGTTGATCCTGATAACAGATCTATATATACTAATAATATAGAACGGGCATGGAGGTCTTTAAAATCATCATTACGCGGTGTTGGAATACAGAATATAGATAGTCATCTTAAATTATTTATGTTCAGGAGAATTTATCTCAGTGGAAATTTTTATGCTAATTTAAAATTTGTGTTACAACTGTTTTTCAATATAGATTAAATATTATTTTATTATTTTATTATATTTTAATTTTTTTTTAAATTTTTTTTTTTTATTTAATTTTTTTTACATTTTTTTTTAAATTTTTTTTTTTTTTGTCCATAGTCATGGGTTCGATTCCTTTATATTCAATCGGAGCGAACATTTGGGGGGGGGGGGGGGGGTGTTGGTTACCAGATGTACAATACGGGACAGTTTCCGGGACAATTTTCAATGCAGGTCATACGATTTAAATCCGGGAAAATCCCGCATAATCCGGGACGTATGTTCACTTTAGTTTTGACAGTGATTGATGTATATAGAATATATATTGTAATAGGCACTTGTTTCAAAACTTGTTTTAAAATTTGTGAAATTTAATCGTGTATGCCAACCATCGGCAACCTCTTCAACCGATAGGCCAAAATAAATTTTCTGGATAAAAGAATGGGTCACAGGGGTTTAATACTTACTGTTAGATTTTCCATTAATAATGCAATTTTACCCACCATTTTTTTAATTATGTATTGTCTTGATTTAAATATAAAAATAGTGAAGTGTCTCTGTTTGTTTAAGCAAAAGTTTAATAGTGTGTGATGAAGAAAGAAATTAGTTTCGAAACAAATTTCTAAACAGATTTAATAGTGTATATGGGGCCTATAAGGTTAGACATTATTTATATAAACAATCTAGAAAAAACATACTAGAAAATTACATGTAAACAACTGTGTAAAAAACTAGACGTAGTTTACTTTGCCAACACTGATCATAGTACGTTGTATTAGAAACGTTCAATTATTTTAATTTTAGAGCTACGGAAGGTTTACCATAGCTCAAAACATAATGTAAAAATATCACTTTTATTCCTAAGACGTTCAGTTATTTTAATTTTAGAGCTACGGAAGGTTTACCATAGCTCAAAACATAATGTAAAAATATCACTTTTATTCCTAAGACGAATCAACAACATTGAATTTAATTTTTGTACAAAACAGGAGCCCATATCTACACCAATAAAAATATGAAAATGGAAATAACTATACATTTTGAAGCGAAACAATAATGTAGCAAATATGTCAAGCCCAAAAATGAAATTGCATCGTAAAAGAACTGATTTTTTAATCCAACCTGGTATTTTTGAACCAAAAATTTTTTTTTGTGTGAAGGTTCATCAAAAACGTATTTTTTATTCTGGGACTTTCTAATTTTACGATTTCGGGCTAGAGTATTGATGATTGCAAGGATGGTATCAAATTTGATGCAATGGGTTTCAGAGAAGAAAAAAAAACAATTTATATAATATTAAAAATTTGCTTTCTTTAATTATTTTAATCTTTAATTTTATTTTTTAACAAAAAATATTGTAACAATTCACAACCAGGTAAACAATTTCGTTTAACTGTACCTAAACTAAATATACCTTTGGAAGCCAAATAAATGATGAGATCTACTGATGTATAATAATTATCAAAATAAATTCGATGATTTCTATTACACGGAACATCCTTTAGTAGACGAACAACAAGGTTTGCCGAAGCTCCTAGATTAGGCTCATGAAGTTTACGAAATCTAGCATGGTTTTCTTGTCCGGAGTAAAACTCAAATTGGTGTACAAAACCATTACTGTTACTTAAAACAAACAGTTTGTAACCCCATTTGTGAGGCTTGTTAGGCATGTACTGTTTTAAATAGCTTTTTTGCCTTTACACGAACACATATGCTACTGTTTTAAATTTCGTATTCAACTGGTCAAATATGGGGCGTAATTTATGCATTCGATCATGATTTTCATCTGTTCTAGCCAACTTTTTGTTATTGTCGTTGAAATGTAAAATTTTTTTAATTTTTTCAAAGCGATTTCTAGCTATTCTAGCTTTGTAAATACCTTCTTAACCTAAACTCCAATATGAACGAATATTTGGCAACTGAATTATTGAAGTATATAAAATTATACCTATATAACTTTCAACTTCATTTTTTTTAATATTTGGTAAGCTTGTAACGTATATTTGTGTTGCGTACAAGTTTGTTTGTTTTACAATATGTTCTATTATTTCATCATCGAAGAAGTATTTAAAAAATTGGAAAGGTGTATGCAAATTATTAATTTCAGAAGCATATTTTCATCAGGTGTAAAACGTAAAATATTTTCTTCTATTAACATGTTACGTTTGCGCCACAAAATATTTTTAATTTTTTCAGCCTTACCTCCATTTTCTTCAGCAGAAAATTTGTTATTGCTGCAACGTGAAGGCTCCTCATTTTGAATTTCTTCTTCCAAATCTTCGTCAAAAATATCTAAAGGCATATTTTCTATGTCACAGTCGTTAAACTGATCATTAGAATCATCCAAACCATCTTCGCTTTCCCAACCGTCAAGAACTCCTTCAATGTCTTTATCCAACAAACAATAATTTTTTTCCATGGTTAAACGACCAATGCATCAAAAAAAAAATACAAACAGTTTTTTTCAACTAGATGAACCAAATCATAATATATTTTAAAACTTTCAACTATTTGTAATAAAAATAAAATTATATATATATAATTTTCTGCGTTTATCTGGATGTTTGTAAGTTCGACGGAATACTCCAACTCATATACAAATTACAATATATATATACAAATTGTAACATCATGTAATTGTCATAAACATAGTATCTGTTTTTTATTGCTTATATATGTCATTTGTCATTTGTCATTTATTATTTTGTCATTTGTCATTTATTATTTTGTCATTTGTCATTTTTCATTTGTCATTTCTCATTAGTCATTTGTCATCTGTCATTTGTCATTTGTCATTTGTCATTTGTCATTTGTCATTTGCTATTTGTCATTTGTCATTTGTCATTTGTCATTTGTCATTTGTCATTTGTCATTTGTCATTTGTCATTTGTCATTTGTCATTTGTCATTTGTCATTTGTCATTTGTCATTTGTCATTTGTCATTTGTCATTTGTCATTTGTCATTTGTCATTTGTCATTTGTCATTTGTCATTTGTCATTTGTCATTTGTCATTTGTCATTTGTCATTTGTCATTTGTCATTTGTCATTTGTCATTTGTCATTTGTCATTTGTCATTTGTCATTTGTCATTTGTCATTTGTCATTTGTCATTTGTCATTTGTCATTTGTCATTTGTCAGCTGTCATTTGTCACATGTTAGCTGTCATCTGTTATATGTGTCATCTGTCATCTATCATTTGTTATTTGTCAGCTGTCATCTGTTATATGTGTCATTTGCCCATCATTTCATAATGATTGTCAAGTCATTCAAGTGTTAAATTTAGATGGCGCCATAGAACTTTTTACTTTTATTATGACTTAATTAATTTCATTTTACAATTTGAATTTTACAGTAGAACGCTGCTATGATTGTAAAAATATAAAGTTATTGTAAGTTTATATTATATAGTTAGATTTTGTTTTCATTAAAAATATTATTTGAATTTAGTATTTCTATATTAATTTAAATTGAAATTATCTTTTTGACTAACTTATATTATAATTAATTGAATACAATAGAATGTCTAAGAATATTGATTATTTAGAATTATTGAGGTCTTAGGATAATATATATTTAAATTTCCAATGATGGCAAATAATATGTCGATATGATCAAGTAAACAACCCTTAGGGAATTGAAAATTTTGCACCTTACTACAAATATTCTGTTTATACGGTAATTAAAAGCATTCTAATAATTCTAATAAAGGTATGATATTGATAAATTAGTAAGAAAATACATATTTTTTTAAACTTGAAATGAAAACTCTAATGAAGGAACAAATGCTAGACATTATTTTGCTTCCGTCATTTAGGATGGGTTACAAAACTAGTTTTTTAATACTTTCAAATGTTTTTACGTGCCAAAAATATTTAAAAATATGTTAATTTACACTTATTCTAATTGCAACTTAGGTATTCTGCAGTCAGCGATAAACTGAATATTATTTTTAAATTTCTACTCAATCAAACACAAAAACCATATAATGAGCGTAATTTTGAGTTAAAACAGTTCGTATTGAATAAAATACAATGAACTTTGGGGACATACAGTCAAGAACATTTACAAAGCAAGAGCTATGTAATCTGCCTATCATTAAAACATACAAAATCTGTAGGACCGCTCAAAATAACTACCATTGTCCAAAATATTCTTAACACAACTGTCGTTTCATACAGCAAAACAACCAAAATATTATGTTAATGACATTAGAAATGAAAATTTTGTATAGGAAAGAAAACAACACAATTAAAATAAATAATAAAAAAAATATATATATATATATACATATTAACTGTTTTTTTTTTTTTTTTTTTCGTTTTTGTAAATTGTAAAACGTTTATGTTATTGTCTTGTTTTACATAATATAGAAAATAAATAAATAGTTATATTTAAAAGGTGGCAATAAAATTATAGAAACTTTGGCGTTTCAACTATATTTTTTAATATAATGTACGGTCTGAAATGTCAGTAAAGTACTAATTACCATTTTGTTGTTGTTTTTTTGTTTTCTTGATTTTATTTTTTTTTAATAGTAAACAGAAAAAAAAAACATAAACTTTTACACGGCCGACAGACAAAACTTTGACTTTTGTTTGGTGTTTGGTGTAACGAAAAGAAGGTATTAAAAATTTTCTACACTTTCACAAACAAAATAAAATCAAAAACACTTCTATTTTTTTTTTTTTTTATTCCTAATTTGAATTTCATTTAGTTAGAGTATAGCATTGATATTTTGTATATATGGAAAATTTTAAATATATATATACATGTATATGTATGTATATGTGAAATTTTATATATTAAGAGGAAGTTAAAAACAAAAAATGTAAATTTTTCTCGTTAATTTTTACAAGGACATGAAAATACAAATCATAGTAATTAAGTGAAAATTAACTTTATATTAAAAAAAAAAACAAAAAGTTTTAGTTTATTTAATTTTTTGTTGTTGTTTTTTTTTTTAAATTAATAAAAAACAAAAAATGATTTCCGTTACAAAATTATAATTTGAAAATTAGTTTTTTAATGTTGGTTTTATTTAGTATTAGGTTTTGCTTGATGGGAAGTTTTAAATTAGACATGGTCTAATGAAAATATTATAGAAATTGAATAAAAATGCTAATGCTAATTCTATTTCTACTGTCTAGCTTTTAATATTGTAATTTAAAATTTTTAATAGTTTTAATTAGTCCGTCCTCATCTGTAATATTCTGTCCCTATCTGGATGCCATCTCATGCTAAACACATAAAAATAATTGAATCAATTCAGAAAAATACAGTTAGATTTTGCCTTCGTAAATTTAACTGTCATGTTAATGTCACTGGCTACATTGTAAAATGTCAGCACATTTATCAACTTTTGAAGCTGGATGTAACATTTCTTCACTAATTTTTCCATACGATTTAGTTTAATCAGCTGGAATTAATTGCCCATCTATCTTAAATTTATATAATTTATATGCACCATACATAATGTAAGATCTCAAATGTCATAGAAATGCAAATGGCATTTCTGAGCCTATAGCTAAGTGTAAACGTCTGTTTAATACCTGTTCGTCAACGATAGATTTTCATTATAGTAGACAATTCAATTGTTCATGTTTATATTTATAAAAAATATATTTTCAAGAGCTTTAGTTGCTAAGCAACATCTGTTAGGGTTAATTTTTCAGTAGATGAATAACGGAATAAATAAATAATTGGAAATTCTACGGATCAATTGGAAAATAATCCATTATAAAAGTACAACTCCCTTCCGTTGGAAATATGCTCGTATAAAGTTCAATGGTTTCCATAAAATATCGCTCAAAGCTCCAAAAGCCATTTTTATTTTTTTTTTGACATAGAAACAGGTTCTTTGGTTTTCCAAAATGTTCTTATTTTTTTACCCGAGCCATTTTTGGCTATCTTTTATTGTTTCGGAGATATGAAATTCCAGATTTACCCATAACCCACTTTTGTAAGAATTTATTAGTTATAAAATGATCAATACACCTAAGTTTACTTTCTAAATTGGTTTAATGTCTATTTATGAAATGTCCTACGTGGGTCATAATACTTCGAAAATTTCGTTAATTTTTAATTGACCCACGTGTATGAAAATTCAACGTTTTTATATGATAGCAGCTGTTTCTATGGTTAATAAAGAGAAAATAACATATTGATACAGTGAAATTTTGGACTGAGTCATATGTAATTGCGAAATAGACAAATTTACCTTATGCCACTCTGTATTATAACTCTTGTATGCGGCAAAATAAAAACCACATTATCACAACTGCCTATTAGATGTTTATGCAGAAACATAATATATACAAAATGCATCAAAATTGTTCATGCCACTCTCTTGTCTAAGATGTAGATTCTGTTGTGGATTCTGCATTTGAATGTTTATACAGAAACATAATATATACAAAATACATCAAAATTGTTCATGCCACTCTCTTGTCTAAGATGTGGATTCTGTTGTGGATTCTGCACATTGAATGTTTATGCAGAAACATAAAATATACACAATGCATCAAAATTTTTCATGTCACTCTCTTGTCGAAGATGTGGATTCTGTTGTGGATTCTGCATTTGAATGTTTATGCAGAAACATAATATATACAAAATGCATTAAAACTGTTCATGCCACTCTCTTGTTCAAGATGTGGATTCTGTTCACATAGTTATTGACCGGTATTTAAAAAAAATATGGAGATTTATAGTCCGCTTACTTTGATTAAACTACTAGTGAATATGAAGAGCAAATATGAATCTTGAAGTCTTGCAGAATTAACAACAGATTTTCAGATTTATTCCAGTGTTGTTAACCATCAGAATTATAATGTTGTATGATTATTAAAAATTAAAATTATATTAAATGAAAATGGTGATAACTTGCCTATTGAAATATTGTTGTCAGAATTAGAATACATCACGTCGTGGAGACTTGAAGTTAAAAAAACAAAATAAAATAAGTTATAATTTATTTGAAAAGTTACAAAAAATTTCCGAATGGAGGCTTTCAGTACTCAGTCGACGAAATCTAACTCTATATTGTTCGGTATTAAATTATTCTGTCCTATTATCCTTATTTTCCTATTATTTGGATTTGTTTTTTCTTATTCATGCATACCTTATTTTTCAAGTGTTGTTAAGCTGGAGAATTATTCTTTTGCAGATTCCATTCAAGTGTTTTCTTGGTATGGATTCCTGAATGATTATTGATTTCGATTCACATTCAGTTAAATAAGTAAAAAAATTAAATTAAATTTGATTTGTATAAATTCGCCTGATCTCTTAACTATATGTCGAAGTCATACGATAATGTCTATTTTGTATTTGCTTTAATTTGTTATAATAATTTGGACTAAACTAATCTATTTATGATTTTCAAATTCAGAATATTTTACATATTATACGAAAATATTCGATTAAAAATATCTACAGCTTTAATCAGTGGCGGTACGTCTTAATGGATAAGTTGGACACTGCCCACCCAGTAAAATTTAGCTATAACTATAAAAACTGTTTAACGTTTTTAGGCTCAGAAGTTCAATATGGAAAAAAACTTCTGTACAAACCTCTGTTTTACTATATTTTGTTATTTTTACAAATTTTTACAAGTTTTCAACGAACCGAAATATTTATTTTTGTTACATTTCTAATTAGCCCATTTAGAGTATTTATGCCTTTACTTGCCATGTTATTTGAGACAATAGTGCATGAGTAATTGAAGCTATCTCTGTCTTCCAATACGATTATTTAATTTCATAATATTGAATTTTCTGATAGTGATTTTGCAACCAATTTCTTCTGCACCTATTTATTAAACCAATTCAATTTAGTCTATACCTATATCTTAGTTGAAATTTGTTAGTAGAAATGATAATAGCTATTTGTTATTGGTTCGTGAAATGCTAATAAATTCCAACTGTATTTACAATCTCATAACTAGGCTTCAGACTACATATTGAACGAAATTGGAATCAGTTATCTTTAATTTAACCGTTAAGTTAATTTATAATTAATTTAATGTGTACAAATCAAATTCAGTTGAGTAATTATCAATATCACCAATATCAAATGATTAAGAAGACATATGATGAGGTTGAATGAAGAAAGTATGCCGAAAAGAATATTACAGTACCGTACAATACTAAAGAAAGAGGTAGACCAAGACCAAAGTTGCTGGATCAAATAGAGAACAACTGTTCAAAGATTGAAGTGAAAGAGTGGAGGACAATAATTGCACGAGATGGAACAGAATAGAAGAAAGATGTAAACATAAAGATTAAGGCTTACACCGATCTGTAGAACCAAAACACATTGATGATTCTTTAAAATTATAGCATTAAAATATAAATAATTACTTTTTCAATTTACCAATACATTCTCAAGACCACATATATTAATGACGAAATATTCTAATTAAAATAAATAATAATTAAAAAATTAATAACAATTTTGTTTTTTTCTATTAATAAAAACTTTAAATTGAATTTAAATTAATTATTACATCAATTCCCTATACTGAAATAGAGAAATTTTCAATTTTAAAAAATGCCCTTAAAATTTTACTTAGATTTTTTTAATAAAAAATAAAAAAAAAATTTTAAATTCGATTTTCTTGAGTTTTCTTCATATTTTCTTGTAAAATTTTATTTAAAACAATTTTTTTTTGTTTCTATTTTGTATGTATATATATATAATATATATATAATATATATGTAAAACACAAATAAAAATTAACAAATAAGTAGCAATAAAAATTCTAACAGTTGCTTTTATATTTACAAAAAAACAAAAAAATGGAAAACAACTCCCATTGGGCATTAAAAGAAAAAAATAAACAGAAAAAAAAATTAAAAATATTAAAAATCGAAATGAATAAAAATATTGAAATACCTTTGCCCTCTCTCCCTCTTCCATATTTATTTACTTTGCTTTTTTTCATTATTTTTGTTTTTCTTGTTTTTGAATATTTTACATATACAACTTTATCGATGTAATGACAGGAAAAAATATCGGTAACGTTCTTAAAAACAGCAAAAAAAAAAAAAAAATAAAATAAAATTAAATGGGGCCGACCTTAAAAATATTTTTTTTTTCTTTTCAAATTGATTTCGAAGTGGTGTTCAAAATTTAATTTTGTATTTGTAATGTTAAGCGAATATCGAATAATTTAGTTTTTGTGTTTATATTCTGGACTCAGTCGGGTACGAAATCTTGTAGTTTTATAAAAATTATGCTTCCTATAGTCCCGGGTTGTTGTTTGCTATTTTTGATTGTGGAAAAATGGTATATAGCTGTTTTTGCAGACATCAGGTAAACACAGGCTGCAAAACTTTTGTGAAAAATAGAAGACAAAACTGGTTTGTTTATGAAGTGACATCCCTGGAGACAATTTAATTTAAAGGCCTTCCCATCTCAAACAGGAAAAAAATCTTTTGTTGATTTAGGTTTCGATTCTATTTCGATGCATTGGCATTTAAAGCAACGACTACTAAAATTTAGTAAGTAAGATTATTGAGTAAGTATGTAAGTATATAAAATGAACAAGTGTGGCTTATTATGATTACCCTTATCAATGCATATTATGCGTCTTAATCGCTGAAGGATATACCTTTTTAAGTTATTACATTTACGATTTTTATGACCAAAAAATGGCACCGATGTGATATCCAAAGTTTTTAATCGTGTCTGGCATGCTTCATTACTGAAACAACTAAAAGCAGTTGGACTGAGAAAGATTATCAATGTGTACCTATGGATTGCAAATTTCAAACCGTTCAATACAAATTGTATTCGATGGCTTTATATCCGAAAAATTCGGGTTGGTGACTAAATCCACAAAAAAATATTGCCCTTTTTCGGAAATAAATATAAAAATTTTAATAAATTGATTCCGTTATCATTTATTAATATTCTGCAAGTGGACAATATTATTTTTTTTCAGACTGATAACCTTGTCCTCCTTACTTCGCCGATTCTTTGTGGATTTTTTTTGTGGCCAAAGTCATTATGGATTTTATTTTTTGTGGATTTACTCACCAACGCAAAAATTCACTATCAATGCTAGTGCCCATCAAAGTACTCAGTTCTGTCATCAACATTATTATTAATATTTATAAATTATCTTCTATGCACGACGTCGAACCATATTCACATCACTTGATGATAGTACCCATTTTTGATAAAGCTGTTGAAGTGACCCAAACTTCAGTTCATATACAGCGAACTTAAAAAAAATACATGACTGGGGGAATGTAGATAGGGTAAAATTTTATGGATCAAAAAGCCAGAGTTGCCTCATATCAACAAAACGGGATCCATCAATACCAATACCATACATATTCTTTTCGAAATAAATGTAAATAACGAAAACTAGGAAATTCTAAGCATTCTTTAAATGGAAATAACCAGAAAATTGTCGTAGCCTGATCCCATATTTTCTGTCTCTGGGAATGATACCGTCAAATGTTTAGGATTTTATCAAACAGAGGTAGGAAATACTTTACATTATTTTCCAATCTCCAAACAAAAATACAAGGCATATACATTTGGCTTCGACTTGAACATAATTCCTTTTTACTTGTTGTCGACAAAGAAAGTCAAGATGGGTCGACGTTTAGAAAAATGTTATCGATATTGCAAAAATACCCAAAATCTCGATTTTGTCGTGGTTTGCCAGATCCTAAAATTCGTATTTTTGATTTGGGTAAGAAAAAGGCATCAGTTGATTGACGAATATGAACAGTTGAGTTTTGAAGCTTTAGAAGCAGGACGTATTTGTGCCAATAAATATTTAGTTAAACATTGTGGCAAAGCTAAATTCCATATTCGAATGAGATTACATCCATTCCATGTTATCCGAATTAACAAGATGTTTTTATATGCTGGAGCTGATAGGCTTCAAAGAGGAATGATAGATGCTTTTGGCAAACCTCAAGGTACAGTGGCTTCTGTTCATATTGGACAACCAATTATATCAGTTTGTTCTACTGATAAATGCGAGGCACAAATAATTGAAGCTTTACGTCGGGGCAAATTCAAGTTTCCAGGTAGACAAAAAATTTTCATTTCCAAACGTCGGGGTTTCACAAAATATGATCGTGAACGTTTTAAAGAACTACGTGATGGTGATCGTTTAGCTTCAGATGGTTGTAATGTTAAGTATAGACCTAAACATGAGCCAATGGGATAAAGTACAACGTCAAAATTTGCGCTGAATAGGTGCAAGAATCGTAATTTTTTATTTCATATAAAACAAAAAACCAATAACTCTTCGGGGCGGTGCTCCGACCGTCAGTCTAAGGGTTCTAGATAAGGTGTAAAAGCGAGCCATCAAAAATATCAATGATGGAGATGTTACACAGCACCTAACATCATTCTAGTCATTTCCCTATAATGTAGAAGCAGCCATCCTGTTTTGTAAATATCCATCCCTGTCATAAATAGCCAGTTATAAAAAGCCATCAAACAAAATGGCTCAAATGAGCTTAGGATATAACTTACAACGTACAAAAAGACTCGGTCGTCCAAAGAACACCTGGCGGAGGATTATAAAACAACTGTTGGGTAATAATTTCTCTCACGAAATAGAAATACCATTTCAGGTTAATACTCGCAAGGCTGTTCTTTGTCATAATGTGTAGAGAACCGTGAAATATAAAAATTATTTCGTTAACTCAACTTCTAGGCTATGGAATGCCCTACCCTATCTTATATGTTGACACAAACGTATTTTAAATCATTGAACGGATTACATTCTACGAAGGGGGTGCTATTCCATTATTTTAGCGTCAAATAAAAAAAAAAATGTTCTTTAATGTTCTCAAGCGGTGCAAACTGGGAATGTTACATTTTTTTTGGAAAATTAAATAAAATGGTCAAGTCTACTTCACTAAATGGCAAAGTTTTCTACAAGAGATGCTTTCAGGTGTTCCAGTATGTAAATAAGTAAGTATGTAAGTAAGCAAATAAAAAGTAGGTAAGTAAATAATTAAGTAAGAAAAATCCAGAACGCCTGAATGAATAAAGTATAGCCATAATCTTACTTCATACTGAAATCTCTTAGTTTGTAGCGATCAATCAATTTGTTTACATTTTCTTTTGAAATTTCTTTATAATGAAAACACAAACAACAACAAGTTTAAAAAAAAATAAAGTAAAGAAAAAAAATATTTTCCATTAAAATAAAATTGCATTGAAAATTCAAATTAGACCGGTAAAGAAAAATCAAAAATAAAACAACAAAAACAAAACAAAATTACATTACAATCGAAAATTTGATGTCTTTTTCGCCTTTTAGCCAAATAGATTTCCATTCAAAAAATTACTCATCCCATACTCAATTTTATATTCTCTATATTCTGTCCGTTCATAAAGTTTTTTTTTTGTGATTAATAATTTCTCTTAGCCCACTTGTTTTTCCACCAACAAAAATAACAAAAACAACAAAAAAAAAATTATAATATATAAATTAAGAAGAACAAGAAATTTTCCTCCTCATTAGAAAATTTTGTATAAAAAAAAATATATATATATTTTTATTATTTTTATTTTACCTTTATTTTATTTATTTTTTTTTGTTTTTCTGTTTATGCCCTCTTCTTGTCCAGATATAAAAACCAGAGGGTTGATGATCACCATCAATATTCTTCTGTTAATATATTTTTTCTTTCTTTCTGTTTTTTGTTCCTTATTCAGGTTATCTATCTCTAAATAACGGTATAATATTAACCTTGGGTGAAGCGATATATATACCTATTTTATGCGATAATAGTCAGGTTGTTGTTTCATCATCTTTAGGTTATAATCATCCCACCTTCAATAATATTACATCATTCATATTTTTTCGATGCCACCATTCCAACAAAAAAAATTATTATACTCATTCGATGGGTGATTCTGAGATGGGTATATATACTCAATACATTGATGAGATTCACTGTAAAAATTGTGCAATATATTTTTAAGATATAAATTGATATAAGTATTGAATGTAGAATTTTCATCATCATCATTATTCTCTTCTAACAATATAAGTGGGGTATAAGGCAAAAATTTACTAAAATAATTTGTTAATACATTTTTTTTCAACTTGTTTAATAATTCTGGTCCGGCTTGGGATTGACAGGGTAACATCTGACCGATGTCAAGTTCCTGTGCAATGCTTATATTACCTCCACGTGGTGACCCCCGGAAACTATCCTATACATCATCCGTTTATACGATAGGCCAAAATTGTAAGTGCGCAAAAACAACCCTTCATATTGAAGGTTGGCGTTAGATTAACTACCTAACCCATAAAAAAAACATAGTTATGAAAGACAAGCCTTGGATATGGATGGATTAATTGGAAACAGACCCGGAACTCGTAAGGATTTTGTTTTTAGAATTTGCAACTGGAACGTTCGAACACTATACAGCCCGCCAGGTGCATCTAACATGTTGGAAAATGTCCTCACGTCAGTATAAAGCTGACTGCGTTACAGGAATTGCGTTGGACAGGAACCGGAATAATGACCAAACAAAAATATGGCTTATCTGCCCGAAAAACACCACATATTTGGATGCGGTTTTGCAATCGCATACAGGCTAAGATAAAATGTTATTGATTTTAAAAGCACCTTCTACAACATCAGCCTAATATGTGGGCATGAAAAACCTACTGATGAAAAAGAAGAAACAGAGAAAGAAAACTTCTATGATGAGTTAGAAAGTTACCCGTAACATGATGCAAAAGTTGTGCTAGGGGATTTCAACGCTAAACTCGGTAGAGAGCAAATTCTCGGTAGAACAATCGGTAAACATAGTCTCCATCAACAAACCACCGATAACAGTTACCGATTGATCAGTTTTGCAGCGGCGCATAATACGATTATAAGCAGCACCAGATTTCCCCATAGAGATATTCATAAAACCACCTGGCTATCTCCATATGGCCGTACAACCAATCAAATTCATCACCTTATGATTGACGCACGCCACTCATCGTGGACGTATTTAATTCTAAGCGGTAATAATTCTAAGCAATTTTAATTAATCTAATTTATACAGTTTTCGGATTGGCCCATCAACCTCCTTGGTCTTGTCGGGCCTTCGCACTAAAAATGTTATAATCAAAAGAGAAAATTTTCTTCATCGGAATTGATATTGAGACTCTGTTGAGCATAGTATTGAAATTTTTCTACATTGGTGGTGCATTTAAATTTTGGTGTTTTAAAATCGGGTTCTAAATGCATTACCGGTTACCGGCTGCAATGTAATAAGGCTTAATTATCTTTATTATCATTAATATTATTATTTCTCATTTATTAGCGTCGGACGTTGGGTTTCGTAGAACACTATTTAATTATATTTTTAACATTAAATATTTTGTAACAGTATGGGTTGATTAACTTTATGTGTATTAAGAGAGGTACAATGTATTTAGAGAGATACATTTGGATTACAATATGGATTGATTACTTCATATGCATTTAGAGAGATACAGGTGTAATACTAAAGTAATACTTAGACCAACGAAAGGGGACATACCATATGTTACCTTTCTGTAAACCTGACCTTCGTATGACAGCAACAATACTAAACATTTTACCTATAAACATAGGTCTTGTACTGATATATCAAAAATCGTAGCAATAAGTACGGTACTGTGGGGTTGGGTTTTTCGTTAAATATCCAAGACAGAAACCCTTGAACTATAGAGCTAGATTCCGTGAGCATGCGAGGATTCCGTAAGTATTCGAGGTTTTAAAAGTCGGAGCAATAAGGACGATACTGCGAGGTTGAGTTATTCGCTAAGACCCGATTTTTGCAGACTCATACCCGAGACAGGAACCATTAAACTATAGAACTAGATTTCCTGAGCATGCGAGGTTTCCCTTAATAATATATAATTTGTTGCAGGAAGCAAAATTGATGATATAACTTTTTTAGTTGTGCAGGGGCTCCAACAAAACCAGGCTTGCTTGTTTGTACAGGCTGAACTATTTGCGAAAGTGATTTGAAAGGTCAATTAGTGTTATTCTGGCATCAAATAGGCCCAATTAACTATTTAAATAACTGGAACGGTAAGCTTAACCTACTTATCTAGACCAAGTTCGATTAATGTTGCTTCAGAAAGAAAAAATTTTCCCAGTGTACATATGCAAGGATATATCAACAAAAAAATAGAGACGCGTTGATGATTATATTGTAAAAAAAAAAATTTAAGAGAACAGAGGCGGCAATCAAAAAAACGAAAAAATATTTAAACAAGTACAAAAAAACGTACCTTTAAGGGCACAATTTTCTATCATGAAAAATTGAAGAAAAAAAAATCATCCCTTCATTAGAATTTTTTTTTTCATTCATTCTTGATGTTATCTACTTATAAAGGGCGTTCTGAGGTGGTCAAAAGGAAAATATACAATTTATACTAAACAGAGAGAAAAAAAAACTTTCAATACATTTTTAAAATTATTTACATTAAAACCAAACCCAACCATCACCACCACCCACCACCACCCCCCTTTGGCAAAATCAACCTCATTTATAGACATTTTTTTTTTTTTTTTTAATTTTAATTTTTTTTTTCTATTTTAAATTTATTTTTTGTATATGTAAAATATTAACATTAAAGGCAGTGAAATAAAAAAAAAAAAAAAAAGAATTATGAATAAAAAATTAAAATTAGTGATTAATTTTAACGCCTAAAATATGCAAATGGGACCAAAAAAAAATAAAATAAAAATGAAAGAAAAAGTGAAACAATTCAGGACGAAAAATTAAATAAAATAAAAAAAAAAATGGATAAAACCTATACATACATACATATTTATATTATTAATACTTCTTATCTATAAAGAAATTTATTGTAAAATTTTGAAAAATTATTTTTAACAATATTCAATGGCATGGTAGTGGTATAAATGTCCTGCTTGAACGGAAATTTCAGAGAAAGTCATAAAATTTTATTTTTTTTGTATATATATTTTTTTTTTTTTTTTGAAATTATAAAAAAATATATTTAAAAAATTTTTATAGAAAATTTCGAAGATATTCAGGGCATAATAATTTTAATTTTATTTTAAATTTAATCTATGATAATTATCCCAAAATTTTATTTTAAATTTTTTTGTTTTTTATTTTTTTTTTGCTTAGTTAAAGAAGTTTTAAAATATTAAAAATTATTAAATGAAAAATGGTGCTGTGGAAAATTAATTATTTAATATATTAAAAGTATTTCACAATACGTGAAAATTAAAAATTCATTATTGACAACTGCAGTTAATATAAAGTCAAATGACCGGCTTTTATACCCTATATACATAAAAAAAAACAAAACCTGGAATATCACAGGAAACGGTCTATGTAAAATGATTATTACTTTTGCATTTTAAAAACCTACTGAATGACGTTGACTGTTTCGCTATAAGCAAAAATAACTCTATGTTGTAATAACTCTGTTATAGATGTGAAATTAATAAATGTAAAGACAATTTGAAAAGTGAATTGAAACTATTAAATAATATTACAAGCACAAACTGTTATAGTGACAGACCTATTATATATTGTCTGGTGATATTTTCGTATCTTCGGACCATCTTAAAGTAGCTAACAATTTTAATGATTATTTTACTTCTGTATCAGACCGGTTAATTTCTAATTAATGTAAATTTCCGTATATGTGCTGTAACAACTTCGGATTAAAAGAAGGCGCATATCGAAAAAATAGAAAAAATACATTTATTCCTTAGAACTACTGAAAACTATAAATTCTGTTGAAAATTCCAACTCTTGCGTTGACGATGATGGCATTTTAAATCGGGTTCTAAAATATATAGCATGTAAATTTTTTCATATAAAATTTAAATGTGTATTGCAAAAAAAGGATATTCAAAGTGATCATGAAATAATTGAAAATATAAATCGGCTGTACACATTTTAAATTTCTGATAGGTATTCTCAAGTATCCTCATAACTCAAAATCAATTTTTTTTTGTCTTTAATTTTAAATCCGCTTTGTAGTACAATTTAAATTAATATAAACTTCCCCAGCATATTTTTTTTTGCAAATTTTCAATTTATTGAAACGAGATGAAAAGCTTTACAAAGCTTAGACAACTAGTACGAAAGTCTGAAATTATGAGTTATACAGTTCTAGTTTTTGAAAACTGACTGACATTTGAAAACTGTAAAACTATATTCTTGAATTCATAAGATTAGACATTTGATGCATACCAATGACTATACTTCAATTTTTCGTGTCAATGAAAATTAAATGGAAAAATATTTAATGTTGATGTTATGGCATATATTTACAATTGTAGTGCTTTGTTTTAGGTATTTCCTAATATACTAAAATGTGCAAATTTATTAACACTTTTTAAAAAAGACAATCCTATAAGCATAGTAATTTACAGGCCTATTTCTCTACTTTCCTTTTTATTGAAAGTCTTTGAAAAAACAATTATGTGTAGAATAGGGTGGAGTAGGTACTTGGAAAAAAACAATTTTTTTAGTCATAAACAGTTTGGAAAAGTTGTAAGAAAAGTATATCTAATGAAGAAGAATGATTTATTTACTGAATAATAAGATACTGATGATGATGATTGACGTATTGTTGTACATTTTTTTGTAAAAACAATTTCACGAATTTCAAACCATCTTTTTGTCAAAATATAAAAAATGTCTATACATTTCCGTGTCTTAATAAAATAATAAGCACAACTTTGATTTAAAATTTTGAACGTTAATTTATTGGTGACAATCATTTTGACGTCGATAGCTATATGTGAATTTCGTTGTGGACAAGTTGTTTGTCTTTATTTTAAAAAATATTCTCAGATGTACCTTCCAGCGTACCCTAAAAGCGTAGTGAAGATTGTTGCTAGATTAGCTTTTGATATATAATTCCAAGGTTGAGAATAATTTTCACATGTGAGCTGGCACTTGTAGTAGTATAATATAAAACATCTGAATAAAGTTTAACCGATATTAATAACTAAACAAATTATTGAAGTACTTTTGAATTTAATACTGATGTAAACGAAATATATATTTGTGAACTTTAAGCAAGCTAACTCATAAATTTGTTTTTTCTATATAATTTTGTTTGGATGTTCATGCTGCTTTTACATATAGATTTGAAGTCATAATTTGTTTCTAAATATTCGAATGAATTTGGTAATTTCAATATTCATACGATAAAATTATTTGTAATACTGCTCAAATGAGAGTATAACATAACTTCTCTAATTTGTAGGAAGTTTTCATGATAGCAAAAGTATACAAAGATTTAACATAAAATAATAGTCCACATAGAATATCTAACTGTAATAAATCACATTACAAAGTCGAAGACGATACAACAAATAAACAAAAGAGTAACAGTATTTAAATATTTCGATTTAGAAATGAAAAATTAGAATTAAAAATAATTCAAAAATATATGTGTAAAATCTTACCAGCTACCTTATATAACAAACAATTATTGTTAAAAATTATTAATCAATAAAATTAGCACGATAAGACACAAAACAAATGATATTGATTAACTCTATTTAGAAAATTGAGATAGAAAAAAAAAACAGTAATAAAAAATGTTTATTTATTTTTTCATATAAAATTTAAATGTGTATTACAAAAAAAGGATATTCCCAGCGATCATGAAATAATTGAAAATTTAAATTTCCTGTACATAATTTAAAATTCTGATATGTAATCTCAAGTATCCTCATAATTCAAAATTAAATAATTTTTTGTCTTTATTTTGAAATCCGCTTTGTTGTACAATTTAAATTAATATACGCTTCCACAACATATTTTTTTTAGCAAATTTTGAATTTATTGAAGTGAGATGAAAAGCTGAATTTAGACAACTGAAATTATGTCTAAAATTATGAATTATGAAGTTTTAGTTTCTGAAAACTGTATTTCAAAATTGGAAAACAATATTCTTAAATTGAGAAGATTAGACATTTGATGCATACCAATGATGAAAGTTCAATTTGTCGTGTCAATGAAAATTAAATGGAAAAATATTTAATGGAATAAAATTGGTTTGAAATCTGTTATACTATAATATAACAATTTAATATTAAATTTACTTTATAATTAATATTATTCAATTCTAGTAATGAATTTATTAATTTTTTATTTAATCAATTTCTTAATTAATCTTTTGTACAAAATTTGAATTAAAAATCAAAATTGGAGCAAATCTCCAGCCAAATTTACTTTTCTAAAGAAAAATTACATTATTTTCTTGGTAATAAATTTATTAATTTTTTATTTAGTAAATTTCTTAATTATTAATCTTTTGTACTAAATTTAAATTAAAAATCAAAATTGGAGCAAATCTCCAGCCAAATTTACTTTTCTAAAGAAAAATTTATTTATTTATTTAATTTTTTTTAGTAATACCTATTATTGTTATACTACCTATATTTATTATTTACTTATCTATTTGATTTACTATTCCTCTGTTCTCAAATACTACAATATATAATAATAATACAGAAAAAATGTATGTCCTTTATGTATATATATATTTTTTTATCAAATAATAATAAGTTAGATTTTTATTTGGTTTTTGTTTTTCTTGTTTTGTTTAATTTTTTATTACTATCCTAAGGATATTCATTCATTCATTTGTTATTATATTTTTTGGTAGAGTACCAATGCATTATGGATATTATGTAAGAAAAAAAAAAAAAAAAAAATTAAAAAAAATACCGAATGAATTGTAAAGATTACCTTATTCATAATTTACTTATTCATTTCGTAATTCGCGAACAGGTAGTCAGCTATATATATATATATATATATTTTCTATTTAATTTTCATGACAATAAAACCAGAACCAAATAAAACTAACTCTATTGGGTAATAAGAAAATAACAAGGATATATGGATTTAGTCTATTTATGGATATTGTTGTTGTTGTTGTTGTTCTTGTTATATTTTCTTCTTATTTACTTTTATTCTTACTATTGTCAATTTTAATAAATTTTCAAAATGAATAGAGCATAATATATAACACAAAATATTTGATATGTATATAATATGTATTTAAAAGTAAAATGGAAGGTGAGTTGTAAATATAAGAGAATGTAAAAAATATCCATCTTTGTTGTTTCATATTTTTATTATTCTTATTTCCTTTATTATTTATTTGATTACAAGGTCTACAATGTAATTGGAAATTTTTGTTGAATATAAAAATGTTGAAGAGAATATCAGGTAAATTTTTTGGAACTAAATAGTTATAAGAAAAAATAGATGTCCTCGAAAAAATATTATAAAATTATTATTACTGCAGTAGGACCGGTACCTACCTACATAGCTCTAGTAATGTAATTTTTATTTCTTTTAATACAAATCGTGATTATGTGGAAATTTGATTATATTTGTTTTTAGTAGAAAAAAAAAATATGTTTTTGAATTAAATTAAATTTTGTTATTTTTTTAATATAGATAGTAAAGAATTTTGTAATATTTTAAAATATTTTTAATTTTAATATTTCAGGATATTGTCAGGATTTGTGATTGTATACAGAAAAATTTTTTGTGGTATGGAAATAGTTAGAAATTAATTTTCTACTAACTTAACCCTCTTAAACAAATTAATTAGTTTGAAATACACTGTAAATGGTTTTATTGTAAATTTAATTATTGTAATTTGTAAACACTTGAACTAAGTAAGAATAATTAATAAATAAATAAATTATTAATCAGTGCTTACAATAAAATTATTCTATAGTAAGTATAGCTTCTGTGACGATATTGGGATTAAGCAGTTGAAGACAATCATTTATCTAAAAATCAAAGAAAATCGGTAAAGATCCTAGGTTCTATTCCCATTGCTTTATGGGCCTTTTGACCCGGTCCAGTAGCCTTTCTTATTGGAATAAAATAAATTAAAAAAATTAATTGATATAACCTGGTAAAAACTTCAATAAAATGGACCGGTTTTGTTTAAGAATATTTATTTCCTGACAATGGTAATAATTTGCCACACTGGCTTATCATTCACAGTAATGAGTTGATAAGCCAGAAATTTGATAAATAAATATTGGAAAAACATTCTAGTAAAATATATAGTAAAAACGTGAAGTATACCGTACTTAATTAATCAAGTACGAAAATATAATTCTACACAAGTTACTGTGAAGAAGATAGAAAAAAAAACAAACATGCGGAAATTAAAGTATCAAATGAAAATATAAATATTAAAGGATTGACCCATTATATTCGGTTATATAACAACTGTAAATTTAGCGTAACTGTTTTTTAGCACTATGCAACATAGCCCCGGACAAATTTAAATACGAAAATTCGAACTCTATGAGATATAGCTAACTGGCTTAACGTAAACATGTAAAGAACGTAGCCAATAAATTAGGGAGGTATATGTGATATTAAAAATACTCACCTTTAGAGTCGAAATAGATGAAAAAACTGGACAAATCATTGGAATAGAATTATTTTACTACATAGTGGCTATTTATCATTCTCAAAAGTAGAATAATAACATCAAAGCTAAATAACGATTACCGTGGCACCGTAGCAAGAACAAAAGGGTTTCCCCACTCAGATTTAATTCGCCATTGTTGTGGCTAATAGTCATGGACAACTAGTGGCCATTCTAAATTTAATTCAATTCTAATATTCTGTATCAGTTGAAGCTGAAGATCTAATTATACTAGTAAGAGACAAATTGGAAAATATAAGATTACGAAACGAATTTAATTTGCTATAAGCATAATGCATAATTGAAGAAAAATGTTGTGGGTCTAAGCATTAATCATCATATCTCTGTGTAAAAGCAGTTAGGGTGTTCATTCCATAGACTTGAAATTATATGAAAAAAAAAAAATTAATCCGCACAAATCCTTTTTGCCAATTTCAAAGATCAAAGAAAATTAAATTACCACAATCCTCTTCATTGGATAGAACTGCTATCGGAATGGTAAAGGAAACAAAACACCCAGGAAATGATTAATATTTGACAGTAAGCTGTCATGGAATACTCATATATAGATTACATAAGCTAAGAGCGGACTTTATGATCATGGTACATTTAACAATCAACTATTCAAGATTGGTAGATCGAACATAGATTGTTGCAGATTCAGGTTTGAATAGCCCTATGGCTCGCAAAAGAAATAAATATTTTATAATTGACATCAAAGCAATAATAGCGTTAATCATGAATATAGAACTGAATTTATAAGATAATAAATAGATAAAAGGGGAAGTACAATAGATATAAAAGATGTCCATAGACCTCCCCATAAAAAAATCCAAGTGAATAGAATGGCAGAAAATCGAGCGCTATCTTCTGCCATTCTATTCATATATAATCGCCAAATAAATGTCACGCGACTATCAGGAAAATATCCCAAAAGAAAACACAGTAACATAATTCTTAAGAAGAAGGAGAAGAGATATATTATGTAGATAGATGTCATATATATTATAAGCATATAATTATTATATATCGTCGACCCGAAATTATTTTGCCGCATATCCAGAAAATCCGGTTTTGGGAAATCGACTTTAAAGTTTGGAGCAAGATAAAAAAAAAATGGACCGAAAAACTTGTTTTGATATTTTTTCCACCGATGAGTGTATTTATTGGCTTGAGGTTAATAAAAAAAAATAAACCTTTTTAAAACTAAAATTCGGAGTTAACTGACTTTTTGTTCGAAAACATCTTGCCGTATACGCCATTTTGAATCAATTTTTTTTCATACATGCACGTGCGGCAAAAAGATATGCACATACGTTAAAATAATAGTAGTAAAAATCAATTTCTAAAAAATTTATGAATACAAAAAATCCAAAATATTTTCAAAATATAAATCAATTGATCAGAAAATGCAGTTCATAATAAAAAATACACGTTTAGAAGAATAAGTTCATAAAAAAAATTTATTAATATTGAAGTTTTCTTAAAAAATATACAATATTATATTCATTTATTTTTGTAATTACTAATTATTATATCAAAATTTAATAAGTAACATAATATTATTAAAAATTAAATAAAAAATGTTCAGACTTCACTGTGTAATAACGATCACATTAAAAAAAAAAAAAATAAATAAAAATAAAATAAAATAACAAACATAAATATTTATACTTCAAAATCTTTAACGCTCATATATACATATTATTTATATAATATTTATATAAAAAATGTCAAGTTTATCACAAAATATAATTTTATAAATTTTTGTACTTAAATTAATTATTTTAATAAGCTTTGGTAATACTGAACGTCAACTTTTGGTAAAAATTTGTAAATACTTTTAATATCATTTTTTTTGTCAGCACATATTTTTTTTACATCTAAGATTTTCAAATTTAATTCAAAAATATTTTTCGGTGTTGGTAAAGTTCCCTTTTTAGGTTTCTTAAGCAAATTAGAAGTTTTGTAAATTATTTCATCAGCAGAAGTTTTAAAATTAATTGTAAAAAGATCATCTTGGCTATACTTAATGGTTTTTATTCTACTAAATGGAATTTTTTGAAAAATCATTTTATGGGATTTTTCAGAATAATTTTTGAAATCAGATGGAACCATTTGAATTATTTGAAGCTTGACTTTTGGAGAATTATAGTTATGTAACTTTTTTACTAAGTCAAGAGGGCTGTAAATCTATTTATATTTTAAATATTTGTCGATTGCACTATGAACAGCATCTATCTCTTGAACTTGTGAATGTCCCGGCTCAGAAAACTTCTGGATAATAGTTTTTACATTTTTATGATTAAACATAAATTGAAGCATAGCAGTAGTCATTATTTGATTTTTATTCTGAGGCACACATGAGTCACTCCACAGTACAATGTGCTCGGTCTCTTTAAAATCTATCATAATTCTTCTTAAAATTTTTATCAACGAACTAGCAATGTCGTTACCTGAACGTCCACTGTGCACTTCGCTCCAAATTGCGCAGTATGTTAAATTTTGATGTTGTTTTGATTTTGAACAAACAGTGGCAGTCATATTAAAAACAGTAAGTTTTCTTTTATAATAAAATATGGAAGAGAAACCTTTAGGTAGTGTAAAGACACTTTGTAAATCAAAACATATTATCAAAGTATTTTGATTAACATTGTTTCTATTTATATCACGTTCAATTTTGAGTAAACTATTTTGCTTTTTGTGGGATTCATATAATTGTTTATCGTTGTCTTTAAGATCATTTTCTTTTTCCAGTTTCTTATACATCACGCAACGATCGCATTGATCTTTTTTTGGTTTGAAAAAAACCCAAATTGAAATATTTATTAAAAATTCTTGTGTAAGTCGTGGACGAAATGATATCGTCAGGATATTTTTCTTGAAAAAGACTGAACATTTTTGATAGCGATAAGCTCTCCTCCAAATATTTTCTTGAAGAGCTGGCTCTACAATAATGAGAGTCAACCGTAGGAAAACTTTTAATGTGATTTAAAATTTTTTCTTTTAATTCCTCAGAAACGCAACGCTTGATATGCTTATTCGCTTATCTGAAATACTTAATGTATTTAAGAAAAATGTTCTACATACTTGATAAACCATAGTTTCTTTTTGGAGGTAAAATAAAAATGTGTTGCTTGTTTTTGTAGACTTTGCAACTCT
Source organism: Argyra leucocephala (assembly GCA_963942445.1). Lineage (NCBI taxonomy): Eukaryota > Metazoa > Arthropoda > Insecta > Diptera > Dolichopodidae > Argyra > Argyra leucocephala. The sequence continues at coordinate 121,794,999 of OZ012681.1, forward strand.
TCGTCTTTGTACATCTTTTCTTGTGACAAATTTGTTGTAAAATGTATTTTTTAAGTCATCATTAAGCCCCCAAAAACTTTCGAAAATAGCTTTTCTGTCATTTTCGTTAAAATTCTTGGTACAAAGATAACAACAAGAAGCTACACATGGAGATTTGATCTTCCTTTCTGTAACTGGAACACCTTTAGATGAAATATATGCTTTCCCTTGTTGTCGAAGCTTTTTACGGACATTTTGTTTCCAATTAGTGGCATTAATTTGCCTTTTACGACTAATTTGTGGTGAATTATTTAATTCCGATCCTGATGTATAACTGGACGGTAAACTTTTTAAGTAATTTTCATTCAGAATTGGAATATTTGGATTTATATTTTCATCAAGTTTCGCTACTTCGCTAAGATCTTCATCTGACTCTAGAAAACGAAGAATAAATTAATCAAGATTAATTAATAAATGGAGATAAATTATTCCCAGTTCAATTGCTAAAAATAATTACCAGATGAAAAAAAGCTTCCAAAACCTTGTTTCGATCCATGTGCTTCATTTCTAAAATCAAAGGTAGGATCTTGTAAAGTGTCGTCGGACTCAAAGTCATCAGCGGTAGCTGTAATTATAGTAGCTTTTTAAAATTTTTTTTTAAAACTATCAGTATTTTACTTACTCGGTGAATTCGAATGATCTGACAGTGTCTCTTCACCAAATATCTCATCAGCCATTCTAAAATATATTATATTAATAATAATTGATTACTTAATAAAAAACTTTAAAAATAAAAACTAATTGAAATAAGAAACATCCAAGAAATCATAATTAATACTTTATTGTTGAAACTATAATAGGTATTAGTTTTTTAATAATAGTTAATTTAATAATTTTGAATTTAAAAAAGAAATACGATTTATTTTTCGACATAGATTTCACAACAATAACTGATAGTTAAATAGATATTTTTGTATGCATCCATTGATGATACCATAAAAATTTGAATGAACATGCTCAAAAATTTTTTTAGGAATTGTTGTTAGTTTTTTTTCTCAGAATTTAACATCATGTCATATTAACATGAAATGTATATACATACAAAGGAAAAACACAATTTAAAACGAAGTAATAACTTCAGTAAATTATGGAAAAAATATAATGTACATAACTGTAGTATTGAGATTGAGTAGTAAATGAATTAGAAGAAATCATGTATGTATGTATTTTTGTTTGTTTATTATTTGTTTTGGTTTAGTAAAAAAAAAGATAAAAAATGTTTGTACATCAATAATTATTATTTGATTCTAGAAAACTTGTAAATTATTAATCTGATTATAATATAGAATAAATTTGAAAACAATTTAAAAAAAAACTTACGCTAAAAATTCCGGATCAATTTCTGGATCTGGCGATTCCATAATGACACGATGTTCACTCCACTGATATCAAAATACAACTGATCAAAAATTACACTTTTTGTATGAAAGTACTTAAAAAAACAACAAATTTCAAACACGTACGGCAAAATAACATTTTACTTGAATGTTTATTATTTTGCTCTACATCACTAAATATGATCACATACGGCACAATAATTGTTAGCTTTTTATTCAATGTTTTAGTATTGATTTTTTGCCGCATATCCAAAAAATTGGCGTTTACGGCAAGATAAGAGTAATGAAAGAGCTTTTTGTGGCGTATACGGCAAAAATAATACTGATTATCTCGGAACCTATAAGAGCTAGCTCTAAGCGCGATTACGCTAATCGATAGAGCTTGAAAAATTACTTAAGACCTCATTCCTAACTAATTTTTCGTTATTTTGTGATGTTTTTTTTTTTTTTTTTTTTTTGTTTTTTCTCCTATTACTCCGCGTGGTAGCATAGGGCTTCGATAGTGAACCTCCATTCCTCTCTGTTGAGTACTACTTCCTTAATATCGTCCCAGGTATAATTGTTGACTGTTAATTCTTGATCGATTGTGCGTCTCCATGTGTTGTATGGTCTGCCGGGTCTCCTTTGTCCTTGTGGATTCCACTCTAGAGCTCTTCTTGCTATATCACTTTCTGATTTCCTTAGTGTATGACCTATCCATTTCCATTTTTTCCTATTTATCTGTCTGTTGATAGGTTCTTCTCCAGTTATCATCCATAAATCCTCGTTGCTAATTCTTGCCGGCCAGAATATTCTGCATATAATTCTCAAGCACTTGTTGATGAATACTTGTAGCTTCTGTTTGATTCTGACCGAAGTGAGCCATGTTTCACTGCCATATATTAATGTTGACTTAACACATGCTCTGAATATTGTTAGCTTTGTTGTTCTCGATATTTGGTTGCTCCGCCATATCTTCATTAGGCTCCCAAATGTTCTTCTTGCCTTATTTATACGGCTGTTGACATCTTCTGTTGCACCTCCTCTTGATGTTATAATGCTCCCCAGGTAGTTGAATTCTTCTACGTATTCTATCTGTTGTCCACTCACTGTTATGGGCTCACTATAACTATTGTTTGTCCTCATTGCTTTGGTTTTCTCGATATTTAATTCCAGTCCCGATTTCTTTGCTTCTTCCTGTAATCTGTTGACTTTGTTCTGTAGGTCCCTTTGATTTTTTGATATGAGGCATACATCATCTGCGTAATCTAAGTCTTCTAAGTTTCCGAAGAGATCCCATTCTATTCCGTTTATTCCAGTGCAAACTTCTCTTAGAATGTCGTCTAGTATTGTGTTGAAGAGAAGTGGAGATAGTGGACATCCTTGTCTAACTCCTATATTGGTGTAGAATGGATCACTGATCTTACCTCTGTGTTGAACTGTTGTCTCTGCATCTTCATACATCGCTTTGATGATGTTGATGATTTTTTCAGGAACTCCCTTCTTTGTAAGTGTTCTCCATATTGCGCATCTCTTGACTGTGTCGAATGCTTTCTTAAAATCTATGAATAGTAGATATAGTGGGGCATTCCATTCTACTGATTGTTCAACTATGACCCGTAAAGTATTTGCCTGGTCTACACAGCTTCGGTTTGGTCTGAAACCTGCCTGCTCTTTCCGTAGTATTGGTTCTAGTACTTCTTCTAATCTTTTCTTTATAATAATTGCTATTATTTTATGAATAGTATTTAGAACCGTGATTCCTCTCCAGTTGCTGCAATTTGCCAAGTCTCCTTTCTTAGGTATCTTGACAATCATTCCTTTCTTCCATGATGGTGGTATATTCTCATCTATCCATGCTTTCCTGATGTGGGGTTCAATTGTTTTTGCGAATAAGTCAGGGTCCAGTTTGGCTATTTCTGCTGGAATTCCATCTTCACCTGTTGCTTTGTTGTGCTTCAGGATATTGATTGTAGCTTTGATTTCTTCTATATTTGGAGCTTGAGTAGATATTGGCAGTCCCTCAGTTGGGTAGATATTTGCATTGTCTCTGTTTCTTATGTCTGCTTCATTATTTGTACTTTCTTCGTTGCTCAGTTCTTGGAAATGTTCTCTCCATCTCTTTAATTGATCCTCTAAGTTTGTGATGAGCGCACCATTTTTATCTTTAATTGGTTTGTTTTGTTGTTCCGACTGGTTTGTTAAGTTCTTGATTATGCGATGCAATTCTCTCAGGTTATGTTGCTGTGCTGCTTTTTCTGCTTCTCCGGCTAAATTTTGTAGAAATTTCCTTTTATCTCTTCTTGCTGCTCTTTTTACTGTTTTCGCTATTTCTTCATATTCTCTTCTTGATGCCATCCTGTTGTTTATCATTTTCTTCATTTCACCTCTTCTTTTAATCAAGGCCCATGTGTTATCGGTTATCCAGATTTTTCTTTGTGGTTGTGAAATTCCAAGATTTTGTTCGCTTGTTTGGTTGTAAATTTCCAGAATCTCTTCCCAAGTGTATTCTCTATTATTTCTAATATTTTCTCGTAACGCCGTAACTATGTCAGCTCTTACTTGCGGATTTTTTAAGTTGTTTATATTTATTTTCTTCTTTCTATTTCTTCTGCCTCTTCCTTGTTGGCTTAGTTTCATTCTGAAGTCTCCAGTTAGTAATTCATGATCGCTGTGTATATCTGCTCCCCTTCTATTTCTCACATCTAACATTGATTGTTTCCACTTCTTGCTGATGCATATGTGATCTATCTGATTTCTTGAGATCCCGTTTGGTGTTGTCCATGTGTATTTGTGGATATCTTTGTGTGGAAATAGACTCCCTCCGATTGCTAGGTCGAAAGTCTGACACAACTCTATCAATCTTTCCCCGTTGTTGTTTCTTTCTCTTCCTAACCCGTGTTTGCCCATTATCTCCTCAAGTCCATCGTTGTTAGATCCTATTTTCGCATTTGTGATGTATGGCACTATAATTGCGGGTCGACGATATATCATATATAGATATCATATTAATAGCTGTTTTAAGTCTATATGAGTTATGAAACTAATCAATATCAAATTAGGAGTTCTATAGGTAGTTCAACACTACAATACCTAAAAATGATGACTTACTGAAGTGTTAGTCAATGAAAAATTTATTAAATTAAAGTTAATTATATACATTTTTTTTCAAACTATAAATTGTGAATTACTTAATATAAAGTAAGTAAAAACAAGCGATATCAAACATAGGCCTGAGTATCTCAATTGTTTTATATCAAAATTTTGTTCAAATGTGTAAAATTTTTGATACAAAATACAATTTAATAAATAATTTATTTTATTTATTATAATTTTAAAAAGTTATTTTATGTTACTGATAAATCAGTATAGATTTTTTTAATGACAATCTTCGAATTTAGACTTACATAATATAATTTTGATTAAACTATTTAAAGAGCTATATTGTGCAATATTTTAAGAACTAATTGGTACATAAATATATATATATATATATATTATACGAATATGCTAACTGTAAAAGATGAATCTTAAAATAATTTACAGAACTTAGTCGGAGACGATGTAATGAGCAAATTATAAAAAAACATACTTGGCTTAAAAAATTTCAGTTTAGAAATGAAAAACTAGAATTAAAAATAATTCAAAAATACCTATATAATATCTTACTAGCTACCTTATGTAAAAAGTAAATGCTAAAAATTTATTTTACAATAAAATTAGCACGATAAAACACAAAATAAACAGCATTGATTAACTCTATTTTGATAATTGAGAATAGAAAAAAAAAGTAATAAAAAATGTTTATTTATTTTTTCATATAAAATTTAAATGTGTATTACAAAAAAAGGATACTCCCAGCGATCATGAAATAATTGAAAATTTGAATTGCCTGTACACATTTTAAATTTCTGATATGTAATCTCAAGTATCCTCATAATTCAAAATCAATTTTTTTTTTGTCTTTAATTTTAAATCCGCTTTGTAGTACAATTTAAATTAATATAAACTTCCCCAGCATATTTTTTTGCAAATTTTCAATTTATTTATTTTTTTTTTTTTGTTGGTTAGTGTTGTTATTTTTAAGATAAAATATTGTTAACCATTCTCTAAAAAAATAAGTTAAAAATTAAAAAAAAAAAAACAACAACAACAAATAAATCTATATGGAATTCATATATTAGGAGAATGAGTATTTTGATTTCATTATCATCATACTATTATTTTAAATTATAAGTCTTAGGGAAATAAATCAAGAAAGAAAAGTAAAACAAAAATAAAATAAATCTGTAAATAAAAATCTCTAAGTTTACGCGTGTTCCGCACATTAATTCCGTTATATTTTTTTTCCTTTTTTTTTGTTTTTGCAAAGGTCCTGCTACATTTTTTTTTTTTTTTTTTTTTACTAAATATTTACTTGTAATATAAATAATTTTTATTTTTTTTTATTTTTTTTTTTTTAGTTTTTTGTGATGGGTACTTTTACTTACTGTATATTACCCAGGATTTATTATTACTGGTCCTTGAACACAGTAAATATTAAAAACTTCGCGGAATTAAATGGAATTAAATCAAACGCAAAATTGTTTGTTTATCGGTAAAAATATAAAAAAAACAAAAAAAAAAAACAGGAAAAAAAATAAAAAGGACGAAACAAGAGAAATAAACATCATTATATCGTCGTCATCATCAGGATTCGTACATTTTGCCTCACCCAATTTTATATCTAGAATTGAACAAAAAAAAGTTTGTTTTTTTTTTTTTGTATTTGTAATACTAAAGGACGCCAAAGAAACTTTTCAGCGAAATTAAAAAAAAAAAAAATCATGTGAAATGAGGGTCATATTCTTTTCCTGAAGAAAATGCACAGAAAATGAAAAATCAATTTCATTCCAAGATTTATTTTAGCATTTAAAGAGCTTGGTTTGTATTTGGGGCTGTCTAAGATATTGTATGTAAAAACATGATTTGATTTTTTAACTAGTGAATTCACGGGATTTGCTTAAGAGCATGTTAAAGAAAGAAAACGGGCAATATTTTGATTTGATCCTGAAAACTGAATATTTCTAGGAATTTAGTTATGTTTTTCAATTCAAAAACATAAATCGAATATCATTTTAATTTCAATTTAAAATTATTTGTAATTTTAGATATTTGTTTTTTTCAATTTAGTTTTCATTTTTACTGTTTTATAACATTCAGTATTTTAAGCCCATATTGAAAATCCCGAAATAAATGTGTTATTTGCACAATAATTTGTTAAATATAATTTTAATAACCTATTTATGACATAAGATATTATTTTTGAACAATTTCTATTTTTCGAAGTTTTAATAATACATTTTAAACGTTCCTGCATAGTCGGGACAATAAATTTTGGACATTTGCGATTCATACTTGATTTTAGGTTTTATTTATTTTTTCTTAATGGACAGTACATTTTGTAACCACCTTGAAGTCAGATCTACTATAAATGAAGACGAGAAGACCCATATGTGCGGAAATGATATTGCATAACAATGCTATTTTGGTTTAAGAGCAGAAGAAAGACAAACGGATATGGGTTGGATTGTAAATGTTTGAGTAGAACAATTTTTGAGATTCCAGATAATAATATAGAATACTATAATTATTGCTTTAATGGTTTGATAAAACTATAGAGAGTAGAAATAACATAAAAAAAATTAAACAATAATTTTATTTCACTTCATACATGTTAAGACTAATTTATTAATATAAAATAACAGTTACAGCTTTGACAATTATCATGTTTAATAATTATCGTTCTACTCAAACCCCATCCAATGATGATATCACAGCTCAAGTAGCCATTGGCTACAATTTATTCAGAAAAATTGAAATCTAAACTCTTTATACTTAAACCAATTCTTCTTTAATACACAATCGAAACTCTCTTTGTTATGTGCCTAATCCGGGCTTGATAAACACTAATGTAATGAAAAGCCATTTTCCAAATAAATTTATAAATAAAAAAATACATTATGGACCTAATTTCTTAAGGTCTCATTGTACGTAAACTTACTTAAAATACAAATAAGCGTAACAAAAAAAATATATTAAATAATGCAAAAATTTAAAAATATTAATGCTTTTGAATCTTCACTAACACACATACAAACACACACACACAATATATTCCATTGAAAATTTTTCTTTGGCAGAAGATAAAAATTCAAAAATAAAAAATTGAATATAGATAAATTTTTAATCTAAAAGAAAATATCTTAAACATCAGTTCAAAAAATAAAAAATACAAAAATAAGGAAATAAATTTGACTCTTCGCTTTTGATATCTTGACATTATTACAAAAAAACAAAAACAACAATAACAACAACATCTATTATTGGAATGGGAATTTGAGTATTTGATATTAACCTCGTCGTTTTCTAATTTGAAAATGGAAATCAAATACGCGAGTACCGATGAATGAATGGAATTTTTCACAAAAATAAATAATATATATATATATATATATATTAATTCGTTTTAAATAATTGTAATATAAAAGGACACATGTCCAAGGATAATATATTGTAAAAATAAAATGTATAAGAAAAAAAAAAAATAACAAAATATAGAAAAAATTACGCGAATTATTATTTTTTTTTGTATTTTGTTTATTTGTAAATAAAATTAAAAGCAATTCAAAATTGAAAAATATAAGAAAATATAATGGAAAATTCTAAGTAAAAAAAAAATTTTTAACAGATAGAATTTCATTAGTGAACGGTTAGTATAGATACATTTTTAAGAATAATAAATTTGAGAATATTAATTTCGTTTTATTTTTTTTTTTGTTTTTGCTGTTTTAACAATATTACATTACGATTTTTAAAATATTAAATTTAATATAATTGAATTAAAATCTATCCGTTGTAAAAGTCATGTTCTATAATTTTTAATTTAATTTAATTTAATTTATTTTAATTTTAAAATGGATTTTGGTGGATTAGATGATGGGAAAATTAGTATTAAATATGATTTAGGTTAAAAGCACACTTAAATTTTGTCACAAATGAATATTAACAAAATTGATCAGTTATGACTTAAAACGTTAAAAATATATTTAGTTGAAATCGATTATACTCAGTTGAAAATGAAGCGGAAGAAATGAAAACTAGCGACTGTTGTATGGATTGATTAGATTTTTTGTGTCATTTTTTTCAATTTAATATGACTTCTCATTACGTTTGTTCCTAGTAGAATTGAATAACTCAATTTAGAAAACTTAGCTTCATGTAAGAAGAAAAAGTAATAAAAAATGTTTTTTTTTGTTTTTATAAAAAAATTTAAATGTGTACTACAAAAAAAGGATATTCTCAGCGATCATGAAATAATTGAAAATTTGAATTTCCTGTACACATTTTAAATTTCTGATATGTAAGGTCAAGTATTCTCATAATTCAAAATCAAATATTTCTTTTGGCTTTAATTTTAAATCCGCTTTGTTGTGCAATATAAATTAATATAAGCTTCTCCGAAATATTTTGAACTGTTGACAAAAGCTCTGGACAAAATGCAAACCTGTCATTTATTTTTTCATATAAAATTTGAATGTATATTATAAAAAAAGGATATTCCCAGTGATCATGAAATAATTGAAAATTTCAAATAGCTGTACACATTTTAAATTTCTGATATGTAAGCTCAAGTATTCTCATAATTTAAAATCAAATATTTCTTTTGTCTTTAATTTTAAATCGGCTTTGTTGTGCAATATAAATTAATATAAACTTCTCCAAAATATTTTGAACTGTTGACAAAAGCTCTGAATAAAATTCAAGCCTGTTATTTATTTTTTCATATAAAATTTTAATGTGTATTACAAAAAAAGGATATTCCCAGCGATCATGAAATAATTGAAAATTTGAATTGCCTGTACACATTTGAAATTTCTGATATGTAGTCTCAAGTGTTGTCATAATTTAAATTCAAATATAAATTAATATAAACTTCCCCAAGATATTTTGAACTGTTAACAAAAGCTCTGGACAAAATTCAAACCTGTTATTTATTACACCACTTAAAAATCATCATATATTTGGTCAAAACTATTATAATAACAAATTATTTACAAAACCTATTATAAAAGCAGAAAATATGTTTTTCTATAAATATGTTATTAAATATGTTATATAGAATTTATTACAACATCAAAAATAAATTTTGTTGACTCCATTTAATGAAATATTATTTTTAGGAATATTTATACGCACCTAATTTAACTTCTTATTAAATAAGTTTGTTTTCACGATTCAAGAATCAAGGCATCATTATATTTAATCTATAAAACGATAAAAGTACGGTATCAATATCTGAAAAATATCATAATCAATTTGGATTATTATTCTTTGAAATGATATATATTTAATAGAAGACATTGCGATTAAATTATTATAACAGACAAATAAATTATTACGGTTGTTGTCTAAGATAAATCAATAAAAAAAAAATAATATAGTATAAAGAATAAATTGAGTACGATTTTTTGCCAAACTTCTTCGAATTTCTATTATATTATTTATAGTATAGTATGTTAGTATTCAGCCATTTATATTATGGTTATAGTATTTCACATTATAGTATGGTTATAGCTATTTATGTATTTATATTTCTTTAAAGAGAGCCCAATCGCTTGTACAGATATGTGAATACATATAAACACAACAATATATTATGTAAAAAAAATAAAAATATTTCATAATAAAAAAAAATAACCAAATTACTACATAAACTACTAACCATAATTATTCATGAAAAGAAAGCAATTCCAACGAAATATGACTAATTAAAGAAAAATTCAATAATTCAAACAAAACATAAACTCCTTCACTATAAGCAAGTTCAAAAAATAATTATAATTAATATTAGATGAAAATTTAAGTTACTAACACTACTAATTTAACTTATATTAATCAAAAATACAATAAAAAAAAATGAAGCAGTGCTATGAAATACAACCATACTAAAACTTTATAGCTTTAAGAATACCAATAAATTTAGCTTTTAAAAATGCCACCCATTCTCAACATTTTTCAGATCAGGCGGCAGTTTATTAAAATATTTATAGTTTAAGTTTATTTTGTACTTTATAGAGTACTTCAAGCCATCAAACATAGTGCAGCCATATTTCAGCCATTTAATCCTATTAGAACTTATCTCAATATATAAAAAAACATCAGTGAGTTATAAAAACAAAATTAAAATTCATACAAAAAAACGTGTTATTAAACAAATTGCAATAATTTACAAGATTGTTATTTGTCTCTAGTCAAAATTGGAGAGATAACTATGTCATTTGTAATCTGTTTATAATCTTATCGTATGTGATGCTTACACTATAGAATATTATCGTTTTCATTTTTGTAGAACTCACTTTCCACTTTTCACTTTTAAGTATTCCAGCTATGCTTCGTGTTATCTTTATTAACTGATTCACATGACAGTTTCGATTTAAATTTTCAGCAAGAACAATATCTAAGTGTTATGAGGTGCCAATTAACTTTCTTTTATTAAGCCGTAATGAATATGTTTGATAGTCCTTTTGATATCCTCATACTCTTCGTATTGTTTTCCGCCCTTAAAATAACTACCAAACCAATTATACTCCTATTATTCCAAATTGAAATAAAATTCTTAACAATATTTTCCTGTCAATTGATTCAAGTGTGCTAGTCTAGTCAAAGAACACTAAATCTGTTTTGTTTTATCGAATATAGTATTTTGAGCTTATGTTATTACATCAGAGAAGCCAGTGTGAGTATGTATAAAGTATCTTGTAGTTTGGCTGTTTATGTTTCTAAAATTTGTGATTCAGTGTAGGAGCAATCCGATTCTGTTATCTCGGTGTTCCGCTCGACACCACCACATAATCAACAAAAGAATCCAGTCTGTAGAAGGATTCACCGTGATTTCATCGCGATTATATCTTGGAGACCTACCGTTTGTTGTCATGTTTCATGAAATGTTATCAGTTGGTTGAGGCTTTGGCATTTTCTGAGATATGGGTGATCAAACCATAAGCTCAAATCTGAAAGGCACGTCCGCCCGTTGGATGGTCAGATACATCTTCTTATAGGCCGCTCATTGTGAGTACAGACGCATTTTGCAGCCGCTCCAATGAGGAGATGCAGACGCTGCATACATGGTTACGGAAAAGACCCATAAATTCAAAATGTAAAAGTGGATCAATTTCAAGTGTGGATCTTCCGGTTTTGATTCCTACTTCCGCCGTTGTCCGATTTACGCCATGATTCCCCTCTCTTCTGTCCCCTACTCATCTTACTACACCGGGGTTAGAATCCGATCGTTCGTATGGGTTGCTAGTGTTAACAGGGGTCACCACGTGGAAGTGTGAGTAGGAAAATAAGATGGGAGAGGCTAAGTGACGTAAGCTGAATACAACGACCATAAAACTCATCACCACCCCATTAGACCCCTTTAATTCCGCCCTATGCCCCACGGATGGAGTTGCAAAACAATGATGATTGGTCTGTAATTATTTAAATCAGTCTTGTCCCATCGCTCACCCAGAAGAACAGTAAAGAAAGTGTAAAGTGATGGGTTCACCAGAAATCGCGATTGTATTTTAATAATTTTTTATGATTGCATAGGATAGGATATAATAACGGGATTATATTTTATTATAAGTAAATTTACTCTAGGTTTAGGTTTTTCAAAAAAATTTCATATCTGAGGTTCGTTAACGTTGAAAACCTTACAGTCATGTCATTGTACTTCTAAAAAGTTGTATAGTATTAGCATTTATGGCACAAATTATTGACGCAAAGACACAATATTTTGTAATAAGAATTCAAAATCATTAATTATTGTAAAACAAATTAATATTTCATACTGTAAAAACATTTAAACATTTTTTTTACCATATTCGTTTGACTACCATCAACGACAGAACTGTTAGTGTTGCTTAAGTGCTTTATAATTAAAATAGAATTTACTATTTGTACTATGTACCAGCTTGTAAATTGTTCAAATATTTTTTTGTCATATGACTTCCTAGATTACAATATAAATTATTGAATTTTCTATTTTCGCAAACTTTCTTAGGTAATTTTCTTTTTGATAGAAGTCGTACAGCTTACACGTACTTTCTGTTATCATATTTTTTACTAGATCCAATGTTTTTTTTTTTTATTATTTGCAATTAAAATATATTTTAAATCTTTACTAATTTTTATTTATATAATTTTTATATTTTTATATTATATAAAAATCACTAAATTAATAAAAACAAGAAATTAAAGACTTACGTAGTATCAAATTTGACTTAAAAACACAAATTTTAACTTAAAAAAAATTATTTTTTACAAATTTAACATTAAATGAAATTTCCCATCAAATACTATTTATATCCATGTATCTATACTACCTATACCCTCATTAAAAATAATTTTCATCACTCGCATTCTAATAATCCTGATAATCCTAAATGACATTTTTGATTATTATCCTTTCGATAACAAAATATCAACAAAAAAAAAAAAATAATAATAATAAAAAATTCAAAAATAATTAACTTCATCAATTTTAAAATAGTCGTCCTCCTCATCAGTGACAATATTACCTATATATACAATTATTTTCCCGGTTATTGAATATAGTAACACTTTTTTCTTTTACTTTTTATTAGGTCATCTCCTCATTTTTATTATTAGGCCATTTTCTTTCTCACTTACTCGTTGTTGACTCACTCATTTTGTATTGAAATTGATACTTAATTTTTTTTTTAATTTTCGGTTAGTCTATATTTTCCTTGATCCTCCTGAATACATTATTTTTGTTTTGATTTTTTTTTTTTTCGATGTTGTTCTAACATAAAATGTCAAATCCTTTTTATCTACATTGTAAATTTTATTCAAATTTTAATGTTTTTCCTCTTTTTTTTATTATTGTTAAAAGGGTTCATCATATAGAAACAAATAAAAATAATAACAAAAAAAAAAACAAAAGTTTAAAAAGGAAGGTGGCATTTTTCGCGGTGTAAATTTTTTTAATCACTTTTTACTACAAAAAAAATTAAAAATAAAAAACCACAAAACATCATTGTTTTTCAGTCAGTCTCAACCCACTTCAGTGAAGCAAAAAAAAAAAATAAATAATAAAAGCATTCATTATTTTTGGTACAGAACGAGATTGAGGTGATATGGGGTTGATATGGCTACTATACAGTTAAGAAAAACAAAAATAAATAAATTTTCAAATAATGTAGGAGGGGGGGGGGGGATACAGCGGATTAACATTGTACATTATTGTTTGGTCAAATAAGATAATATGAATAACATAAGGTTTTGTATAATAATAAATAGAAAAATAAACTTAATAAAATAAAGTGCAGTCATTATTTGATGATTTTAATATTATTTATTTTTTTTTTTGTTAGTTTGGATGAAAGAATAAAAAGAAAATGGTGTGAGTTTTGTATTTAAGTTAGTTATTATTATTTTTTTTATGTTGTTCTCATTCATCTTTATTTTGTTACGATTCAATCTTTTTATATACACTCTTAATATATACAAAAAGTACATTATATTATATAATAATTTAATAATTTATAAATAATAATTAGAATATGTATAATTTAAATTTGTATGATAAAATTTGTTGATTTTGAGGTTAAGTTGTTCCAAGCAATACGTCATACATTATTATGGGTCACTATCACATGCTTTTTCATTTGCCTGAATGTCATTTGTCTGTTATTATGTACAATTTTATACATTTGGGCCATGAAATCCCAAATATCAAATACAAAACCCCAAAATAATAAAATTTAAAATTTCAAAATATCAAAATCCCAAAATTCAGGATTACAAAATAAAATGCAGGCACATCAAAATACAGGTAAATATAAAACAGCGATATTCCACGCTCCCGTTATCATTAGTATCTCTAGCACAATATGGTTAGGAAAATAAATATGCAAATATATACATAATTTCAGATAGTCAAACTGATTTAAAAGTTCTAGCTTCCCCAATTTTTCCCCAATAACTGTTAAAAACCTAAATAAAGCCAGCGGAAGAAAATTGACTTACTTTCATAGAGATAGAATCTCTTGGGCATGAAAAATTACAAAGTAATGAGATAGCAGATATCCTTGCTAAAACAGGTGTAAAATAGTTAATTTCTAGAACCAAAACCGGTCAAACGCCTAAACCTATAAAATATAATTATATTCAAGTGGGAAAGACTACAGAAATTAAAAACATATAAGATAGTTGTATATGCAGGCTAAAGCTCAACAATAGCTGATTAAAACAGAAAATCAGGGAGACTATATCCAATATCAGAACATTGACATGGTTTATCAATGGCCGTAGTTTATTTAACAGACACTTGTTTAAGCTTGATAAGTCCAACATAGATAGATTCTGCTTAGAAGAAAATAAAATCCCCTCTCAACTCCATGGCTTGTAAAATATATTTATACTTCCAAGTTTATAAACATCGCGTAATTCTGAAATTGAAATTAAAGCAATAATAGCATTCATCACCATCAAGGACATATACTTGCAATTTTAAAATAATAAACAAGGACATAGACCTACAATTTTAGATGAGGGAAGTACAATAGATGTGAATTCCAAGTTCATACACATCGCCTAATTCTGAAATTGAAATTAAAGCAATAATAGCATTCATCACCATCAAGGACATATACTTGCAATTTTAAAATAATAAACAAGGACATAGACCTACAATTTCGGATGAGGGAAGTATAATAGATGTGAATTCCAAGTTCATACACATTGCCTAGTTCTGACATTGACATTAAAGCAATAATAGCATTCATCACCATTAAGGACATATACTTGCAATTTTAAAGTAACAAACAAGGACATAGACCAACAGTTTTAAATGAGGGAAGTACAATAGATGTGAATTCCAAGTTCATACACATCGCCTAATTCTGAAATTGACATTAAAGCAATAATAGCATTCATCACCATTAAGGACATATACTTGCAATTTTAAAGTAACAAACAAGGACATAGACCAACAGTTTTAAATGAGGGAAGTACAATAGATGTGAGTTCCAAGTTCATACATATTGCCTAATTGTGAAATTGAAATTAAAGCAATAATAGCATTCATCACCATCAAGGACATATACTTGCAATTTTAAAATAATAAACAAGGACATAGACCTACAATTTCGGATGAGGGAAGTATAATAGATGTGAATTCCAAGTTCATACACATTGCCTAGTTCTGACATTGACATTAAAGCAATAATAGCATTCATCACCATTAAGGACATATACTTGCAATTTTAAAGTAACAAACAAGGACATAGACCAACAGTTTTAAATGAGGGAAGTACAATAGATGTGAATTCCAAGTTCATACACATCGCCTAATTCTGAAATTGAAATTAAAGCAATAATAGCATTCATCACCATCAAGGACATATACTTGCAATTTTAAAATAATAAACAAGGACATAGACCTACAATTTCGGATGAGGGAAGTATAATAGATGTGAATTCCAAGTTCATACACATTGCCTAGTTCTGACATTGACATTAAAGCAATAATAGCATTCATCACCATTAAGGACATATACTTGCAATTTTAAAGTAACAAACAAGGACATAGACCAACAGTTTTAAATGAGGGAAGTACAATAGATGTGAATTCCAAGTTCATACACATCGCCTAATTCTGAAATTGACATTAAAGCAATAATAGCATTCATCACCATTAAGGACATATACTTGCAATTTTAAAGTAACAAACAAGGACATAGACCAACAGTTTTAAATGAGGGAAGTACAATAGATGTGAGTTCCAAGTTCATACATATTGCCTAATTGTGAAATTGGCATTAAAGCAATAATAGCATTCACTACTTCAATTGGGCAAGAATTTTTGTCAATTGGACCGCCACCGTATTGTCGTTGATGGTTTTTGATCATTTTGTAAGATATTTTTGATAAAAATACAAATTATGTTGTAACATTGGCAATTCACTTTCATCAACAACTGCTGGTTGTGGTTGAGGATGTAGTGTTCTTGGTTGAAAAACTCTACCCACTTGAACAATATCATTATAAATTTCATCATTACTTGAAATACTAGAATTAATTTCAATTAGCATTTCTTTTTCTGCATCTGATGCTTCGCCAGGTTCACAATTATCATCAATATCTAAATCATTGTCTTCGTATGGTACTGCCTCAGCTTCATCTTCGTGCAATCGATTTAATTCGTTTACATTTGCAATAGGTTCTAAAAAACTTGTTGGCCTATTGGACCACTTTGGCTAACATTGTAAACCATATCTATTTCATCGTCTAATATATTTGGATCTGGTACATCTATTTCTATATATCAATTGAAAATAATTGAAAACAACACTCAAAATTATATTAAATACAGTTCAAAATATTCTAAAATTACAAAAACTATACTTTTCGGGATGAATTAAATTGAAATAAGTTAGATAACTTTTATCTATGATGAAAGACAGGTTACTAACTAACTTATCAGCATTCATTTAAAGTTGTTAAATGTCAATAAAATATAAAAAAGGTAAAAAAAAAATTAAGAAAATCATGAATTTTGTATGAAAGTGTTTGAAATTATACAATGGTCTTGTCAGACCATAGGAGTACAGGAATGGATATATACACAAACATATTATCGTTTTTTACATACATATATATATAAAATATACTTTTTTGATTTTACTGTGCACAGAATTGTTCAGTTTAGGAATTCATGTACCTACATAAAATTAAGTTCAAAATTCGATATGATCTGGCCAGAACTGGGTGTTCAAACAAGGGTTAAAGCGAATTTTCTCACGTATAAATGTTTACTGGTGCTGTTATTATGACATTACATTATTATTATATTAGTATTATAATTATACCAGTACATGTCACATAGTAAGAGAGTTGAATAGTTACAAATAATCCCATTTTGGTTAAATATTTGAAACTAAAGAAACCGTAATGTAATTAATTTTACTAACTCGATTTTTCTATTTGTTATGTTAAATGAAAGTCGATTAATATTGATTTACAACATTCTTGTTCTTCTTAACAATCCTCTTCCATTCTTTTCTCTTTTGCAAATATGTTTAAATATATATATTTATCTCAACAAAATGCCCAAATTATTGCCGTACTAAGTTGATTGTTATCGTTGTTGTTAAAGTTTTACAACTGCATGATTGCCGCACTTTACCAATCCCAATAACTTTAAAAAAATTTTGAATATACGACAAATGTGATTGCTATTTATAAATATGTTTAATCATACCATTTACATTTTAAATTGAAAGTAAACGGTTTACCAGGTCCTAATGAAAGCATACACAATATGTAATACACATAACTATTTTCACATTTAATTTTTGTATATAGAACATTTTAGTGGATAGACAAAAGTCCGTTTCAAATTTCAATATATACATTATATACGTATATATGTATATGTAAATATATCCTATTTTTATATTTATAAATACATATATAATATTATATAGAAATTGTAAAATAATATACTATATTATATAGAAAAAAACTAATGGAAATATCAATGCAATTTAATTGCAACACCCAACATGTTAACTTTTTTCCATACCATACATTCGCATTCAATACTCAGACATTCTTCTGAAAAAAATCCATATCCAATATCCAATGAAAATAGCGAATATATATATATATTCACTTTTATATAAATATATCTTTTTATATATATATATATATTAAAATATATATATTTAATTTTTTTCAAAAATAAATTAAAAAAAAAAAACGAAAATTCAAAACCGTTATAAAATTGAATGGATTTTTTTTTATTGTTGCTTCATTCTAATGCAATCCTTAAAATTAAAAGAAAGTAAAACAAAAAAAAAAAAACTTAATAAAAAAAATCAGGATAAAAAAAATTTCCAAAAAAACAAAAACAAAAAATAAATATAAAAATCTAAATTTTATATAATATCGTTTGTATGTAAGTACGTACATAAATTGTACATATGTAGATTTATAGATAAGTTTTTCAGGTGTAAATGTATTCTGCATTTTGTATCCTTAGGAAAATCAAAATGAAAAGAATTGATAAAAACTTTAGATTTTGTTTGGTTTTTTTTTTTTATCTAAAAATGAGAGAGCCACAGAAGTTGTTCATTTGAACTATAAGAATATTTCGGCACTATGTTAGCCAGCAAGCGTAAATAAGTATAAAATAAGATTTTTATTTTTTTTTTTATTTATTTATTTATCTCAAAAGAGCCCAATTGCTCGTACAGAGAATACGTCATTGCTTTAACAGTAGTATTTGTTACTAATTTTAATTTAGTGCAAAATACTAAAACTAACCTAATCAATAATATAGTCTACTAATTAAATCTTTATATTTCATTTTATTATTATTATTTTTATTTTTTTTTATTATGAGGGGATTTAACTATTTATGAGCGAATTAAAATTATGATTGAACTTTTTAACAAACAAAAAAGTTCAATGGTTCTCTGAATTTTTCTGAACCATTTCAATAAAAATACGTAATTGTGGCAATTTGTGGCAAATGCTTGATGATCTACCTATCAATGAAAGTTTCCGTGACATCAAAAATGCAGTGAAAACGTCAAATTTACAATGTATAATGATCAAAAATGTTTAAAAAAAAATTTACATTGTTTTGAGATCAGAAATCCTTGACATCGGTTTTAATACCGCAGTGAAGCAGCAAAGTACACTCTAAAAAAATTTTTTGAATTTTACTACAATTAATGTAGGCAACCTAACCACCTACATTAATTGTAGTGAAATTCAACATACCATAATTTTGTTAACTTTCACACTAAAAATGTGTAAAAATTTTCCTATGTTAAGCGTGTGAATTTCCCTACAAAAAAGTGTAATTTACTATCACATTTTGAGTGATTTTCAACAAAATTGTGTGATTTTCAACAAAAAAAGTGTGACTTCTTTACAAAAGAAGTGTGATTTACAATCCCATTTTCAACTATTTCAACCATGCTGTATTTCCCTGCAATGAAAAGTGTAATTCGAAAACAAATTAATTTTTTAATTATAATATATATTTTTCAGCTTAACAATAATAAATTACACAATTACTTAAAACTAATTCACAAATATTACATTTATACATAATTTATTTTATAATTTATATATTAAATAATAAATTTTTTATAAATGAACACTAAATTATCACTTAATTCAATATAATTTCAAAAATGATTTCAATTACATATTTCTCAAACTTAGTATCTTATTTAATAATAATTACATACAACCTCAATTAAGCTTTTTACTATATTTAGATATTACTAATTTTATTAAATTCTAAATTATAAAGAATGATTTTAAATTTAATATTTTATAGAAAAGTTATACTTTATTAAATATAATTATATTTTTTTGTATCACACAAACAATTATCTATAATTATAATTGACAAGCATTTAAGGTCCTGCGCGGTAGACACCTTTTCATATTATTTCGATTCTCCTACTCCTTAATGAACTTCTGATATAATATGTAAGATGTATATATAAAACAAAAATGCGCACACAGTTGAAAATTTTGTATGACTCATATGATTTTATTATTCAGCAAATACACTATGCATATGTGAGAACTTATTAAAATAATAAACAAAAGTAAAGAAATCAGTTATTATAATTTACATTATGTACTTGCAAATGAATCTATGTACATATGCCAAAAAAAAAAACAAAGAAACAAATTCATCTAAAATAAAAAATATAAAAACAACAAAAAAACAAATCACTTGAATTCTTCATTTTTATCTTTTTAAGTAACTGTTTCTAAATTTTGGTTATTTTTAATAATATAGATTTTATTTGGTAAATTACTGTTTTTTTAAAAACTTTACATTTGACTTCAACTCGAAAAATAAATACTCAACAGGGGCCCCTAGTATTACATATAATTAACACCACGTTTGAAATTTGACTGATTTATGAAATATGAATACTGACGGTTATTCAAATATCAGGTACAGTATAGTAGACAACCTTGCCATATTTTCAAATTTATTTGATTACCATATTTTTGGACAATAATCAAAGTTTTAGTTTTCTTCCCAAAAATGCGCAACGTCCTTTAAGATTTTTACAGATTTTACAAACTTTTCTGAATTTATTTTAAAAATTATTATTATAATATATTTGAATCATATCCATTTATATGTATATTTTTGATTTCGATGTTTCAAGTTTTTGTACGATATGGTAATAATTTATAAACTACATTACTTTTGTGTATTTCCACGTATAATTTGGTGTAATTCCAGCAAACAAAATGAAACGTGTATATTTCCAATAGATGGCGTAGAATACAACACTAAATGCGTAAATACCAACAGTAAAATGTGGTATATTTCA
This sequence comes from Argyra leucocephala, assembly GCA_963942445.1. NCBI lineage: Eukaryota > Metazoa > Arthropoda > Insecta > Diptera > Dolichopodidae > Argyra > Argyra leucocephala. The sequence goes on from OZ012681.1 coordinate 121,815,787, forward strand.
ATTGTGTAGTACTAATTCACACATAAAATATGTGATCAAAAGAATAATGTGAAATTACACATTTTTGTAGTGAAATAACACATTTTATGTTGAAAATTAAACATTATCGTCTAAATTAACTATAATAAACTGATTTTACGCTTTTTTTTTTGAGTTATTTTAAAAAATACACTTCGAAAGCGTGTTTTCACTCTGTTGATCGGAATTCTCTACAAAAAACGTTATTAAAAATTACATTGATTGATTAAACTACATCCACACCATTTTTTAGAATGTACGCTATATTTTGAGTATACATTTTTTAAAATCTACTACAATCAATGTTTCCAAATATAGCAAAATTAAAAAAAAAAATGTCAAAAATCGTATATTTAAGCAAAAATAGTAATTTTTAGTTAAAATTTTGGTGAAAAAATTATTTTATTATTTTTATATATCAATAAAATTCAGTAGGTAAGCAAATATAGCTACTTCAGTGGAAAAGTAAACAAAAACAAAGTAAAACAATTTTTTTTTTTACATTTTCATCATCAAAAGATGAGCTTTGCAAATCAATTATAATATAATTATAAATAAAATAATATAATATAATTATAAATAAAATAATATTACCAAAAATATTTAAATTCAATTTTTTAATTCTTACAACCTTTTTCTTCATAAAAAATATAAATTAGCCATTTTGAACACAAAACGTTAATGCAGTCAAATACCAAAATTATACTGTGGCCCATATTTTGATAGTCATTTGACTGTCATTTTTTATGAAAAATAAATTTTACGATTTCGATAGTCGGAAAAAATGAGAAAAATCATAAAAAATGAAAACTAGCCAATTTCGATAGTCGCGTTTTATGAATATATTCGGATAAAATGACAAATTTTGTCATTTTGAAATTGTTAAATGACGACGGCTTATGTTTGTTTGAAAACTTGTTGTTTAAAATTTAAAAAATGGATGTACAAAAAAAAATCGAAAGTATTTTATTTTAAATTTGTGGACATGAAAAAAGTAAAGAAATCGTCGATGTGGTGACTGGTGGAAAGAGCCAAGTTCAAGAAATTGAGCAGCCTCAAGCAAAAATAAGTCCGGTCCCACCTCACAAAGCCCTCGAAATTTTTCTTTTTTTTTGTAGCTTATCTTCTTCTTATAAAATGGCTCATAGGCACGATGCAAACAAGCCGTCCCAAGTGGTCCCGAGACCGAAGACCTTAAATTTTTTTTTTTTTTTTTTAAATTTTTTTTTGTCATCAGTACAATGACCCTTAAAAGTGATGAAGACAATGGGTCCGAGGTCCTAGGAATTGGGGCCGAAACTCTATATCACCGGTTTAAATTGTATTTTTCTGAGAAAAGGTTATTAATAATTATTATAAATAATTTTTAAAAAAATTTCCGATTGGTCCGACAGTTCGGAAGTCGGAACCAAAAGACCTTGAACAAAAACAAAAACATTTTTTTTATACTTATCTTGATGCGTAATGAACATTATTGACATTTTGGTTTTTGGCCAATTTTTTTTTTTCAAGGTCTACGGTCCCGACTTCTGAACCGCCGAACATTGTGAAAATTTTTCAAAAATTATTCAAATTAATTATTAATAACTTTTTCCCAGAAAAATAAAATTTAAACTGGTGATATAGAGTTTCGCCCCCAATTAGTAGGACCTCGAACCTATTGTCTTCATCACATTTAAGGGTCTTGTCATTTCAAATTTTCATATATTCTGTAAATCATATCCATTTAAAATCCTTATAAGTAGCAAATGAGTTTAACAATACGTTTAAATTCAATTTCAAATTACTCATCTACGATGTGTTATAGAAATGTTTAAAATTTTCCAAAAGAAATTATTGTACAGTTACAATACAGTTTAGTTTTACGTTTTTTTTTGCGATTTTCTATCACTTTTTTTTTTTTACCATTATAAAGGTGAGCTATCACTATTCACTACAGGTGAATTTCAATATATTCCAACATGAAAATTGGATTTTTTATATTTTTTTTTTTTGTTTAATATATCTTTTAGTCCTTGTTTTTCTTTTTTCTGATTTTAGTTTATGTGAACATGTTTTTTTTTTCATTTTAATTTTCAATACCTAGGAAGAATTTAAATTTCTGTGCTTTTTTTTTGTTTTTCTAATATTTTTATTTTTTTTTTTTTGACTTGGTAAATTTTTTTTTTTTTGTTTTAAGGACTTTAAAAATCCAAGCAGCTAGCCAACAACAACTTGAGCTTTTCCTTTAGAACAAAAAAAAAAAAAAATAAAACAAAAAACAATTTATTTATCTATCTATCTGCTTGGTTGGGCTTTTTGAATGTATTGCACCAGCAGAGAAAAAAATACCTCAATTTATAGTCGTTAGGTATATAATAATATAAATCATATACTTACATACATAAAAACGTTTAGATTTTGCACATGAAAAGGATGTAATTTATTTTATATATAATATATTGTATGTAATACATTCCAACCTGTAACTTTCGTCATCACAGATTCAGTTTTTAAATCTAAACTCTATACAACGTATATAATATCGTATTTGAATGTACGTAGTAGTTATAAATATATATTATAGAAAAATAAAGACAAAAGTGATAAAAAAAAAAAATAAAATAGAAAAAAAAAATAATATAAAAAGAAAATCTATTCACCTGGCGGGTATATAAAACATTTTCTTAATGAAGTATTAAATATGCAGCAAGATAAAATATACGAAAAAAAAAAAATAAAATTGAAAATTTTTGTTGATGAGAAAAAAATATATACGAATTCCCAAAAACAAAATTATTAAAAACATAAAAATAAAAACAAAAAAAACAAAAAAAATTATACATAATAATCAAAGAAAAGTAATTTCAGAATTTATAGTATATATTGGAATTTTAAAATAATAACTATATACCAGAGAGACAGGGTGATTTTGATAATATTATGCTTATTATTGTAGTTCAATTTTTTATTTATTTAGCCATAAAAATATTTAACAAAAATACATACATTACCTTACTATTGAGATTAACACTTAAAAATTAACAAATTTTGTTTAGTTAATTTTTTATTTCATTACTTCCTATATCAGGTTGATTGTTTTTACAATGTAGCTATTTTTTATATTTTTTTTTTTTTGATTTTGTAAAAAATTGTAATAAAAACCAAAATTTATTGTACTTTATTTATAATATTATGACTTGAGTAATGACATTGAATCACAATTATATGAATTTTACAATGAACTATATACCGAAAACGCTCTATCAAAAATTGATATTGTAGAACCGTTCGAAAAATTGAACTTAGAACAAACAGACTTTACATTACGAAATTTTTTATCTTTTACAGTTATTATAGTTTTTATAAAAACTTGTTTTCCAGCGTTAGAGTAAAATTTTGATATAACAGTGAAAATAGTCGAATATTTTCCTTTTAATTTTACCGATAATATGCTTATCCTTACAGATACGCGTATTTCGTCTACTACTTGCAGACTTCTTCAGTGTTTTGTACTCGACTGAGGAAAGAAATCTAAAATTGTCTTATTTACTTTATTCGTACAGGTAACAATTTGATGTTTCTCGCAGCTGCATGGTTGTTTATTATCCAATGAATTAGCACAGGTAGGGGGTTGAATAAAAATATTTTTATTTATTTTATTATTGGTATTTGAAATAATTTTTCCGACGTTAGAGTGACAGGTAGGTGTGGTGTTATTTGTTTTATTGTATTTCACTAAAAATTTAAATAAAGAAGAATATCCATTGCCTTGGTCTTTATTTAGGAGTGAGACATTTTTAGTTTTGTAAATTTCGATGCTTTCAGCTGAATCTAGTTTCCTAGAATCTCTAATGTAATTTATCATTACAATGTCTTCTTTCGAAATGCTATGATTCTCCTGGATGATGTGTTCTGCTACTTTGGATCGGAACTCTGTTGAGTTCTTCTTTTTAGCCAGTTCTGCTTCTTTCAGGTGTTCATTGAGTCGTGTTTGCATGTTTCTCCTAGTTTGCCCAATATAAACTTTGTTGCAATGACTGCAAGTTACCTTATATACACCTGATTTTTCCATTTGTTCGATTGGGTCTTTAGTTGAATCTAGAACAGACTTGAGTTGGTTAGTTCTGCTGTTATATACGATATCTAACCCGTGTTTTTTTAATTTCGTTCTGAGTGGGAGAGAAATCTTGCTAAACTCCAATGCTACTCTTCTTATGGGTTGTTGATCAGTGAGTAGGTTAGTGAGGGAATTCCGTTGTAAACTTCTTTTCCGTTTACTAAGTTTTTTCCGGATATCCGTTTATTCTCGCAATTTCAAATATGTGTTTAGTTTCTTTTACTAAACCTTTTTGGGAGATGGGAACTGTTAACATTCGATGGATCATGTGGTTGAACGATGCCATCTTATGTTGATAGGAGTGGTTAGAGGTATTCGGGATGACCCTGTCAGTATCCGTAGGTTGCCTGTAAATCTCTAGTTCTTGAGATGTTCCTGTTTTACTTAACAGTAGATCTAAGAATGGTAGTTGGCCTTCTTTTTCTACTTCGACAGTAAACTGTATATTCCTGTGGAGCCCGTTAAGAGTAGTTAAGGTTGATTCTCTGAAGTCCCTTTCCTTTATTACAGCAAAAATATCATCTACGTATCTTTTCCAAAATCTTGGTAACCGTTCTTCTGCTGCTAAATCTGAATCCAATTTAGCCATGAAAATTTCACTGATGAATGGAGAAAGGGGATTTCCCATTGGAGCCCCCTTCAATTGCTTGTACAAATTTCCTCTAAAGGTGAAATAATTTTATTCCATGCAAAGCCGGATCAGCTTTATGTATTGTTTTACTTTTGTCCTCCACTGTGGTCCAGTTTCTTGTTGTAGTAACCATTCTTCTACCAGAATAATAGCCTCTTTGACTGGGATACTGGGAAAAAGGGATTTCACGTCAAAAGAGACCATGATCTCGCCTTCGTTAAGTCCTCCCATTGATTGTAATTCTTGAGCAAGTTCCTTAGAGTTTTTCACTGATTGGGTTTCGAACTGCTTATCCATATTACGAAACTCCTCCACTAACCATTTGGCTATTTTATATGTTGGAGACATATCTGCTGTCACAATTTCTCTCATCTCATTCCCTGGTTTTTGAATTTTAGGAAGTCCTTTAGTTCTAGGAAGTGCTGGATTGGGGACCTTAAGTTTGTTGACTCCTATTACTTGTCGGCATTCCTTGATAGTGCTGTCTACTCGCTTGATGAACTGTTGAAGAGGATCGATTCATAATTTCCTGTAAGGTCCGTTCGTGATCTTCTCCTGCATCCTATTACCGTAATCTTCTTTGTTTAAAATTACCAGTGCGTTGCCTTTATCAGCCTTGACAAAGTATACTGGTTTCGCCTTGATGTCTCTGATGACTTTTTTCTCATTTCTGATTACCTTTTTATTCTCATAGTCAATCGACATCTTTTCTTTAATGATTTTTGCTGTGGTGGCTCTTATAAGCTCCTTTTGTTCTGTTGTAATGGGCAACGTTGGATTGTACGTGTGGATTCCTGCTTCTAAGTCTACAATAAGTTTTTCGACATCAGTTTCATTTGGTATCGCGTAATTAAGTCCGTTGTTAAGTAGCACCATTTGATCTTCGGTGAAGGTCTGAGAGGACTGATTCACCACAAAATTTCCAATTTGCTGCACGTTAACTTTAGGTATTGTGTCAACCTGTTGTTTTTCCTGAAGTAAGTTGAATTTCCTTTCAAGCAGTTTCCTCTTTCTTTCGCTCTCGCATTCTTCTGCCACTTTCACTTTGATAAGGAACAAGGGGAATTCTCTAGGATATTGTTGTGCTAGTTTGAGATGAAGATAGTATGCTTCTAGAGTTTTGCGATCAAGTTTAGCTCTAAGGGAAGCGCTACTATTGCTAATTATTTCATTCTCAATTTTTTTCATTATTTTAATATTAATCGATTTACGAATTTTTATTTGATGACTCTTAGGTGTTAGGTTAGAGTTTTTGCATCTGCTTAAAAATGCGATGTCTTTGCTAAGCGATGCAATTGCTTATTATAGGCTTATAGTTATTATAGGTTTTTCACTTTAAATTGATGTTTTTTTATTTCAAATTCAATTTTATTTATTTCAAATTCAATATTTATAAATTTTGTTATTTTTATTTTTAATTTATTTTCAAAGAAAACAAACTAAGCATACAAAAAAAATAGATTTTGCAATAGAATTGCAGTAGTCTTGTTAATTTGCTGTCATTATCCAATGCAGCTTTTGACACCGTCTGACACAATGCGGTTACCTACACAAAATTAATAACACTTCGTCCAGAGAATCTAGTCCTTTGATCAGTCCCAATGGACGGAATTATCGACTAATAATATCTTCTGATCATAGCAGTGTATAAACTACATCTAACTTGGTTGTACGTCGTAGAGGATACCATAGGGAATTTAAACTAAAAGAAGATCCTAATAAAATGCTATGAAGAAGGCAAAACCATAATTGAATCAATCAATAGAAATACTGCCATGTCTATTATAATAAATCGTTACAAAAAACTGCTATAACTGATAATAAATCGTTACTGCTGCTCACATCATAGTACCAACTATAATATAGCGACATGTTTCATTAATAGTAGCTATGAATTTACATGGAATAATATATAGTCGAATAATAGCAAACTCATCTGTTAATTCAAACAATTTTTATTACATTTCTTGATGATTTTTTTGTTAAACTGGCTGAAGCTAACATAACAGAAGCATGGCTGGTTTTGGACAATTCCACAATCCACAAAACTCTAGAAATGCGTGCAAAAGTTAGTTCGACAAGTCATACTTTAATTTTTCTTTCTCCATACTCACCGATGTTCAGTCCAATTGAAAAAATATTTTAAAAAATAAAATTATCAGTGAGAGATTTTTTAGCGGATCGACAAAAAATGCTATGAAGAAGGCAAACCCATAATTGAATCAAGTGAAATAGCTGGAATCAATAAAAATACTGTCAAGTCTATAATAAATCGTTACAAAAATGATGAGAAAAAATAAAATGATCAGCGAGAGATTTGTTGGCGGATCGACAAACTAATATAAATTTGGTAAATGTTATAGAAACATTCGTGGCAACTGTTACCTCAGCCGATTGCAACAATTATTACGTTGATATGTCAATGAAATTAAGATTGGCTGTTAATGGTTACCCATTACATTAATTGTTGCATTTAATATACTTATTTAAAGTTTATTTTGTTTAAAAAATCTTTTTTTGTTTGTTTAAAAATACTTAGTTTGTTTTCTTTCAAAAATCTAAAAATCAAAATAACAAAATTTACAAATATTGAATTTGAAATGAAAAATATTGAATTTGATATAAAAAAATTTAAATTTAAAATAAATAAAATTTAATTTGAAATAAATAAACTGAATTTGAAATAAAAAAACTTGAATTAGATGTGATAAACCTATATTATCATCAATTTTTAACTGAATTTAATTTTATTTAGATATTTCAAAAATAGTGTTGGTTGTTAAAACTTTCAATGAAAAAATAAAAATTCAAAAACAAAAATAAATATGTTCGATACTTGTAGTTATTTTATTTATTGTATCAACTGATGAAATACATATAACTCTATTCTTATAGCCATATTGAAATTACGGTAATTCAAAATTGTTTACTACCTACACTTAATATTAAAATTTGATTAGCTGTTTGGTTATATCTATGATATTGTTGATACTGTTATTGATGATATTGAGACGCAGCCTCTAGATTATATAGATTATTATTGAGTATGTACCTCGGAGCATTTACCATGATACCCCGTAATACTTTGTTTTAGGAATGTTGGACTATGTTTATATTGCTTTTGATTGGTATAACCTCAGACTTGAATTCCATAGTTATCAAACTTATGGATACATCATAATCTTAATTTTAGCTGATAGCACATAATGTCTGCCTAATAGCCCAGTACATTTTTCTGTGCTTTAAGTTTAGTTCTATACTTGTTTTTTCTTCACTTGAGTTTTACATCAATTATCATATACCTAGATAGTATTGGCTGCAGCGGCGGATGAATCATTTGTGAGGTCTGAAGTGGTTTGTGGGCCCCAAAATCGACCAAATCAAAATATAAGTAAAATGCAAAGAAAAGTATACAAATAAAATTTGGAAAAAATATAAATTCATTTTAATTCATTTTATGTGACCAAATAAAAAATAACAATATTGTATGAACAAAAGAAAATAAAAATAATAAACGAAACAATAAAAATTTAATTAAATTTTTTGTTTTCCGGCATTTTTTATTGGCAAATTCTCTTATTGCCTCATCATAAGACACTAATTTGGTTATGTCATTTTCAATTGACAAAATTAAAAGATAATTAAGTCTTTCTTCCAGCATTGTAGTGCGATATTCATTTTTGATAAATGTCAATTTTGAAAAGGCTCTTTCGGCCTTATAACTGGTTATTGGTACATGTAGAAATATCTTTAATATCGTAGATTTGGAAAAACATTTATCAAATTTCTCTCGAATATTAAATTGCAGCATAGTGGAACATTTTGTTCGATTTTCTGTTTCATTTGTAATTAATTTTAAGATATTCTCTAAATTGTGTACATTTGTTAATAAATTAGTCCTGCATCTATATCATTATGGTAAAAAGAAAGGACAAACTTAATGCTTTCCATGTCAACTTTAGAATTATAATTTTTTCCCATATTTAAAAGAAATTTAAATTTGCTATTTATTTGCTTGAATACGCTACCTCTTTTCGATAATTCGGTAGTTAAACAATCGAATAATACATTGAAATTTATTCTTGCCATTAAGTACATCAGTACCACTTTCACAATTTGAAAAAAAATTTGTCCTTACCAGTTTGTTTAAATCATTAAAATTTTGGCTGTGTTTTCATATTTAATAATTTGATCATTAATATACACACAGGTTTATGTTTGATATATGCTTGTTGGTGAAATCAATATCTACTAATTTCGCTTCATTTAATTTAATATGCCATCTGAAAGTTCAGTTTTGAACCTTTCTGCTTGCTCAATATATAGCTGCTTGTAATTTTGGTGTTGTTTCGATATAATGATTTATATGCAAAAGTATCAAAGCAACAAGGACTCTGTCAAATGTCCTTTTCGTCCTTTAACGATAAGATACAGCATTAAATATATTTATTTTTGGAAAACTAGGAACAACAGGTATTCTTAGGATATATACATTATGTCATACGCGTGTACACTATCATGTCCTTCAGAAAAGCCATAATCTTTAAATATATTTAAACATATTATGCCATATAGATTCCATTCTAAGACAATGCATATTGAATTATTAATAAAGCTTTTTCATAAACGCAGTACAACGTGACAATTGCATTATTTGATTCATTTATTTACTCAATTGAGCTCAATTGCACTTACAGACTGTTTTTAGTTTTTACAATTTTACTTATAACTAATTAAGTTTAATTCAGTGCAATTTTACTTTTAAAATAAGGAGTTTTTTTGGTTTTTATAGAAGGTATTTAAATTTGATTTTTTTTATATATAATATTAAGATTAATACTATTCTGTTTTTTCATTAATTGATGAAAACAATCATTAATTTTACTTTTCAATTTAGATATTTGAGCAGTTTCTTTGATCGCAACTTGTAATTCATTATACGTTTTGTATGCTGTATTGTTAAATATTTTTGTTGAAGATATTACCTTTATTTGAGTTGTATTTCTAGTTGAGTATGTATGAACTTCATTGGGTGACTTATAATCATATAATTTTAGTTTATAACGGTGTTGCATTACAATAATTTATTGACGTTTATGAACACGCATTTTAAAATTTAGCTTTCATTGGTTTTAATTTTGTTTACAATTTCAAATTAATTTTGTAATTAAGTAAATAAATAATACCTACAATAAAAATGGAGCAATTTGTTTTGATAAGGTCTTGTTCTTCACCCTCAACCATCTTAATTATAAAAATTTAAACAAATCTATTTCTCAAAAACAGAGAGTTCTAAAGGGTAGTAGGTATAATTGACTTTGTGTTGCTAATGAAGTGTTTGTTTCATGTGATTGTGTTGCAATGTAGTTTATGAACTGCAAACAATTGTTTATAAATCATTTATGAACACATGAAGAGATTATTGTATTGCATTATGCATTTGTGAAATTTTGGTTCCGTAGCCCGTAGCTGACTTTGTGAAATAACAAAAAAAGTCTTTAAAAGCCTCATTTTCTGACCGACTTCAAATATTTTCTATATTTTTTGCATGTTTTAATGATTATTCAATAAGTGGGCCACAAAATTAAAACCAATTTTAAAAATTTGAAAATTTAAGATTTTTTGCCGATTTTTTTATAGGGTTGGGGGTCGTTAAAATTTTCAAAAATTAAAATATCAAAAAAAGTCTTTAAAACCTCATTTTCTGACCGATTTCAAAGATTTTTTATATTTTTTGCATGTTTTAATGATTATTCAATAAGTAAGCAACAAAATAAAATCAATTTTAAAAATTTGAAAATTTCAAATTTTTTGCCGATTTTTTTATAGGGTTGATGATCGTCAAAATTTTCAAAAATTAAAATATCAAAAAAAAGTGTTTAAAAACCTCATTTTCTGACCGATTTCAAAGAATTTTTATATTTTTTGCATGTTTTAATGATTATTCAATAAGTAAGCAACAAAATAAAATCAAATTTGAAAATTTGAAAATTTCAAATTTTTTGCCGATTTTTTTATAGGGTTGGGGGTCGTCAAAATTTTCAAAAATTAAAATATCAAAAAAAGTTTTTAAAAACCTCATTTTCTGACCGACTTCAAAGATTTTCTATATTTTTTGCATGTTTTAATGATTATTCAATAAGTAAGCAACAAAATAAAATCAAATTTGAAAATTTGAAAATTTCAAATTTTTTGCCGAGCTTTTTATAGGGTTGATGATCGTCAAAATTTTCAAAAATTAAAATATCAAGAAAAGTCTTTAAAAGCCTCATTTTCTGACCGATTTCAAAGAATTTTTATATTTTTTGCATGTTTTAATGATTATTCAATAAGTAAGCAACAAAATAAAATCAAATTTGAAAATTTGAAAATTTCAAATTTTTTGCCGATTTTTTTATAGGGTTGGGGGTCGTTAAAATTTTCAAAAATTAAAATATCAGAAAAAGTCTTTAAAAACTTAATTTTCAGACCGCTTTCAAAAGTTTTTTATATTTTTTGCATGTTTTAATGATTATTCAATAAGTGGGCCGCAAAATTAAAACCAATTTTAAAAATTTGAAAATTTAAGATTTTTTGCCGATTTTTTTATAGGGTTGGGGGTCGTTAAAATTTTCAAAAATTAAAATGTCAAAAAAAGTCTTTAAAAACCTCTATTTTCTGCCCGATTTCAAAGATTTTTTTTGCTAATGAAGTGTTTGTGTCATGTGATTGTGTTGCAATGTAGTTTATGAACTGTAAACAATGCTGTATAAATCATTTCTGAACACTTTACGAGATTATTGTATTGCATTATGCATTTGTGAAAAGGTTCATAAAGTTTTTAAGTCACTCTGTACAGCATCAATTGAAAAATCATTATTCGTCTTTTTTTTTGCTTCTTGTTTTGTTTTCTAATGTCGAGATAGCCTAAATATTTTTCCATATGAATGGATCACTTATCTGTATAATATATAATCTGTCACCAATACTAATACAATTTAAAAGAAAAAAAATTATTTTAAAAACATCAAAAATAGATTTTTTATATTTTGTTTTTTTCTAATATTTAAATTTCAATTGAAATATTTTCAATTTTTCTTTTCAATAAAAATAAAAAAATAAAATCTTTTGACTAAATATTTTTCTGTTAATTTTTTTTTTTGTTTTTTTTTTTTTTTTTTTTGGTTTTATTGAATGGATTTATTTAAAAAGGATAATTAAATTCTTTAGAAAATAATATAAAATAAATAAATTGGAATTATTTTTTTTATAAAAAAAGGATAATAAGAATACACTAGCATTTGTTAAATATGTACATTTAAATATGTCATTAATTAATTTGTGTAAAAATCTTGTATTTTCGGTTTTGAGATGTTTTGAGTTGGATTATCTCAGAAATGTGATTTATGACTTGTGATGGGATTTTAAGTAAAACTAAATGTTTGTTTTAATAAGTTAATTAATCAAAATTAAAAATGAGAAAGTCATTGTTTATTTATTGGTCTTTACAAGCCTGCTTCAAACCGTTGTAATTGTGACAATAATACCCATTTTGACAATAATATTGACAAAAAAAGTATATTGTACAAATACTATTTTCTACAAATACATTAAGGCAATAAATAAAATAATAACAATAATAATAATAATAATAATAATAATAATAATAATAATAATAATAATAATAATAGTAATAATAATAATAATAATAATAATAATAATAATAATAATAATAGTAATAATAATAACAATAACAATAATAATGATAATAATAATGATATTAATAATAATAATAATAATAATAATAATAATAATAATCATAATAATGATAATAATAATAATAATAATAATTATAACAATAATAATAATAATAATAATGATAATAATAATAATAATAATAATAATAATAATAATAATTATAACAATAATAATAATAATGATAATAATAATAATAATAATAATAATAATAATAATAGTAATAATAATAATAATATTAATAATAATAATAATAATCATAATAATGATAATAATAATAATAATAATAATAATAATAATAATAATAATAATTATAACAATAATAATAATAATGATAATAATAATAATAATAATAATAATAATAGTAATAATAATAATAATATTAATAATAATAATAATAATCATAATAATGATAATAATAATAATAATAATAATAATAATTATAATAATAACAATAATATATTGACAATTAATACGCTTTTATATATGTATAGTTACATAAATAACACTGTAACTATATATTAATCCTGATTTTTATTTATTTTTTGTTATTTTTTATCTTCTAAGAATTAATTTAGAAGTAGTACTTATTGTGATCATCATTTGAAAGCTTTAATTTCAGCTTACTTGGATATTCAAATTGCCTCTTATACAATAATTTAAAAACAAATTTCTTCTAACTAATAAATTTTTTCTATTTATTTTTAAGCCTGACTATCCTATTTTAAATACTTTCATCTACTTTTAGTAAATCTGTTTAATTTTTTTTTCATAAACATTTTTCTCAATTGCAACTAACCAACCATCTTAACTTATAGACATTCTAATTTTTTTCTCTCATATATTTTATTTAGTACAAAGCATTACAATTTATAATATAAATAAAAAATATATATATATATTTTTTTTACAGTTATTTTCTTGTTTACCCATGAATCCTAAGCTCTGATAATAAATTTGCATACTTTATGAATATTCCTTTTAATTAACTAAAAACCCTTTCATTCCCATACTTTAACTAAGTAAATATTGGTGAAACAAAAAATTTAAGACAAAAAGTATTGACATTAGTTATATTATTTTATTGGAATTAAAAAATATTTTTTATTATATTATATTATAATATTATGTACCTATATGTATATGTTGTACATAATAATATATAAAAAAAAAAATAAACGCGAAATGTGAACCAAACAAATGAACCTCATAATTTTTTTTAAATAAAACAAGAAAAAACAAAAAAAAAAAATTATTATATATATTTTTTTTTATATTTTATATAAGTACTTGATTTCCATCAGGGGTTATCCTTAATTACATATTAAAATATCCTCTCTTCTTTTTTTTATTTTTTTTTTTTTAATATTTTTAATATTTTTGAAGTGATTTTGTTATTTTTTTTTGCTGTTTTTGTTTTTTTGTACAAACAAATTAAATGATTTTCTCAGTGTACAAATTGAATTTGTTATGTTTGTTGTTATGAAAGTAGCATGACAGTTCAGAGAAAATTTACGTTTTCAAGGTTATAATAGAAAATAATTGTAAGTAGAGGAAATAGTATTTTATGTAATGTAATAATTGTTTGTTACTAGAATATTATTCAAGGACCAATAAGACTTGCAAAGATGAATAGATGCGGTAGAAAAATGTTTGTGTCATTAATTTTGATCATTTTTTTGACTGCATTAACATTTTGTGTTTAAAACGTTTAATTTATATTTTTTGTGGTTAAAAAAGTTGTGTGAATTAAAAAATTAATATAAATATTTTAAATAGCTTTGTAACCCGTCATAAATGACGGAAGCAAAATAAATCCTAGTTTCTTTTTTTCTTTCATTAGATTCTTTATTCCGAAATTACAGTACTTATGTTTATATCACTTTTTAATTTTCTAAAACTTATAAAAGAAATAATTTTTTTGTAGTCAAAACTTTGCCAATTTTTTTTTTTTTTGTATTTTTCGTAGGCTGGTGGGGATCTTCAGAAAGATACAATGAGCCCCAGATAAATGCAGAATAATATATATATAATATAATTGTTTTGCAAAGTTCATCTTTTGATCATAAAAATGTAAAAAAATTTTTTTTTTACTTTGTTTACCTACTCACTGAAATATGCTTACTTAGTGAATTTTATTGACATATAAAAATTGTTATCAAAACTTAATAAAATAAATTTTTCACCAACATTTTAACTAAAAATGACTAAATTTGCTTAAATATACGCTTTTTAACATTTGATTTTAATTTCGCCATATTTGGAAACACCGATTGCTATAGATTTTAAAAAATCTATTCTAAAAATGTTCACTGTGGTATTAAAACCGATATCAAACATTTGTGACCTCAAAACAATGTAAATTTTTTTGAAAAACATTTTTAATCACAGTAAATTGACGTTTTCACTGCATTTTTGCGTGATACGGATTTTGAAGTCATATTGTGTATATATACATTACCACTGCAATGTAAAAAAAAATACCGTATTATTTTGGAATTTGACTGCATTAACGCTTTGTGTTTAAAAGGCTTAATTTATATTTGTTATGTTTGAAAATGTTGTAAGAGTTAAAAATTGAATTTAAATATTTTTGGTAATATTATTTTAAATAATAATATAATTGATTTGTAAAGTTCACCTTTTGTTGATGTAAATGCAGATAAAATAATGAATATGAAATATTTACTTTCTTTTTGTTTACTTTCTCACTGAAGTATGTTTGCTTACCTAGTGAGTTTTATTGACATATAAAAATTGTTATCAAAACGTAATAAAATAAATTTTTCACCTAAATTTTAACTAAAAATTACTAAATTTGCTTAAATATACGCTTTTTAATATTGGGTTTAAATTTCGTTATATTTGGTACACAATATATGTACACTATACATGTACACTATATAGATTTTAAAAAATGTATGCGTACTCAAAATTTTCACTGCGCACTCTGCTCTTTCACTGTAGTATTAAAACCGATATCAAACATTTATGATCTCAAAACAATGTAAATTATTTTGAAAAACATTTTACATCACAGTAAATTGTAAATTTGACATTTTCACTGCATTTTTGATGTTACGGATTGTGAAGATGGGTCTTTGGCATTATGGAGTTAAATTAAATTGCTGGCGCTTGCGCTTCACATTTTTGTTTTATTGTGTAGAGCTATTTTTGTTGTACAATTTTGTAGAGTATAATAATTATTAAAAGTGAAATTGGGGCTGCTGTTGATGATGGGAATGAGCAGCCTCAATTTTGAAAATATTTTTGAACTTTAATATTCATTAAAGAATGTTGTGTGACTCTAATCCAATTTTTTTTTTATATATACGGCTTAATTTGATTTTGTTGAATATTTCCAAATAAAATAACAATTATTTTACATGAATTTTGTTTTAGCAATTTTAAAGATTGGAAAAAGTGTTCTCAGAATTGGATCTGCCCCAGTGAACAGAAATCTTATTTATTTACTTAAATTGATATTAATTCTTTTTTTTTTTTTGATTTTGTTTGCTAGTAAGTTGGGACTTATTTCGTCTATTTCAATAACTTCTTCTATCGTAGGTAAATTTAAGACCTTTTGTAAGGGTTGGAATTTTTAATACATCATATCGCATCATTAATCATTCTAATTGTTTTTGCCTGTATTCTTTGGATTATCTTCTGATTACTTTTAGAGATGTTTTTTCTAAATTTGGAATCCGTAAGACCATATATTGGGTTTATGATCACTTTGTAGATGAGTACTTTCAATTCTAGGCTCATGAAAATATTCCTGAAATTTGCTAGGAGTTGTACGGCAGCAACCCGAACCTAACATCTGATGGCTTTATAAAGTACCCCGTCTGGTACCTTTTTTGACCATGAACAACTGTAATTTTCGAAATCGGTAGCAGTCGAATTTCTTTATTTGTGAAAGAGTATCTAAGTGTAAATTGCATGCCTACAACACAATTGGTTTTTGAAATATTCCTGAGATGTACGTGCCCCGAACCAGCCCGATGATTTTACTGACTATTAGCCAGTATAAAGGTATTATTTTAGCTTTAGCTGCACTTTTTTTGTATCTATGGGCTTCCTCCAGGTGCTTATCGTCTATGCGAATTTATAATTCCAAGCCCAATGACGATTTGCTTCCGCAATTAGCCAGTTTATAGAGAGATAATTTTTAGCTTGAGCTTAATTTTTTTTTATTTCTATACCTAGATGAAGGTGTTAATCTTCGCAATTAACCATTTTATAGAGAGATGATTTTTGGCTTAAGCTGCATTTGTTTTATCTCTATGTGCTTCATCTAGGTGTAATAATTGACTCCACATTCTTGATGTTCGAATTGTAAACGAATAACCAGTTTTAAACCATGCTACAATTTAAATCTATATTATTCAAAGAAATTTTGGTAATTAACAACTGTACCACCATGTCCACTATACATTCTATTGCTAGATTTAAAATAAAAAAAAAATTAATTCAAAATATTAAAATGAAGGGCAAAAAATTTATTATATGATTTAACAGTTAAATAAAAAACAAACAAATATACAAATTTCAGGACTCCTGCAATGTTAAGTAGGTAGTACACATAAATATACCTACACCTCTACTGTAAAAACAAAAATTAAAAAGAAGATACTCAAATTCACATCCTTTTTATTTTGCATTTAAAAAAAAAAAAAAAAAAAAAAAAAAAAGGGCCAAACAACTATACAAAGTAGATCATAACCCTTTAATTCGCGTTTTCGTATTTCCTTTTATTATCAATTTTTGTTGCTTTTATATTGTTTTTGTTTTTCTGGTTTTGTTTTTTTTTTGTGTCTAACGCGTACGGAATTCTATTGTCATTTCATTTCTATATGACTCACATTTTTTGGTGTCTCTTTTGTCAAACAAAAAAAAAACATTAAAATTAAAAAATTGACAATCCTCCCACTTAAAAACTATGATGAGAATTAAAAATAAAGGATTATGGACAAAAAATATGGCAACAAAATACAAAACAGTGAATTTTGTGTTTTTTTTTTTATTATGTTTGTTCAAATTTTAAGGATAATATACATTATATATGTATGTAGAACAACACTCTCGAACTTTGTAGGTACTGTACTGTTTAAAAGAAAAGTCAAACAAATTACAAGATTTTATTAGATTTTGTTATTCTTTTGTTATAGGTAGAAATGCTATTTGAAAAGGTAAAAAAAAAAAAAAAAATTCTAAAGCGTGTAAAAATAAAAAAAATAAAAAAATAAAAATTATCTTTAAACAGGAGCGAGCTATCAATTTTACACAGGTTAATTATTTATAAAGAAGAACAGAAAAACAGAAAAATAATAAAAAAATAAGTTACGATTTATAAAAAATAAAAAAAAAAAAAAAAATGGAATATGTTTTTATAATTCTAGGTTAGATCAAATTGGTAGTTATTGAAATCAGCGGAAAATATTTAAATATGTTTTAGCAATGTGTTTAGGAACGATAATGTTTATTTCACGTGCGGTGTAGAAACAAAATAGGTAAAACAGGCTGCACTGAAAGCCAAAGCTGGCTTCCCCAATTTTTTATCAATGCTATTTTATAGCTGTTTCAAAAGTTTAATAAAGATATAAAACTACTAGGGGCCCCTGTTGAGTAATTATAATTCAAGTTAAAGCCAAATTTAAAGTTTTTAAAAGAACAGGGATTTGCATAGACTGATATAGAGTTCTCATTACAAAGAAGAAAACACTTTTGTTTCAATTAAAAGCTTTGAAATTAGTATGTTTTCGTTAAAAAAACATAAATACTTTACTTCTCATTTTCTGTTTCGTTTCTACCTATTTCTTAATGTATTTGGTGAATAATAAAACCATATGATTTAAAAAAAAAATTCAACTGTGTGCGCATTATTGTTTTATTTACAAACTTACTTATTATATGTATATTAAGAGTTCCTTATGGAGAAGAGAGGTAAAACGAAAAGGTGTCTACTGCGCAGGTCTTTAAATGGACTCCTGAATATGACAAAACACAAACTAATCAGAAAGATAACCATTCATAAGAAATATTTGCTAAACAAAATGAGCCAGAAGCCATGAGCAGATACCCATATTTGAAGTATAAAAATCCAGAGTATATAAATATTCCATGAAAGACAGTTTTGTTATGGCTAAACTCTTATATGGCGAGATTTTGATTGACAGGTTATTTTTTGTTGAAATATCGCATGTGACCCGTATTAATTCAACTGATTATTTTTAATTCACCTATCTAAAATATAAATTTAGAAAATTTATTGATTACGCTTGATATATTTATAACGGTTAACGTATTATACTGTAATTGCCTGCTACTCGCATTTTGTTGATAAAAACCCTAATTAGTGTTATGAATTGACCGTAATTATAAATTGTTTTCCATAATTTCAGTTTATTATTAGCACTATAATGATGTATTTTTAATCTATTGATTTATCTTGGACAACAACCGCATAAATATTTTTAATTTTACAAAAATTTAAATTTAATTCTGGCGATGAAAAGAAGAAATTTTGTACATTCATTAGTGAGTTGTGGCAATTTGATAAACTAAAATTTTTGTATGTTAAGATGTGTGTGTGTGCGTACTTACTTATACGTTGGTTGAAATTCTAAATTGAAAATTTTGAAAAAATATCTAGTTTCGCTACGTCTCCTTTTAAATATCTATCATAGAATGAACACCAAAAATTATGAGTATTTCCTCAAATTAATTAGATCTCTTATAGAAAAACAGGATACAAAATTTAAAGATGCTATTACTCTGATGGAAGACTAGCTTTAACCTAATGGTAATCCTAGCAACAGGGAGGATTTTAGTCGACATGACATACAGTACTGTCATAGGCGTAAGCACAATTTTCAAGATTGTAACAGAAATCTGTAATGCAATAAATATTGTTCGAAAATGTGATAGTTATCAAGAAATCCATTGAATCAAACCACCATATGGGTGGTATATATATATATAGTTCTTCAGTTCATACCTACACCTGATGTTTAATTATTCAAAATTGATTTTAAAATTAAATCAGTTGATTGACGAAAAGTGAGCCATACACTATGAAACGTATTTTTCAGTTGTCATTTGTTTGTGAGCAAAATCTAAAAACATTGATATTGCTTCGAACAGTTTGACAAACCGTCAGTTAACAGCGCACACTTGTCAGTTCAATCAGGTTTGATAAATAATTTGATAGATCGGTAGGTCTCATTTGACGTATTTGTAGTTGTATTTGTATTTCTATTTACAAAATTTGTAAACAATTTCAATTGAAATCTATTTTTTGACCTCAAACATTGTAGAGGGGTGTAATATCATTCTCGTTGTCCTTTGAATGATTATCATAAGCTAGATTTATTAATCGATATTGATTCGATATATTTGTTGTTTTGATTTATTCCATTTATGTGTAGGTGTACTTTTTGTTTGATCATATACTCCGATGAGGTAATGTCCCACAACCACCTGCTGTTTCTATTACACTTTAATATGAATTTTGTCAATAGTTCCCTTTCATGCTTCATTTTGTAAAATCTAAATTTTTAATCTATTTCTATCAATAATATTTTTAGTTATTAATTTAAAATTCAAATATTTCATACTCTTACCTTTTATTTATTTATTTGGCTCTGCTGAGGAAGATGTTGTATCGATGTAGGACCTAATGACCATATCCGAAGGATAGCTGGAACTGTTAGCTTTCCAAAAATATTTATGTTTTGTGGCGTATCTTATCCTTTAAGGACGAAAAGGACATTTGAAAGTATCCTTGTTTTTTTGATGATTTTGAATGAATAGATATAAAGTATGTGTGCATGAGTTATAGTAAAAAAAAGTTAACTTTCTAACAGTGTATAAATATTGGAGATATAAAGTAACCTAACATATGGATATTTATTGAAGTATAGATCTAGAATACCCCCAATAAGGTAGAGTTATTAAACCTATTAAAATAATCACTATTTGAGCAATACAAGAATAAGCATTTAAAGATTGTAAACCTGATCGTCGTAATTCTTGCAAAAACCGGTGCGATTGTTCAATTTTTAGAACCACAGTCAAGCATTGTACACCCAAACACCTACCTACAAAAAATAGTCACCAATTATGGTAAATTATAGAAACTAATATCATATTAAATAATTTACAGGGACTTAACCCTCTTAAATTTGAATATTAATCGATTAAATCAGATAATGAGGGAAAAGAGATCCAATGTCAACGCACTGACATGGTTTATCAACCAATTGGTTTGATTTAACAATTATTAAATGTTTGTTTAAAATATTGTTAAGTCCAATACAGATAGATTTTGGTTTTGATGCATTCAGATGTAATTTCTATTTGCCAATATTAATGCGTTACCATAGAATAGAGCACACACTCCAATAATAGCATTGGTCTGGTTCAACCTGAGTTTTAGACGACCCAAACGGGGACATATAATAAAGTCTAAAAAGAAAACTCCATAGATAATGAAGAAAAAGATAAAAAACGTAAAAAATAGCGTTTGTCTGGTTCAACCTGAGTTTTAGACGACCCATACGGTGACATATAATAAAGTCTAAAACGAACACTCCATAGATAATGAAAGAAAGGATAAAAAAGGTATGCAATCTAAGGTTTTTTTTCCTCCTACTACTCCGCGTGTGAGCATAGGTCTTCGATAGTTATATCCTCCATTAATCTCTGTTGGATGCTGCTTCCTTAATATCGTCCCAGATATAATTGTTTATGAATTGTGCGTCTCTATCTAAACCGTATCAAACCGGTTGAAATGGGCACGAAAAAAATGGATAAACGGTACAGAAGAAATAATGCAAAAATAGAATTTATTCAAAACAAAAAAATTGTTCATGTCAAAATCCGATTACTGTTGCAATACCATTGAAGAAGAAAATGTTTTTAAGAAAATGTAAAAAACAAAAACCAATGTCTATACCACTCGCAACCTGAACCTAAAATTAAAATACTATCAAAACATGAATCTTTTACAGAATTTGTGAACTAAAAATATCACTCTGACAATTTTTATTAAATACAGAGTTGAGCAAAATCCTCAAAACAATGACCATTAGTCAGGCACAAAATCCCCAAAGACGACATCTCTAAATACAAAATCTCTAGAAACAAAATCGGCAATGTTTTGGATATTTTCGCTTATAGATTTTGTCTTGTGGATTTTGTATCCAATTTGAAAAAAAAGAATAAATTTTTGACAATTAAAATTATTATGCAGCGCTGTTTAATTGTATGCAGTACTGTGATGGTTATTTGGAAAATATTAATATTCATTCAAATTGAGTTGTATTAGTTTGTTTTCTAGACAAGTCAAGACTGACTATACTTTATTAAAAACACCTATTTCTAATATTTTAGCTCTAACAGTATTTATGTCATTATATGGGTAGGACTGGATATGGCCAACAGTAGTACCCCTTAAAATAAATATTTGGTTTATTCAATATATCAATAAAAAAATATTAATGTTCTTAAGTGAGGATAGCCGGATATTTTCTGTTTTTAAATAATTTTTTAATTATTAGCTGATAGTATGTAGAGTCTATTCGCTAGATTTTAGTTATTCAATACCGCAATACAGCATTTGAGGAATATCTTAGTTTCACTGGTTATCAAACAAGCTTTGATAAAAATGTTTACAGAATTCGAACCAAAGAATATTTAATAGTCTGTTATGCAAGTGAAAGAAAATATTCGATTTTAAATCAAATCCCGGCGGAACCCACTCCGCTTTAGAAGGTTTAATTAGATCAAGTTAATTAGATTAAGTATAATAGTATAACCTTAAGATTAATTGTGTATAAGATTGTTATTATTTGCTTCAGTTTCTATATGTACTATAATTTGTGTCTATTTCTAATACGTTGTATTCGAAGAAGCATTCATTCTTAACACAAATTTCATGAATTTGAATTAATTTGACAGTTGGAATAAAATATCGTCCTAGTCATTTAGAGGTTGAAAAATCTCATATAATAGACTGATATATTTCATTCTGGATATCCCTAAACAACCTGATATGATGGACCTTACATAATCTTTAAAACAAGATTGGTAAAAAATATTTTCACCTACTGATTGCTGAATATAAAAATGCATATAAGGCAACACTGACATTCAGTTGAGTGACTTTGTACGTTGATTAGTAAAGTTTAATTTTACTTTATATACTTTCAAAGGTTTTGTTTTAATTTTGAATTTTTGTGTTAAAGCGATTTTGAAGATTAAATTTTATTCAATTACATTCATTAAAATGGCTGGCATTAAAGGTAAACTTTTAATTCCTATTTCTGAAACATAACCATCAGCTGGTAATAAAGGTACCGTTGTTGGTATTGGTCAAGTCGGTATGGAATGTGCTTTCAGTATTTTAACTCAAAATGTATCAAATGATGTTTGCCTCATCGATGTTTGTGCTGATAAATTAAAAGGTGAAATGATGGATTTACAACATGGTTCGGAAAACTCCAATATGACTCCACGCAATCATTTAAAAATTACTTTGAGATTTTATTTTAATCATTTCCAAAATTGAAAAATACACAGACTGACATTTTATACAATAATTTTACTTTATAGAACATTTTTTGTTTTTCATCAAAAAAATCATTTAAAGGTTATACGATTTGTCAACCTAAAATCAACAAAAAAAAAAAAAAAATAATACAAAATAAAATAAAATTATCGCGGTAAAAAACTAAAGATACAAATTACAAAAAAAAAAACATAAAAAATTACTAAAAAAAGGGTTTCATGCAAAAGACCGTAGATATTCGTATATTTGATTGTATGCTCAGTATATGAATAAATCCATGTACCCCATATGTTTTTAATTTAATTTAAAAAAAAAAAAAAACAAAAAAAAAACAGAAAAATATAATCAGAGTATCTTATTATTTTTATTTTCTCTTAAGCTATTTACAAAATATTAAAAATAAATATTTGATTTTATGATAAGGACAAAATCTCAAGATTTTTTTTTAATTCTATTTTTTTATATTTTTTTTAATTTAAAATTTTATAAGCAATGGATAACAATTATAATTGTTGTATTTTTTTAATTTATAAAAATGAAAAAAAAAAAAACAAATGGACATTTCATCTTCAGGCATTGCATATAGAGAGATAAGAATTTTCATTTTAAATATTAGGGTATGTCAGGATTAAATTCGAAAAAATTATAACAAATTAAATAAAATATAATAAAAAATTACAATAATAAAAAAAAAAAATAAAAAAAAAAATTAAAACAATTAAATTATTGTAGATTTGTTTCTGTTTAAGATTAAATTTTTTATTAATTTTATTTTGTTATTATTATTATTATGTACTTTACCTTGATTAATTAAATTTTATTAAATAAATTAATTTTCTGAATTTTTTTATATTTTTTTTAATGCATTTAAAATTTAAATAAATATAGCGAAGTTATATTGTATATTGTTTTATTATGTTTATAATGTTAGTTATTGTTTGTTTTGTTTTTGAATTCAATTTTTTTTATATTAAACCTTACAACGAAGCTTAGCTAACATGGCACACGACGGTATCTCACAAAAAAACCGCTGCAGGATATAAAATAATCATCACCGAAAAAACGACCGAAACATTAACGTATTGTTACAAATGGACCCAAAAACAAAGTTTAATACAAGACATAGAAAAAAAAATACATTTTGTCACTAACACCAACAGTGTCGGGCATTGCACACCAATAAACGTTTTTTTCTTCCGTTTTTAATTTATTCGCCACTAACTATAGTCGGACATTGCCCTCCACTAAACAGGAGGTAGCTTAATACAAGAGGTAGAAGAAGGAGAAGTAAAATTTTTCGCTAAAACTTACGGTCGGGCATTGCCCTTCAACAAACAGAATTAAATTTAATACAATTTACGGTCGGGCATTGCCCTTCAACAAACAGAATTAAATTTAATACAAAAGGTAGAAGAAGAAGAAGCAAAATTTTTCGCTACTACCTACGGTCGGGCATTGCCGTCCAATACAAATTTTTTTCTTCTGCTTGCAATTCTGGCTTATTGATTTCTAATTTTGGTTATGAAGTAACATTAAACCATTTTTTTCTACATACTAACCTCTATCATTTTTATTTCATTGTCTTACAAAAATTAAATAATTCGAAGTTTTTTGGGTTAACGAATACAATAGACATACCTATACCCAAAACAAAAGAGATAGTTGCCAGGGACGCAGTGTAAAACCTTTTTCAAACTAAATATCCAATGTAGGAATGCTGACATGGTTTATAACAGGTCATGGCCCATTTAACAAGCACTGTTCAAGATTGGTACATCGAACACAGTCCAGATCGATCGAACACATCGCCTGATTCTCAAATTGACATCAAACGAATAATAGTGTTCATCAAATACATCTACCTATATTTCTAAGATAATAAACGGGGAAGTACAATATATTTTAAGATGTCGCGCTTAAATATAACTCTCCACTAATAAAAATGGCTGTGAAAATGGCTTAAAAATAAAAAAAATTATAACCTATAATGGTTTTAGTTACTATAATAGTATTATAGTTACTATTGTAACAATATAGTGACAAACAATAACCCCAAATGGGATGAACATCCTAACTGTTTTTACGTATAAATTTTGCCTAGACAATTACATACAATCATTTTTTAATTAGAATATTTATAAAATACCTACTAATTTAAATATAAAAAAATATATAACTAATGTAAAGTGACTTCGTCTACATAGTATAGCATAGTCCCATTTTAGTTTTAGTGATAACTCAAAACGCCCAATTATTTTATATTATTTTTATTTGATCCCAATGACAAAGGGTATTGTACCAGATTGAAAAATCCATAAAGCATTTACTTTGCCTTCGTCGGAAATCGAATGTGGGCATTTCGGCTGAACGAATTCGGATACTCTACCTACCGCGTCATCCGGCATGTAGTTGTATATGAATGATAATGTAAATGTTGTCAACAACATAGAAACAATAGATGCCTCCATGTACATAAATAGATACCTTCAGCACATCATAAACCTATCAATTCGAGCCGAACGTTGTGGCAAAATAAAAATGAAAAAGTAGACGTTCAAATCTGTGAGAGAGAATAATGACCATAAATCGGTCATGTTCTGAAGAAGCATAACAGATCGATCGCGAGATTCGAATGGGATCGCCAATCGTCGCGGGATTTTAAGGACAATATGGTGGATAACAGACTTAGCTTAAGATGAGACTAGATAAAAAATGATAGATCATCCAATAATATTTTACAATTACATCATCTTACTAAATTGTGACATTCAATCAATTTTTGCCAAATATTGCATATATTTTGCAGTATTTCTAGCATTTTTTACTACCCAGAAGCTACTACCCAAAATAATCTTTCGAATGATATCGCCAGGCTATATGTTACCTCAGAAGGTTAAGAAAAATATTGAGGATAACAATCTTAGTCAAAGCTACCACCAAACAGAAAATGTGACCGCAACTGAAGAACGTAACTGCACACAAGGTCAGTTGACTCCTTAAATCCTTTTAGGGCTTCATTTCCGCCTGAATAGGGTTGCAGTATGAAATTGTGATGAAATATGTTTTGCTTTCAATGAACGATTATTGAAATCAAAAATTTAGTAAAAAAATTAAGAAAAAGAAAAACTTGAATCTTGCAGCGATGCGGTAAATTGTCAGTTCAGAGTAGAAATTTGCTGTTCTAACATCGCAAATTAGAGAGGGATTTGATGCTAATCAAAAATTTACCATATACCAATTTTATGTGGACTAGGATTAATGAACTTTTTTCTTATAACTAAAATGGGTGAATATTTTAGAAATTTATTATAAAAGAAATTCCGAAATAAATAGTTTTCAAAAATAAAAAATTAATTTTTTCAATGTGGTTTGTTTTAGCAAATACATGCTCTTATACCAATGTTTGATTGTCTTCTATCAAGAACTGTTGATAATTTACTATTTAGAGTCATATTTCTATTCTACTATATGTGCTAGTCTACATTGTTATTATGTCTGATCATGTATTTCTGGACCTACTATAGATAACTGGATTTACTTGACAGTCACAATGTAACTCATTGTTATGTACGTACTTTGGACAAATTAAATGTCGCCTACAAGAATGCAATCAAAATAATTCACAAGTACCCAATTAAATTTGCCAGTAAACAATAATTGTACAACGAACAGTATATTTGTTTTGGAAATATCTGCATAAAAGTATGATATATCACTCGCTTTTAAACCGGCCTAAAAAATACGGTGCCTAGAAAATGCTTGCAAAATTGTTGGAATATAATTGTATTTTACCTAATACAATTGTAGTAGGATATGCTGATCTGCATATTTGTCATATTTGTTACCTGTGTACATTTTAATGTATATATTATAGTTTAAATAAATATTAAAGTTAGTCTCGTATAATGTTTCTTCTAATTACAACATATTATTTTTAGTTTACTCTAAGCATTCAAAATAGAATTCATTTTTATTAGAAAAAGATTATACAATTTATTTTCCAACAAAATATTATTCTACGTTGTATATTTTATTACTTTACAATTATTGTGGTATACACTTCGAATTTAAAAAAATATAAATAAATCAAAATAGCTATAACAGATCAAAAACAAATATAGAAAATTCGCAAACTATATTTGAAATAGAAAAAAGAAAAAAAAAACAAAAATTAATTTGAAAAATAATAATAATGAAATTATTTTATAGTTAGTTGATTTTCATCCAATTTTCTTTATCCAATTTGAAAATAATTTTCATTTTTCATTATTATAGATATCAAAGAATATTACATATATATACAGTTAAAAATAGAAAAAAATTAAAAATTTTCCTTGATCTAACTGATGTACAGTATTTCTTCTAATGATTTTACTATGATGTGGCAACAACTTATAAACCGCTCATATCTGAAATTGATGTTTTGAGTTAAATCAATTTTAAAATATAAATTTATATTATATTATATTATATTATATTATATTATATTATATTATATTATATTATATTATATTATATTATGCTATATTATATTATGTTATATTATATTATATTATATTATATTATATTATATTATATTATATTATATTATATTATATTATATTATATTATATTATATTATTTGTTAAAATTTTTTTTATTTAAATAATTTAATATAAAACATGTTCTTAGTTAGTTTTTAAGTAATAATTGAAAACAAAAAGAGTTGAGCAAGTTTTTAAACCAAAAATAAAATATAGCATATAGGCTTATAAAACGATGGTGAATTTGAATAGTAATGCGTTGAATACTTTTTTTAATGTCATTTGAAAATACATTATATTATATTATATTATATTATATTATATTATATTATATTATATTAAATTATATTATATTATATTATATTATATTATATTATATTATATTATATTATATTATATTATATTATATTATATTATATTATATTATATTATATTATATTATATTATATTATATTATATTATATTATATTATATTATATTATATTATATTATATCATATTATATTATATTATATTATAATATATTATATTATATTATATTATATTATATTATATTATATTATATTATAATATATTATATTATATTATACACAAGAGCACGAGTTTGATGGCAAAATTTTCGGCTATTTTCGTGCGCGTTCGTTCTTTTCTTTCATTCAAACTTCATTAAAATTATTTTATTATTATTTACATTATCACACTAAAAGGTGCATATTATTGAAAAGATAATAAAAATATAACAATATTTAAATTTGTAAGTCAAATGAAACAGAAAAAAAAAACAAAAAAAAATAATCATAAAACCATGTGAATATTAAATTTTCTCGATACGACCAGACAGCTTTTTGCTAGGTCTTAAATTTTAAATATGTTAATTATTACATTAGAAATTTGTTAAAATTTTTTTTTATTCAAATAATTTAATATAAAACATGTTCTTAGTTAGTTTTTAAGTCATAATTGAAAACAAAAAGAGTTTAGCAAGTTTTTAAACCAAAAGTAAAATATAGTATATAGGCTTATAAAACGATGGTGAATTTGAATAGTAATGTGTTGAATACTTTCTTTAATGTCATTTGAAAATACATAATTTATATTTAATTTGTAAAAAAAGTTTCATACTATCTGATAAATTCTATTTTATAAATAAAAAATTTTATTTTATAAAGCTTAACTTAAAACTTTGAAAATTGTTTTTTTTTTTGTGGTTTGCTATTAATATTATATACCTTGTTATCAAGTACCTTTCAAATCAAGTACATGTCAAATGTTCAAATTTATTAAAAATCATTTTATTGTGCTGTTTGACAGAAAAATCCATTTTCTTTTGCCCTGGCTAGGTATTTACCCGAAATTTCTTGTAGTATAATTTTAAAAATATAGGATAAAAGAGCTAAATATGTAAATATGACATTTATACAGGATATTTTGAGAGATCAACAGGAGGCAAATATTAATTTATAAAAGGTTAAAGATATTAAACCATCAATACAACAAACGGCAAATGTTTGTGGTGAATTAAAAATTTCTTTGGTACCTTAACATTGATGATACATCATACTCGTGGATTGCCAACATTACCGGGGGGGCAAGAACCAAATACATTTGTTAAATGTTATTTAAAACCACATCCAACAAAAGTAACAAAACAAAAAGAAAAACTAAAGTTGTTAAAAAATCAAAAGTTCCTAGTTTTATGGAAACTTTGGAATATCGAATGCCTTTGGAACATATACAAAATAGAATATACTACAAGTAACAATATGGTCACATGATAATTTACAAGAGAATATACTTTTAGATGGATTTAATTTGGATTTATCAAAACATGATTTGAAAATGGAATTGATAGAATGATTCCGGTTAGAATATTTACCAAGAACGTGATTATAAATTTAGACATTATACATTTTAATCTTAAAATTATACAACAATAATTTTTTTTTTACACAAAACATGATGTATCTATACATTTTTATATTTATTAGATATATTACAATGTATTAAATATATAGGTTAAAGATTTAATACTTTTTTAGCAATTTTTTTTATTTTTTTTTTTTGTAAATAGTATAAGTTTTTTTTTTTTTTTTGTTACTTTTTTACTTAATACATCAGATTATGTGTTTGACATTAATATAAATATAAAATTATTAGTTCAAATTAAATTTTTTATTTAAATCAAACATTTTCAACATTTCAACGTAAACATTTTTTTTTTAAATTACTTTATATTTATTTTATATTAAATTAAAACAAAATGCAATTTATGTTAATTGTAAAAAAAAAGAAAATAAATAAAATTAAAAAAAAAAAAACTACTGAAATTCAGGAAAATCTGGGAGAAAACGTTATTATAGTTCACCCTATTGATGGCAAAAATCATGAACTTTATTTCGATAATTATTTTACAACTCATATAATAAATTATTTAAAACTGAAAGAAAAAAAATATATGCTTAAGGTACTGCCCAAGTAACACAAAATTCTTGCCACCATATTTGAAGGCTGACAACAAATTATTCCCCGTAGAATATGGCTGGCGCACAAAAAATTCTGGTTTGCTATTTCTGAATTGGAAAGACAGAAGAGAAGTAACTGTATTGTCTAATTTTGATGATCCATTAAACTAATGACACTTCTGAGGTATCTAATAGCTGATCATAATCAGTATTATGTATTGCATTGTTAAATTCGATTGACTAAAAAAATATTCAAAATAGGTAATCAAAGATGTACGAATTGAATGTGGTCAATGTCTAAATCTCCTTTGTACTTAAACAAGACTAAAAACTGTTTTAATGATTTTCATCAGTTAATACAATGTTTATTTGAATGGTGGTATGATGGTTCGTTATACCACGTCCGAACACAGGACTTTTCAAAAATATTTGTACATAATATATATATTTTATTTTTAGTTTCAAATTGATAAATAAAACAAAATGTAACCAAAAAAGGTTTACTATTCATTTTATTTCAACCCTTGCCCCTGAAAAAGTTAAACATTTAAAAATTTCAATACATTTGAAAATGTAAAAATTATATGCCAAATTTGTAAAAAAACGCTTATCAATTGCAATAAATTCATTCGTATACATTCGTAATAAATTTTTAATAAAATTTTCGTAAACATTCGTAATAAATTCATTCGTATTCATTCGTAATAAATTTTAAATAGTATGTAGCTATTCAAAATTTATTACGAATGTATTTAAAATATTTTAAGTCGTTTATGATAAAAATATTTTAAGTTCATATTGACGTAAGCGAATTATGTACCTACCAAAAATTATGACTTATACTTGTCAGAATCAAACCAAATTTTGACAGGACATACCTTAAAAAATTCATAATATTGTAACTATTTTATCTCAATTTTTTTCTTATCTTGACATAAGCGGTTTTTGGTTTGTTGCCCCAGTATTGATGTTGATGATGAAAAAGGTGGTTTTTGAATTTTCAAATAGGTAATAAATTGATAAAAATATATAAACCTAAAACTTAAAATTATAACCCAGAACTATGATCATAATACAATAATAATAATTGTCTGTTCAAAAATGATTATAAAATATTCAACTACCTTGATGTTAACTGTTATAAGAAAAACAAAAAAAAAAAAAATTAAATAAAATTTTGAAATAATTTTATTAAGAAAATATTTCCAGCAGCCATTTTATTGTAATATCCTTTAGGATATTTTTGACCTTAATACTTATAACAAGTAAGTTTTAGAATTTGTTATAAGTTTTTTTGAATTTTTATAGTTTTTAATTTATTTTTTTATAAATATTTTTACATTGAGCAATAAAATAGAATTTTCAATTTTACTTCGAAATTGTTGATGCAAAACAAAAACAAAAAAATAGAAATGAACAGTAGAAATAATAAAATAAATAAAATATTTCTAGGCATTGGCAAAAAGACCTTTAGTAAAATTAAATTTTCCGCGAATATTATTTTGAAATTTTAATTTGTTGATTATTATTTTTTTATTTTTTATTAATAATATTTTATAATTCTCTGTTACTGACATTTTACAAATTTATTGTTAATGTTTTGAGATTGATTTTTTGTATATCCATTTGTGATGTCAGTTCAAATAGATGGGAAATTTTTTTTTTCATAGTTAATTTTTGTTTTATACGACTGTGTAATTTTTTGGGTTCGTAATATATTAAACTATATAACCAAGTCATCATCATCATCTTATAGCGCTACAGCTCTGGGTGAGCTTTGGCCTTCATCACTATGCTCCTCCAAAAAGGTCGATCTTGTGCCGTTTGTCTCCAATTTGGGATTTGTAGGATTTGAGCATCGTTTTTCAAGTTGTCTGCCCATCTGCTTCTTGGTCTTCCTCTACCACGGCTGCTATCGGGCTTTCTATTCAGTACCACTGCTTGCTTTCGGCTTTCGCTCATTCGACTTACGTGGCCAGCCCACCTTAGTCTTTGGGCCTTTGTAAACCGTACAATGTCGTCACTATCAATCATATTATTGAGCTCGCTGTTGCTTCTGATTACATATTCTACATTCTGTAATATATTTGGGCCGAGTATTTTTTGGAGAAGTTTTCTTTCAAATATGCGCAGGCTATTCTCCTCGGCCACGTTCATAGTCCATACCTCACATCCATACGTCACTATGGGTCGTATGAGAGTTTTATATATTGTCATTTTGGCCTTTCTTGATATTAATTTTGATTGAAGCAACTTTCTGTTTGCATAGTAGCATCTATTTCCGGCCTGAATTATATTATGAATACAGCATTGTATACTATTATCACTTCTTATTGTTGCTCCGAGGTATGTAAAGGTTGTAAATCCTTCAAAGTTGTACTCTCCCCAATCGTTATATTCTGATTACTTCTTATTTGTTCATTTCTTGACATTTTTAGATATTTTGTCTTGTCTTCGTTGATTTTTAAGGCTACTTTTTGTGTCTCCGCTTCTGGTTGTACAAATACTTCTGCCATATATCTGTAATTTTTTGCCATGATTACTATGTCATCCGGATATGCCACTATTTGTGTTGTCATATTGAATATACTGCCTTTCTTTGCTAATTTTCCTATGGCGTAATGTAGTATTAAGTTAAATAATAGTGCGGATAAGGCATCTCCTTGCCGTACTCCCGTTTCTATTTTAAATTCACAGGTTATTTGGTTTTGTATTATAATTTTAGCTTTTGATTCATGCATTGTCATTATGATGAGGTTTGATAATTTCTGAGGTATTCCCAAATGTCTTAGAGCTGTTAAAATTATGTTTCTATTTATGCTGTCAAATGCTTGCTTGAAATCTATAAAAAGCATGTTAAGATCTATGTCGTATTCATAACATTTCTCCATGCTTTGTTTTATGACGAATATCTGGTCAATCGTTGATCTTTGACTTCGGAATCCGCATTGGTACTCTCCCAGTATTTCTTCAGCAAAGTAAGCTAATCTGGAGTATATGACATTGGATAATATATTGTAAGCACAGCTTAATAACGGTATCCCCCTGTAGTTGCTGCATGTCACTTTGTCTCCTTTTTTGTGAATTGGACAGATTAGCCCCACCTTCCACTTCTCCGGAATATTTTCTTGCACCCATATTGTACATATTAAGCTATGTATCTTTTTATGCAGAAATTCTTCACCTTTTTTTAGAAGCTCAGCTGTTAGCTTATCTTCTCCAGGAGCTCTTCCATTCTTTAATTTATGTATAGCTTGTTTAACTTCTTCGTATGAAGGTGTCATAACTAATGGCTCTGCTGTATGCATTGTAATCTGCTGCCGTTGTTGTTCCTCGTTTCTTATATTTAATAGTTCATTGAAGTATTTAACCAAGTATATAACCAAGTAATCATATCATTTATTTGGAAAAATATTTTAACAAAAGTAAATATATTGTAAAATGAAATATATGGCAAAAACAATTGGTTACCGCAGTAATTTTACTGTACCAATACATAAAAGAGAAGAAATTGGCGTTTTAATAAGCATCTAACTACCAGGAGGTATACCGAAGGTAAGCGAATGGCTCAAAAATCGAAGACAATACAGATGTTGGCGTATTTGGTCGATTTGAATTTAATATAAATCCAGGACAGGACTGGTGAACCAGGAAAAGACTGATGGCGTGTATTTTTTCCATCTGACTTAAACATACCGAAGGTAAACGAATGGCTCACAAATCGAATATAATACAGGTGTTGGCGTATTTGGTCCATTTGAATTTAACATACCGAAGGTAAACTAATGGCTCACAAATCCAGGACAAGACAGATGTTGGCATATTTGGTCCAATTGAATTTAACATACCGAAGGTAAACGAATTACTCACAAATCCAGGATAAGACAGGTGGCGGCGTATTTGGTCCATCTGAATTAAACATACCGAAGGTAAACTAATCGCTCAACAATCCAGGGCAAGACAGGTGGCGGCATATTTAGTCCATTTGAATTTAACATACCGAAGGTAAACTAATTGCTCACAAATCCAGGACAAGACAGATGTTGGCATATTTGGTCCATTTGAATGTAACATACCGAAGGTAAACTAATGGCTTACAAATCCCGGATAAGACAGGAAGAGACGTATTTGGTTCATCTGAATTAAACATACCGAAGGTAAACTAATGGCTTACAGATCTCGGACAAGACACGTGGCGGCGTATTTGGTACATTTGAATTAAACATACCGAAGGTAAACTAATGGCTCACAAATCGAATACAATACAGATGTTGGCATATTTGGTCCATTTGAATTTAACATACCGAAGGTAAACTAATGGCTCACAGATCTCGGACAAGACACGTGGCGGCGTATTTGGTCCATTTGAATTAAACATACCGAAGGTAAACTAATGGCTCACAAATCCCAGATAAGACAGGAAGAGACGTATTTGGTTCATCTGAATTAAACATACCGAAGGTAAACTAATGGCTAATAAATCGAAGGCAATACAGGTGTTGGCGTATCTGTTCAATTTGAATTTAACATACTGAAAGTTTTAGAAAGTTAGGCAGATTCTAGAATTAAACAAAAATGTAAACAGGATACCGTGGCCAAAAAAATTCTATCTATGTCAGAAAAATGTTTGTAGTGAAAGGGTTAATACTTGCTCTATACACTCAAGTTGATTCAAATAACGAGTATTAAAATAGTGTTTTATATCATTGAATGGTGAATGAATGTAGACAAATGAATGTAGCTTTATTGAAAATGTTTAATATTCAAAATTCTAAAATCAAACCTCATTAATGTCTAGATCAACCATTAATGAAAAACATTTTATTTTAATTTTATTAATAATTTAGCATAGTAAATGGAAAAACTTTTTACAATATTATGCCAATTATAAAATTAAAAAATTCTTGAAGGACTTGAATATATAGGTAGAATATAAATAATATGATAATAATAATAATATAGGTATGCAATAAGAAAATATTCAGTGATTTTCAAAGAAAAACTATTTCGAAATGATGATGATCTAATTATGAATAAAAATTTACGATTAATTTAACAGGAAAAATATTTTTAAATAATTTGGTTTTATCTTTTTTAATATTCAGACTGGGTATAAAAATACGATGATTTTATTTATATGAGTATGTATATATTGTTTGTTTGATATATTATGCAAATATACATATAAATATTTATTTGAATTAATTTCAATTAAACAAAAATAAAAATATATAAACATTCCACTGGGCTATATGTTGTGTGTGTAAGTATATGCTTATATTATATGCAATACCGCAGTTAAAACAAACTAGTTCTACATAATGTTAGAGTTAATATTGACATTGCAGACGACGCAATACCCATATAAGTTAGAAGTGTCATTTCAAGATAATCGCGTGGTTTTTATATTAATTTTCAATATTCCACTTTTGAACAAGCATTTTGAAGTTATAATTTTTAGCACCTTCATTAATTTTACTTCTAATTTATTCTAATTTAACTTTTTAATATTTTTTTATCAATAATGGCAGTTGATGCAATTTATATTTATCAACTTAAAAAAATTAAGTTAAATCAATATTCAATTGTTGTAAACGTTGAGGTTCAATTTGGTCAATTCAATGTACATCTCTACATATTACAGTTTAACTTGTTTTTTTTTACCCTTCTACCGGTCACCAATTTGAATTGCATTGTCAAGAATTGCGTTTAAGTTTTTTTTTTACATTTGGATCGATCGTCAATGTGAATGTCAGTTTTGTGAACTGAATTATACTACTATATAAAATTATTTATTCCCTCTATTCTCTATTTTCCGTTAAATATTCAGTTTTCAGGATAATTTTAATATTTTCTCGACTCAGTTTTAAATTAGGTCTCAAAAATAATATTTTTTAAGTAATGGCTTACAGCAAATCTCAATATATTTATCTTTTCAAACTACTTAATATTGTAAATTAATTGCATACGTGCTAGCAAGGCAAAGCGTTTATTACAATTGAATTGGAATCCGCAGGGTAAAAGAGGAAAAGGTGTTGACCGTGGGAAACATATAAACAATTGAAGAATTACAATAGAATTACATGGTGTGAAATTAAACACCTAGCGCAGAACATAGTCAGATGGGAGAGATTTGACGAAGTCTTAGGCTCCCAAGGCGAGTGATTTATATGTAATTCCATCAATCGATTTTCGGAATCAACATCTTTGTCTTATCAATGCAATCTTAATGGATTTTTGCTCGGAATTTTTGTTACAGTCTTCGTTGAAGAGTCTTATCATAACTAAAACTACAACTACATCGTATTGAAAATATTTTTTTTAATACTGCAATCCAAATGTGCAGATGCTTCTGATAAATATGTATTTTTTTTTTTTTTAAATATCAGTGAGTGTGGCTCAAATGTAAAATAGAAATGTTAAATATAAATTTCTAATTGCAAAATGTAATGTTCTAAAACAAATATATGAGTTTCGCTACGTCTCATTTTAAATAACTATCCTTTAAAAAAACAATGAAAATCAGTAAACTTGTTGTTGATTAGTGCTGTTTTTCATAATTAGTTTTTCGTAGCTATTTTAGCATCTCGCTGATCATTTTTCAGTTTTTTAATATTAGAATTTATTTTAAATCCATTGGAGAGGCAAAATATTCGAAAATTTGAAATAATTTCTGAACTCCAACTGAAGAAAAATAAGAAAAGTCAACAGAATTTGGCAGATATTTCGCTTATATTTTCGCTTCAGATTTCCAACTGAAGAAAAGTCAACAGAATTTGGAAGATATTTCGCTTATATGAAGTTTAAGGCTTTTGCTGGATATTAGCTTGACTTGAAATCTCTTCAAATATTCAAATTAATTTGAAAAAAAAATTGGATATTATAAAAATGTATTTCAATAATTAATTAAATCCTGCATTATCATTCAATTTATTATTATTAGTTTTTTCATACATCTTTAATCGATTGAACAATCCTATTTTTGACATTTTGTGCTACGTTTTTCTTCTAAATTGCAAGTCGATCAATGAATAAATTTCGATTCCAACGATCCGGCTTCATTCAATCAACGTCTATATTATGAGCTCGTAGTAGACTTTAAGTACTCTTGAAGATGTTATATAAACGCGGTATCATAAAAGGCAATCTATCCAGCTTAAATCAAATCAGCATAAGATAATATGAGCTCGTAATAGACTTTAAGTACGCTTGAAGATGTTATTTGTCATAGAAGGCAATCGATCCAGCTTAAATCAAATCAGCGTATATAATATGAGCTCGTAGTAGACTTTAAGTACGCTTGAAGCTGTTATGTATCATAGAAAGCAATCGATTCAACTTAAATCAAATCAGCGTATATAATATGACCTCGTAATAGACTTTAAGTACTCTTGAAGATGTTATGTATCATAGAAGGCAATCTTTCCAGCTTAAATCAAATCAGCGTAAGATAATATGAGCTCGTAGTAGACTTTAAGTACTCTTGAAGATGTTATGTATCATAGAAGGCAATCAGTCTAGTTTAAATCAAATCAGCGTATATAATACGAGCTTGTAGTAGACTTTAAGTACGATTGAAGCTGTTATGTATCATAGAAGGTAATCGATCCTTAACCATCCAAGGCTTACTACCGACGTTTAAAGCTGTCATATAATCCGGCTAAGATATAGAAGTCAATGTTAAATGAAATGCAAGACATATATAGCCTGTAGCGTCAACACAAATAATTAATTTAATTTAATAATACTTATATTTTTTAATGGGAATCATGTCAAGATAAAACCATAATTTTTCTCTCCCCACGAAACACTTTTTTCTTCCTTTGTTTTTTATTAATTTTTTGTTTTTCAAATTAATACCTGAAATAATAAAATAATAATGTACGTTATATAATAATAATATCTGTGTAGATATAGCATTTAAAAAATTGAATTAAATAAATTAATTGCATAAATTTAAAAGTTCATCATTTTTAATATTGCTGTTTTTTTTTTTATTAACAACAAAATAATAAAAAAAATGAAATATTCAACCCAAAATAATTTCAATAATATTATCTTTGATAAGTATACCGTTATAATAATATATTCGTAGGTATATACATATATATATATATAATATATCTAATTATCATTTTAATTACCTATAATAAGATGAAATATTTTAAAAATTTTATATAATATAGCTAAATATATTTATATGTTATTATGTATATAACGTATATTATAACTATAAATATAATAATTTTTAAATCCCAGTTACAATTTTATTTTTTTGTTTTTTTTTTTTTTAAATATTTTATATTCCCTCTTCATTTTTAAAATTATTCTCTTATCATTACAACAGTCAGTAGTAATAATCCAATATTAAATGATATTTTTTAATATACATATTAAAATAAAATAATGATTTAAGTTATATATATTATTATATATTGTATATTTATATATTTAAATATAATATATATATGTATGTTTAATATATACTTAACTCCATCTGTAATTATAATCAAAATAATTACAATAATAATCGTTACTTAAATAATATTAAACTGCAAAAGGATATAAGATTTGAAAATTCAGGTAACACGTCATCATTATTGTCATCATAATTTTTGTTATTTATTATTTTTTTTTTTTTTTTTTTTGTTTTTATATTAATAAAAAAAAAAAATAATTTTTTTTTTGTTAAACTTAAAAATTAAAATACCCACTAAAATTATCTTTATTTACCCTTTCATTTATCCCTTTGAATTAAACCCACATACACATACAAACTCACAAAATAAAATCATCATCATATTTTTAATAATGATTCGCCATCATCAAATTCTGATAATTTTTAAGTGTTTTAACCCCGTCAAAAGATCCCCATCAATATAAATATACATATATATATACTGCTAACATACGTATAGATATTAAATTTTTTGAAATTACAAATATTTTCGAAATTTTAAATCAGCGAATTGTGTTTTTATTTTTTGTTTTTTGTGTTAAGGTTTTGTTACTCATTTTTATTATTTGAATTGAATGACATTACAAATGGGCTTTATGGGTTATGAAGGATGAAGAAGGTTATAATGATATTTTATTTTTATTAATATTACAATACAACGCACCATCAAAAATCATCATCATAATCAACCCAATTCACCCAATTACATACATACATACATACATACTTGTATTATTATGGGTGATGATTTTTAATGTATATAATATGAAAAATTAGGCTGGTTTACATCATCATCAGAATCATCATCATCATAATCATATCATCATTTAGAATACATTTTAATAATATAACCAAAAAAAAAAAACAATAATAACAACAAAAAAAAAGATGACACATTTTAACGCAATTTTTTAGATATTATTTTTGCAGCACTTAAGTTTTTCTCTGTTTGTTTTGTTTTTCTTTTTTTTCTTAATAATAATATAAAATGGTTTTTTGAATTTGTTTTTTCTACTTATTTGAAAATTTATTCAAAAAAATTTGTTTTTTTTTTAATATTAAAAAATATATTTTTACAATCATAACAAAAAATCAAAAATCCTTTCTATATTAAAAAAAAAAAACAACAAAAAAACAACAAAATACTTTATTATTATTTTGGATTTTGCTACCTCAATTCACTCATTTTTGTTTTCTACTTTTGATTTTTGAATAAATGAAAAAAGGTGTGTAACTGTTATATAGTTTTTGTAAGTCTTATTACAAATAAATGACAAACTTATGTACATATTTTGTACATAAATTTGAATAACTGTAAAATGTAATATTTTTAAAGGGTCGCCATATTATGTAATATATGTGTATTATATTATATAGTATATATAGTTACACACGAGTATAATACGATTATTAAAATGCTTATTAAAATAATAATTGTATATAATAATATACCCTCCTGTTATATCCTATATCTTTTAAATGTACACAGATTTATATTTTAATTGTAAATTTTAGTAGAAAATTTAAAAAATTTCAAATCCATTTTATTTAATTTTTCAAAAAATATTACAAAAAAATGGTATAATTTTTGTAAGGGTATTATGAATTTCATTTTACATTCATTTTTTCCATTTCATTTTTTCGGTGGGTATTGATCTTCAACTGAGCTATTTTTTTGTTTTTTATATATATATATATATATAAATCAATGCATGTCCTTTTCGTCCTGTTTATCCTTTATGCATTATTACACAATTCAGCGGATCGCCATTAACCATTTACAAGCTGCTGACTACACTCACGCAAAATTTTCTGGCATAATTTTTTGTTCAAATATCGAGCTCGGGTACCTGACATACAGCTATTGTTGCCCATCACGAATATATAAAAAACCAAATAAATTTAATGTTATAATTATCAGCTTCCTAGAATTTTTGTTTTGAGATAAAATCAAAAAACGTCAGCGGGTTTTAACATTAGCACCCGAATCAGTGCGAAGTTTTGGAAAACGGTAAAAGACCATGTTTGGTTATTTTTGAGATAGTACCGAAATACCCATTTTCAGGTCTGTAATGGTTTTTGTTTTTGAAATATTCTTGCAGAGTGCTAAAAGTTATATGGCCGAACCAGGATAGCAAAGCAAGGTAACGTCAGCAGATAAATAAAGATATAGAAAATAAAGAAAAATCAAAAGTAAAGCGGATATAAAGCATGTAAAACATCTGCTTTTTGGAAAGGGGCAAGTAACGCGGGCCAAGTACAGCTAGTTTTAAATAAAAATTATAAAATTTTTGGAAGCGGTGTTAAGAATTTCATTTTACATAATTTTTTATGTCACTGGAATTTTTAAATTTTTTAAATTAAATTTTTATGAGCTTCAACTGAAAAATTTTGTATTTTGCGTTTCTACTATTCTATTTGTAAGACGTATTGCAGTATAGATCTGATTCATGATCAAAAGTATGTATATTTAAATAGTTTTTTATGATAACTAACAAGCCCGGGTAAATGAACAAATTTTTAAATCCTTAAATTCAATGCGACCCTGTACGAAAAAAATAATTTATGTCGATTTCAGTAGCGTCGAGTTCATATTGGAAACACCCATGGATATGACATAGTAGTTATGGCATCTGACTACTTAGTATTTGTGTTTTAAATCAATTTTGGAATGTTGCGTCCTTCAATTAGTAGCTTCTAGCACTTCGTTGAGCACAAAATTTATTTGAAAAAATTTATTGGCCTACAATTTCCTTAATAATGTTAAATAGAAGGCAAAGAGGATTAACCTAAAAAAAATATAGGTTAAAAAAAATTCTTCTATCGTTTATTGGACTTTGAAGCAGGAAGTTTATTATTATTATTATTATTACTAATATTATTATTATTATTATTATTATTATTATTATTATTATCTTTATTATTATTACTATTATTATTATTATTATTATTATTATTATTATTATTATACTTGCAAGAGAGCGTTAGGCGATATACCGGAGAAAGGCCGAAGAAAATATAGAGTCAGTGCAGCAAGAAGAGCGGAATCGCACGCTTCGGCACTGGCAGGAGAACTGGGAACTGGAGGAACAGGGATATGGACGAGGCGGCTTATCGGGGAGGTTACTCCATGGGTAGAACGTCGACATGGAGAGGTAGATTACTATTTCACTCAGCTGCTGAGTGGACATGGATACTTTCGGGCCTATCTGCACAAGATGGGGAAGGCACGTTCAGCGGAGTGCATATATTGCCACATGCACGATGATGCTGAGCACACTTTTTTCATCTGTGAAAGGTGGGCTCGAGAGCGTATGCAGCTAAGGGACGTTGTACCGCGGTTCTCTCCGGACACAGTGGTGGGCCACATTTTACAGGGTTGGGGAGCGTGGGATAGTTTGTCACTCTTTGCGCAGAAAATACTGCGGAAAAAGAAGTTGGACCTAGACAACACAGAGGTCCAACCTACAGACTTTGGCTAGGCAGCAGCCTTCAAGGCGATGGCATTGGACCTAGCCCGAAGTAATGTGACAAACGGTTCCAGGCTAGTGTCCGTGGAGAGCGGAAGGTTTTTTAGTCGGTATGCCCAATATGGGAGACTCCGACATTGTTGGACGCAGATGCCCCCTTCATCCTTAAAGGATTTTCCCTTCTAAAAAAAAAAAAAAAAAAAAAAAAAAAAAAATTATTATTATTATTACTATTACTATTATTATTATTATTATTATTATTATTATTATTATTATTATTGTTATTATTATTATTATTATTATTGTTATTATTATTATTATTATTATTATTATTATTATTATTATATTAATACTACTATTATTATTATTATTTCATTATACAATTTGTCTTATTTATTTACATATTATTGAAGCTTATACAAGTACTAATGTATTTACACCTATGACTACACTTTACTTCTAGTTCCATTTTTATTTCAGTGATAACCAATTTGTAGTTCCAATTAATTAAGAATAATAATTGAAAAAAAACAACTTTTATAACCAGTGGCCAGAGCGGAGTTAGAACCCACGATCTTGTTATTTGAAAACAGATAACATA
Source organism: Argyra leucocephala (assembly GCA_963942445.1). NCBI lineage: Eukaryota > Metazoa > Arthropoda > Insecta > Diptera > Dolichopodidae > Argyra > Argyra leucocephala. Next base: position 121,858,355 of record OZ012681.1, read on the forward strand.
ACCCGTACAATATACCGCATATTTGTATACCACTTTGATACACAGTAACCTAATATTGTCCAGACTAAAATATCTAATTTAATAATTATATTTTTAAAAGTTTTATTCTCAATATTATATCCTGTTCAAGAAACAAAAAAAAAAAACTCTTAAAATTTTCAATCCTTACAAATAAATTTCTCAATAACAGGTACGTGTAGGAGGTATATTCTAATATAGAGAAGGTGTATTTGGAATTATTTTGATAAGTCTGAATTTATTATTTTTTGTTTTATTCAAATTTTGGTTAAAAATTTACTTTTTTTTTGTATAATAATTATCCTATTAAAATATATATATATATATATATAATATATATACATAAATAACGATATATAATAATAATGTAAAGGGTTTTTGTTTTTTAATTTTTAATATTCTATAATTTTTTAGTATTTTCAATTCAGCACAAGGATATTATTACTGTTACCTATACCTTAAACCTAAATACCAATATATATATATATATGTATATATATACATATAACCTGGAATCAAAAACAATCTAGATTATCATTTGATGTTCTATTTTTTGATGGTGTCATTTAATAAATAATTTTTCTTTTGTTTTTCTTATTATTATTTTTCTTTGATTTTTTAGAATATTCTTTCCAAAAAGCACAACAAAAAAAATATAAAAACTTTTTTTGTATTTTATTTTTATTTAATTAGAATTATTTTTTGGTTTCTTAAAGATAAGCAAAACAAAAAAATAAAATAAAAATAAAGTAAAATATTATAATTCATAATTTTATTGCAATTTATATACAAAATAATAGCATAAAATGGTATATCAGGAGTAGGTGGTATACCTATATAATATATATATATACTTATTATTGGTATAAATGAAAGTGTAATGACAGTATCAACCTTTATAAAATTTTGAATGAAATCGTTTTTTTTTTGTATCTTTTTATAATGTGACCCTTACCTATAATTTTATATGGTGGAATACTGGTTTATTGCGGACTAGAATTTAAGCCCAATAAATTTTTGTACTTCATTTTATTTGATTATGGATAATTGAGTTCTGGAATGTTTTCAGGGCCTGGAGAAACATACTCGAGTAAATTACGCGATTGGTGTTATACATACAGTTTCAGACAACCGAACTCTGAAATGTTTTTAGATTCCCTTGTATACGTTTAATTTCGCAAAAATGACAATAAAATCATGATGACTAACTCACTTAACAATGAGCTAGCAAAAATAGCTCATTGGGGTAGATAGATTTAAAATTTCGGGAGAGAAACTGTCTCCTATATCACCTTCGCATTCATTCCGATACTTTTCTGGATAATTTGCAACTTCGTTTCCTGCTATGCCAGAATGTCCTGGTAAGGATTTTAAATATTTCTAAACAATCCCATACCAGCTTTGATGTGATGGTATATGAATAAATAGCTAGTATGGCAGCTTTGCTATCCGAGAGAATGTTGATTTTACATTTTTTGTAATTTTTTTCTTAAATTCTCTCGCACACAGATTTCTATAGCATGTAATTTGGCTTAGAAAACTATGTTTGTAAAATCTAGGCTTAAATAAATATGGGCCTTAAGGTTTTTTCCATATACCCCCGATTCTACTCCATTCAATTTCAGTATTGCCGTCAGTATATCATAGTAATGATCCTTTGTCGAAAGAGAGTGGACAGCTTGTCTTTCAGCTTGGCATGATTATATTGAGGGATTTTCAACATTATTTCTTGGCAAGCAGTATAGTTGGATAATGCTACCGACAGCTTATCATTCTTCTGGAGTACACGAATTATTTCTGGTTGTATCACTTTTTTAATTTGCGGACCAGTAATCCATTTCTAGGTGTGAACCATTCTTCTTTTTGTATAAAGAGATGAAGGAGTTGGGGTAACGAGTTAAAAAATTCTAATTTTCAAACATGTCTAGTCTGTGAACTACAATTTTGAAAGAGATAAACATAAATCTCAAAATAATTAGGTAGGCTTACCAACTATGTAGATTCGCAACATTAGAGAGACTCTAAATGCTCATTTCTACAATGTGAAAATCTATAAGTGGCTTAAAACTGGTTTGTTAACTAGTTGGATTCGCAATACCAGGGATACTCTAAATGCTCATTTTTACCCGATGAAAATATACAGGTGGATTATTATAAGAATCAATAAAATGTCAAAAATGCTTCCACTAAGTTACCGTCTGACAGAAATGCTTCATTTTACAATTTACAACTTTTCAAAATACTTATCAAGCCTATCCTATATTACACAATTTTCTTCTTAATCCTATCCGCCTTAGCCCTTAACAAGACCTACAATAATTTGGTGTAAAAAAATCTTTCCCTAGTTATTGTGTGGTGTATCAAGTGTGATAAAAAAAACATTTTCGCGTTTTTGTTTAGTTAGACGAAAATTATTGAAAGATGCTTCAGAAGCCGTATTTACTATTTTGGCTTTTTCTTAAATACAGTTTGATTTTAATGTGGAAAAACCTTTTGTTGTATCTGATGAATCAATTTTGAAACTGTTGAATTCCGCTTCTGAATTTATAGCTTACTTAATAATATTATTATTTCGTTTGTTGTTAGACCTGTACAGGAACTGTTTGTTGTTAGCCCTGTTTGTTGTTACACCTGTACGTAGTTGTTTTATATACATTTCACTTTAAAATGCTGCGACAAATTAGCTTGAAACTATTATAATTAAAATACACTCTTAATTGTTTTTGATAATCAGTTTTGTTTTTAGTGATATGTTTAGATTTATGGAATAAAAGTCGAGTTTCCTTTCACTAATCATTTGTATTTATTTTGCAAATATCGATATTTCGGAAGCAACTTACTTCCTTCATCAGTGCTTTGCGACTAATTAATATTTACACTAATCCTTACATATAATTATATAATTTGAACCCTCAATAATATGCTCATTTTGTTAACAATGTCTTAAAAATAAAGTGACCCCTGTGTCCCATATGGTAGAGATAAGATCACACCTTCAAGCAGCTTTGAAGCAGAAGAACACTGTAGAAAGAAATTTTATTAAGGATAATATTAAGTATTTATATTCTAGATTAAATTACGTTAGTTTAAAAGCGTATAATGTACACCTTAAATTAGCTAGTATAGTAACAGAAGAAGGAGGTAACATAGAATCTACAATTTTTAAAATCGCAAGAGGTTACGAATGTGAAAAGGATAGAAAAAGGAAAATTTTAATTAAGAAACTAAACAAGCTAAAAGGAATCAACGATACCCAGAACAAAACACAAACACCAAAATTTAAAATAATACCGAACTTTGTAGTGAATCAATCTAAGGCAGTCTTCTCTGTAGAAGAAATGCACCTTTTAAATAAAGGTTTAAACTACGCTTTAAAAAGTAGAGTTCCCCGGGAAGAGATAATTGTAGACATTGAATCAAATATAAAATATTTGAATGAAGAATGCAAAAATGACATTAGGGGAGAAATTAAAAAGATCATCAAAAGTGAATGTCAAACAACAGATAGGAAAACTTGTAAAGAACAACAAATATTGAAATCTCTAAAAGAAAAACCAGTTCATTACTTAAAAGCAGACAAAGGAAACAAAATAGTCATTAAGGATAAAGAGGAGTATGAAAATCTGGTAGAAGAAAAACTTAAATCCGGGAACTTTTTCGAACTTAGAAAGAATCCCTTGCCAGATTCAGTAAGAAGAGTAGAAAAAATTCTAAAATAATGTAAGGGTAGCATAGAAAAGATAACAAACTTAAGAATGCCGAACCCTTCATTGCCTAGAATTAGATGCCAACCAAAAATTCACAAAGATGGAAATGAAATGAGGGAAATAATTGCAGACTCCAACTCACCAACATACAACATAGCAAAATGGTTAGTAGCAGAGTTCAAAAACCTAGGAAGAGAAATGAGCACAAGAGCTATAAAAAATACAGCTGAACTGATCGAAGCAATAAAGGATACCGAAATAGGGGAAAGTGAAGAGCTAGTATCATTTGATGTCAAATCACTTTTCCCTAGCATACCAGTTAAAAAAGCCATTATAAAACTAGAGGAATGGCTCAACAAAATGGATGATTCGAGGGAATGGAAACAAAAAACCAAATGCTACATAAAATTGGCAGCCCTTTGTATGAATGAAAACTATTTCATGTTTAGAGGGAAGTATTACAAAACCACAAAAGGCACAGCTATGGGAAATCCACTATCCCCTATATTGAGCGAAATCTTCATGAATTTGATAGAAGAAAGTATAGTAGAAGAAGGAATTATGCCCAGGATCTGGATGCGATATGTAGATGATATTATCGCAGTAGGGGAAAAAACCAAAATGGAAAGTTTACTTGTTAAACTCAATAACATCCATAACAACATAACTTTCACAATGGAAAATGAAAAAAAATGGCGAAATTCCATTCCTAGATATCAAATTAATTAGAAGGGAAGGAAAAATAAATTTTGATATCTATATAGGAAAATTACGACAACTAAAAGAACTATCACTTCCGATTCAAACCATCCCCATGGACAAAAGATGGCAGCATATCATACAATGATTAACAGACTACTGACCACACCTTTATCAGAAGAAAACTTCAAAAAGGAAAAATTATATATTGAGGACACAGCAGAAGTAAATGGATTTATGAAAGAAAATATTGAGAAAATAATAAAGAAGAAGATCCATAGAACTGAAATGGAAAATCTCTCAACTTTATTCGAACAAAACAAAAATATGGAGAAGCCAAAACGAATCTGTGTAGCACATTCCGCATACACAAAAAAATTTAGCAATATATTTAAGAAATACAACTTAAATGTAGTCACTACTAGCAGAAATCTCAAATTATGTAATCTGTTAGGATCTGCTAAAGATAAGAAGAGCATAGAAGAAGTAAGTGGTATATACAAAATATCATGCCAAGATTGCACAAAAATTTACATAGGACAATCTAAGAGGTTAATTACAGTTAGATTCCAGGAACATATGAGGGAAGCACAATTGGCGAGGAAAAGAAACTACACGAATTTTAGATCAGCTGTAGCGCAACATATAGTTGAAGAAGAACATCATATAAATAAGAATAGTTTAAAATTAATAAAAGAGGTAAACAAAAATAATAAACTAGATATGTATGAAAGCCTGGCAATATCTAGAGAACCTGTTAACAACAGACTTAATAATGATGTAGGTAGTGGATTCTCGCCATTATTTAGATTACTTTAAAACTAAAAATCAGGTACAGGTAGAATTAAGATCATAAATACTAGAATAAGGGTTATTGCGTAAGACTAGTTTAAATGCAATAAATAATAATTATACAAAAAAAAAAAAAAAAAAAAAAAAAAAAAAAAATTTAATAAATAAAACACTGTAGATTAGGTAGCACTATTAAGGAATTACTATTGTTAACAAAATGAGCATATTATTGAGGGTTCAAATTATATAATTATATGTAAGGATTAGTGTAAACATTAATTAGTCGCAAAGCACTGATGAAGGAAGTAAGTTGCTTCCGAAATATCGATATTTGCAAAATAAATACAAATGATTAGTGAAAGGAAACTCGACTTTTATTCCATAAATCTAAAATACACTCTATTTGTGTACATTCTATATAACACTTCTGAAGCTATAACTTGCATTGTATTATTTCGATTGTTGCACTGGTCTATTGTCTATTATGTGTATTTCACATTGAAATACTGCGGCAAATTAGTTTGAAATAATTAAAATCAACTTTAGTATACACACTTTAAAAAACTCTATAAAACATTCACACATGTCCCTTTTTCAATTTCAACATAATATGGTCACTACACAAATATTAAAACAACTTTAGAAATTAATATTAAAATTATAAATAAATGAATGGTTATAATTATTTAAATAACACCTTTATTAAAATGGTTATCCTTTTGAATAATGGAATAAATTAATTGTTTTATACATATATACATTTATATATGTATATATATTTATTATAAAAAAAGGAGTCAAAAATGACAAAAAATTGTAAAAAAAAATTTTTATTTTAGAAAAATGGCGTTACAAAATACCAAAGTATTAATTCAATAAAAAATAAATAAAAAATAAAAACAAAAATTTTGGAATTTTTGTTAAAGGTTCAAAAACTCCACACCTATTGTATAGTGAAAATGTATAGAAAAATTAAAAGGTAATCATAATTCTTGAAGGATATCAAAAAATTTTAAAATTCAACAAAATAGTGGTGATGGTTGAGAGTTAAAAGTAAGTTTTTTAATGGTGTATTCTATATTATGCATATATATATATATACATATATATACATATAATAATAATGACTATAATAAAAATTAAAAAATATAATAATAAATGGTTAATGATTTTTAAAATGGAATATTTTGTTTTTTTTTTTTTTATTTCAATTAGTTTTTCTTTACTGATAATTGTTTTAATTCATTCTTTCTCACTCCCTTCATTTTTGTAGTACTCAGGTCTTTTTGAATTTGTGGTAATAAAAATTAAACAATTGAAATTGTAGAAATTAATTTTTTTAAATATAATTTTGTATACTTTGAATTTATCATGATTATTTTTTAATTTAAAATTTTATTTAATTATAAAGTTTATACTTAAGGTATGATCATTTAAAAGTCAAGGATTAAAAATATTTTTAATGTTTAAATTTTGAAGAAAAAATTAGCTTTTCAAATAGCTATATACTTTTTAGCATGACATCAGAGATGTAGTCTACACTTTGCGATGGTTTACAGTGGAAATTAATATATTTATTAACATATTTTGTAACTAATAAACATAATTTAATCCTGAAAAAGTCAATTATTATGATTTCAAATTATAAAATGTTATGATTACTTTTCCTAAATAATGATTAACGAATATGACTAAATGAAAATAAAAATCAGTTCTTATGACTCTTTTGTATAAAGTATAAATTATTTTCATATATTATTGTCATGCAAGTATTTCTATAACCCTATTTCTTCAAATAAAAAAAAATACATAATTTTTTTATATCAGGTTGACTCTGGTTGGTTACAATTGTGTACATCAACTTTATAATCCTGTATTTCTATGACTAAAAACAACTCTTTCTACCGGATTTTTTTAAAATGCTTCTGAATCAGCTGTCTTTAATTTCATTAAAGTAGTTATAAAATGTTGTTGTTAAAAAATTTTAAATTTGCCGCCAAGTTCCATCAGTCACCAGACAAAACGGAATTGTGAGAAAGTGTTTTTTTAAGTGTGAAGTTTTGTATTATAAAACTTAAAATAAGTAATTTAAAATTCAAAATAAGAATATTTATTCCTTTATTTTTCTTTTTTTATTGTTAATTTGAGGTAAGTTGTAGTAATTTTTCAGTAATTTTCATTAAAAGTTGTGGTTACATTTGTGTACGTACATAGTCAAAACATATGTACACAAATGTGTACAAACAATGTCTATACGTATTAGAAATTTGTTTAAAATTTTTTTTTGAATATATCTCCCCTATCACTAGGGGATTTTTATTTCCTTTATTTTTTCCTTAATCTACTAATTTTTGTCATTTACTTCAGAAACTAGCCACTAGATTTCACTAATTGTAATTAAAAATAGTTATAAAAAAATCAAAAAGTACGATTTAGCACCAATCCGATTATACCGACTTTCTCTATTAAATACAAGCTAAAATTGTTTAATTTACATAAAATTAAGAAATTTAATAATAATACCTACTAATTACTAATCTATAACAGTTACTTATTCCCCAATATATTATAAAATATGATAAAAATTAATAAAAAAATGTACCTATGTTAGTAAAATTGTTAGGTTTTACTAGTTACGAACCAATTTTCATATTATAAATAATTTGGATATGCCATTAAATTCCAATGATAAATTTTATAAAGCTCGTCCAATTATAAATAGTTTTTTTAAAAAGATTCATGGAGTTCCTGTTGAAGAAATTTTGTCAATTGATTAACAAATTATTCCATTCATGGGTCGGCTAAATGTAAAACAATACATTAAAAATAAGCCATACCCTTGGGGAATTAAGGGTTATTTATTGTGTGGCAAAAGCGGATATCCATATGATTTATTAAGGAAGTGCAACACCGGAAATATGTTCCTTCAATCAAGCTCGTTTTGGACATGGTGCTTCAGTTGTTTTACATTTGATAAAAAGGATTGAAAAACCTGGACATTCACTTTATTTTGACAATTATTTCTCAACTCATCAGTTGCTTGAAATTTTAAAACAAAAACAAATAAATGCCGCTTGTACTATCAGAATAAACCGCTTTAATAATTCGCCATTGCATTGCAGACTCTACTCTTAAGAGAAGTGGTAGAGGTTCGTCTGATGAACTTACGAGCCGACATGGAAACATAGTTATAGTAAAATGGCAGGATAACAGACCTGTATATCTAGCCTCTAATTTTATTGGGGAAACACACGAAACTGACGTCAAAAGGTTTGACAAAAAGTTAAAGAAGGACTATAAAGCGACCAGCTGTGGTGGAACTCTATAACGAAGGAATGGGTGGAGTTGATCTCTTAGATCAATACTTATCTTATTATAGAACTTTTATAAAGTCAAAAAAATGGAACTTAAGAGTAATTTTCCATTTTATTGACCTGATGGTTTGTTCAAGTTATATCGAATATAAAAGAGATTGTAAGATTCAAAAAGAAAAATTTATGTCACTGTTAGAGTTCAAGCAAATTGTGGGAAAGTCCTTGCTTGATGGAGGTCCTATTATAGAAAAAAGAGGTCGCCCATCGTGTGTTGAAAATGAACCACCAGTGCAATTAATTCGTATTAGACAATAATGTCGACCGATACAAGAAGTGCAATATAATAGAGTGGATCACTTTCCTCTTCATGACAACTCCGACGTACCAACAAGATGCAAGGCACCAAAGTGTAATGGAAGATCTAGAGTTAAATGCTCAAAGTGCAAAATACACTTATGTTTAACAAAAAATAAAAACGGTTTTCTTTCGTTTCATAATAAAGCATAATACTTAATAATAATATATGAAATTACTTTGTGATTTAGTTTTCTATATTTGTTTTAACCTTGTGTTTGTAATTTTGTCATTGTTGAATTTTATAATAATATATTTCATTTTTGTTTTTGTTTAATTTTTTATTTAATTGAAGAATTGTTATATTTTTTATTTAATTGTACGAAATAATAAGAAATAAATTTCTATATAAGACAGAATACATTGTTCAACACCGGTTGACTTTGTTTGTACACAAATGTGGCCAAGGTCCTAGCACGGTCCTGAAGGACCAATTGACCAAAAGGTACACAATTTTGTTTTCAGGAAATCATAATCTACCTAAAAATAACCACAAAATTTTTTTTCTCCCATGAATCAAAAAGACCGAGTCAAAGGGATATTTTTTATTACTTTTTTAATTTTTATTTTGAATTAACATACTATCAGTTGTTACAAATTATTATTATTGATTTGTGATAATATGTATTTTATTCCAAGTAAAATAATTGTAACTCGGCAATTGTTACCTTCCAAATTTGATTATCAATTTTTTCCCGTGCAGAAGGCTTAAGAAGTATTTGTATTAGTTTGCAAAACTGGTGGAGTCATAGAAAGAAACAAAAGAAAAAAAAAAACAAAAATGAAAACTAATTTATTAAGTACCTTATATTCTAATAAAAATTGATCTTTATTTTTTAAATTTATTTCTTATACATTTTAATTTTGTAAGAATTTTTATGGTATTAAGTGTACGTACCTGAATTCGAAGATAGATCTTTTGAAAATATTTGCTGCAGGAATAAATTTAATTTTAGCTTGAAATATTTGAAAAGTTTCAAAGCGTAATTGTTCCAGTTAGCTATTAAAGAAAAAGAGGTGGCATTTGGAAATCTCATGGCCAATAAGTCAGAGGAATCAAGGAAGAATTACAACATCGTCAGAAATAATTGTAAAAAGGTCATTAACCAGCAGAAGTTTTTACATACTCAAAGGTTGAGACAAGAAATTTTATATCTCCCTAACACTAGCAGAACCTTTTGGTCCTTTGCTAAAAAATTAGTCATGCATAACTTTTGCGAATCTTCATTTCCGCCAATAATAGACCATGACAAAATAATATCAGATTCGGTTGCAAAAGCAAATTTATTTGCCAAATTGTTTTCTGCTAATTTCACTCTTCCCCCAATTCTCAAAAAAGGCGACAAAAGCGATCCCTCCAACTGCAGGCCTATAGCTATAATATCGATCCTCTCCAAGGTGATGGAGATCTTAATAAACAAAAAGCTGACCAAATATCTTGACAGCCAAGGTATTGTCCACGATAGGCAATATGGATTTAGATCCCACCGGTCCACCGGTGATTTAATGACATACCTTAACGAGAAGCTAAATATTTGTTTGCACAATTCGGGTGAAGCAAATATTGTGGCTCTAGATATTTCTAAAGCTTTCAATAGAGTATGGCATAGCGCATTATTAGCAAAATGTCAAGCAGTTGGTCTGGGTCTCTCTTCTCTCAAATGGATTGAAAGTTTCCTCTCGAATCGTACGCTTCAAGTCTTAGTTAACGGATTTAAATCCGATCAATTCCAAATAAACGCTGGTGTTCCCCAAGGATCAGTTCTCTCATCTACCCTATTCCTTATATTTATAAATGATTTGCTCCAAACCACTTTCAATCCAATCCAAAGCTTTGCAGACGACAGCACCCTAGTAGCCTCCTACGATTTTCATAAAAAATCTGAAGCTACATCCACTGCTGTGTAAACCAAAAGAGACATCATGGCTAGTTCCCTCAGCCACGATTTGGTCGCAATAGCTAATTGGGGCATAAAAAAAAGAGTCGAGTTTAACTCTTCTAAAACTCAGAGCTGTACAATCTCCCGAAAAATTTCCATTTTTGATCCTACTCTTTTGTTTCAGGAAGATAAACTTCAGCGGTTTGAAAGCTTAAGCAAATGTTTGGGTTTTCTTAGCCGCTGCAAGGCTTACTTCTCTCCCTGTGACCTCTTGAAAATCTATAAAGCTTTCATACGACCCAAAATGGAGTACAATTCTCACATATGGGCTGGCGCCTCTAGTATTGCGTTAAAACATTTGGATAAAGTCCAAAAATGGGCTATTCGTCTAATCAATGACCCAAATGTGAAAGCCCATCTTGCTCCTCTCGGACATCGTCGTATAGTCGGAGCTCTCTCACTTTTTTATAGATATCTCGTAGGCATCGGCACATGCTCAGTGGAAATTAAATCTATATTACCTCCACTTAAGCGTTTCCCCCGCGTAACACGAAGGGCAGCATGTGCTCATCCCTACACCATTGAAATACCTAGATGGCAAAAGATGGAAATTCGCTTATAACTTCAACATCCCGAATGTGAAACCAAATTCCATCTTATGTGTTCCCAAAACATGACAAATTTTATATTTATGACCTAAACAAATTCAAGACGAACATTAACACCTTCGTTCGTAATTGTCCTCCTTCCCTTTTACCATCCTCCTTTCCAAATTTTCCTTCCCCACCCTAGCCAAACGTACCAATCGGTATAAAAGATTCCCACCTAGTGTTTTGGCTATGCATAAAAAAAAAAAAAAAAAAAGTTACTAAGTAATAGATTTGACTTTTTAGGAAAAAGTCACTCAAAATCTATATATCGGCCTAAAAAAAAAACAAGTATTGAACAATAATTATAATTTTTGCTCAGGGCAATAAAAAACAGGGGTAATTCATTGGAGTATTTTATCAAAAAAAATTGTCCACGGTAAGATTAAATTTAATCTATAGGCTACTAGCAAAGTTACCCGACGTTGTCCGGGTCGACCCCAAAATGTATCGAATTTACTTCAATGAAGTTTGATTTATGAATCGAATTGAAAAGAAATTGGTTTATTAAAAATATTCTAAGATTTTTTTTTCAATACGATACCAAAATCAACAATACTACAATTTAAACTTAAACTATATTAAAATTATTTCTTTGTAAACAATATTTCGGTTTTTTTTTTTGCGATGGAATATAAGCAAACACGTTCCTTGCAATTGCGGTATTCTTGAAATAAAAATATGTTCGCCTTTTGCACAATCAATTGGAATTTGTGCTTAAATGAAATGAGGATGCAAAGTTCCTACTCTTAATCTAGTACCATGGTTTTGGCTGCTCCAAGTTTCGTAGAAGCAATATTGAAGCTACTTTTTTTCCAATTGATGAGGAACAACAACTTCATTTTCATCGATAACTGTATCTATCGATTTGTACACATGGACCCCCTGGAACATTCTGCAGCATTTTCTGATTAATAAAACGAATCGTCACATTTTTGTGGCTAATTCACATAGCCATTCACATAGCCATTTCACATAGCCATGTACAAATTTTATACTGATTCCTAAAATTCGAAAATACTTTTTCAAGACAATACATTTTTGATTATTTTTCATAGAATGATCTATGAATAAATTTTGAAATTTGTAACACAATCTCTGATAAAGTATCCAAGTGTAAGTTTTCATGCCTGTAACACAATTGGTTTTTGAAATATTCATGAGACCTGTTAGGAGTTGTACGGCAGTAACCCGACTCAGTCAAAATTTTTGAAATCGGTCACAATCGGGGTCCTTTGTTTGTGAGATAGTATCTAAGTCTAAATTTTCATGTCTGTAACACAATTGGCTTCTGAAATATTCATTAGACGTGCTAGGAGTTGTACGGGAGAAACCCGAATCTGTCATTTGATGGCAGATTTCTCAGGTACCGCTTCCGGTACCTTTTATGACCATGAATAACTGTGCAAAATTTCAGAACTCTATCTTTAAAACTGTGGGTGTGTATAGCACGAAAAAACAAACAAACCAACTTAAAATACGTAGTTTTTTTTTGTCTTCTACCATGCATTCTCTTTTCATGCAAAGCTCTTCTCAATGTTGTAGAGCTAAATGTAAGATTTGCCTAATTTTTTTAGTAAATTTTTTTTTAAACGTTACTTTCTTCAGAATTACTGTTATTATTTTATTTTCCTTATAACTTTTGTGCACTCACTTATGTTTTTGCTCTACAAAATTTACACTCTTTTAATGTTTGCATCAGTCTGAAGTTGCGGACTACTGGTTTTAAATTAAATTATAATTATTCTGTTTATACAGCTTTACATTTTTTTTAAATATTTTGGTTTTAAAATGTTTCAACTTTTTTTTTTTTTTATTATTCATTTATTAAGTTATTACTTGGTAACTAATAAACTACATATACCGGGTGTTCCAGACCATGCGTATCAGCTTTTTAAAAGAGGAAGGAGCCGTTATTTTAAAATTAATAAAAAAGTTTGTTAACTAAATCGAGGATGTTTTATCGATTGGTGTTATTTGCAACTTTCGGAAAGGACTGCAAATCGGTTTTTTAAGATCAAAAATCGCCGAAATTGGTCGAAATCGAGATTTTTAAATGGGAAGGGATATTTTTTAACGCAAATTAACGGCTCCTTCTCCTCTTAAAAAGCTGATCCGCATGGTCTGGAACACCCGGTATATAAAACTAAAATTATTTTAAAAAATTATATCAGATTTTAGATATTCATTAAAATGCTGCAATTTATAAAGTATTTTTTAATGTATTAATAGATTAAAATTAAGACCTAGCAAGACAGTGTTTAGAGTAGGTCGTATAGAGTTATATGAGTTATTATTAATTGTTTGCTTAAAATAATAAAAATAAGAAAAACAAAAAAAAAAAAAATTTTTTTTTTATTTTTCCTACTTTCTATTTTTTATTTTTTTTTTTCCATTTTCTTTGATTTACAAGTTCAATTTTTAGTATTTTAGAATATTTTTGCTATTATGCATCTCTTATTGTGACAATAAATACTCCATTAATTTTAAATAATTTTTAAAACAATACTATCTCAAGTAGATCTCGATCTTGCAATTAACAATTTCTATGAGATCTTATTAGCTGGATTTAATTTATTTGTTCCTTTAATTCGTGAGAGGAATATAAAATCAAGTCCCACTTGGATTAACCAGGAATTAAAAAAACTGAAGAATAAAAGGAACAGGTCATGGATTTTATATATGAAAAATAGGAGTGATTCAAATTATAATAATTTTGTTAGTCTTTTTAATTCATATAAAAGTCTTCTGAATTTTAACTACAGAAATTATTTATCCAGTATATCTACCCAGATAAAGCGTGATCACAAAATATTTTGGAAATTTGTAAATTCCAAACGCAAATCAGATCAGTTTCCGGCGTCAATGTCTTATAATAATAATTCATCCAATGATGCGACAGTCATTGCAGATTTCTTTAAAACCTTTTTTTCAAGTTGTTTTGAAGACAACACTTGTGAGCCGGACAGCTATGATTCTTTAATGGCTGTTAATTCTCATATTATTGAGTTACCTGAAGCTGACTTTTCAAGCTTAAAAATTAAATCCTACTTAGATCGATTAAATAATGATTCTTTTCCCGGGCCAGATAATGTGCCTGAAATCGTGTTAAAAAATTGTTCTGAATCACTTGCTCTGCCATTGTCAATTCTTTTCACTCGTTCTTTTGCATCTGGCATATTCCCAAACTACTGGAAAAAGTTGTTTATCAGACCAGTGCACAAAAAAGAGTCCAGAAACATGATTACTAACTACAGGCCTATTGCTAAATTATCTTGTATCCCAAAAGTTTTTGAAAAGATAGTTTATGATTATATATGAAACCTGTTCAAACTTTTTATCTTCTTGCCAACATGGTTTTATGAAAAATAGGTCAACTGTTACTAACTTAGTAGAATGTTGCTCTTCTTTTTGCAACACAATGGAAGCTGGTTTTCAAACTGATGTAATATACACTGATATGAGTAAAGCGTTTGATATTCTACCACACAATGTTATTACTAAGAAGCTTGATAACCTTAATTTTCCACCAACATTCATAAATTGGATTCAATCGTACCTAAGTTGACCGAACATATTATAATGTACTTTTTAGATCAATTATTTCTGATCCATACAATGCTAATTTTGGAGTTCCGCAGGGCAGTCACTTAGGACCACTACTGTTCATTTTATCTATTAATGATGTAACAACAATTTTGAGAAATAGCAGCGTATCCATATATGCTGATGATGTCAAAATCTTTAAGGCAATTAAGTCACCTAATGAAGTTACTTTACTTCAAGAAGATCTTACTTTGTTCTTAAGCTGGTAAAATAGAACGTGGAGAAATCAGTTAGCTCAAATCAGTTACACTCGTCGGACTTCTCCGATAATTTCGAATTATACCCTTGATAACAAGATTATCAAGAGAGTTAATTGTTTTAATGATCTGGGGGTCATGTTTGATGATAAATTATCATTTAAACAACATTTCAACATTATCGTCAATAAAGCAAATTCAATACTAGGCTTTGTTAAAAGATGGTCAAAAGAATTTAATGACCCTTATGTAATTAAATCTCTATTCACTTCTTTAGTTCGCTCAAATCTAGAATATGCTAGCCCAGTATGGTCACCTAACTACGTCGATCATATCAATAGGATTGAAGCTATTCAAAAGAAGTTCCTTAGATTCGCTTTAAGAAACCTTCCTTGGTCTGATCCTATACGTTTACCACCTTACAGAGACAGACTAAAACTTTTACACTTAAACACTCTTGAATCCATCAGAAGAATTGTTGCTGATGTCGTATTTAATGATTAATTCTGGTAAAATTGATTCACTAATTATCAAAGATAAGATCAATCATCATCGTAATATTAGTATACGTTTTCGTTCTGAAAATATATTCAATGTTGTTCATTATCGTACAAATTATGGTAAGTTCGAACCTATTAACATAATGATTATCTTAGTTAACAGATACAGAGACAATGTTAATCTTTCTATGAATAAGGAACAACTTAAAATTAACTTGTTTTTTTTTTGTTACCATAACCTCTTATTTTCGTCATAAATAAGTAAAAGTTATTGAATATATATTTAAAAATTATGATAGTCTAATTTCTTTTTTCTTTTTTGAAGAACAATAAACATTATTGAAGAACTTAAATAGAAATAATAGTATGTATGTATGTATGTACAATAAAAAAAAAAATATATGTCATCAGAATTTAATTTTTGATTTGAAGTACCTATATATATATATAATTATTATTATTATGTAGATATATTTATATTGTGTATCTCAAAAATTATGTTCGCCTACGTATTTTATTGAATATAATTCAATTTTGAATTGAATTTAAATTAATTTGATGGTGGGAAAGTAGTTTTTTTTTGTGTGGAGATCTTAAATCGTATGCGGTTCAATTGATGAGAATAACTTTGATTTGTCTGCTCATGTCTGGATATTGAATTAAAAATTGTATAGATGATAAGGAAATATTGTATTTTGTATTTATGTAGTAAGTAGGTACCGGAAGTGATATTTATTGATTTTTTGTCTGTTTTGTTTGGATATCGTGTAAAATGAAATTTCAAAGATTTGATTTAATTTATTATTTAGGGATTGGAAGTTATCAAACTACTTTTTTTTATCTATTTTTTTTTATTATCAAATCGATGACAAATTGTATAAATACTTGTAGTTTTGTAATTCAGTTCACGTTTGTTTATAGTTAGCTATCTTCTCTTAAACGCATCAGTTTTGTGATGAAAAATGAGGTTAGCTGAAGATGTATTTTTGTATAGGACGCTACTATGATAATTTTTTTTGTTATGTTGGTAGTACTGCCAATTTTTTTTACTCATCGTGTCAATTTAAAACGTCACATTTCGCAAATATCGAAAAATCTTGTCTGATGTCACTTTCAACACTCTTCAGAACATGTTCAAGTTCCAATGCAAGTATTTATGTATAAAGATTCATGTTGACAAGCGTACCTACTGTACATTTCTGTTTTTTGTATACAGATCACCTCAAACAAATGAGCAAGAAACTGAGGAGAAGAATCAATAAGATTTTGAAAATTAATTCTTAATCTCAGATCGTACTGGTGGGTGACTTCAACATACATAACAAAGACTGGTTCATATACTCAAGCCACAATTCCCGCGATGGTATAAGCAAATTGAACTTTTTTTCCAAATTATTCAATTTTTCTGAAATTGTTCGTAATCCAACTGGAATTTCTGATCGTAGTGGTCAATCGGATCATCTTTTGAATTTATTTCTGACTTCACATCCCAACAAGTATTCTGTTTCGGTTAACTCTCCCTTGGGGCGATCAAATAATTGTCTTCTCAGTACGAGCTTCCAAAAAAATAGTTTTGCATTACGCCCAAGCTAACTGGGATGCTTTTAGCAATCTTTTATAAATATTTGATTGGTCCATGTGCTTTCAGTCTCGAGACGTAGACTTCGCCACTGATATTTAATAGTAAAACAATATTATTTGAAATGAAAATTTGTATTCCATATTATTACAAGAGTTCAGAAAAAAATTTCACCTCTTGGCTTTATAATATCCGTGTTGAAGGCAACAAACATTAACGGTTTCTTGTTTACAATATCTGTTAATTTTTACCACACTTTTCTTCTTCCCCTTCCTTTTTTATAGTCCTAAAGAAAAGGGCCAAAAAACTTTTGCATACATATTTATATGTATGGATAATAAATTTCATTTAAATTCAATTCTTTTTTTATCCCAGTCAAGCGGTACGTTAGTATTAAAGGTCCTATCGTAGTGCGTGGCTGTTTATAAAAAAATATATAGTTTTCCTATATGGGTTTAAAACTTGAATATGTTTTTCTATAAATAATTTATTTGAAAGACTGGCATAAAAATTAGTACTTTTTAATTTTTTTATTTCTTAATCGGTAATTTTTTGCGGTAATATTTCTTAACCGGTAAATTTTTGCGGTAATATTTCTTAACCGGTAAACTTTTGCGGTAATATTTAAAAAAAGTTTCACATTTAAATTTTTGGGCTCTTGTCACTGGTTTTTTCTATATTTCACTGAGGTGAAAAGTTTTACAGACCTTATTATCGTATAGTTAATTTGTACCACACTTCTCTTCGTATATAAGTATTAAAGGTCCTATCCTAGGGGGCGGTTGTTTATAAAAAATAAATATAGCTTTCCTATGTGGGCTGAAAACTTGAATATGGTTTTCTATAAATAATTTATTTGAAAGATTGGCATAAAAATTAGTACTTTTTAATTTTTTTATTTTTAACCGCTAAATTTTTGCGGTAATATTTCTTAACCGGTAAATTTTTGCGGTAATATTTTGTAAAAGTTTCACATTTAAATTTTTGGGTCACTGTCACTGCTTTTGTTTTTAATTCACTGAAGTGGAACATTTTACAGGCATTATTATCGTATATATAGACAATATTAGCGTACGTAGATAATATTATTTGTTTATTTTTGGTTTAATGTATTTTATTTGTAGTTTATAACATATTTAAATAAATAACAAATAGATTTTCAAAACTAATTTTAATTTTAAATATTATATAAATAAATTTACATACAGATTTGGTCATTTGGAACAGTGATGACATATTAATAAGATGTCCAAATGCTGTATTTTCGTGACATATTAATAAGATGTCCAAATGCTGTATTATTTATATTTAAATTTAAAATTATGTTTTTTGTTTTAATATTAATTTTTATTCTAATTTTAAGAAATATTTTTGTAATATGCTTGTGTTAAGTATAATAAATGAAAAATAAAAATAAAAAAAAATAAAATAAAATAATTTGGTTATTGAAATCCAAAATACAATCAATAATCTTTAACTTTTCAGGTAGGTCGTTATAAGCTTTTAAACTGCAGATATTTTTTGTTTATTAGTATTGAAAAGTGATAAGTAGAAGTTATATTTGTTTTGTGTAGTATGGCTATGAATGTCTACATTACGATTTAGTATAAAAATATGTTTAATATTATTATTTATTATTTTAAAGGCTATTTAAGAATAATTCTTTATGGCAATTATAATCAAAACTAAGATATTTAAGAGAGTATAACATATTTGTTGTATCTATTCCAAAACACCTATTCCAAATCAGATTTAGATGATAAGTAAGGTTGAAAAGTATGAAAGAAACATAGATTGTATAAAGAGTAACTGCATTAAAAAAATTTTTCAAACTTCTTAGTATAGAAATATAGGATGATATATTTTACAAAATATGCTAAGCATGTATATTCCACTTCAGTTTATTGTCGATTAATAAACCTAGGTAAATAAATGAATTGACTACTTCTAATGTTTTATTGCAGTGTATAAAATTTGAGGAGACGAATGTCCTGTTATTGAAAAGGAGAATCTTGGTTTTTTTAATATTCAGGGACAATCTGTTCTTGTGCAGCCATTCTTCAATCATATTAAGATCTTCACTTATCATACTTGTCTAAAGTATTTGAAGTTATTTTGACAGTTACTGTAAATTATTTTATCTAACATTTTACGTTGATACATATATTAAGTGACTCTTTAGCGACATAATTTAATAATAATGTCTAATAATTTCATTCAAAAACTTATAATTACAATTTATATTATTTTCATTTTATGCAATTCAATAGTTTAAAAATTAAAGGAAAATGCATGAAAGTATAATCTTGAATAAAATTGTATAAAAATAAATATATAATTTTTTTTATTAAATTTTTGATTATTTTAAAATTATAATTAAATACAATTGTAAAACGATATACTTATAAAAAATACCAGTACTACGTACTTTATTTCAAAATATTTCAATTTTAATATTAAATAATTATTTTAATATCAAAGAAAGAAAAAATAAAAAAAAAACATACAATTTTGATGAAAAGAAATATGTATATCTATACTTATTAATAATTTAACAAAAAAATTGAAATATATCCTGAAACCAAATTTATTATCTCATCTTAATATAATTTTCAATTTCAATTTTAAAATAAAGAATAAACAAAAAAAAAACAAAAATTCAACCGACAGAAGAAATAAATTTTATTATTATTATTTCTTAACATCATAAAATATTAACTTCACTTTACCATTCCATAATACATATTCTCACTCTACTTTATTTCTAATATATATATATTTATATATATATATATATATTTTTAAATATTTTATTAATATATTATCTCCCCTTGAATCCTGTTGAATTTATTTGTGTCATAGCTTAAATATTCATATTAAAAAATATATATATATATATATATATATAAAAATTCCAACCATGGAATCAATTTTTAGTCTTTATAACAACTTAGAAAACACAAAAAAAAAAAAATGAAAATTTTGGAAATTTTTTTTAGTAATGTCGTCACTTTAATATTATTTTCAATTTTCTTATATTACCAAATATCTAAATAAAAAAAAAAAAATAAAAATTATATATTTTTGTAGTTATTGTTCTTTTCTGTTCCTTTGAGTCTATAAATATTTATTGCTCACGTTTTCCCTGTGGGCGCCAACAAACAACAAACTGCACAATATTTATAACGAATTTTTTTTTTGTTTTTTCTTGTTATTACTCTACTCCTCTTATACCGCCAAACAACAAAGTATCAGCAGAGTAACATAACAACAGTAAATAAAACAACAAAAAAAACAAAAAATTAAACTCTTCAAAATTTAAAGCCAAACTCCCTCTTTGTACTACTGATAATCATAAGTATAAAACATTCAATTTTTTTTTTCTATTTATTTATTTTTCTATTTATTTATTTTTTTTCGCTTTAAAGTTCAATTTTCAGTGATTTTCATACATTTTTTTTTTTTTTTTGAAAAATAAAAGTAATAAGAAAAAAAAATAATAACAGAATATAACGGTAAATTGCAAAATTCAACAAAGTAATATAACGGAATTTTCGCGTAATAAAAACAAAAAAAAAATGGCACACCATAGAAAATTGACACTACATTTAAATGTGTTTGACATCTCCATATGCCAATTCTGATATGCATAGATGGCAAATAACAGTTTTTTTTTTTTGTAAGGATAATACGTTGTTCATATAATATTGCTTTATTCTGTTAGAACATAAAAACAACAAAAAAAAAATATATATACAAACATCAGAAGATAATTTTCCAATACAATAAAATAATATGACAGTGGTGAGGGTGGAGTTGAATATTTGGTATATTTGAAATTTTATTACTGATATTGAACAAGTGATATACACTTGGTTGCAAAATATTATGAACACACATATTCATTTTTTATGACGGCGGATATATTTAGATGGTACTGAAAATTTGTTTTATGGATGAAATAATTTAATTATAATAAATCAAATTAATTTGGGTTGAAAAGAAGATTGATTTATTTTTTTTGTATTACAACAAAGCTGTATACAAATAGAACGTGTCCAAATCAAGTTATGTATACCATAGTGTAAAATTCAAAATATTTATTTTTGTATATATTTAATTAAATATGAAACTAGGTTCGATATTCTATATTATTATTGCAGCTATTGTGGAATAGCTTCGCCTTCATAATAATTTTGTTCCACTTTATTTTAGTAATAACCAAATTGTGTTGCAAACTAATTTTAAAGAATAAATGAAAAAAAAAATTGTTTTAACAATATGCATGTCCTGATGGCCATTCGAATCTGGGGCCTACTCACAAGTAACAGTAAATATTATACTATACATCATTACACGATATAACTACTACATCGTATTGGCCGCAAATTGTCTATAACAATATTAAAAAATATTTTCTCTAACAAAACTGTATAATTAATGGCTATCAGGCAAAAGTTCTTAAGTCACAAAATCGAAAAAAAGGGCTTATATACCTTAACACATTGGCTATCGTGATTACGAGTGATACTCAAATTTTCCTGTTCCCAAGTACAAATGTATCACCAATGAACATTTCCATTATCGTGGTCAGGTACCGTGATCACCAGTTATGCAGAAATTTGCTCTGTCCCACGTACAAATGTTTCACTAGTGAACAAAATCAACAAATTTGTATATTGGGGATGGGGATGAATACGCTGGAAATGTTCAATGGTGCCCACGTACAAATGTTTCACTAGTGAACAAAATCAACAAATTTGTATATTGGGGATGGGGATGAATATGGAAATGTTCAATGGTGCCCACGTACAAATGTTTCACTAGTGAACAAAATCAATTAATTTGTATATTGGGGATGGGGATGAATACGCTGGAAATGTTCAATGGTGCCCACGTACAAATGTTTCACTAGTGAACAAAATCAATTAATTTGTATATTGGGGATGGGGATGAATATGGAAATGTTCAATGATGACACATCGGTACCCAACGTGTTAACGTCATCAATTTCAGTTACCAGTTGCATCTATATTAATATTTAAATTTATTTTCAATTATTTTAAGTCTGTTATCTCTATACGAAAAATCGTAAATCCAAATGGCACCATTTAATGCGTTTACATTTTACTGAATTTTACTGAAAGCTCTAAATTCACATTTGGATAAAAGTACAAAACTTGACTTAAGTTCTAATAAATTGAACAAAAAAAGTTTTCTTTTTTCTTATTTTTGAACAGTTCAATTTCACTCAATGCATGTCACTTAATGCCAATCACTTCAGTAATAATTTAAATTTGCGACAATGTAATAAATATGCAAAATTAATGTAGTGAACTCAGACTGAGGGAAACGGGGGTCTGGTATTTGAGAGCATATGAAAACGCTAATATCATAAGCCAGTTTCCAAAAGAGCTGTTGCCAGCCAAAATCTATTATATCACTCCTAAACTGAACTTTAACAAAAAGCTTAAGATGGGTTTTCTTAATAGTGCCGATTGGAAGCGTGTGCTTTGCAGAAAAGTGAAATGAATGATTGATGGATCATGAAAATGTACTTCGAAGTAGGTATAAGACTTTTCTCAGTAGATCTAAAAAGTCTTATGGCTTCCATAAATGTTCTAGCGTCTTTTAAACAGTTGCTTGCAGTTACTGGCAATTAAGGAAGTCCTTGAAATCCCTAATCATATTCATACACATACGAAACGAAAGTCACTATCTTCATGGATAATTAAATCGCTATCAAAAGATTGGTGTCGAACACTATCTGTATCTG
This sequence comes from Argyra leucocephala, assembly GCA_963942445.1. Taxonomy (NCBI): domain Eukaryota; kingdom Metazoa; phylum Arthropoda; class Insecta; order Diptera; family Dolichopodidae; genus Argyra; species Argyra leucocephala. The sequence continues at coordinate 121,881,424 of OZ012681.1, forward strand.
TACTCTATGTTCTTGGTCACAATAATATAGATCGGAATAAGAGAATCGATTTGCTGGATTCCAATTGACAGCCCCTTAAGGAGGACAATCGTCCTCTAATGCAAGTCACCAAGGAGCGTATTTATTTATACTTTCTGGCGAAAGCGAATGAAAGGTAGCATAGACAAAATACCTGTATGATTTCTAGAAAAAGATGGCTCTCGTATCACATCAACAAAATCAAACAATCTTAGCCAGACCTCGTACTGATATATCAAGAGTAATAGCCATCAGTTCGGGTCATTCAGCGCGATAAGTAGCCAGGCTGTTAAACTAGGTATTCCGTTCAACTAACGTTGTCGCATTTGTAAAAATAAAAATGAGACAGAAACCTTTGAATACTTCCTTTGCAGCTGCCCAACATTAGCTAGAGTTAGACTCCGGACTTTATGTGATATTGCGGATAGGTATTAATACGGAAAGCGAAATTGGCGATATGATCAACCTTCTAAATTTTTAACACAAATATTAATATCAAATTTGGCCCTGTCATTTTAATATTTCAGCAAAAACCAAAAATGTACTTAAACTCCTGTCTCTCGGTGTATATAATACCCATATTTACTTTATCTAATAATCGGTATCACATATGAATAACTGCAATTCAGATCAACTTGCTAGAGAAAAAACTTAGAAATCCATCCAAAAAAAATCCATCAGGAAAGAGTAATCTGCATTGTATATAATAAAAGCTTCAAACTTCATATGGTCACGTAGACCAGACTGTACCATCACCAAGAAAATGCGGCCTATACGTACCCTTAATCTACTATCTTTGAAAACATGTGACATGAGCACTATGATAGAAGTCATTACGGGTTATTGTCTTATTGGTAAACATGCCAGAAGACTTGGACTCCCTTTAAACGATTTTTGCTCCGGAGTTTGATTTACACTCCGGGCTATTTCGGAAAGCGATAGTACTGAGTACCTCAAGACAGTACAAACAGGAGAGTGATTCTCTGAAGCAACTAAGGGGTCAGTACCGGTCATTCTCTTATTGGTAAATATGCCAGAAGTCTTGGACTCCCCTCAAATGATTTTTGCTCCGGACTTTGATCTACACTCCGGGCTATTTCGGAAAGCGATAGTACTGAGTACCTCAAGACAGTACAAACAGGAGAGTGATTCTCTGAAGCAACTAAGGGGTCATTACCGGTCATTCTGTTATTGGTAAACATGCCAGAAGTCTTGGACTCCCCTCAAATGATTTTTGCTCCGGACTTTGATCTACACTCCGGGCTATTACGGAAAGCGATAGTACTGAGTACCTCAAGACAGTACAAACAGGAGAGTGATCCTTTGAAGGAACTAATAACAACAAATAGGTCACTCGAGTCGTGGTATCCGAAAAACACATACAAGTGCTAATTGGTTTTCCATAACCAACTGAAATGGCCATTTCTACCTACCTACCTACAAAATCAATACTAAGTATCTATTAAAAATGTAAGAACAAATTAACCGTGTAAAATAATAATAAAAAATATTGAAATAATAAAAAAAAGTCACTGCTGTATCTTGGTCGAGGTTCTAAGTGTTAGAATTTTAAAATATATAGAGTATTTTATTTACATAAATTTTTTTTTTGAATTGAAGCAAATTGAGACCATTGTAATTATTGTATGGGTGATATAAAAAGTGGTGAGAGTCACTTATTGTGAATTACCAGTAAAAATAATTCGTACCGGAAAGTATTGAGTTATTAGTTATCAGAGTAGTAAGCCGAGACCTAAAAGAATAAATAATTGAGACATATAATATGGTTATAAAAGCCCAGTCAGTCAGAGTCCCTATAGCTTAGATTACACCGTTGAAAATTTCATAAAAGTATATCATATCAATTAATTCTTAAACCTATAGACAATTTTGAAAATTGGTAATATGACTATTAGAATCAATATTTCAGTGAAAATTAGAATCTTAATACCAATGTAATTACTATAATACACATTATAATTATTATAACATTCTCCCATATTTGTGTAGCACGCTGTAGGATGACTATAAGCTATACTAAAAAGATAAAAACTATACAAAACTTGACATGATTGTATTAAGAAGAAAATGTTAGGTATGAAATTGTTTAAAATATTTTTATCCGTCGTATCCGTCTTCTATCCGCCTCCAGAAAAAACGTATAAACTGTATAAAAAACTCTACAACATATCATCAGTAACGAACTCAGTTTTGCGAACTTGTTAAACATCTAAATGTTAACTAATTTTTCTTTGCAAACATGAACAACATTTTTATAATTAGATTCTAATTCAATCAATATACATCAACTTCGTCACAGTTAATTTTCATATTTCACTGGAATAAACCGTTCGATATTTAAATGTAATCCAAATGAATGACGGATAAGTTTCATATGCGACCCAAATAAATGATTCAGGTGACAAAAACCTTAATAGTTATTTTTTTTATTTATTTTCTAAGTATCAATGAAATTCCACCCTATACCCCATTTGTGCAAGCATGAAATCGCAGAGATGAGGAGAAAGTGTGTCCGGCGCTAATCTCAATGGACTAGAAACCGGGATGAAGTAGCTCGTTGATCAACGGACCATAAGTCTCGAAAGAAGGACATCCGCAGCGCTATTAGCAGCAGTAAGGCTTCCGCGATGGTCTGCGGAAATTCGATTTGGACCGGTAGGGTTTGGGTTATAAAATTTTTCAAAAAAACTTGGGACTATGAATGCTATATCAATGGGAATCATAGTTCGTGAGCTATTCCTAACCCATCCGACATTACACAATGCTGATGATGACTGTTTAAATATAAATTTAGTTGCGTTTTCATGAGAAAGTAAGAGTGTAAGTGTAAATTATTTCCTCAGAAGCTGGAATAAATACCTAGAGATAGTTAAGGCATTGTTCTGATAAGATTTTTTTAATTTTTTAATAACCTTTTTGGCCGTTTCGAATAACCAAAGTTTTAACAGAAATACTAAAATCAAATTTGGCTCTCTCATTTTAATGTTTCAACAAAAACCAAAAATGTACTTAAACTCCTGTCTCTCGGTGTATATAATAATAGAAATAAATTTTCTTTCCAAAATAATATTTTGCACACATATTCATTCAAACACCATGATATTCTTAAAGTAAATGAAAAACAAAGCAAAAATAAAAAAAAAACACAAATAACTTTGTAATAATAACTGTAATATTCGAACTTACTTACACCTTTAATTTAATATAAGAAAAAGAAAAACAAAAAAAAAAATATTTCCCAGTCAAAATATTGAAGAAAATTACATGATAACAATGATATTGATATTGATATGATAAGCTTTAACTTAAAACCAGTGTTTATTGCTTAACGGTATATATAGGCTCAGGATGTTGTAATATATATCTAATGATTATATTTACATATATATGTTTATGCAAATAAATTTTGTATATATATATATATATATATATATATATATTATATTAGATTCAGATAAATTGTTAAATTGCTTGTATTTACACTCATTCTATCAACTTGCGATTATTTTTGAACGACCTTGACGTTTTCAAAGGATGTAATACGTATATATATATATATATAGTATGAATATTTACAATACAATGTATGATAAGACGAATAAAATACTGTACTTAACATGATTTTATTTTATATATATGCATATATACATATATAATATATATATGAATTGTACATATTTGAACTGTATATGTTATTGATTTATTTTGCACAATCAAGAGTAAAAAAAAAAGAAAAAAAAAAAAAAAATAAACAGAAATTTTCCCAGATTTTGTATAAATTGTGCGAAATTTTCATAACTAACTGTTCATAATATTGTTAACCTGTATTTTATAAAAGAGGGGATATTGTTATATTAGAATTTAAGAAAATAGAAATTTTATTTTAAAGAAACAGTATGGAACATATGAACACATTTTATTTGTTGGGTGGAAAACGGGGAGGAATATTATACATATATATATAAGACAATATGTTTACATATGTTGGGTGTTATTTATTTATTATAATATCTACCTGAACATTGATATTAAGATATTCATTCAATTTTTCAAATCTATATAAATGCATAGCTATACACATTTTATACATAAAAAATAGATTTGTCTCATATGTACAGTTGATAAAATTATATTCGACAGGAAAAATAACAGGATATATTATTATATAGAGTAATAGATACTGCAAGTTCCTAAGGGAATTCCGTTAAACATTTTTTTTTTGTGTTTTTTTTTTTGTATACACACTGTTATTTTTTTTTTTTTTGTATTGTTTTAAAATAAAATAAGGTGTATGACTTTTTATTTTTGTATGTTATTATTTTTTTTTAAAGTAATTTTCAAAGTTTAAAGAAATTGTTTAAAGGTTAAATGGAGGTTAAAAATAGCAATTTTAATTTTTTTTTATTTTAAATCGATGAATTTGAATAAAATGTAATTTGATATGGAAGAGAATTTAAGTATATATAATATGATTGTTTTTTTTTTTCTTATTATTTTATTTTATTATTTTATAAATTTGATTTTAAATTGGAAAATTATATTGTAAAATTTTGTAAACAATATACAAAGGGTTTACATTGTTTTTATTTTGTTTTTAAATTTTGATAAATTTTTATTTAAATATTCCATTAGAAATGGTAAATTTTAAAATTACTTTAGTTATTAGAAAATTTATTGTTATTTTGTTAATTTAAATTTTCGTTTGGAACAAATTGTGTGAATTAAATTTTTCTATTTTAAGTACATTAAAATCCATATTGAATATAGGCAAAGATTTCAAAACAAAGTTCGTTAGTTCTTGTAAAATGAAGTGTAATTGTAAAATTTATATGTAACATTTTCCAAATTGTATATCAAAAGCTTTTGACTTTGTATACTATTTCAAAATAGTATACAAATTGCTTAAATAAAATGTACATTGAACAAAGTAAAACCGTTGAAAAAACATTGAAATCGGTCCAAAATTGCAGATTTTACAGTATTTTTTCATTTTGTTAATTTTTGTAAATTTTTAGCGATGCTAGCATCACAAAAACATACGAAAATTTTTAATTTTTTTCGAAATGTTCTTATTTTGTTACTATCTTTTAGAATATTCATCAAACAAAGTAAAACAGTTGAAAAAACATTAAAATCTGTCCAAAATTGCAGATTTTACAGTATTTTTTTCATTTTGTTAATTTTTGTAAATTTTTAGCGACGCTAGCATCACAAAAACATACGAACAGTTTAAAAAATTTTCGAAATGTTCTTATTTTGTTACTATCTTTCAGAATATTCATTAAACAAAGTAAAATTGGTGAAAGAACATTGAAATCGGTCCAAAATTGCAGATTTTACAGAATTTTTTCATTTTGTTAATTTTTGTAAATTTTTAGCGATGCTAGCATCACAAAAACATACAAAAATTTTTAATTTTTTTCGAAACGTTCTTATTTTGTTACTATCTTTTAGAATATTCATCAAACAAAGTAAAACAGTTGAAAAAACATTAAAATCTGTCCAAAATTGCAGATTTTACAGTATTTTTTTCATTTTGTTAATTTTTGTAAATTTTTAGCGATGCTAGCATCACAAAAACATACAAAAATTTTTAATTTTTTTCGAAATGTTCTTATTTTGTTACTATCTTTTAGAATATTCATACAAACAAAGTAAAACAGTTGAAAAAACAATAAAATCAGTCCAAGATTGCAGATTTTACAGTATTTTTTCATTTTGTTAATTTTTGTAAATTTTTAGCGATGCTAGCATCACAAAAACATACGAACAGTTTAAAAAATTTTCGAAATGTTCTTATTTTGTTACTATCTTTTAGAATATTCATCAAACAAAGTAAAACAGTTGAAAAAACATTAAAATCTGTCCAAAATTGCAGATTTTACAGTATTTTTTTCATTTTGTTAATTTTTGTAAATTTTTAGCGACGCTAGCATCACAAAAACATACGAACAGTTTAAAAAAATTTCGAAATGTTCTTATTTTGTTACTATCTTTTAGAATATTCATCAAACAAAGTAAAACAGTTGAAAAAACATTAAAATCTGTCCAAAATTGCAGATTTTACAGTATTTTTTTCATTTTGTTAATTTTTGTAAATTTTTAGCGACGCTAGCATCACAAAAACATACGAACAGTTTAAAAAATTTTCGAAATGTTCTTATTTTGTTACTATCTTTTATAATTTTCATTAAACAAAGTAAAACAGTCAAAAAAACATTAAAGTCGGTCCAAAATTTGCAGATCTTAGATTATTTTTTCATTTTGTTAATTTTTGTAAATTTTTAGCGATGCTAGCATCACAAAAACGTACAAAAATTTTTAATTTTTTTCGAAATGTTCTTATTTTGTTACTATCTTTTAGAATATTCATACAAACAAAGTAAAACAGTTGAAAAAACAATAAAATCAGTCCAAGATTGCAGATTTTACAGTATTTTTTCATTTTGTTAATTTTTGTAAATTTTTAGCGATGCTAGCATCACAAAAACATACAAAAATTTTTAATTTTTTTCGAAATGTTCTTATTTTGTTACTATCTTTTAGAATATTCATACAAACAAAGTAAAACAGTTGAAAAAACATTAAAATCAGTCTAAAATTGCAGATTTTACAGTATTTTTTTCATTTTGTTAATTTTTGTAAATTTTTAGCGACGCTAGCATCACAAAAACATACGAACAGTTTAAAAAATTTTCGAAATGTTCTTATTTTGTTACTATCTTTTAGAATATTCATCAAACAAAGTAAAACAGTTGAAAAAACATTAAAATCTGTCCAAAATTGCAGATTTTACAGTATTTTTTTCATTTTGTTAATTTTTGTAAATTTTTAGCGACGCTAGCATCACAAAAACATACGAACAGTTTAAAAATTTTTCGAAATGTTCTTATTTTGTTACTATCTTTCAGAATATTCATTAAACAAAGTAAAATTGGTGAAAGAACATTGAAATCGGTTCAAAATTGCAGATTTTAGAGTATTTTTTTATTTTGTTAATTTTTCTAAATTTTTAGCGATCCTAGAGCATCACAATAACATTCGAAAGTTTTCAGTTTTTTTCGAAAGTTCTTATTTTGTTACTGTCTTTTGGAATATTCATCAAACAAAGTAAAATTGCTGAAAGAACATTGAAATCGTCCCAAAATTACAGATTTTAGAGTATTTTTTCATTTTGTTAATTTTTGTAAGTTTTTAGCGATGCTAGCATTACAAATACATACGAAAATTTTCAAAATGGTTTTATTTTGTTACTATCTTTTAGTTTCACATGTTATTGATTTTATGACATTTTGCTTTTATTCAGATAATTTAATTTGGTTCGTGTATTAGGTAAATATATGGTTGTCCTATATTATTATTTTATTTTATATATAGAGTATGCTGTAGGCTCTAGGTGAAACATTATTAAAATTAAATAAAGATTAAAACTCTAGGTATGTTCCACTAATTTTATTAAATATTTTAATCGATTTTATATCTAGAGTTTTAATATTTATTTAATTTTCTTATATTGGTTTAGAACTTGGATATATTTTTCTATAAATGATTTAGTTGAAAAATGGGGGCACCAGAATTAGTAGTTTTTAACTTATATTTATTTTTTAATCAGTAAATTTTTGCGGTAATATTTTAAAAAGCTTCACATTTAAATTTCAGGGATGCTGTAATTGCTTTTGGCTTTAATTTAAAGATGTGGAAAATTTTACAGTCATAATAAGCATTTTTTATTAGTTAATATGAATAATCATTAGGTTTTATATTAGCTTGAAATAACTAATTTAAGGTTTTTACTTGCCTCTGCTTTAAAATCCAAGTTTATAATACATGGTGTAATGTTGGCTGGCCTATAACGAACTTGATTTCCACCACAACATTCATTGACTAGTGAATAACTATTTGAATTTGCTGGCTTGGTTCTTGTTATTTAAATACACAAGTCGAAAATGTCTAATATTTAGAAAAGGAATTGATATTGACATCAGCTTAGCTGACACAACTATTCGAACACTTAATAAAGAAGATCAAATACCGATAGAGCGGTTTATACTAAAATGGACAGAAATCGTTAGATATAATTGAGTATACCGACAACATACCGAATAAGTATGCAAAGGTTTTAGGTATTCGTGTATTCGTTTATAATATTTATATATATTGTATTTGTATATATATTTATTTTTATATCTATTTAATAAATTTGTAAATATATTTGGTAATGCTTTATATTTGTTTTATAAAACTATTTAATACATTTGTATTTGTATATTAGTACAGATCATTTTTGGATATTGATAAACATGAAGATAATATAAAATATTTTCTGCGATTACCAGTTATGTTATTTTGTACCTTGCTGAATAAATAAATGCTGATGAGAATATATATTTGACATGAAATAGGTAAGAGTTGAATTTATTTAGAAATCGCTGTGGGTCCGCAAATGGGCTAATGTTGTAACATTGATGATTAACTAATTGAACCCTCTTAAACTAAATTAATTAAATTCTTGAACTTGTAGAAGAAAATATGTATACAGAATTACTATATTTATTTACTTATTTTTCTACACTGCACTGTAATTTAAAAAATACAAATTAAATATATACATACATAATGATTGTAGATAAGATAAAAATACTTTGACAATATAACCATACTTGTTCTGAAATCCTATTTTGCAAACATAAAATATTTTTCAACTTTTATTTCGCTATTGTTAGAATTGACAAATTTGACAGTTGAAGAACACATTTTTATAAATTTTTTTTACATAGTTTTATTTAGTTGTCATTTGTCAAAAACAAATTAATTTTGGCATTGACACTACAAAATTACAGTTCAGCATACATTCAGGTTATAATTTTACAATAATCCTTTGTAATCAAAATTATAACAAGAATGTATGCAAATTACTGCTTGTTTGAAGTATGATTTTAATCTGACTAATTAAATCTAATATACATAGTTATCAGTAGAATAAACTACTTTTGTAAAGTTTAGATTTAATTTTTTCCATAGTTTTGAAGTAATTGGTTTTCTATCAAAAAAAATTTGCAAAAGCATTTTGTCCTTTGCAAATTTAATTTATTCGAAATATTTAAGTCAGGTTAGTCTAAATAATTACAACTTAAAGGTGTAAATATTCTAGTAATATAAACTCTTGAAATATAAAATTAAAATTAAAATATATGAAAATAAAATATTGTACAAATACATTAAAGCAATAAATAAAAAAAAATAATAATAAAATAAAATATGAATAATAAAACGAAAAAAAACATGTTTCTATTTGGTGGAAATTGATTTGAAATAATTATTTTCAAATGTCGTTCAAAATACATTTTTTCGACCTATTGGTGAGCTTTTTTCAACTATCAGGACATCGAAACGAATAATATTATACTGATATAGTGTCTAGAATTGAGTGAAATTTTATCGCGAATATCAAAGACAGTTCAGTAGTACAGATATTGAAATAGATGTGTTGTAACCATTATCATATTGTAAGATTATGTTTAGTGAGATCTTTGTTTTAAAATTTTTCTATATCTGTGCGATTTGTTAACCATTTGTCCTATAACTGTTATTCAATAAACGCAAAAAGGATCAATAAATAAATTGTTTCATATATCAAATCAAAGATTTTTTGTCCGGATTTAGAATCAATTATTTCAACAATATTTTTTAATTTATCCTCCTTATATTTTTCAAATTTATCTGTTCACGACCAGTTTCAAAATTTGTTGTTTGTAACAACCTAATTTGCAATCTTTTTTAACTAGTAAAATTTTCCATTTATTCATTCTAAGACTTAAAATCGTTTTATACTTATTATGAGTATATTTTTGTTTGAATGTAATGTGGTCATTATACATAACCACAAAATATATTAAACAATAATATAATATATATTATATACTAACTAATTTTTATAACTGCTATTTAGTAAATATAAATTTTTAAAAATAATCTTTCAAATACAATATTTTTCACTTGTTAGTAAAACATTTTTAAAATTTCAAACAAATTTTATAATTTTTCTTTCTGTTTTACATTTTGACAATAACTATTATATAATATACAATTTTTATATATACAATAATAATATTATTATGTAATTGTTGTGCAATAGAATAAATAACAAGTTTTCTTTAAAATGTAATTTTACAATATATGGCTTTTAAAGTCTAAGAAAACAAAACCACATTTTGGTATGTGTAATAATGTAATTGTATTTTTTTTATTATTTTTGTTTTTATTTTGATTCTTTAAGAAAACAATAGAACTATAATTTATCAAGGTCTACTAACTATATAATATATAATATCATTTAGAATCATTATTAGAGTGTATTCCAAAAACTCTCTATATTTCTTACTTATTTCCTGTATTAATTTGATTTTCTCTAGATACAAGTTTTGGGCTTTAAATTTTCTTTTGGTTAAGTTTTTCTTATTGTTATTTTCTGTTTGTTTTAGCTTTGGCATCTCAAGAACAGTATGGACTATATATGTAAAATCATTGTATAAAAACTTAAATTAAAATTTTAAATAATAATATTAACATATACGTATTCGGATGTAGTATGTACGAAATAACAATCTTCTGAAGTAAAGGCAACACAAGCTTGTTGCCAAATCACTGTATCTCGAAACAAATTGGTGTTGTCGACTTTGAAAATATAATATGTTCTTAATAGTGCATATAGTTTTCTACTTTGAACTACAATATTTCCTTAACGGCAGGACTAATCTTCATCAAATAAATGTTAAAACATGCTTTAAACCGTTATCTTTCTAGAATATATAATATATCTAATGAATCAACAGATATAACGATTTTTATACAAAATTATAATTTTAAACAAGAATACTTTCAAATGTCCTTTTCCTCCTTAAAGATAAGATTCGCCACTGAAGATATATATTTTTGGAAAACTAGAAACCCCAACTATCTTTCGGATATGGTCATTAGGTCCTACACCGATACAACATCTCCCTCAGAGTCCTCAAAAATAAAAAATAAAAACTAAATAAATTGGTAGATAAACCTTAACAACGGCCTCACTCATGGGCTACTCATGGCCTAAAATTTAATACTAAAACAAAAAAAGCAAAGGCAGGTAATCAATAATTTCAAACAAAATAATTCCCAGATAAATAATAACGGACAAATATCAATTACATATACCAAATTTCTGCTACTTCAGTAGCCTGATAGTGTATCGATGCCTTTTAAAGTACCAGAATTATATTTTTTTTAATACCAAACTAAGCAAAAGCTGAGGCCACTTTCTACACTATTTTTTTAATTTTTTTTCTATATTTTACAAAAAACAGTGAAAGAAATAAAAATACTATTGTAATAACATTATTCAAGTTTTTCACAGCTATAAAAGTGCTCTACCTACAATATACAGATTATTTCTTCTCTCCGGAGAAACAAAGCTCAAAATAGCTAATTATAACGTTTGTTCTGCCATATTATAGGTGAAAACCCTGGTGATTATTACAAAAAAAAACTTAAACCTGCATAAAATATGTTTGTTAAAGCCACATGTAGGTAGGTAGGTAGGTGGGAGCTACTGCCGACAGTACGTCGAAACACAATAGGTCAGTAAGGTGCATTGTGATTACACGGGAACTTTCCTCACATAAGATTTTGCTCGTTGATCTATTTCGAGCTTCCTACAAAGCGGTGGAGATCTCTGATTTTATTGCCTTCAAGGTCACCCTGCCAATCTAGAAAGAATGTTCCTAGATTTTGTTCTCTTTTATGATAAAGGGCAGGTATACAGCGTAGGTATTGGACAGTTTTTTTTTATATATAAAAATTCATGGTATATAAATGTTAAGGTAAACATTTAATTTTAAGAATTCTGTAATTTTTATACATAAATTCGTTCGATTTTTGATTTGCTCATGAAGATAGTTTAAGAGAGACACTCATTCATTACATTATTTTAAGTACTCAATATTCTATATATTGCCAGTCTTTCTGACATCCTATATTATCTCCTATATATATTGTTAACATTTCTTAAGTAGTGGTAGCCTCTATCAAATAAAAATCTTTTTGTGGAAGATAATTCAAAGATAAACACCAATGTATTAAACTTTAGTTTTTGATTTATGTTCAGCTAGTTTAAACTTTTATTCATCTCCTTTTGCATTTCAAAATTACTCTCATCGCTCAATTTTGTAAAATTTTGAATTTTTCAATTATATTTACATCACATAGCTAAATATAAGACCGATGAACAACCATTTATATGTGGGATAACACCATTGAATTGAATATCATTATTGCACATTTTTTTGATATTTTTTCTCTAATTTTGCACCAAAAACCAATCTTTTTTGGACATTTTAGAACAAATATAATTATCATGTTGGTCAAATTGAAAATTCTTAACTCAATAAATCCTACTCCAAAATACTTAATTTCCTTAACATATTCAATAAAGCTCTATTTTCTATTATTATATCTACTTCAGTTTTATAGTTTACGCACATTGATTTACCTTTACGTATGTTTAATTTCAAATTGTTTTTTCACTTTGCTCTTTTGCACTTTTGCACCGCTTGTATAAATTTTAAATGTCATTAATTTTTTCTTCACATACATTTAAATTGTCACCAACAACATTACATTTGATACATTTGAAAACTATCTTTAATGTCATTAATATACCGGGTGCACGAGAGTATGCGTATCAGCTTTTTAAGAGGGGAAGGAGCCGTTATTTTAAAATTAACTAAAAATTTTATTATCTAAATCGAGAGTGCACCCAAGCTTATCTGTTTAGGTTGAGAATACTCTTGCTGTAATTTGGTTTTCTGTATTCTTTCTACCAAGGACAAATTAAACCGGTTAAGTGCTCCCCTTAATCCATACTCAAAAAGCTTACGCCTATAAGAATATTACTTTCTATCGTTTCAAAAGCTCTTCATAGATCTAGGAATTTGACTACAGAATTACTTTACCACAATCTGTTTCCTTTTTCGATTCATTAATCGATCCATGACAATGCGATTTCTGTCGAGTGACGGTTTCTGAATCGCGATTGCTCTTCACATAATATTCATTATCAAATAAAAAAATTTAAAATCGAATGAACAGAATTGCACTTTCGCTTACTCTTTATTAACAAAAATTACCTTACAGTTTTTTTTTTCATTATTGAGATGACAATTTGGAGATGAGTTTTGGTTTCTTTTTGTATTCAGAATCGAGTTAAAGAAATTGCTCTTATATAGAACTCATTCACGAGTTTTAATTTTATTACTGAAATTTTGAACTTAAGCTGATTTTTATTTTTTTTCATTCTAATTTTTAATTTTCTTCATTTGGTTTATCTAATACTATTTATATAAATTGCTTTCAAAAAGCCTGCATGTATTGGTTTACACAACACCCAATAATAATTTTAGAGTAGAATAGGCATTCTCTAAGTATTCATCTTATATATATATATATATATATATATATAGAATTTCTCTGAGTATTAATCTTATATCTATACAATTTCCTTTTTACGAGTCCATACTCTGATTGTGTGTGTTTGTATTGTACACATCCCATTTGGATATAGAATATAATATACTCATTTTATTTTATTAAATTTTGTGTGGATCAAAATATTATTTTATGTTTGCATTTTGATGAATGAATTTTAATCGGTTATTGGCTCAGTTGGTTAATGCGTCATGGTAATATCGCAAATTTTGTGTGAGTTCAATTCTCTGTGATTCAATTTTTTTTGTTTTATTAAAAAAAATTTTTTTTTTGTTATTATATTATAAAATTTATAACATGAATTTTTAAAAACAAGAAAAAATTTTTTATTTTAATAAAAAATAGTAATTTTTAATTATTATTCTCTTTTCAATTATTTGAACAAAACACGAAATTGTTTAGAATAAATCCAAGCTTACAAATTATGTATACGTATGTATAAATTAATTATATACCTCATTTTTAGTATGTATGTAGGAAATAAAATTGGTTAGTCTGGCGATTTTACAACATAGCTTAAGAACAGTTTTTTTTTTGTTGTCAGCTAAATTCGGGTTTCAATAATATGGAGCGGGGGTGTAATAATGTAATAATTTTAAAATTTTGTTTTTTCATGCAATCTACATCTTTCTGCCGTCAACAAAATCATGATTTCAATTATACGGCGAGGGTGGAGGGGTTTGGTTAGCTTTTCAGTATTGAATGTGGTGTATATATTTAATAAGATCCAATTCTTGATATCAAATTGGAGCACTGTTCCTTAAATTTACAAAAAAACATAAAAAAAAATTATTTGTACTATTTTAGATAATAATTTTTCCACATTTACTTATAAAAGAAAACTGCATTGAAAAATCCTTTTTTCGTAACCGTAAATGAATTTAAATTTAAAATTTTGTTTTTTTTTTTTCTATTTCGTATTTAATTACTTCTTTGTTTTGTACATTTTTTTATTTTCATTTATATCAATAAATTATTTGTTATTACCTATTCTTATATATAATTTTCAAGTGCATTTATATAAAGTAGCAAAATAAAAAAAAAGTACATTAAAAAAAAAAAAAAAAACAAACTAAAAAAATATCCTTTCTTGTAAAATGTATGTAAAATGTACCTATGTATACTCTTTGTACATGATATAGTTTAGTGTTAATAATATAACATTATATGAAATTAAATAGTTTGGGTTCAAATGAGTAGACCAGAAATTTACTAACCGCAAATTTTTCTTAGAATATGTAAAAAGAAAAACAAAAAACAAAAATAGAAAGAAAAAAACTATAATATACAGGAATATTAGGAGGTAAAAGTTTCACAAAAATATTTATTAGGAACTCTGAATTAGTATTTATATCCTTACGCCTCACTATATTATTATTTTTTATATACTTATACCATATTATATTCCTATTTAATTATTTAATGTTGTTTTTATTTTATTTTTTTTTCATACTTTTAAATTCATTAAATTCTAAGTTTCTAGATTACAGGATATAGAAATTGAAGTTAAGTATTATGGTAAATTTTTTAACCTATCATTATAGATTTTCGGTTATATAGAGTTGATCTTGTTATATTCTACATCGGTTGGTATATTTGTTGAAGTACTACCATATCAAATACATTTTCTTACTTTAAAATACTTTAAAATACAAAAAAAAAAACGATTTGGGCATCTTAAGGTTATTTTTATTGCTGTTAATAAATAAATAAAAAAAAATAAAATTAAACAAAACTTTTGAGACTTCAAATTTTACTAAAGTAGAGAGAATTGTAATCCTTTGAGGAACTAAAAGACTTATAAAATCACATTAAGATTTTTTCTTATAGTTTTTTATTGTTTTTTTTTTTGTTGTACAGTACGATTAAAATTAGAGATTTTTTTTTTTTTTTTTTTGTTTTTTTTTGTACAAGGACTTGATGGATATTTTAAGAAAAGTTTTCTAATATATTTGCGTTTATTTTGTAAATTTAAAGTACTTAAGCGATTTCTTAGTGTGTTGTTCTTGTTAAATTTTGTTACCCAAGAATTTTTCAGTAACTAAAATATATATATATATATATATATATAAACCCAACTTTCACATTACTATAATTATATACTTAATATCTAGTTAATTTTTTTTTTTGTATATGTATGCGAATTATTTATTATTAGGTTAAAAAATTATTTTTATATATTTTTTTTTTGTTGGGAAATGGTCCAAAAAATGTCTACTATTATTTACATATATACTAAAATATAATATAGTTTAAAATAATGCTATTCTAAACATTATGGTTTGAATACAATAATTGCATTTATTTAACTATTATTTAAATTTATATAAATTTAAAAAAAAAATGTCTTTGGTTTAAAATTATAATCATAATAAATAATTTAAGGAAGAAGAAAAAAAAAGGATATTAAAAGAAAACTTGGATTAGTATAAAAAAAAAAAATTTAAGATAATATTTAAGATAAGTAAAAAATGAAGAAAATACCAATAAAATATTAGTGGTGGTTTTAAGAAAAATATTGTGCAGATACCACATAACTGCACCAACACTTAATATTATTCATTTAGTATTATTTTGTATTAAATAGTTCTTGACTTTCTAAGATGGACATAATATTGTCCATTTTTGAATTTTTGTCCAGTATTTTAATATTCATTTAATTTATAATATTTAATTATATGAAAAAAAATAAAAAAAAAAAATCATTTACTTAATTACTAAGCTTAAGGCTTTTAACAGATGTATAAATGTGCATAGATTAATTATTTTAGACGTTATTAATAACTACATATACATACACATTAATGATATATAATAAAGTTAAGATTATAATTAATTATTTATTTGGTTTTTTTATTTAGGCTGTAGTTAAAGCCATTTACGTAAAATGTTTTGTTTTTCAATTTTACTGCAGCGGTTGGCATGAAATTTTAATATAAAGTTAAAATAAATTGTTAAAAAATGTTCTAAAACAATAGATTCAGTTCCAAATTTTAGGAAATTAACTTTGAATTTTTTCATACAAACCTTATATAATAAAACGTAACAATCCTGCTGCTAAAGTACCAACATGTAGCAACCGTACAACAAAATAAAATAAAAAAAATAAAATAGTAAACAAAACAAGAAGTAAAGTAAACAAAAATGTTTTCTTCTCTGCTGCGTTTGTTTATGTATCTACTTCATTTTAAAAAAAACGGAAAACAAAAAAACAAAATAAAAAAAAAATACTTAAACCAACATTTTTTCTTTTCAGCTGCTTCGAAATCGTATCTGTACTTAGTGTGTAGGTGTTCTGTGTAAGCATAATCAAAAGACTGATATGAATATTCTAGAATTGATTTTCAAATTATGTAGGATTACATGACCAATGAATGAAAAAATAATAAGAATATTCTTTAGAAGTAGAAGAAATTGATGAAAACGTAAAATCAAAAGAAAAAAAAAATCTGTATTTTATTTTTACTACATATAAAGAAGTTGTTATTGTAAATAAAATGCTTGTGATATATATTTTATTCTTTTTCAGTTTTCAATGATATTTAATATGAATATTGTAAACTATGAGCACATGCATATTAATATAAAAATTAGTTATATTTCATTTATTTCATATGAATAAGTTGTTGATTAAAAAAAGGACTAATATAACTGACTGGCAATATAAAATTTATTAGAAATTTTTCTTTACTAATAACTCAATTTTTATGCTATGCTATTAACTTTTTGCCTTAATCTATACCTATTGGTGGAAAGCTAATAATTCTAGCCATAAAAGCCAATCAGATATTATTAACTCTTGTATAAAATTTAGCAACCAAGTTGACCCAAAATGTTAGATCTATAGAGTCAGAGTTATATTATTATATTATTATACAATATAACAAATACAATATACTTGTACTAAACACAATAGTATATAGTTAAAGCTAACCTATATATCAGTAGTGGAATCAAAACGATCCAAAGAATCCACTATTTGTTTATAACCAATGTTGCTAAACAGTTAATTAAACAACTATAAACATTGTTGCTAAACTGTGACCAAAACGATGTTGATGGAAGAAGAAAAAACATAGATGAAAAACATTTGGAAAAACTTATTTCTTTTTGGTTCAGCATTCAATCTAAGAAGAGGGTTTCCAACAAATTTTGGAAA
The DNA here is from genome assembly GCA_963942445.1 of Argyra leucocephala. Lineage (NCBI taxonomy): Eukaryota > Metazoa > Arthropoda > Insecta > Diptera > Dolichopodidae > Argyra > Argyra leucocephala. Next base: position 121,899,143 of record OZ012681.1, read on the forward strand.
GCAGAGTGAATGAAACTATAACTACACAGCATTTAGCTGTGATAGATGTTTATTTAACGAATGACCAAAGTTTGCCAAATCTAATCGAAGTTACTTCGAATATGATTTTCAATAATTGTATTGTACAAGAAATTTTTGGACATGGTATAAATGTGGATAATTTGACTAACTATTCCAAAAAAGCAATATTTTGCACAAAAAATTCTGGATGATACAATTAACGAACGAATTTTAAATATTTTGAAGGGAAATGTAATAACTTATCTTATTACCGATTACGTTAAAGATTGTGGTGCAAATGATGCAGTGAATTCCTGTAGAGTTTTTAAGCGGCTGCTCTCCAAATTGAATGCCTCCACATAATTTTAAATTGAAAATTGGTAGCATAATAATACTACTGAGAAACCTAAATACCAAACGCGGCCTCTCCAATGGGACTCGATTAGCTGTAAAAGCTCTAAAATAAATTAAATTTAATAATCGCGACATAGCTATATGTGAAACTGTATTTATTCCTAGAATAGATTTAGCTACCACAGAACTGCTATTTATTCTTAGACGTTGACAATTCACTGTTAAATTGGCATTTTTTATGACCATGAATAAGTCGCAAGGTCAAAGATTGGAAAAAGCAGGAGTTTATTTGCATGAAATAGTATTTGAACATGAAGTTGCATTTCCAGAGTACTGCGGTCTAGTAATATTCAAATAAAACTTACTGAGGGAATGGAGCAAGACAAATTAATTCCACATTCCAATAAACTGTATATAAAAAATGTTGTATGTAAAAATGTTTTGACATTTAATCATTAGAGAGGACCATTGGAAAACCACAAAAAAACGCATTTTTTTCTTTACCTCCTGTTGCGGAAAAAAGAAAATAAATTTTCAATAAAAAAATTGTTGTTGTTTAGCTCAATTTGTTTTTGTAAGAAACAATTTTTCAATTTATCGAATTATTTCGATCTTTATACAAAAAAAAAAATATTTTTACACCTGACTTAGCACCCCTAACATTTGATTACATTTCTTAGAATTCACTTTTTTGTGCAGTTTCACAAGAAGTTATTTTTTTTTCTAATTACAACACCGTCTTGAGACGGGCTTTACAACTAGTCATAATAAAATATAATATTAGTGTTTACTATATGATATAATATAATGTTTTGGTATATTACTGTTTTACCTTAAAACTGTCAAATTTAAAAATTATGACCTGAAAAGACTATAATTGAAGTTCTAAGACCTGTACAAATAATATTTAAAAGAAAAATGAACAAAAATTTTAAAATTTAGATCAACTTTAGAACTAAATTTGTTTTAAAAATATTTTTTATCATTCCTATGATTTTACATTAAAATTTTATGCTTCCCACAGGGCAGGAAAATTCAATCCAAAATGTTTGCATATTAATTTTACGCATCGCTATAATTGCATATCTATTATTTATTTAGCATTTTGATTTACAATTTTTTTAACACTTACATGTACATACATTTATATTTTAAAATAATTCAAAGGTATTTTTAGCACCGAACCGAATAAATTGATTTATTATTACAAGAAAAATTGTGAACATTTCGTGTCGATATACAACGTCGGTATAAGAGCCAACATATCAGTCATAATATTTAAGTCATTACATTTAATTGAATTTTACATTATTCATTAATAAGTACACTCACACCACTTTCCGAATTATAAAATCCTGCTCTATCAATATATAAAAATTATTTAAATTTAATACCAGCAAAAGATGAAAAAATCTCAATGGAATCAAATATTATATAAATAATTATTATAATTAATGTCAATAAACTTTAATTTTATAGTACCATAGTAGCTATTTATACCACTTTTTAACTTTTCCTATAAAAATACAATAACAAAAACAACATAAAAAAATAAATTCAAAGATCAATACAATCATAAAATTTCATCAAAGACATTTTAATTTTCTTCATTCAATCAATTTTTAATAATTTATGAATTGCTTAAATATTCTTCTTTTTCTTGTATACATTAAATAATTCTAGACATTCAATAATTAACAAAGTAACGAGTACTATAACAAAAAAGTAAAAAAAAAAAACGTAAAAATAGTAAAATAAAAAAACACTGAATTAGTTTTTGAGTCCTTTGATCTCCGCTAGACAGAATTTTTCGCACCAATAGACTTAAAACGAATTATAATCGTATTTTACCGCCCTGTATCAAAAAAATAAGAGTAGCTTATAATTTAATTCAACACTTACCCGCCCCTTGTGTTTTCAAAAAAAAAAAAAAAACCAAAAAAAATACAACTTCAAAAACATTCTTACTTTAAAGAAGTTATTCAATTCAATTCTTTAGTCCTGAACTCAATGCTTTCTTTATACAATGTTGTTTTTATTTATTTATTTATTTTTTTTTTTTGTTGAGATTAATTAACTTAAGGTAAGCATATATTTTTGTTTCTTTTTTTGTATTGCTTGTCTATGAAATTATATTTTATTACCAGGTCGAAGACATCTCTAATCTAATCTTTTTTAATATATTTTATTCATATAAGCAGCCATTACCAAAAATAAATTCATCAGATAATTTCATCGTCAATCAATGAAAAACACAATATTAATCTAATATACCGACCTACTGTTAAAGTTCAAATCCATGGTTGAAAGACCAACAAAAAAAACAAAAAAAAAACTCAAATTAATCTTTAAATATTCCAAGGACTAAACTTGGAAGAGATGAAGAGAAATAAAGATGCCTTCATTTATTTCATTACAGGTATTGATTGACCTTTGTTGTCAGATAATATTTCTTTCTTTGCAAACACTGTGTATTTTTGATGTTATAACAGTAAATTTTTATGTTAAAATTTATTTCATATGTATTAAGAGAATTGCTCTCTATTTTACCTTATCCTTATTTCATTTTTGTGAAAAAAATGATATTTGTTAAAAAGTTGAAAAAAAAGCCTAAAGTCAATAAGAAAATTAATGACGGTAATTATCATCCCTTTATATTAAAATTACTGAAGTCTATAATATTACTGGCATGACACTATACTACTGATGTGTTAAATTTTCATTAGGGTTGGGGAATATAAATTTACAAGTAAAATAGAGATCAATCTTAACATAGAATACCATTATTATATTGTTGAATTCATTGAAAATTACATTTTAGAGCAGAATATTAATTGGTGGGGTCATTCAAATGAAAAAGGTATGGTGGGGATGGAGATGGTGTTTTTTGTTTTAATATCGAAATATGAAAGAGATAGTCAATTGCAAGGTAAGATATGTGCATTTAATTTGTGCTAATTTTGATAATAATTTTATTTAATAGTTATATTTTAAAAATTGTCTTTGGTTTTAGAAATTTGCAAAATAAAGCAATAAGAAATGAAAAAAAAGAGATAATAAAAAAAAAAAAAACCAAAATAAATAAAATCTGTTCAAAAATCTAATATTTTTAGAATAAAATGAAAAAAAAAAAACGAAAATTAATTTAATTAATTCTCACACTTCCCCCTACAACACGAATACCACCAGTACTCCCTCATGTTGATCCTACTAAGGTTAAAATGCTTCATAGGGTTTACTTAAGGACACGAGCTGTAGTGAAAGTGCTGAAGAATCTGAATATCACAAAGTCCACTGGCCCTGATGGAATTCCAGCCATGGTTCTTAAACATATCGCCTGTCCCATTTCGAAACCTCTGCGAAATCTTTTCTCACTTTTATTCTCGACTGGTAAATACCCCAGTCAGTGGAAAATTGCGCATGTTTCCCCAATTCCCAAAAAAGGTGACAAAAGCGATCCTTCCAACTACAGACCAATCGCCATTACTTCAATTCTTTCCAAAATAATGGAAATCATAATAAACAAAAGGCTATTGAGATACCTTAATAGTTCGCGTATTTTAAATGATCGCCAATACGGCTTTAGAAGCCAAAGGTCAACAGGCGATCTTTTAACTTCTCTCTGCATTAAGCTTAATACCAGCATTCATTGTACCGGTGAATCTGAGATTGTAGCTCTTGATATCTCAGAAGCCTTTGATCGAGTATGGCATTCTGCTCTTCTGAGCAAATGTCAGGCTATTGGTTTGGGCAGCCTCTTTTGCAAATGGATTGAGGACTTTCTCTCGAACCGAAGTATACGTGTCGTTGTCGACAGTTTTATGTCCGACAACTATGCAATAAATGCTGGCGTTCCACAAGGCTCTGCCTTATCACCTACCCTTTTCTTGATTTTCATCAACGACCTGCTCTCTTCAACCCTCAATCCAATCCATAGTTTTGCTGATGACAGTACATTGGTGGCATCCTATGACTTTTTAATGAAATCAAACGTCACCTCTACCTCAATCAGCTCAAAGAGAAATATAATGACTAGCTCACTTAACCATGACCTAGGAAAAATAGCCGATTGGGGTATCGTAAACAGAGTTGAGTTAAACACCTCCAAAACTCAAAGCTGTTTGATCTCTTGTAAAAGAGATCAACCCGCCCCCACCCTGCGATTTCAAGGAGTAAACTTGCAAAGGTCAGAAAATCTAAATATTTTAGGCATGCAGCTAAACCAAAAAATGCAGTGGAATGAGCATATTTTTGATACAGCTAAGAAGGCTGCCAAATGTTTGGCTTTTCTTTCTCGATGTAAAGCCTACTTTTCTCCAAGAGATCTAGCCAATATCTATAAAGCATATATCCGACCTAAGATGGAGTACAATTCTCACATATGGGCTGGCGCCTCCCTAACTTCACTAGGTTTACTGGACAAAATCCAAAATCGCGCTTTACGCCTATTTGGCGACCCTGTCGTCCAATTAACATTTACTCCTCTTAGCACTCGTCGAAATGTTGGAGCTCTCTTCCTTTTTTATAGATATTATGTTGAAAATGACACTTGTTCTAATCGAAATAAAATCACTAATGCCTCCCCTCAAACTGTTCCGTCGTAACATTAGGGAAGCCTCCCATGAAGTGCCCTTTTCAACACTGTGGAAATACCTAGGTGGTCTAAAACTGGTTTTGGAAATTCTTTTATTGTAAGAACTGCAAAAATGTGGAACATGCTCCCATCTCACGTGTTCCCTACCGACAAAAATGCTCCATTATACAATTTGCAACTTTTTAAAAAGAACGTCTTCAGGTTCGTATCCTACTTACCTCCCAATTCTTCTCTATCATCCTTTTTCCCTCCAAATCCTTTTTTTCCTTACCCACACCTACAATAATTTTGTATAAAGGAATCCTTTCCTAGTGTTTGGGTAGCGTGTAAAAAAAAAAAAAAAAAAAAAAAAAAAATTGTAATTTTAATACTCTATAGGGCCGGACGGCTAAAAGCCAAAATCTATAAATTCACTCCTTATGAATAATTTATAATTATAAATATATTACTTTTGTAAATATTGTAGATATAAGTAAGTTAAGATATAAGTTAGAATTGAAATAAATACAGAAAAAAAAAAAATGTATAGGTTTAATCATTTTTATATTTTTTTTTATTGTTTTTTTTTTTATTTTGCTTTAATTTCATTGTACAATTTTCCTTATTTCTAATTTTATTAATTAAGAGCTATATACTAATGTATTTACACCTATGACTTTTAATTTACTTAACTGAACTTTTCTATTAATATTTATATTTATTTTTTCAGGAAAAATGGCAAGTAAAAGCCTATATAAATTAATAAAATTACACCTCTATTGATTTTCCAAAGGCATGTGATCAGATCAGACTAATCAGCAGAATCAATCGTTTTTGTAATAATTTTGATATATTAAAAATATTATCTATTCGTGCCATTTAGATACTATTATCTGTACTATTATAAGGTTTTAAAAATTTTCAAATCAAAAAGGTAGTTACTGGCAAACTTTCCTCCAGAAACGGTGTGTTCGATACCTGCTCTTACTGAATCTGGACAAATTAAATGAATTTAGGTAGCAAATTAAAGTACATTTCAGTGATTTGGAAAAAAAATGTTTAATGTCAAATTGGCCCCAATCGTTTTTAAAATAAAAAAAATATATATATTTTGCAGAAATTAAGTCAATTAACTAGTCCACTGGTCGGCAAACCTAGGCTCTTTAGCTTTTAAAGTAGGGCTCTTTCATAAAAAAATTTTTGGATAAAAATTATGAATTTTTGAAAAATTTTATTTTTGAATAAAATATTTTATGTTGTTTTTTAGAACTTTAAAATTGTTTTAATTGCTGATAAACAAAAAAAATAGTTTATTTAAATTAAAAATTAACTAAATTTTTACAAAAGCACCACGCACAGAATTATATATGGCTTGGGTAAAAAATTCAATGACAAACGTAAAAACGTTTTTTTTGTTTTTTCATCAGTCGTCGCAGCAAGTCATTGCATTTTTTGTGATTTCAAAATAAGAAAATAAGGTGTTTAATTTCGTTAGTGAAATTGTGCTTTTCAAATTCATCTGTAAATATTTATCATCAGTTTAAGGATTGTAAGTATTTTATTTGGTTGCATTATTATTATAAAATTATACATTGTTTAGGTACCTTTTTAACATGGCTACAAACAAAAAAAAAAGGAAAACGGACGACAATTACCGTGAGTTTCAAAATGAATCGACTGAGATTTACGCATTTATTAAAAACCTAAATGGACTTCTTATTTGTCTTATTTGTCAGGAAAAATTATCTCAAAATAAAAAATCAAATTTGGAGAGACATTTTACCACTAAGCACGTATTATTTAGCACTAAGTATCCTGTTGGTGATACAAGACAAAAAGCTGTTGAAGAACTTTAGAAACAACAAGAAAAAACAAGTACTGTATTTAACCATTGGATGCAATCTTCTAATAATGTTAATGCTGCAAGTATTGTGATTAGCCAGGAGATTGCTATGAGAGGAAAACCTTTTACGGACGGCGAATACAAAGAAAACTGTTTTATTTATGCATCGGAAGAGCTATTTCGAGATTTCAAAAATAAAAGTAACATACTAAAAAAAAATTAAAGAGAACAATCAAAATCTCCTCAAATATAACCAAGCAGCAAGTCGAAGATCTTCAATTAGTTTCGGCTTTATCAATAGCAGCTGACGAGTCCTGTGACATAAATGATATAGCGCAAGTTTCGCTTTTTGTACGCTATATTTCATCCTCAGGTCCTAAAAAAGAACTTTTAGGATTATTACCACTTAAAGGTCACACCCGTGGGGAGGATATTACAAATGCAGTAATTGAACGCTTTAAAAAGCACCACATTCCACTTGATAAAATTATTTCAGTGTCAAGAGATGGAGCGAAAAGTATGACCGGCACGAGAAACGGTTTTATTGCTATTTTAAAAAAGAAAATTAACCATGAAATGCTTACTTATCACTGTATAATACACCAAGAAGCGCTTTGTGCGCAAACATTCCCAAAGGAAATGTGCAAAATTATGGAATTGGTGACAAAAATTGTTAATTTCATTATGGCTAGAGCTCTTAACCATCACCAATTCGAAGAATTCTTGTTGGCAACGGAAAGTGAATACGAAACGGTGATCTTTTGTTGCATAATAAAGTACGTTGGCTGTCAAGAGGAAACATCCTGAAACGTTTCGCTTCCATACTAATGGAAATAAAAAGTTTTCTACTCGAGAAAGATGTTGATTATCCAGAATTAACAAATGATCAGTGGATACAAAAGTTTTACTTTATGGTAGATGTAACATCCCTTCTTAGCCAGCTTAATCACAACTTACAAGGGAAAAGAAATATAGTTTTTTTCGATCTTAGAGGAAGTTACTTTGTTTGAAAAAAAGTTATCTCTTTTTGTGCAGGATTCTGAAGAAAAAGTTTTTATTTACTTTGCAAGTCTTTTAAAACATTACCAAAAAACCAATTGTGATATTGACATTTGCTATTTTAAAACAACGCTTTTGAATATGAGGAAAGCTTTTCTCAATAGGTTTGAACAATTCAGAAACAGCAAGCCCACTTTAGCTTTTGTTAAAATGCTTCTTAATGCTGATGCAACTAAATTGAATTTTTCACCGTTCAATATTGATGTTGGCAAATTTCAAATGGATCTATTGGATTTAAAAAACAAAGAATTATGGAGCTCGAAATTTGAACGCCTTTGTGCTGATTTGGAAGGATTAGAAAAAAACAAATGTGAACTTGTTTCCCAGCATAAATACGGTCTGCTCTAAAAGATCTGGAGAATGAGGATTTATTAAATTTTAACACTTGGAACGGTATTCCTGACTCATATAATGAATTGAAAAAATTAGCTTTTGCAGTTCTTTCCATATTCGGTTCTACATACATATGTGAGCAAACCTTTTCCAGTATGAACTTCATAAAAAGTAAATTGAGGAGTCGTCTTACTGATTGGAATCTAGAATCGTGTCTAAAATTAAAAACAACTACATATAAACCGGACTTACACAAAATTTCTAAAGATATGCAAGAACATTGTTCACATTAATCTTCTTTATTAAATCTATAATTAACCCATTAAAGGCCACACGAGTTCTGTTGTTAGAAAAGTAGTAATTTTATAAAAATAAAACAAATTTGATGGCACCAAATCAAAAAAAAAAATTAAAATAAAAAAAAATTCATTTATTTGTCTTTTAGAGAGGTGTGCCAAATTTGGTACACTGGCCAGTTACATATGAAAATTTTTAAAACAAGTTTTTTCAATGCATAATGTTTTTGCACATTTTTCACATTGCCAAAATCCGCGTTTGTGACAAATAACACATCGAAGCCTTTTTTCTAATTTTTTTGGAAAATGATTCAACCCATCCTTTGCTAAACCTATAGGACCAGGCGCTGACTTTGGCACTTGATAAACATTTTTCTTAAATTTTAGCAAATAATACCTAGTTATGTTTCTTTTAAAATTCAGCAGATCCAACTTTTCACCCTCGGAAAATAATATATGAATCTTCCAGGCATTTACAACAGCTGTATCCAACATGGTTGTGAATAGTACCCACCACCACTTTTTGCCCCGAATTGATATTCGATAATTTGACAGAGCCTGATCATGGGCGTCTACACCACCCATCCCACTATTGTAATTTTTATATACAGCTGGTTGATCAACATCAACTTTGGCTTTAACTGAAGAAGACCATCTTTTAACTTTTGCTACTGGTTCAATATAGCCGCAATTGGTAATAATCGTACATGGTTTATTATCATTCCATCTTACCACAAAAATTTCATCGTTTTTTGAAAACATATATTCAAAATAGCCTCGGTTTTTCTTTTGAAATTCTTTAATTGAAGTAATTGGACATTTTTTTGTGCGATTATCCCTTAAAGTTCCTGTAGCTCTGAAACCTTTTTCTTTTAAAGTTTGCATCAAACTGTAGCCCGAAAAAAAATTATCAAAGTACAAAATGTGGCATGATGGATTTTCTATTTCAGAGATCAATTCTAAAACAACTTTCGCTCCTAAGGGTACTTTATCTTTTCCAATATTTACTTTATTCTTACCACAATAAGTATCGAACTTGTAACAATAACCAGTGCTACTTGCTAACATCCAGTTTTTAAACCCAAAGCGGATAGGTTTTCCCCTTATAAATTGTTTTCCACTATGGTGTCCAAAATATTTTACCATTGACTCGTCTATTGACAAATCTCGATGAAAATATCCCCACTGGCAAAATTTTTTACAAAGCATGTTCATTAGCGGCCTCACTTTATACATTCGATCATTTGATTCCTCGATTTTAGAATTGTCTGCTAGATGTAAGAAATGTTTTATTTCCTTAAACCGATTTCTAGACATACAACCAGCTACCAACTCTGAACGAAAGTCTTCATCAAGTGACCAATAATTTTCTTGGCGTGGAAGTTGGTGGTAACCTGTAAACAATAATATTGCTAGAAAAGTTTTTAATTCGTCACTTGTGATTTTGAAATTATGGTTATTATTTTGCGAAGCATATATAATGGTTTGTTTCACAATTGATTCTATAACTTCTTTATCAAAAAATTTTTCAAAAATTTTTTGTGGAGCTAACTTTCTTATTTCTGATTGAATTTTTTCCAATTTTTCTGTGAGATCTCCAATATCGTCAGTAAAATTTGAATACTCTGGAAATGTTTTTACCCATTGGAAAGGTGCTGATTTGTCTAATTTCTTCTTCCGCAGTTTTTGTCTTTTTGAAGCTAAATCTTCATTATCACTGTTGTCACTGTCACTATCATTTATATCGTTTGTAACAAATATTTCTATTGTGCCTGGAATATCATTTGGAAGCTCTCTTGTAAACAAATTATTTTCCTCAATATCTTCTTCATCCGTTACAACATCAACAGGTGGAGGAACAATGACACAATCTACTTCAGTCAGTTCGTTTCCTATTAAATTATCCACTAACTCCTCCAGTCCTTGAAAATCATTTTTTCCGTAAAACAACTTCTTCGCCATTGCTATAAATTGCCTACACACAAACAATAATTTTTAATTTTTTTTTTTCATATGTGGCCAGTGTACCAAAATTGGCACACTAAACTTTATCGCTTTCTAAAACTTACCAATTCCAAAAAAAATTTCAAAATGTTTATTGTTGTTTTTAAAGATTTATTTTCAAATTTATTTTTGACACTTACACTACAATACCTTAATTTTAATTTGGTTTTGTACTTCTCACTCTTACTATAAGTCGATCACTAAAAAAAAATTAAAAAACTATGAAACAAGAAACCTTCTAATTATATAAGTAAAACTCTAAATTTGGTTCTTCCCCAAATTTTTTTTGTTAAATAGGTAGCAAAAAACAAATTATTATTAAAGCATTGCCAGGGATAAGTATAACCAGAGAAATAAGGCTAAATTTGACTGTGCCAAATTTGGTACAGTGGCCTAAAATGAGTTAAAATTTATGAATGTTAAATATGTTGTGTGGAAAAGAATCAAATTATGATAAGAATTTAATACATGTTTAATAATATATTTATTTAATAATATTTGAAAATAATAAATAAAAATGAAATTTGAACTAAAAACTTGTAATTTAATTTTGTCAGTTAATATTAGAACTAGAAAATTAGTCTGGATGGGAAGGGGTAGATCTACTCCAACGTACCTAAGGCTCTCAAAACATTTTAAATATTGTACTGCTGAAATTTGGTTCTTTTGACTAATGAGTTTGCCGACCACTGAACTAGTCTATGAAAGCCTCAATTAGTATTTTCTAAACACAAAATAAAAAAAACGGGATCAAATTCGATTGTATATCAAATAGTTATCACCGTTTGAAGAAAACTATACGCATATCTGTGAACTGTGGTCCACATTTGTTTTATTTATTTTCTATGTATACAGGAAGATACCATTTTACATAATATACAGGAAGAAATTTTTATTAAAAAAGTTATACTTATTTTAATTATTTCAAAAGACTCTCTATGAATTTAAAAAAAAAATAGTGGCTATGGTTATTTTATTCAAGTTAATATTTCAATATAAAAAAAATTATTATAATATTAGTTGTAGGTATAATATGATATATGTAAGGGCAACTTTCAATTGTTTTTCATAACATAAAAGTGTAAAAGTACACAAGGGAACAAAGGTTAAAGGAAGATAAGCTGGCATGTTTGGAATATGTTTTCATCAAATATCAGAGAGCCATATTAGCCCTGAGCTTACTTAACAATAGATGAACAGTTAGTATTAATTCGCGGCAGATGTTCCTTTTGCCAGTATATACCATGTAAGCCAGGCAAGATGGAGTGAAATTTTTTTGGATTTGCTGTGCGACAAACTCATACCCATTAAAAGCTGAGATATATGTAAGAAAGCAACCAAATGAGCCACATTCAACTGATTATGCATTGCACTTACCTCATCGTTTATCTGAGCCATACGTCAACAAAGGGTAAACTATAACCATGAATAACTTCTTCACAAGTGGTATATATTGGCTGAACAGCTATTAAGAAAAAAAAAAACTACAATAATATCGTTCAAATAAAACTGATCTGCCAAAATAATTTTCAGCAAGGCAGAAATCAAGAAAACAGATGTAATTTCTTCAGAATTTTGTTTTGACGAGAATCTTACGTTGGTAAGCTATGTTCCAAAGCCAATTAAGAACGTCTTGTTACTATCAACTTTGCATAACGACAAAGGTGTTGACTCTGGTTCAAATAAACCCAACATTATATTGGATTACAATTTGACTAAATGCGGAGTTGATACACTAGATGTATTGTAAGAACATATGTACACGTGCAAAAGCAAGACTGAACGATGGCCAATAGTTTTTTTTTTTTTTTCTTTATTTTGTTTTATAATTCATGTATATCAAATACATAACAGATAATTAAATTAAGTTTTATTGATCATAGCTTAGGTTTAAGCTGTCTGATCTTATTGTTTTTTGTATATAATTCAATTTAATTTAAATAAACTATCGAGTTTTTATTTAGAAGACGAAAAAATAAATTATATAAAATTAATAAAAAATTAATATAAAAAAAAAAACAAATTTGTAGATAAATTTATAATTGCCAAGTTAAATTGTTTAATTTTTTCCTGTTTTTTTTTTCTTTCTTTTTCTTTTTTTTTTTTTTTTTTTAATTATTATAAGTCTTTAATGTTTTTTTTAAAACCTGCTAACGCAAAACAGCAATATTTTTTCCATACGATTTTTTATTTTTTAATATGATCGACCCACCAGCGATGTTTCAGCGTTTAATTTGTATAAAATTGAAAACCCTCAACTATTCAACCAGCAGAAATCATCTGAACGTAAGTTGCTCTTGAAAGAGTTGGCTATGCAACTGGTGCAAAAAATATATTAATTCAACTATCCAACCCTAGAGCAATGAAAAAAAATGTTAAAATCAGATAGGAAGCAGATAGGTTATAGAAAAAATAGCTATGAATATAGCCAGTAAACGTCAATGGTGTCATATTTGTCCTCGGTCTGCTGATATTAAAACACGAACATTATGTTGCATTTGTAAAGAAGCATCTTGTGCAGCACATTAAAAAAATTATCTGCATAAACTGCATTAACGAAGAAATGATAACCTCTCAAGAAGAAATCGAGGTTCCAACATCGGACCATATGTTTGAGCTTAGGATATTTTTCTTGATTTTTATTGTGATTAAATTGAATTTTGTACTTAAGTTTTGTTTAGTTTTATCTTAATTATATTTCTTTTGCTTCATTTTGTAAATAAAATCGATATTAGAAAAAAAATTAAAAATAATTTAAAATTTTTTATATAAAATATATGAAAATCCATTTGGGTCAAATGGACCCCAGTGCACAAACTACGATAAAAAAAACTATGCACAGGGGGAAGGTTAATAAGCCTAAAACTACTACGCGTACACGTAGAAAAACAAATTGTTAATATAATATGTATTTCTTTTATTCCAAAAAGTATTGAAGCCACTTTAGCTTGATAATAATTTTCAATAATAGTCTGCTCATGAAGACAATAATATACCTTATATTAAATCGTATTAATATTAATTTACTGATTTATATCACATTGTATAACACAATTACACTTTAGCAACACAAAATTTCTCCAAAATTTGACAAACATCAAATAACTATAATTCCCAATTATTTTCTAACCACATTATATAGTAATGATTTACCATACAAAAAACAAAATTACCACAAATACCTTCTAAATACGAACCGAAAAATAAAAAACAAAACAAAAAACGAAAAAAAAAAAATATTATAGAAAAATTAGAAATTACCTTTTCACATTACACCGCCTCACAAATCAACCATATTAATTTAAGAAAAATAGAAAAATAGAAACCAAAAACAAGAACAAAATTTTTTCCAAAAACAAAACAAAAAAAAAGTAATTTTAATCAAATTGGATACAATCTTATTTATTTTGATATATATATAATATATATGTATATATATACATGTATATAAATTACTTATTCAAAAGTTTTTCACACCAATTTCCACAAACGAAAAAAAATTTGTTTTTCTCTTTTGTTTAGTTTTAAAGATTTAAGGTATTTGTTTTTTTTTTTTTTGTATTTGGTATTAAATTAATCGTATATGCATATGTTATAATATGATGTTTATCAACTATCAACAACCAAATTCTATCCAAACAAAAAAAAAACAGAACAAAAAAAAATTGAAAATTTCTAGATAAACTACATCAATTTCCTAACACAATTTGTGCGAAGGATAATATGTACTTATTATTTGCTATTTTTCTTAATTTTAATTTATTTTGTTTTTGTTATTGGTATATTCTTGTATATTGCATATATATATATATATATTATATATATATATATATATACTGTATCTATGTTTATGATTATCCAATTTTCAAATGTTGTTGTTTGATTTAAAACCCTCAAATTGGTGGTACCATTTGTAAACTTTTGAAAATATATCTTAAATACCTTGTGGATTTTCCCTTAAAATGTTTCAAAAAGAAAAACAAAAACAAAAAAAAAATTAACCAAATTTTCAAATTGAATTGATTAAAAATTATAACGTTATAGGAATTGTCAATAATGATTTTATTATACAAATAATATATTTTTGTGTTGTGTAAGGGTAAATTAACATTTTGTATAACTCATAGTTAGTCAAGTTTTTGTTGTACATAGCTACACTGAGCAAAAAAATATGTTTGGCTAAACTATAAAATGAAAGAACAATAATATGGGTGGAAAAATAACAAAAATACAGTTAACCATATTACTTCATGTAAATATGGGTTTTATATAAAGCTAAAAAGTTTTTTATATGGTTAAATGAAATATAATATGGTTGCAACAAAAAAAAAGTTCATAACTCACACAACAATATTATTATCTTCACAAACATAATTATGTTTGCAGCAATATTATTTATAATTGAAACAAAAATAATTATGTTTGGAGTAAACATATTATATTTACTTTCTACAAGATGATATTTTATTCTCAACTATAATATTGTTGTTTTAAATATGACTCATTAATATATTCTGTTAAAATCAAATATAATATAGTTGAATAATAAATATTTATATTTACACTAAACATAATTTAATAATATTATTCTCACAAACTTAAATTATGTTTGCAGCAAGATTATTTTTGATTGAACCAAAAATAAATATGATTGAAGTAAATATATTATATTTGAAATAAAAGCACAGTATAGTTAATTTCGATAGGATTATATTTTTCTGTCAATTATAATTAAAAAAAAAAATGCCCAATAAACATTAAATTTTGTTAAATTGGTGATTTCTACATCAGAATTTATAACATAACTTTTAAATTTATCATCTTCAGCTGTTGATGACTGTAAAAAATAAAAAATAAAAGCAAGCAAAAGCAAAGTAAATTGTAATAGTTAATATTACCTGCAAATTAAAAAGTACTTATATTATAGCATCTGACAAGAGATTCTAAAAAAAGTCTCAATTTTCGTAATATATTGCCATAAAAATAAGAAACTGTTTGATTGAACAGATTATTAAATAATTTTATTTTAACTAACCTGTATGGTTTCCTTTTATTAGTTTTTCAATAGTTCGTCTTAACTTAGATTATTTATTTTGTTTTGTTATTATTTTAATAACTAACTATTTCAAATTACATTGAAATATTTCCTCTCACAACATTTTATCCAGTTTTTCATAAAGTACACTTTATTGTCCATCAACATCTAGATAAAAAATTAGTGGTTAGCTTATAAAATGTTGTGATGAAATGTATGCAAACACTTACCAATTTATATCCATCAGCTAAAAGTTTTTACATTAGGTACGCTTATATTTTAAAACACGTTTTAACTTGGCAAACAACAACAGAAGACTGAATATTAAATAACTTTTTATTTTTAAAGCATTTTATTTTAAAGTCAACTGAAATATGATTATTTTAACCGTAATGTGATTACTTCAACCATAATATAATTACTTCAACAATATGAGATGATTACTTCAAATATAAGACGACTATAATATGATTGATTCGATCATAATATGATTAGTATTACTGCAAATATTTGTAAAACAACTATAATATTATTTCTTTAACCGAAATATGCTTGTTACAATTACTGGATTATTAGCTTCTTAACCATATTATGATATCCACAACCACAATATAATATCGCAACCATAATATTTTTGTAAGCAATATAATTTATAGTTGGTTTACATTTTTTTTAAATATAGTTGTAGCAACCATAATTTATTACAACGTAGATATATATTTCGATTAACTATAATATTTTTAACACAAATATAATATGTTTCTATCAACCCTGGTTATATTCCTCATTAACATATCAAATTTTTGTTTTAACTATATCTAACATAATAAGTTTAAAGTAACCATAATACATTTCTCGCAACCATTGAATAAACATATTATTTCTCTTAGTGTATGTATTTACAAATCTTTTGCTGTAAACACAAATTCTAAATGTATATGTATTTAAACAAAAAATGATATTACATGAATGCCTAAACAAAATAATGTTAGGTACATGAAAATAAAGATAAATTGTAAATGTAAACGCATAATTCATAATTACAGTTGTAATTTAACTGTATAATATATACGTTGTGACTAACTATATACTTACAGAAACAAAATGTTTACGTTTTTGAAAACTTATAGCTACAATGTACCTTTACTAATCGTGTACTAAATAAATGTACATTTACAGATACACAATGTTATGTTAGGGTTCAATGAATTTTCAAAAATTTTGTGTTGGAATATTAACCTCTAATTTGATCTTAGAAGCTATCCAACGCGAATTTGTTTTAAAGGGTAATAATGGACAGGGTAGGCGTAATAGACAGGGTAATAATGTCCTATAACAGAATGTGATTAAACGTTACCGAAATAGCTTTTGCATATAAATTCTAGTTTGTAACCACTATCTAGTATATAGCATACTATATATACATTAATGCAGGTTAATGTTAATGTAAATTGACTAATACAAAATAAAACTAATGTATAAATCGGTAGTATTACATGATATGTATACCTATATATGGTTATGAATTTTAATAAAGCCGCTGCTTCATAAAGTCTTCAGAGATTGAAAAACGAAATATGTGATGTTTGTATCTATTTCCCATAATCATAATAATTGAGTAATAATTTTTGTAAAAAAACAGGTTGGCAAAAGCTCCGAAAAACTAAAGAGGATGTAAAATTATGAATAAATACTCTGTGAAGGATATCATTAATTGCTTTTTGAATAATTCAAATCCTACTTGAAATTCTTATAATCTGAACTGAACCAACAAATTCTAACCGCTTATGTCAACATAAGAGAACATCGAGATGAAATAATCACCATATTCAGAATTTTCGAATGTAGCTATTTCCTGTCAAAATAGACTTGATTCTACTAACTATAAGTCAATTTTTTGCAATTTAACTTAAAAACCTATTATTATTTTAACAGCCATGTTTCTCCAAAGTAATAATTATGAAAAATTGCTTACCCAACGTATCGATTAAATACAGGGTGATTAAAAATTAAAAAAATTTTTTTTGTTATTTAAATTTATTGAAAATATTTTTTTTTAAAAGTGTAGATCTCTCTTAAATTTACCTCTCGCTTCTACACCGATATTAGTTTTCTATGCTATATAACTATGCCAGTCTTGAACTGAAAAATTTAATTCAAAATTTCCAAATAGACCAAGAAGTTCAAATCAAATTTTATAAATGAATTGTTCACGCTGGGTGTACACGCTCTCATTTTACTATTTGTAAGAGATGAAGGGTAGAAGTAGCATAATTTTCCTCAAAAAAGCAGTTATAAATTTTTTAAAACACAACATTGAAAATTTGACTTGATGGTCTGAAAATTTAAAGAAAATTATAATCTGGATTTGTGAAACGTCCAATACCTTAGACTCTGACATAGTTGTATCATTCAAATCAAACCGATTTACAAAAATTTAATGGAAGTTTTTCATAATATTGATCGTAAAAGTAAATGTAAACCAATGCAAAATACAGAATTATTGTGTAATGCCTTTCAGTTCGCGTAATAAGCAGTAAATTGAGTTAAAAAGCAGTAAACAGTATGGAAAACTAAAACAAGCATTAGAAATACTGCTAATGCAGCAAAACGAAACCACCTGTGTAGCACAGTATGTAGATAGGCTATCTTTCAACTACAATATTGAAGGCAAACAACAATGCTTTATGGATTTTTCGAACCGGTCAGAGTGCCATTTGTCATTGGAATAGTTGTGAATTTGGGTTATTACTAAAAATAAAATGAAAATGTCTTATTATGAATGCGAAGTTGCTCTATAGTTTTCCACATTCCAAATTAGTAAAGATATCATAATATATCCAAACAAAAAACTATTCTATGTAATTGTGTATGTCAAATGTCTGTGTTTAAGCAGTTAGGATATTCATTCCATAGACTTGGAATTATAATAATAAAATGGTTCAAAAATGACAAAAATTCGGAAAATTAAAAACAAATTAAAAATTTTATTTTTAAAATAACATTAATTAATTTTCAATATCTATATTTGAATAGGTAGATATAAACAAAATGAACGGACGAACTAATTTTCCATTATTGATTATTTTATTAAAATCCCCTTAATGCAAATATGCTAAAAATTAAATTTTTCTCATATATTCTGTATTTACCTATACATTTAATAAATATTTATAGATAATTTATTTTTGCACAAATTTTATATATCCATATACATATTTTATACATGTACAATGGATTATACGCAATATTCACAACATCAATATTTTACCGTTAAGAAAACAAAAAAAAAATAGAAAAACTTTTTAAAAAGACAAATACGTGTTTAAGTTTTCTTATTTTAGTTATTTTTATTTTTTTTTTTTTTTTTTTTTGTTTTTTAGATTTATATCATTCAAATAACGGTATTATTTTCAATATAATAATAAAGTAGAGTATAGGAATATTAGATTTAAAAACAAAAAAAATTTCCTTATTAGATATTTACGAATTCTAAAGAAATTTGGTTTCATATACAAACATAATTTATATTCAAATGGTGGTAAATTGGTTGGTATTAAGGTGTGATGTATATAGATAGTTAATATATATAATGTATATATACAACATTCTTTTCGTATATATAAAAGTAAATGTAGAATTTTATCAGAAATTTATTTAGGTTGTTATCCTTATACCTTATATTTATCAATTTATCTGTATATAATTATCAATAATAATATGTATAGACACAAATACGATATATATATATATATATATATAATATATACAATATAAAAACAAAAAATTAAAGGTTTGTTTCCATATTATTTAAGTTATGTGTAAGCATATATGCATACAATGTCAAATCTTGTTTATTTGAAATGTAAGTATTTTGAAAATAAATCTAAGAAAAAAAAACCCGAGTCTCGTTAGTGGATAATTTGGTATTGTCAAATAGGAGGTACAGTTGATAATACATTTTCAAAAGAGATTTTCTTAAATGTATTTTTACATCAGGACATTTTGTTTTGAAAAACAAAAATATTTTGATTTTAAAATATAATTATATTTATTAGCATTTTTTGTCTAACCGTTCTGGTACAAATTCATCCAATACTTAATAGTATTACTAATTCCAACGACCAGAAGAAAATATCTCTGAAATCAAATGCTCAACGCTCAATTCAATTCAATTCAGTTCATTTATGCACCCAAATGTTTACATTTATATACAAGGACATTTAATTTTACAGGGATCAGGTCTTATACTAATTAATCTACACAACTGAAATATAATTTGTTCTATGTTCTACAACTTTTTGTTTTTCATATTGAGATTGTGAGAGGAAAATGGGAAAACTATAGATCAAGGCCTATATATACAAGGCTTAACACTAAAACAAAAAATCTCTACTACTTCTTCTTAACTCAAGTAATATTATAATCTTGTGATATAGGCATTAACCATTAATATAAAAAAATATAAAAATATTCATAATAAAAACGAATTTTGAGTCAGTTGCGACACTCACATCATGTACAGCGAAGTATAAGCACATACTGAAGTTTTATACCAATACAAAAATCTTAGTAAGAAGAATTTTAATATATGCCAATTTTCTTTATTAGCTGCATATCCTCTACTAAATGTCTGCGATAGCATTTCTGAATCTTCGTACTATCCTGCGCTACATACATTAGTTCGTTTGGAGGTTCGTCCATTGCTTCAGTGTCCATGTTTTCATACCGTAGAAGAGTATCGACCATTCAACGAACCGAATTTTTGTTTCGACATTAATATCATGGTTACATAGAACTTTTTATATTGTACAAAACAGTTATGAGCATATTCCATTCCGTATTTTATTTCCATATCTGAGTTCCAGTTTTCATTTATCCAACATCGTAGATATAGAATAGAAAATAAAACTGGATACTCGTGCAATTATGGTGATTGATGGATAATGTTATGTTGTATAATACATTGGATTTATGGTTAATTGGTTATGCAGGTAACACAAGTAACATATTAATATTTATGCCGAAAAGTTTGATGCGATCGCTTATCGAATCTAAAAGTTGTTGAAATTCAGTTATATTATCGACAATTATAGTGTTAAATCAATATTCCTTCGGTGTACAAATTATACATAGCATAGATGACAATACGAAATCCTAACTTTTTGGATGAATTCTTCTGAAATTACTTTTTGGTTCCAATACAAATTTTTGATACACTAACTTACTTTTTGATCTATATTCAACCTACTCAAGACCTTCATAAGTTTATTGTGTTGAACATTGTCAAAAACTTTACCATCTATGTAATGATGTTAAAGCTATGAAGCAGATAAAAATATCCTTATGAACACCTCGACAGTTTTGAATCAAAATTTGTAGGCCAAGAAGCTTCCCCAGTACCAACGTTTACTCCAAGGCCGAATTGTGTACTCTTATATTTCTTATAGATTCGGAAGTGAATAATTTACAAAAAAAAAAAGATTTTTAATGTATGGTTCATTAAGCTTATAAGTCGATAATCGTTACATTTTTTTGTATTTGATTTTTTAACCATCGTAATAAATGTTGAATTTAGCCGCTCTTCTGGGTATATGCCAGTATCATAGATTTGATTAAAGATTATTTCTAAGATGATTAAATTGTCAGAATCAATTAATTTAAGACGAGGAAGTCATCAGTGCCAGATATTTTGCCGTGTTGATAGCTTTCATTACCTCCTGCTTTGTTTTCGAAGAATCTTAGATTCTTGCTTGCGGTAATGTAGGAATATTGGTTCTATTTAGATCATTGAATATTTCTGCTATGTGTTCTTTCCAAACATTTTTTTTCTTATCTGGATCCAGGATTATATTTTTGTGAATTAGATTTGAACTCATTGGGTTTTGTATTTGAATATACACATATTGTTATAGAGACACACCTCGTATATTATTATTAAGTGACACATTTCACTATTCTGGTTACATTATTATTTTGGTATTTTATAATTTCATAAAAAATTTGTTAGATGCCAATGAATCTTGACAGACATTAAAGGATTCATGATATTCTATAGCTAAATGTATAGCACAATGTTAAAAACCAAATTTCGGATTGCGTTATAATAAAAAATAAAATAATAGTTAATGAGACAATATATTCAGTTTACCTTTATTTATCAATTCTTAATCGCTTGTTTATGTATGCAAGCACAAATTGTATATATATATTTTACTTATGCTTGTACTTTTTTTTCATTTATTTACATTTTAAATGACTGTCTATAATATTCTTCAATTTAAGACAGATTAATTTCTAAATTTTTTTATATTATTGTTATCATTTTTTATTACTTTATTTTTAATCAAATTTCGGGTCTTAGAAAAAGAAAGTGAATAGTACAAAATATTATTTCTATCCTTAATAATAGTATGTACAATTATCTGAAAGAAAGTTGTTTAACAAAATCATCAAAAATATTTCTAATATAGTCTAAGCTTCATTTATATGAACATAATATTGATTTTGAAGTTAACACAACTGCGTGAGATCTAATGATGGTGTAATAACCAAAATCGATTAAGATATTTAATAAAATTTGTGAATCATATACCTATAGTTTCAATATTTATTTATTTATAATCACCTAGAGCCTACAGAATATTCCATAAAAAATAGCTAATTAAGTTTGATAAATTTAAGTCACCTAGTAAACATAAATTGTCAGTGATACTTACATTTTCCACGAATTATGATAAG
This sequence comes from Argyra leucocephala, assembly GCA_963942445.1. NCBI lineage: Eukaryota > Metazoa > Arthropoda > Insecta > Diptera > Dolichopodidae > Argyra > Argyra leucocephala. The sequence goes on from OZ012681.1 coordinate 121,921,381, forward strand.
CCTTAAGAGATTTTCAAATTTTATATTGCAAATAATAAATATTAAAAAATAACATTATAAATAAAAAATATTATTTAATTTGATTTTATTTCATACCATCCAACCAATAAATATAATAATATTATAACAAATATAAATAATAATCTTGTTTGTATTTAATGAATTTTCTTTTCTATATATTATATAGGTAAGGTACATAATAATTTAAATACAAATTTAAATAATTTATTAAAAACATTCCTTTCTAAATCCTTGACATTATATTATTATTATTATTATTGTTTGCATAGCAAATATATTTTCTATTTGTTTTGAATTATTGAAAGAATTTTGTTCCTATAATGTAGTTTGTTGTATTTATTATTGAAACACAAAAAAAAAACAAAAAAAAAAAACAAAAACAAAATAAAAAGTTAAAATGTCAGAATTAAAGATTTATTTTAATTAGTTTAATTAATAGATTTTTGATTTAAATTAATTTTGATTTATTTATTTAATTTAATTATTTTTCAATGAATTTTTTATATCTACAACATATAGGTATATATAAAAAAAACTATATATGCAACTAGGTACATATTATTATGTATATTAAAACTATATTTTTAACTTTAAAAACTTTTCAACTTTTAAACTTTTTATAAGAGATATGCAGTAGATAAATATGAAAATATATCTGATTAAGTATGCGTGAAATCGATAATTTAGATAATTGTATTTAAATTTAATTAAACTTAGGTCTGCTTCTAATCAATTGGATAATTAACCGATTTAATTCTATTATGTAGATAGAAATGACCTCTTAGCAGTCTATTGACATGTTATTAAAATTAAAATTTTGAGAAGTTACGTTACGTTAATTAAATTTTTGGCTAGTAGTAATAATAATTGTCCTTATATAGTAATTTTGTATGAAAATTTTTAATTTATACCACAAGGCATTTTTACTTAAAAGCTAGAAATTTTTTCTTAACATTTTAGCCTATATAGAAAATCGGATTACAAAAATTGTGTCCATATCAACTTTTTAACTTGTTATTCTTATCAAGTATGAATTATTTTGATTTAAAATAAAATAAATTAGTATTTTGTTGAAAATATCTAATATTTCGTCGACTTAGTATTGGAATGCCGTATATATTCAAAAATTACATATTGGATCAATCAAGGTTAAAGTCTGAATGATTGAAAAAAAATACTACCAGTCCAATTGCTTCTAGTTTTTCAGTAATGAAGCATACCAGACGCGATCAAAAGCTTTGGATATATCTAGGGCTATAGTTTTGGCTTCATCGTATTTTCCTTTGGTTCCATTTTTCCGTTATAAAAGTCAAAAAATGACCAGTTGCCCTTTTCGACCTAAAGTCATATTGGCAGTCATTTATAAAACTGTTGTTCTTTAGATATTTTTTGAGTTGAAAGTTAATGATTTTTATATTTTACGTGAGAAGTTTTCATCACTTTTGATAATATTGAAATGGGCGATAATTAGAGGATAATTGTTATAGTTTGAATTTTGACAATATTTGATATTTGTCGCAATTTTTGACTAAAGAACGAACAAAAACCATAAAACGAACAAACAAAAAAAATTATATAAACAATAAACATAAATTTTACTCCATTTTTGCTCCGAGTAAATACATATTCACTAAAAATTGCAAAGCGCTAATTAATTTTCAAAATTTGAAACAAAACACTTTAATAAAATTGTTAGAGCATCAAAAACTGTATTTTACAATTTTACCTTCAATGGTCTGTGGAAGTGGTTCTAACTCATTTTTTATTTTAATACACCAGAATGTTCGATAGAATTCCCCAAAAATTTATATAATGAACAACTAGGAATATTACTGTTTATATGAAAAAAATTACGTACCACACTCAATAAAACCTAAGCTTATTTAGTAATGATTTTAATATAATATTTTTGCCGTATAAGCCAATGAAAAATGTAAATACATAAACTCTATATACATACGTCAAATATGACTGATATACGGTAAGTCGAGCCAATAAAATAATATTTTTTATTTATCTAAAAGGCAAAAGAAATTTCCAAACAATTAAGACATTTGTAATAAATTAATTTATTATTCAAATACTATATTTAATAATAATTTAAATATGATAAGTATATAAGAAAACCAAATTTGACTTTTTACAAGTTGAAATTTTTACAAGTTGATTTTAGTCCATACACGTTTGTGAAATTTACCTGGATATGGGTCGTTTTATCACAAAAATTTACAAATAAATGTATGGTGCATTACATATTAAAAAAATATTTATGGTATTAAGAAATTTCAAAATTAAAAATAAATTTATTTCATTGAGATCACATTCTCTTATAACAATATTATAATCTAAAACAATATAACATATAACATAAAACAATAATTCAATAAAACAATTCAGACGTACGGTTCTATTATGGCGAGAATAACCATACGTTTTTGACATCAATGGTTATCCCGCCCATAATAAAAACGTACGTTTTCAATCACAATTATTTTTTTAATAATGCTTTTACATAGTGTTGACCATTGTCAGGCATCTGGATATGATGCATTTCAGAAATAAGCCAATTTTGACGTCAAACATCATACAAAAATGACCCATATCCAAAAAATTGGCTTATGGGTAATTGTATAATTAACAAAGTATTGACACCAATCTGCATGTCCTAAAATAAACAAACAAAAATTCCATTAGTATAACAAAGTTCCAAAATTTACCTTTTTATGATAAGTCATTTTTTCCCATCGCTCATACTCCTCCTATTGGTTATTCGTCTTCATGTCCTTTTATAATCATTTAGTTATATATAATTAATTATTAATTATATATAACTAATGATTTTAATTAATATTCCTTATTAATTAATCTGCTGCATTCAGTGAAGGTGAATTTCTTGTTTACTAATTATTTCTTATTTTGACATTACTTCACTAAAAGTAGTGTCTATACTTCTCACCCTTAAAATGAATGATCAAACAATGTATTAGAAAGAGAAAGGGGCATCATCAGAATTTAGAACGTTTATAATTTGTATTGCATCTATCTTAATTCAGCAAGATATTCAGCTACAGAGGATAGATACTTTTCTGTAATAAATCATGTTCGTCAAGTTTTATATTATAGAAATAAAATCAAACTAAATCCATATGTAAAGGTTTTAATGTTCCGTCAAGGTCAATGACCATATAATATTCCATATGAACGTTATATCTTTATATGAATGTTATATTTTCACATACATATTAAATCGGTTTGCCTTTATTAGAATTAGCGTTTAATTAAAAATCCTTTTTCATTCCGTTGTTACATTTAAAGAAAGAAGGAATTGAAGCGAATCAAATAAAATTAAATAAAATTTAAAATCAAGAATTGAAAATAAAGGTTTCCGTTTAAACTTAAAGGTCTTTATTCTCAATAACTAAATTTAATAACTATTATTAAGAACTATTATTAATAACTAAAAATAGTGTAATTTATTGATATCATTCATATATAAACTTTAAGTTTTAAAGAAATTATAATAAAAGAATAATCATAGTATTATATTAAAGAATCATTAATTGCCTTTATTAAAATCTAATCATTGAATAAATAACAAGTGTATAATTGAACATTTCTAAAATTGTATGAAATATACTTTAAGTTTTTAAAATATAAAAAAAATCATAGTTCATATTTAAATCTAATTATTTAATAAATAATAAATATTTAAGAGTAATTCAAATTGTATATTAAATCCAACCAGTTAATATATATTAAGTGTACAATTAGACATTAAAAATATATATCAAATATATATATAAAAAAAATCGAAATACAAAGTTTTTGTTTCAATTATCTACATGGACGCACCGACGTAAAAAGTGGTAATGGGTCAATCCGGAACTACATATCTCCGAAACGGTAAAAGATAGCGAAAAACGGTTCGGGCTAAAATAAATAGCGTGTCGCAAAACCTAAGAATCTGTACCTAAGTCAAAAAACATTAAAATGGCTTATGGAGCCTTGCAGAACTCAGCCGACTGACTAACAAAACTTAGAAAACTATGAATTTTAAGATGTTTTACACGTTTATCGATAGCCCAATGAACATATAATCTACCTCTCGAAGAAGTGAATGTCCTGGAACTGAAAATTGGCGGAAATCACCAATAAATTGCAGTATTCCGATGCTCATAATTTTATTTTTGATTCATTAGCATGAATCCGACCAAACTTTAATATGCTCAGTATGCGGATAATCTATTAAACATTGTTTTAAAAGTTTGTAATCAGAATTTACTAAATCATTGCTTTCTGTACCCCCTTGTTGAGAATCATTTCAAACTGTGCAGTAAGTTGTTTTAGGTTTTTCGTAAACCAAAGCCGTGGCTGTAGAATTATGTAAGTAGAACTGACATATTATATGTAATAGATAATACAAAATTGGGAAGTACATTTACACATATACTTGTTTTTCAGGCGTTGAAGCTTTGAATACTAAATAAAACACCAATGGCAACAAAGAAAAAATATAAATAATATTGGTTGACGCATATCGATGATACCTATACATGTTGGTAAAGTACAACAATACAAGGGTAAGAAAATATGCAAAATAGCTACTTTAATTTTTCGCTGTGTGGCGCCAATGAGTATACGACATATAAAAAATTAAAAAATAATAATCGAAAATTGAGAATATGCGGCAAGGCAATACTGAATGTCTCGCAAAGCAATTGAGATACCGAAAAACCGATTACAGAATTAAAAATATCTAATTTAAAAATTTAGGAATCCATTTTTTAGTCCTAAAGTACAAAAATGGAATACCAATACTCAGTCAACTATTTGTAAATTCTGCTAGTCAATTGGTGTAAGGATTCCACATTAATTTTTCAATTATTAAATAACGTCATGTCAGTACGTTTACAACGTAACGAATATATATTATTAAAATCTCAAAGACAAAATTTCTTTACTATATTTTCTATCTAAAAAAAAAAAATAATTTGATAAAATAAAATTTTTCATTTACACAATCGTTACTTAAATTGAAAAACACATTTAAAAGAAAAAAACCAAAATTTTAAAATAAGATCTAATTATTTCTTATTTTGAGAAAAATATTACAAAATAATGAATCAAAAAATATATATATATGTATATAAACAAAATACTATATTCACAGAAAAACAATAATTGATATTAAAAAAAAAAAAGCAAAATAGAAAAGAAAATTTTATTCTTATTAAAAATATTCTTCATACATATCCTTTTTTTCTAAATAAATTTAAAATCGAAATTATAACAAGTTATAATAAAGGATAACGTTTTTTGATGAAATATCAAAATTTCTTAGAATAATCCTCTATATTTGTATTATATTGTACATTTAAATGTAAAACTATATAAATTAAACAATAAAAAGGGATGAGGTTTTATTGGTTTACCAAGAAAACATTAATATAAATTACCATTAGAAAGGATAAAAACAAGAAAATATTCACACCCAACTTTTCTTTTTTGTTATTGTTTTTTTTTTCTATAACATTTTTCAAATATTTCGATTCCATCAACCTTCAATTAAAAATCTTCAATTCTTCATCCTTTTAAATTTATTTTACTACTATTCTTCTTGAAAATTTTTGAATTTATTTTGTCTAAGGAAAATAATAATATTTTTCTATATACCGCTATAAGAAAATAGATTTTTGAGAAAATTTTCTTTATTTTTGTTTTTGTTTTTGT